>BDMV01000001.1:50237320-50962925 GCA_008326285.1 Oryza officinalis | reverse complement strand
ACCCAAGTTATCGTTTAAATCTATGTGTTCAAGCTTTGTTTTTTTTTAAAAAATAGTAGATTCTAAATGTTTGAACTTGGAAAAGCCAAAGAAGCTTAAAAAATGGCCAGTCAGAATATATAATCCAGTAAAATAATCAGCTGTACAGATGCTAAAACCCCAAAACCTGAGAGCTCTGAAGGATCCACAATTTTATCCTTTGGAGGTCAGTATTCTTTATACTTTTGAGAAAAAAACTTCAAACTTCACTGCTGACTATTATATGTCTTCATCCGTTACAAAATATAGCAATCTACTAGAAAATAAAACATATTTTAATACTATAAAACTTAGTAGACAAATGATAAAAAACAAGTACTGAACTTGTTAATTACAGCATAACTTGCGCTAGTTCATGGTCCCCTGGAGTGGGACAAGAGATAGCTGCGCAGAGAACACGCCGAGCTGCTGTCGCTCCGATTGCTGTCCTCGAATTGGCAGCTTCCGTCGCCACTAGGCGCGGATCTGTCATGGGGGCGCGGAGGCTCAGTCCTCGTTACTGGTGTTAGTACTATGAAAGCTTTCAATAAATTTATTTTAATTTTTTTTTGTTATCTATAAAAAAAAGAGAGATTAAAGTTTTGTCTAATTTTTTTTAGCCTCACTCGTTTCTTCTGGGTTCCGCCCGGTTCGCCACCAACGTGCTATCTGCTCGTCGCGCCTTTGTCTGTCGAGCATTCTAGCCCCGTCGCGTCGCCGTCTAGTCCATGCTTCGCCCCAAGCTCGCCACGCTGGACATCGTCGAGCGCTTCACCCCCAAATCACCAAGCTTGTCGTCGTGGTCACGCCGCCCTGTTTGCCTTCATCTTGCTACACCGGTTGCTGGCTCACCTCATGCCGTTCTTGAATTGCCTCGCGTGGACATCACACTACACGGACTGCCTTCCTTGGTGCCGTTTCGCTCGCCTTGGAGCGCGCGTGTAGTCAGCAACAATTTAGTCGCCGGCTCACACTCTCTCCTTTGCTTTTTTTTTTCAACTCATTATGTTTGCTAGCGTGTACATATTATAGCCAGCTAAAGTCTTTTACTGCATTCTTTATTACACCTGTTCTTAGGTTGAGTTCATTTTAGATTTTTAGAGTTTGGTAGTGACGAATCCGCGACACGTAAAACGAGACAAACTATTAACGCATGATTAGTTAAAAAATAAGTTTACTTGATTTATTTAAAAAACTTCTAAAAACGTAACGTTTAAAAGTTTGATAAACGTGCTAACGAAAAATAAAAAAGTTGCCACTGCTAAACGCCCAAACGAATGGGGGTTTAACCGTCCGGTGAATCCAGCCAACCTTTACTTCCTGAAATGAGTAGATTTTGACTTTAATTTTCTACATTTTAATGCCCCATAAGCCGACCTGTTCAGGCTTTTCTCCTGAGATCAAGGTAAATAGTGCGGCCTATTATCGGTTCTAAATACCGTCCATGTCATCTACAGTAAACTTTAGGAATCATTAAAAAAAAGGTTCCAACACATTTGAAAGATTTATTTTTTATTGTTTATTGGCCAACCACCACATCTTGTCTCTTCTTATCCCATGTTTTTCTTCAAACCGAAACAAACTGTGAAAAAGAAGAAAACTATGGGGGCCATAGCCAGGCGGTAAATCAATCCCCCGTCTTTCTCTCTTTTTGTGTTCTCCTCCATCTAACCTAGCATGAATGTGACGTAGATTCTTTTGTAGCCAGCTGATATATAAGACATATTATTTCTTCTCTGAAGCAACCTTGCTACATCTGTATTGTCCGTCTCTAGAATAAGCCTCCTCAATCCAACTTCTTTGGCCAGTTCAATTGCTCTTTTGCATGCGAGCAGTTAAGCTATCACCCGCTAACGGGAGAAATTGGCCCGCACCACACATGAACAAACCTCCTGATTTTCAAATTTGAAATGAAACTTTCCGTTAAAAAAGTCTCTATTACAAAATTTTACTCAAATGTGAAAAAGAACACATAAATAATAACCAAAAAATCATGAAAAAAATATCTATGAATAAATTTGAAATACAAATTTCAAATAACACCCAACCATTCTAAACCACTTAAAAAGAGAAAAAGCTTATATGAACCTATTGGACTGGCTTGGCCCACATAGCAATAGCAATGCCCACGCAAATGAAGCGCGACTAGGTGGGTGTGCATGCGCTAGTTACACCCCGTCGCAGCTGCGCCAGTTTACCACGCTAGAATATGCCAGTATATGCAAAATGTATCATGTTAGTGATATATATATTTTTCTTAGGTATGCGTCTTCATCTGAATGTCTAATATTTTTAGTCACTAGCTTGACCAACCGAATAATTTATAAATGAAAATAAATTAAATTAGCTTTCAACTACTAGCTGTATGCCTGTATCACCAAAGAAATACTGTACCCTCTAGGATAGGAAACGAGTAAACAGGTAGGTCCACTAAATAATTATATTTAAAAAAGCCTTGAGGAAAAAAAAGAAGAGATCGTTGAATTGACTGGAACCATTTAGGCTGTGTTCTCAAGTGAAAGTTTCCAACCTCCGATCTCTCGTTTACTGCGTGCACGTTTTTCGAACTACTAAACGGTGTATTTTTTATAAAAAAATCTATAAAAAGTTGTTGTTGTAAAAAATTATATTAATTTATTTTTTAATTTTTAGCTAATACTTAATTAATCATATGCTAATAAATAACCCTGTTTTTCGTGCTGACCTTTTTTTTCAGAACACAACCTTATAGTATACCGGTGGTTATCTAACGGCCCATGTAAGTGCAATTAACACCAAAACTGGCACGCTAGAGCTTAGTACTGAACAGAAAGTGTCATTTTTATATCCCTAAAAATTTTAAGTAAAGTTCATTTTACATCCCTAAATTTTTATGAGAAAACTTAAATTCATTAATAAAACTAGGCTCGGTTATATATCCTTGAACTTTCAATATCATTCAAATTTCATCATCAATCAGATTCAAAGTGTTTTTTTGATGATGTGACGATATGTTTTCAGGCCAAAAATTCCTTTAAATTTTAAAAATTTGTATATGAATTAAACATTCTTAAAATTTTTAACTGATATATGTGGTATGTTCAACCTACATTATTGTTTTTGTAAGCTATATGTAAATAATAGTTGGTCCATAGAAAATAATTTATAATTTGTGATAAAATCATTTTTGTGCTAAACTTTATGGATCCAATTTATTGAGGTTTAATATAAAAATTCTAAGTAAAATATAGGTTTTAAAAATGAAAAATATTGTGATGTGTGTAATGTATTTGAATTGTAAAAACAAATACGTACTAGATAAAAATAATCTTGGAAAATACTATGTCCATCTAAAAATATTCTGCTAGAATATTTTTTTTACGCAAAACTGATGTCAATAGATTTGTGTTCAAAATTAGTTTCTGATGATCAAGCTTTTGTGTCACATAATGATTTATTAGTAAAACAATTGCTTGTCAAAATCTTGCCCTAATGAAATAAAATACGTATTATATTTTTTTGGTCCATATATATGTGGAAAAATTGTGATGTTTGGAGATATTTTTCTTGGTAATGATATAGGTTTTTAGTTTGCAGAATGATCGAATTCAATTCTTGGAAGATGTCAAACTGTCAACTCAGTATCACTCTAGAATGGTGTCAAACTATCAACTCAGTATCACTCTTCGATATTCATGAAGTTCTTTCAGGTATATATGCACCTAAATATGATTTTTTGAATCCTAAAAGAAAGTGTAAATGTAGGTCCTAAAGTGTGGAAATGTTTCTTGGGCTAGTTACGAAGAGTATGTCCGAATATTATCCTTTTAATGAATCTTTCTTCCGAATGTTTTACTAAGCATTTCTTAATTCCCTCGATTCATGTGTGAAAAAAAATATAGGTAACTAGCCCTAAGTTAAACTCAATTATAAGTTGATTTTTCTAATATTTGGTGCGACTTCCATAGATGAGGAACCTTATATCAAATTATGTCTTATTAAAGGAACACACAATCCAAGTTGACTGGGTATGGCTTTATAACCATTTAGGATCCATTCTCTACCACTTGTTTCTTGCATTTGCATATGGAACAAATCTTCATTTCGGATTTTCTAATCATAGAAATATGGGACGTAGTGCTGCTCGATCAGGACCCTAGCATTATTGTGAGGCAAATTAAACAGCTGCAGTATTCTGTTCTACATGTATATGAAAATTTCTGATAACGGAAGGGGTATTAGTTATAGATTGGACAAATTATAACGTACATAAATTTTGTCCAAAGTGAAATGATGTTAAGAGTTTCTCTTAAAACATGATTTCATTCTGATTTAAGCACTACATTTTGTAGTCAAATTACACTTGATCTTACCTGTAAAAAATATTTGATACTAGTTTTGGTTCAAAA
Organism: Oryza officinalis; assembly: GCA_008326285.1. Lineage (NCBI taxonomy): Eukaryota > Viridiplantae > Streptophyta > Magnoliopsida > Poales > Poaceae > Oryza > Oryza officinalis. The sequence goes on along the minus strand of BDMV01000001.1, from coordinate 50,958,519 downwards.
CACTACATTTTGCAGTATTTGTCATAGGACACCGTGAAAACTTTGCTCCGGCAGAGAGCACACTAGTTTTACTAAAAAATAATATAGCCATCATTTTAACATATATACAACTCAACTTGGGAGAGAAAATTCTGGAAAGGTTTTTCTAGATTGTAGAGAGTACAAGAATCATGCTAATATGCATTATTACGAACAAAATGGGTGCATAATAACTTGATCAAAAGTTATGTAGTTCGAGTGATAGTTGGTTCAAATCCAATTGGCTGGTAGAGTGATAGGTAGCTACGAGCAAGACAAATTGTCCATTTATATGAATAGACTACGCCTCTTGCATGACTACAAACTTCCTCATCTGTAACGACGCTCAAAACTATGTAATGGTGAAGCCAGCATATGCGGTCAATAATTAGCACCCCATCCCGCCCCCCCCCCCCCCCCCCCCCCACACACACAAAAGAAAGCCGGCTGCTGCAAAGATACAATTTACAATTAAACAAGAATTGACATAACTCATTGCATTGCAATCTTCTAGACCCGATTTACAAATTTTTGACAGAATGAAAGAACGGCCAAATACAATACTACACCACTTAATGGAACAGAGCTTCCAAGAATTGAGATGACACTGCTCGGTTCAAAATTAACCTAAGCAAGAGCTTCAATAATGGTTACCACAATGCACTAGCATTGTCAGCAGGAGGAGGAAGCCATGGGGGAGGGGCATGCCATACTTGGGGGGAGGAAGAAGAGTGGCCCCGAGGTGGTGGTGGCAACACCATGGGAGTGGAGGAGCGAGGCCATTAGGGCAGGTAAGGGGCCGAGGGAGCATAGTCAGCATGTGTTGTCGAGGCTAGATCCAACACCCACCGTTTGTGCCACGGCCGGATACAGTGCCATCCACTGTCGTTGAGAGCGTATCCATCGCCCTAGCTCCTTCACCGCCCAGGCTAGATCTGTAGCCCGCCGTTGTCATCTAGGCCCGATCCAGTGCCCATCGTCAACGTTGTGGCTGGATCCACCCTCTCGATTGGTTATGTGGCTGGAACCATCATCAGTTGTGACGAGACTGAATACATTACTATAGATAAGTTGTCATTAATAACATGTGTTTGTTCATACTTCTATCTGTAACGGTCTAAATATTGAACCATATAGATTATGTTATTATAAACGGTTCTAGCAGAGCAGTTACAGATAATCGGTTATGAAAAAATGGTTTTCTAATAGTGCTAATAGGTGTTGTTTTAGTGGGAGTGGAGGTCCCGTGGCACGTGAGAAAGCTGATGCACTCCATGTATTGCTCGGTGGCGGTGTGGAGGAGGCTAGCGGTGCTTTGACTAGCTCTGTACATGATTATTTTTATTTGTGAGTACAGCAATGCACACACACATTCACATGGCACTCACATCCACACACCCACTCCCACTTATATACTCCCTTTCATCCCAAAATATAAGGCTTAACTACTCCTAACACAAAGACAAAGAGAAAATTTAATCACCTTCTCGATTGAATCATCTTGATGCATGCAAGGAATGTGATTGGGGGTTTGATGGTATAAGATTTAAAACAAATCAATTTTATAGGATCAAGAGGTGCTAGGTAATGTATGCATACGTGCACAGTTTATATTATAAGACAGCAGAAAAAAATGATTGTGTCTTATATTTTAGGATAAAGAAAGTATATTCTAACACACATCTAAAAATACACTTAGCATACACTACTACAAAAATCCTCATAGAGAACGGCTCATAGGTGCCGGTTAATTTAAAACCGGCACCTATGGAGCTTTTCCCATCTCCCTGCGATGAAAAAATATAGAACCGACACCTTTAAGCAATATAGGTGCCGGTTTTAGAGAAAAAACCGGCACCTATACTATAGGTGTCGGTTTTTTAGAAAAACCGACACCTATAATATATTATAGGTACCGGTTATTTAAAAAACCGGCACCTATATCTTTGAGCCGAGCCGGTGAGCCGATTGAGCCCATCGATCAGCACCGCACTTCGCACCCATCCTTATCTACCCGTCCTTATCCATATCTCCCTTCCCCTCAGCTCTCTCTCTCGCATCTCTCTCCCTCCCCCCTCTCTCTCGTGTCTTTCTTCCCTCCCCACTCTTTCCTGTGGCCGGCGGCTGCCTAGGGGAGGCGGCAGTGGCGGCGACGACCACGCCCTCCCCTTCTTTCTCCCGGCCGCTTTTCTCCCACTCGCCTACTCCCCTCTTCCTCTCCCTCTCCGTCGCTGTGCGCGCGGTGGAGGAGGGCGACGGGAAGGGCCCTCTCCGTCAGTGCACGGGTGATGGAGAAGGCCGACGGGATGGGCGACGAGAAGAGCGGAGAAAGTGGAGACGGAGGAGGACCGCCCGCGGCCGCCCAGATCCGGCGGTGATGATGAAGAATGGCGTGGAGGGCCAGATCCGGCAGCCTGGAGCTCACGTGGCACCAGATCTGGTGGCGGTGACCACCTCAGCGGCGACCTCAGCGCAGAGAGGGATCCCCATGGCGACCTCGGTGACAACGGCGGGTGGGAGGCGCTCGTGGGGAGACGGCGGGTGGCGGCGGCGCCATTCTGATTTTGTAGATTTTTTGTGGATGATTTTGTAGATTTTTTTAGATGTGTTTTGTGATTTTAGGATGATTATAATTTGTTGTTGAGTATGTTCATTCGATCTGTGATCTATGATGTGGGGATTTGGGGATTTCAATTTGATGATTTGGGGATATCGGGATCAATGTGGGGAATGGCATGGTGACGACGATTGTGAGTTCGGCTCGATTCGAGCCGGCTCATTCTTTTTTGCTCAGTGTGAATCTATAGGTGCCGGTTGATTTATTGGTGTCAACCAATAGGTGCCGGTTGGGAAAACCAGCACCGACGAGGGTTTTCCAACCGGCACATATAGCTTTTTTTTGTAGCAGTGATAGAAAGACTCTTTACACTTAACCTTCTCGGATTAAATCCTATGAAAATACGAGCACTTATATGTTAAAGTCTATATAATTCATCTATATTTATAGTACTCTATAGGGCCTTTCTGTAGTTCAACCGATATACCATGGGTGAGTTCTTTACCCAACTTTTCCAACTCACATCTCTTTTTTTCCGCGCGCACGCTTTTCAAACTGCTAAACGGTGTGTTTTTTGCAAAAAGTTTCTATACGAAAGTTTTTTTAAAAAATCATATTAATCCATTTTTTTAAAAATAATTAGTAAATACTTAATTAATCATGTGCTAATGAGTCGCTCCTTTTTCGTACGGAAGGAATATTTTCTCAAAGCTCCCAAACGAACACAGCCTATATTGCCCACCCTATGCATGCTTGTGTCAACATTAATTGCAAACAGATTAAGAAAATACTCCTTTTGTTTCATATTGATCATCACATAATAAAAACCAAAAATTCAAAATTGATCATCATATACCCCTGCTTCCTTCGTTTACCGTGTAGTATTATTGCATTTATGCATATAAATTGAGTTTGTATGCATGCATGTAGACATTTAGGGTAATAAAGCTTTTTTTTCGCGTATAGGGAGAGTTAAAGTGTGTATGTTTCTTGATTTTCTTTATCATATACTCACATTAAATGAAATATGAAAAAGTTATTTTTTTTTGATTTTGATAAAAAAAATGATTGAGATAGAACGGAGAGAGTACCTTAGAAACCAAATTCCAGCGTGAGAACATTTATGTTGCTCGTGCCGTCACATAAGTGCGTACACCGGTCAACTAGTGCATTAATTTCTAGTGTAAATTAGTTATTCATCACGAGATCTTGGGATGTATTAATTAATTGTTGTATATGAGTCATGTATAGTCTGGAGTCTGGACGTTCGTGGACTGTTTCCAGCTTGTGAATTGCATGATGAAACAAACTTGTTTTTTTTTATTGGGACTGTCTAGGTGTTTTTTTTGACAGAAAACCCTCCTTCAAATATTATAAATTTTGGACCATTAGATCACTTTGAGATTCTCACAATATACCTAAATCCTATTTTTTCCTCCTCCGCTTTCTTCCGCCTGTCGCCGCCGCCGCTTTCACGCGTGTGAACAAGCGCGGGCGCTTCTCAGCCTCGTCACCACGCCGCCACCTCGCCACCCCGCCGCCCGGCCTCGCCGGCTAGCCCAAAGGGGTCAACGGCGTCGGTGAGGCCCCCTCGGCCGGCCCTTCCCCCTCTCTCCTTCTCTTCCTCAAGGTGGTGGCGCCGAGTGCCCCGCCGCCAACACCGGCCCTTCGCCCGTCGGCCAACCCTGCAGCTCCGGCGGCTGCCGTCGACGCCTCGCCGCCCGCCCGGGTCCACCACCCACCGTCGGTCCTCCACCACCCCTGACCATCCCTCTAAACCCCGGGGAAACCTCCTCTTCCCTCTTCCCCAATCCCAAACCCTAAGCCGTATGCTCCCTGTCGAAGTTGGGAGTATCGTTGACATCGAAGAAGAAGGAGCCCACCGGAGTTGGAGGAGAAGGATGCATGAATCTTGGCATGAATCCAACAGTCCAAAATCTGTGAGATTTCATTCTCAAATTTTTGTCGAATGACATAACAATTCCATTTTTATTTCTTCGAATGAATGGCTAGTTGAAAACGGTTTTCCTTGTCAGCTAAAACCGACATGAAATTTCAGTAATACCAGCTTGCGGACGGCCGGGTACGTAGAAATAGGTATCGTTAGAGCTGATGGCCGGGTAGAAATAGGTATATATCGTTATGCTAAGTTGCTAACATGATGGGCAAACTAATACTCCACTTCGTACTGTCCAGAAAAATCTCTTGACGGGTAAGAGCTCCGGTTTATATTGTGACTTAATGGCATTTATTTTCTTGTCGATAGGACAGTACCATCTCGCTGAGTGAGATTTAATCTTTGAACCATGGAAAAATATTTCTTGTTGATATCCGTCCGAATATCGGAAACAACCCGTCCTCTACAAACATATAACCGACCCCATCCAACAAATGAATCCACTTACATATAACATTTCACTTACACTTTTGTTTTGCTTCATGTAAAATGGTTATTCGAAAGAAGTATGGTTGAAGGACAAGACCTTATAAATTGGTTTCGCTCTTGCTCAACTAGCAATGTGAATCAAACTAGTGCACACATCATCCATAGGTCACACAGGACACATCCTAATTGAACCAGAATGTCACATTTAACTTTTGGAACTCTAGATCTTAGGTGACTGTTTGTCACTTTTGTCATTCCTGGTATGACAATGGTTCTCCTCGCTCTTCTTATATTACTTATTTGAATAAAGTTTAGTTCTTAGATAAAATGATGAACAATAGATTATTCTAACCTAACCATGAAACAAATTTATAGTTCATAAAAGTTACAAAATTACATGAAAATGTATTCAAACTTAGATAGAAACAAAGTAAAGCCATATACAATGATAAAATTGCAGTGAAAAGAAATTAGAATTGGGCATTGCATTGCACTGTATTCTAGGTTTGGCAATGTATAATATTAGGTAACTAAAAACTACATTCATGTGTCTAAAATCTAGCAAATACCTTTTTCATGTCATTTTACTCATGTTAACCCTGTAACAACAGTGTCAATATTTTCCGTTTGGTCCACAATCACAGAATAATTCCCGGTTGATTTCACCCAATTCCGTAAGCCTATGTTTGGTTTACAAAATTAAGCCCTAGGGAATTAGAACCAGCCTTAGGGAAATACGGTTGTTTGGAAATTGGGTGCATTAGTAACTACCTATAATTGGTTTTGGATCCCATTTCAGGTTAGATTTGCAAGGATAACTGAAATAATCTCAAATAATTCAGTTCACCATCCTATTTTGACAGAATATTGGCTTACTGGGTCACCCTACTCTTCCTCGTTGAGATCCATTCCACCACAATCTAGAGCCTTCAAGACATCATCTGCCCAAGTTTCACTCTTTCACCACCGCCACCATGGTACTATGCCCAAGTTCTTTCTTTTCTATATAGTTACAACTCAAACTTTTGGATGGTACTTTGACCCTTTATATTAGCCTATAGTCTTTATAGTCTTTATAGCTTGCATTAGTCCATTTTGGCTATAGGATTAATAATTTTCTCTGTTTCATATATTGTAGTTTTGTGACCACATTACACACCAACATCAAACAAAGATGCATGGAGTGTCATCTAGTTATTTGTAATATCTAGTTCCATCAGTTGACAAAACTTAAGCTATCTTAAAAAAAAAGACACCACCAGGCTCTATGTGGAAGCTGCCACAGGGATCTATGTTGTCAGAGAGGTCTTTTTTCTAGTGGGGCATAGAGGTCCATGGCAGCGTAGAGCCCTAGAGTAGGCCAAGGCTGGAGATCTGAACATTAGGAAATGATTCCACCAAATGTGATTCTTGTTAAAACATATACCCAAAATTCCAACTAAAAGATTTTTGGGCAGCTGAACAGAAAAATTGGATTTATAGTGCAATATAATTCACCTAGAATTTGAATAGGACTAGGACCCAAAATAAATTGTGCAATCCAATTCTATCTACCAACCAGGGACTAAGAGTTTTTGGCTATCATAGAAGATGCAATCCTAGCGCTTGGAGTATATCCTCACTTCAATAAAAGTAAACAAAAGCAAATCGGCAATTAGATTTGTAAATGAACTCAATTATACATCACAAAATAGGTTATTGCATATTTAAATTATTGGACTAAAGAGCTTTGTAACTTTAAATAAAATATATATCTACAATAAGTCTAAATATCATAATTAACTATTAAGAGCTGGAACTAAGAGAAGTACTTCCTCCGGTCAATATTATTTAATGTTAAATAATATTGTATTTTATTTAGATAAAAGCTATAACGAGCGGCTTTCTCATCTCCCAGTGTGGACTTTCTCTATGCTACTACTAGTAGTACATTTGCATGGGCCACCTCAAAAGCCATGCGAAGGAGCTCTTTCCTATAGCTTGTAGACTTGAATAGGCTGTGTGCTACATATTTTATTGCTATGGGATGGTGCATGTGTAGACTTGATGGTCCCTCGGCCCACTCTTATAAGATATAGGAGTACATCCATCTATTCTTGTGGCAAAGTCATGAGCATCATTCGCTTACCCTCTTGTGTTTTTTGGCTTAGGGTAAGCACAGCCAGCCGTCTCTTTATTTCTCATGAATTTAGTACATATCTAAGCACATGTATTATGATACCCACATATATCACATTAAATATGTGGTGTTCTTACATGTTACATTTGTTACTGGTAGATGTCAGAGTAGTTAGGTATCAGATCAATGACCCAGATGTACCATGCCTAATACAGAAGTATTATATAGGTACCAAGCATGATAGTATGGCTACCAGGTCTGATACCTATAAATGTCAGGTCTGATGCCTATAAGTACCAGATATGATACCTATAATTATCAGATCTGATATCCATAGTTTGTAGGATATCATGTATATGATACCTTTAGGTATCATGGAACTTACATAGTATCATGATACCTATAGTTATTAGATCCGGTACATAGGTATCACGTTTGTACTCATAGGTATGAGATTATTAGGTATTATCAAGAGCCTAATGCGATATCATCTGCCCATTGATTAGAACATAATATTATACATTCGCATATCATCTAGGCAATAGCCTGATCCATCTAGCTAGTACATAGGAGCATAGGTATGGGCACATGGTCCAAGCCAATAGGTGGGCCATATATATGGAGAAGTTTTCTAGGCATTCACCTCGGGAGGAGGGAATATGTGGATCCTATGCTAGTGCCTGTGCATCACATACACATGTTTGCGGTGAGAGTGACTCGTTTCACTTAATTGTGTTGTTAACTCGATGAGATTTCGTGCTCTAGTCGTTCTCTTTAATTTAATGTTGGTCTCAACGTTAAATCTACCTAAGCGAAAGGTGAATCCCACGACACAAGAAGAATGTGCCATGCCATAAAACAATTATCAGCTATCAGACGCTAACAGAGGAACACCATATACCATTGGATATAGTGGCTGATAGTTAAAACAAAAAGTGATGGCATCCTCATAAGACTTTCAGAGGAAGCCTTCAGATTCACCGCAAGCAGCCTTCAAGAGGTTAGTGAAAGGAGAAAAATAAGGAAAAATAAGAAAAAAAACATAAAGGAGAAAGAACAGTAGGACACATCTATAAATTTATAATTTGAGACACCAGTCAAAGAGAGATGAGAGACAAGACGGGTGTGAGGATATGGATGTCAATTTAATTTTATATTTTTACCCTTTTATAATTTCATTTTACAAACAAGCCCTCAAACTTTGATAATTCACTAATAATAATAGCTTTGTAACCTTATTTAAATGTATCCATTGCTTATTTGCATATGGATGGGGCTCCAGAAATAGCGTTTTTTTAAAATCTGGTTTAAATTATCTAGACATATGTACGTATAATACATTGGTAAAATATTCTAATAAGCACTTTATAATAAAAGTAAAAATGTTGATAATTTTCAATGAAATACAATGAGAAAATGGGATGACCATGAGATCAGCATATGTGCTATTTCTCAAGTCATGCAACAGCACAGATGGCAGGAAGGTGGGGGCTAAGCTGCAGCGAACAAGATGGGTCATTCATACGCTGAATTTTGTCGCTGAAGTTACATTTTTTTTACAATACTACGTGATGGTTGATGGTTAGGGTCGCACGAATGCATAACTTCATGTACCAACACTACCAGAGAGTAATTGATAGCTTAATTTACCACCAGATGAAAACTACCAGACTTTGGAGGTATCTTATTGGTGCTTATCACTCTAACGGTACCTCTCATCTGTGTCGGGCTGCAACCCACATCTGTGTCGGGTATGGCGCCCGACACAGCGCAAAGGTCAGTGATGTGAGGAATCATCTCAAACGGGCATAAGTCCGTCACGGATGAAGCTATCTCAATCGGGCCTCAACTAATGCCCGTCACCGATAGCTTTGACCGAGACGACCAGTCAAATTATAGCCCGTCACGGATAACTATCTCAATCGGGTTACAACTATAGCCCGTCACAGATGACTGTATTCTCAATCGGGCCTTAAGTTACAGTCCGTCACGGTTGACTATAACTCAATCGGACTTTAACTTATAGCCCGTCACCGATGAGTATGACCACAAAAAAAATAAATACTGTTTTTTGGCTAGCCTCAGGCCTGTGCTAGCCATGCCCGCTGCAAAATAACAGAAATAATCCCAGCATCCCCATCTCAACATTCACATTTATTCATATATATTCACACATCCGAGCATCCCCATTCACATATATTTTACAGAAATAACATTCATATTCACACATGCATACTGGTCACATGCATAGAGATAACAAATATAATAACATGTGTTTGACAATTCAAACAGGACGTTAAAAAATGTTCATCACTTACACCTGAACCCTAAACATTCCTTTAGGGTGAATAATTTCGCGGAGGATGAAGTCGGCAATCTCCTCACGAATGTCCTCAAAGCTGCTACCCGGATCCTTTGAAAATTTGTCCTACATATACATAATTCGAAATTAGTCGAACGATCTTTACATACATATACATACATACATACATACATACATATATATATATATATATATATATATATATATATATATATATATATATATATATATATATATATACACACACACACACTTCAATTTAGTTACAACATGTCAAGAATGAGACCACAAACCTCCAATTCAGCCAAAGTCTTCACCATTTCTTTGCACATAAGGCGCATGTTGTGGCAGACATGGAATCCGCACTGGTCGCCTATTTGTTGTTTGACTGGGAAGTCCTTCTTGTGGATAAGAGTGTCTTGCCCTGTCTTTCGAAGGCCTCCTTTTTGCACATATTGGCCCCACGCTTCATCTATTGCGAGTTGAATCGGGGTCCAATCGTACAGTTGCTTGTCAATTTTGGAGTTTAAGTAGTGACATGTACTCTACTTAGGCGTTATTACCAATAGGATCCAATGTCCACTGCGGCAATAAATTAGTTAAAGTTAATACTAAAGCTAGACGTGTAATGCAATGTATTTAGGGAACACACTTACTATTGATTGTAGGCGCACATGATGTACTCCTTGTCTTGTCGGGCCCAGAAGGTGTCAAACAAGTAGTTTACCATTCCACTACGGTCCCCTTGAAGATTTGTGACATTGACTACCTGAGGATCAAGGAAGACAACTTCCGGTGCATTCTTGAGACACCACTTCCAACTCAACCTACACGCAAGCCAAACGCTCTTATAAGCATGTTACACGGATTGAGATGAATAATTTTCGTGAGTAAGAGTACTTACAAGGAGTAGCACTTGAGGAGGGTTGTGTCCACCGAGCGGAGCCTGTAGAGGTCGAACAGATCCTTGAAGTCTATCACGACAAAATTTGATGGCCCAAGGAATGACGCTCTGGCGTGTTCGCCTATTATATCATTTTCTCTATTCTTCCTCCTCACGTTAGATTTCTCCATGTAGTACATGTGTAGCTCCTTGCAAGCAGTGCCCATCGTTGCTAGCACGTCATCTCCAACCAATGGCATGCCTAGTTGGTAGGACGATGGAGGTACGGGCTTCCTATGTGTGACGGGCCCCTTGCTCAGATCTAACTTTGTTGGAGCAAGATGTGAGAGGTGCAGCTTTCCTTTTCCTCGCACCCCTGCAGCAGGTTTTTCGATAACTCTTCTCTGGGGGGAAGAATGCGCCTTCCTGCTCTTCTTCAGGGGTGGGGGTTTAGTGATCGCCATGCTGTCGACCTCCATAGGCTCGCCCCCAAAGTCCGTGTCGTACTGTAACTGGACATCGTCAATTTCATGACGACCGGGAGCTGGAGGGGCTGAAGGAGCAGGGGTAGTTTGTACTATTAGACGACCGCTTGGTGCAGTGCTTGGCCTCGGGATCACTCTTATCTCAATGAGGTCCTTGGGCCATTGGATGAAGGTTCCACGTGCATTTCCAAGGGTTAGGACCTCGTCGTTTGGTGCCAGAGGGAGGGGGAAATGATCGAATTCGGGCTTCACCGAGTCAACTTGCACTTTCGCATAATCAGCCCTAAGTTGTGCCCCATGCACTCTTGTCTCCGGGGTCGGCTTGAAAGCAAGGCCCCCAGCTGCAGGAACCGAGAAGGTCGGCACCACCCTTACTGTCAGGGTGCAGCTAGTTGGTTCCTGCGATAGATTCATAAATATTGTCAGAATAGTACTTACCATATGGTTTCGTTAGGAACTCTATGCATACTATATTGTTGTACCGTTATTTGGTCGACGGCGGCGGGGACCGATGGCAGATCTTCCCCCGCCTCAGTTGATGCACAACTGCTGCGCCTCTGCGTGGGACTAGCTAAATCTTGTTGCGTAGCAGCAGCGGCAGTCACCGGGAGATGTTGCTCTTCTCGAATCTCTTGCCTGATACGGGCCCTCATCGATTCAAGCTTTTCGTCGAATTCAGAGCTCAATTCGGCTCTGACCTGCTCCCGGATCTGGGTGGCAAGGCGGGCATCTTTCTCCGCCTTCGTGACTGTCCGCTTCTTGTACTGCCACGCGTAGTCTGGAAATCCAACTTTCCATGGTACGTTTGCGCCAAGTCCCCTTGTCCGTCCACGGTGTTCCTTGTTGCCCAACGCTTTACTGAGGATGTCGTCCTCGCGTCTTTGAGAACTAACCTCTTGCGAGGCTTCTTGGGAGGCAACCAACTCCTTCTGCAGTTCAATTGAGATCGGATTCAATGAAAAGTTCAGGCTGAAACAGTGCGAACAAATATTGAGATTAGGCACTTACTATATTATCGTACACTTGTTGATCTTGGGGATTTGGAAGCGAAACTGTCCCATCTTCATTCTTCTGGTACCTCGCCCGCGCCCAATTCCTTGCACGTTGGTGTGGGATATCGGCAAACACCGGCGGTGTGTTCGCTGCTGCTGCCGCTTCATCCTCCTCTTGCCATTCCTCTAGCTTCCCGACATATCCTGCGGTGCCTAGCCGGTGCGGGTGCACGTTCCTGGCCTGCAGTGCTCGAAAAGCTTCGCTTCTGGCCCGGGATTCTGGGGTCGACTTCTTCTCGTAGAATTGCTCCCAAGCTTCAGCCGTGATGAAGGGCCATTGCTCTGTTGGATCAGGGGTCGTCGGATTTAAGACAAACTCCGTGACCAGCCTGCTCTTGAAGTTCTTCCAAGCATTGCTCATAGTCTTGAAAGCAGCCCGCCTGAGACGGTCCTCGTCGGCTGCAGGATACTCGAAGCGTTCCTTGAATTTGAGCCAAGCTGCGTTCTTCTCCGTTTCGGGCACATGCTTAATGTCATCAACAAGGATTGTGAAGTTTTCCCTCGCTAGGACACCGCACGTCGACCTAAACTTGGCCAGGACAGTTCGAGGACGCGTTGGCAGTCCAACCTGGTTCACCCCTGCTATGGTGTACCGTTCCTTAGGGATTTTGTTCCCTGTCCTACGACTCCGTGCCCTTGAGGACCCACTAGTTGTCGTCGACATTGGTTCACCTTGCTGAGACATCGTCTAAATAACTTAGAAAATAACAAAGTTAATTTCACTAAATACGGATAAAATAACCTAAAAATAGAGCCTAAGAGTAAAGTATTTTCATTAAATTAATTCAAAATCACTAAAATAACTAAGTGCCATCATATGTAAATACGAATTTGACTAAATACGGATAAAATAACCTACGTTTCACTAAAATCACTAAACTTAACTAAAATAACCTACATTTCATTAAAATAACCTAAAAGTAAAGTATCTTCATTAAATTAATTCAAAATCACTAAAATCACTAAACTTAACTAAAATAACCTACATTTCCCCTAAAATCACTAAACTTAACTAAAATAACCTACATTTCCCCTAAAATCACTAAAATAACCTAAAAGTAAAGTAAAATCACTAAAATAACCTAAAATTAAATTATTTTCATTAAATTATTTCAAAATCACTAAAATCACTAAATGAGCTAACCGGCGGCGGCGCTTGCGGACGAGGAGGCTGGCGGCGGCGCTGGCGGACGAGGAGGCCGGCGGCGGCGCTTGCGGACGAGGAGGCCAGCGGCGGCGGTGGCGGACAAGGAGGCCGGTGGCGGCGGTGGCGGCCGAGGAGGCCTCTGGTAGGGTTCTCTGACTTAGAAAAAAATTCGTGCTCTCAGTGCGTGCTGGCCTCTGCTAGGGTTCTGTGACTTAGAAAAATTTTCGATCTAGATCTAGATCAAGATGCAGTGTTTTGTGACATCTCAATCGGGCATAAACAAAAGCCCGACACGGATGACTCATCCGTGACGGGCTCTAGTGTACGCCCGATGGAGATGACGTCATCTCTATCGGGCCTACACTAGAGCCCGTCACGGATGATATTTGACTCCTGTTCATCATTGACCTAAACTTTAAGTAAATAACTGCAAAAAATACTTCACAATGAGAATTCACTACTTTTTCATTACTCACAATAATTAACTTATTATCCCAAATAATTAAGTGAAGTACAATAATTCACTAAATTCGCAATAAAAATTATTACAAGTTGCACCAATTTACCTAAGCTTTTTTTACTAATACAAAATACTTCATGTGTACAACGGCTTGGGTCACAAGGTTATGCCTTCCGTATGATCTGATCGAGTATATGCCACAGGCTCTTGTGGATCATCGTCAAGGTCGATTTGAGGTCGTACATGAAGATTCTGATTGTATTCTTCTTCGTCGACGACGTTGTCAACACCAACAATTCGGTGCTTGCCATCCCTCACGATGTGTATCTTCTTGTTCGTGGGGTCCTTTATGTAGAAAATCTGCTCGACCTGTTTCGCAAGTACGAATGGTTCGTCGGCGTATCCAACCTTGGATAGATCTACTAAAGTGAAGCCTTCCTTATCGACTTTAACACCAGTGCGTATATTGACCCAACGGCATCGAAACAAAGGAACCTTGAACTTCACGTAGTTCAGCTCCCAGATCTGCTCAATGTGGCCGTAGTATGTGTTCGACCCCACTTGATCCTGGAAGGCATCTATACGGACTCCGCTGTTTTGCACTGTGCTTTTGTCATCTTGCTGGACGGTGTAAAATGTGTATCCATTAATATCGTATCCTTGCCATGTGTCTATGGCCCAACACGGTCCCATTCCCAACAAGTGTACAGTCTCATTTGGGATATCCGTCGACATGGTGACACGATTCTTGAACCATGCGTTGAACCGAGAGTTATGTTCTCTGTTAATCCACGTCTCAGATCGACCCGTGTTCTCCTGCCGGATTTTGGCTAAGTGCTCCTCAAAGTATGGGCTAACTTCTGCCATATGTTGGAGCACAGCAAAATGAGCCTGCCCGTAGGAAGCTTGATCGGGCCTAATTCTTTTCCTCCCGATTGTGCCAGCACCTGACAACCTTCCTTCGTGACGAGACGCTGGAACTCCGATAGGCTCGGCCTCGGACATGTAATGCACGCAGAACTCAATGACCTCCTCGGTCGTGTAGCCTTCAATGATGCTCCCCTCCGGTTTTGCTCTGTTCCGAACGTATGCCTTCAGAACTCCCATGTACCTCTCGAACGGGTACATTTCTCTTAGAAAAGCTGGGCCACATAGTTTTGTTTGCTTCACAAGATGAACAGGGAGATGAACCATGATATCAAAGAAAGACAGTGGAAAAAACATCTCCATGTGGCATAGGGTATTGACAATATCGGCCTGCAACCCATCTAGATCTTCGGGATCTATAACTTTCTGTCCGATGGCATTGAAAAATACGCACAGACATTGGATTGTATGACGGACTTTCGGTGGAAGAATGCCTCTGATAGCAACTGGCAAGATTTGTGTGATTAGCACGTGGCAATCGTGCGACTTTATTCCAACCAGTTTAAGGTCTTTCGATTTGACGTACTTACTAATCCTCGCTGAATAGCCCGATGGAACTTTAATATCTTTCAAGCACGATAACATTGCGATCTTCTCATCCTTCGACAGTGTGTGGCAAGCTGGAGGGAGGTACACTCTACCTGTCTCTGCATCTATTACGGACTGGAGTTCACTACGAATGTTCATTTCATTGAAATCAAGGCACGTATTCAACCCGTCCTTTGTTTTGCCGGGAATATTCAGCAGCAGGCCAACCAAACTCTCACACACATTCTTTTCTACATGCATGAGATCAATGCAATGACGGACCTCAAGATCTTTCCAGTAAGGTAATCGCCAAAATTTGGACTTTTTCTTCCACATACCCTTGTCCTTTGCCTGACTATGTTTTCTTTTCTTCCCAAACTCGTTGGTTATGTCCTTGACCAAGTTGTGGACCTCATCTCCGGACAAATCCTTGGGAGCAGGCTGAAGTTCTCTCTTATCGTTGAAAATATTCTTCTTCCTTCGAAATGCGTGACGTAGCGGGAGCCACCTTCTATGACCCATATAAACCATCTTTCGTGATTTCTTCAACCACTGGCTGCGTGTATGTTCCATGCAGTCAGAGCATGCCTTCTTTCCTTTCACGGTTTGGCCAGAAAGATTACCAAGAGCGGGATAGTCATTAATGGTGCAGAACAGTAGAACTCGTAGCTTGAAATTCTCCTGACCATATGCATCCCAAGTTTCCACACCTTCTTTCCAGAGCATCTCAAGATCGTCCATAACAGGCTCCAAGAACACATCGATATCATTGCCCGGTTGTTTCGGTCCTTGGATTAGCAAGCACAGCATAATATATTTTCTTTTAAAGCACAACCATGGCGGTAGGTTAAAGTTTGAAATAAGAACTGGCCAGGTGCTGTGAGTACTACTCATGTCTCCAAAAGGATTCATGCCATCTGTACACAGACATAGCCTCATGTTTCTGGGGTCGACAGCAAAGTCTTTGTGTTTTCGATCGATATTCCTCCATTGAATCGAATCCGCTGGGTGTCTTAGCATACCGTTGTTCCTTCTCTCCGTGGCATGCCAACGTACTAAATTTGCCTCCTTGGGGTTTGCAAATATTCTTTTGAAACGATCAATGATAGGTAGATACCACACAACCTTCGCGGGACCACCTCGCTTTGATTTTTTTCCTTCGTCAGGACTTTTCTTACGCTTGTATCGAGAGGCCTTGCATACAGGACAAGCATCTAACTCCGCATATTGCTTGTGGTACAATATGCAGTCGTTTCGACAAGCGTGAATTCTACGGACCTCTAACCCCAGGGGACACAAAACCTGCTTTGCTTCATATGTCGTCTCGGGCAATGTGTTCCCATCAGGCAGCATGGCCTTCAAAATTCCCAAAAGCTTTGTGAAACTCTTGTCTGTCCATCCACTACTTGCCTTCAGCTTCATTAGGTCCAAGGTAGCTGATAATTTAGTTTGTTTTGCTTTGCATCCGGCGTACAGAGGCGTCTGCGAGTCACTGACCAACCTGCTAAACTTTACGGAATCTCTCTCGTTGTAAGCTGGATCCTCAACGTCACGTAACATGTCTTGCAGCAGATCATGATCAACATCAACCATTTCACCGCCTAGTGGAGAAGGTACAAACATGTCATGCTCATCTTCATCTTCCTGATTTTGCGCACCAGTACTGTCTGCAGCAGCACCACTTCCTGATTCCTGCTCTCCATGCTTAACCCAACATGTGTAGCCCTCCATGAATCCTCGTTGTATCAGATGAGCGTGTACTTCAATTCGGCTATCAAACATATTTTCATTCTTGCAATCTGCACATGGACAACACATGTAATCGCTGTTTCTTCTTTTCCTATCCTCCTCCACGACGTTAATAAAATTTAATACCCCATTTCTATACTCTTGACTATGACGTTTCACAGATTTCGCATACATCCAACTTCGACCCATCTCTACAGAAATGAAAAAAGAATCAGAGAAACATCTTATAAGATAAATACCGCTAAATTTATAAAAATTAATGAATTTTCTAAATTAATGATTATTATTTGTCACTTACCTTTATGAATTTACTGTTTTCTTTGGGAAAAAAAATTTCGCCCCCTCCAACCTCTCACCAGATTTGTGAATAGTGGAATACAGATACTCTAGCGGTTGCGGCTATTTATAGTGTGCACTAACTATCGGGCATATAAGGTATTTTTATCGGGCCTAAAAAAAAGCCCGTCACAGAGGAGTGCCATCTGTGACGGGCTTTGTAGATATCTCAAACGAGCATCAAGATGGGACCCGTCACAGATGATTGTCATCTGTGACGGGCTGCAATTACAGCCCGATGAGATATTTAAGGTTATCTCAATCGGGCCCTAGTTTAGGCCCGTCACAGATACGTGTCATCCGTGACGGGCTTTAGTTCTATGCACATTTAACATGTCTCTCCGACCATATCTCAATCGGCCTCTTTTTAGGCCTGTTTGAGATGTTTTCTTTGTGACGGCCCGCAAAATCCAGTTATATTATAGCCCGTCACAGATGAGAGGATCTGCATTAGTGTATATTTTTCTGCCAGGCCTACAAACAACCTATGAAATTTTTTTATGACGACCAATAAACAAAGTGACATGATCATACACTATCATCTAATTGGAGACCGTTCTAATTAATGGCTAGAGCATCTATCTATCTATTATATACCAAGACTTCATTAAAACTCTCTAAAAACACTCTTAAGCCGTCACGTGACACTCCTAAAAATGCTCCTAGGCATGTATATATGATAAAAAAATAAAGCCAAAAAAGATGTATACGTAGTACCAGTGGAAAAAACTATGATATTTAAAATAAGATTTTCTATAAAGGTAAAATATATTCCTACATAAATATACACAAGTATATGCATGTAAACTAGATCTATAATATAAATATAAAATATCCAATCAACGGTCTCTAAACGTTCATCTTTAAAATTACTTTTTAATAATATATCCAATTTATGATTCGTTGTATTCTTTTAATTAAATAAAAGTTATATTGTGGTCTTAAATACATCATGGCACATGGTGCTGACATATAACAGTTAATGTTATCATAATTTCTAAATAATTTCATATCATATTTTAGGGTGTGATTAAATACCACTTCACAAATGTATGACGCTAATTTAAATCTACATATGTAAAAAATTGAAACCCATATTTGTCTTTTGAAGTAGATTTGATTTAATTTTAATTTTTTGAGACTAACTCTAAGTTTTCTTTTGGAAATTTTCAGAATTATTTAATTGGTATTTGAGAAGTGAGCAGTATACATGGTACATGGATGTGAAAACAATTATCAAAAATATTTCCCTCCAATAATCTTGATATAATATTTTCTCCTAGTTCACTATAAATTGAGATGGTGCAAGCACGCTACGGTATCAAGGTAAGGTTGGGCTGGGCACGTACACACACAAAGTTAGAGCACATACAATGCCCGCCATGGCGGCTTCCCTGGCTTGGGTGCTAGTTGCTCTCGTCCTCGCCTCTCTCTACATCGCTATGCACCGGATAGCCGCCGCGCGCCGCCGCCTTCCTCCCGGTCCAACGCCGTTCCCGCTCGTCGGCAACCTCCTGTCCATCTCGCGGAGCAGCCCTCACCGCTCGCTCGCGCGCCTTGCCCAGCGCTACGGCCCGCTCATGCACCTCCGGCTCGGCGTCGTCGACTACGTAGTCGCCTCCTCGCCGGCCGTCGCGGATGACATCTACCACAGGCACAACGCCCACCTGGCGTCCCGCCCACTGTTGGACGCGTGGTGGGGCGAGAAGCACCGCAACAACTCCGTCATCGCCCTCCCGCCGCACGACTTGTGGCGCGCGCAGCGGAGGCTCGCCATGGAGGAGGTCATGTCGCCCAGGAGGCTCGACGCGCTGGCGCCGCTGCGGCGGGAGAAGGTGCGGGAGCTGGTGCGCCGCGTCGCCGGGCACGCGTCGTGTGGCGAGCCCGTCGAGGTTGGACGAGCCGCGTTCAAGACGTTCCTGAGCATCCTGTCATCCACCATGGTCTCCGTCGACCTCGTCGACTCCGACCTGAGAGACGTCGTGCGGGAGGCGGCCATCCTGGCTGCGACGCCCAACATCTCCGACTTCTTCCCGGCGATCGCGGCCGCCGACCTACAGGGCTTCCGGAGCAGGATGGGGGAGCTAGTAGCGCGTGGCTACGGGATCTTCGAGGAGCTTCTTGCTCGGCGGAAGGGTGGCCGGGAAGCCGGTGAGCCGCGGAAGGATGACCTGCTGGACGTGGTGCTCGATAGAGAAGACGAATGGCAGAAAGAAAGGAACCCAGTGCTTGACCGTAATGCCATAAAAGGGCTCATCACGGTATGGTTTTTGAATTTTAATTGTTTCTCAATTAAATGGAAAGCACATACGCATGTGCATCACGCGTATATGCATGAGTACTTGTCCTTTAATGCAAAAATAGGATGTATGATAGTGATATACAATTAAATTATTAGGACAAGAAAATCAGTGAAGTCATTGAGAAATTTACTAGAAAGATATCTATGCATTGCAAAAATAGGATGTATGATAGTGATATACAATTATTAAAAATAGGATGGATGGGCAGCAAACAGAGTCTTAGGTTTCACTTAGAGATAGCAATGGGGATTGATAGTCAGCACTCTGGATTCATCTAATACAGCTTTGGTTTGACGATTTTTATTCACCGTGGAGACACTTAATGAGCCAAAATCACCCCGCCTGCCCTGCCAGGGCTGGTGACCGTGAATTACCTCCTATTTTTGATGGTAAGATTACCTTTGCATCTTATGGTTAAAAACAAATTGATGTGTAGTGACCAGATAAATTAAATTGTGATAAAATTTACTCCTACATACGTGACAGGTGAATTGGTGATAAAGACATCTAATGATAATATACCTTTACTATGACAACAAAAGTTAGCAAAGCCATTTAATAATTTATTTATATTGGGGCAGAAAATGGTAGTAATTATCTTTTTGATTACGACCAGAATTTATAGAATACTGATGAAATTGGCTTTTATCAATATATCCTAGGACTTGATGGTTGCTGGAACTGACACAAGCTCAACAACAATAGAGTGGGCAATGGCTGAATTACTGCAAAATTCAGAGTCGATGCAGAAGGTGAAGGACGAGTTAAGAAGAGTTCTTGGTACTAGAACACAAATAGAGGAGTATGATATTAGCCACCTTCCTTACCTCCAAGCTATCCTAAAAGAGACGCTTCGCCTCCACTCTAATGTGCCCATGTCATACTATACGGCAGAGGCCACAGTGAAAGTGCAAGGTTATACCATTCCTAAGGGAACCAACATCATAGTTAACATATGGGCAATTCATCACCAGCCTGATGTCTGGGTTGATCCTGATAAGTTTATGCCAGAGAGGTTCATGGGTAAGGATACTAATTTCTTTGGCAAACACCCTGAACTAATCCCCTTTGGTGGTGGACGACGGATTTGCCTTGGTCTGCCATTGGCATATAGGATGGTTCATATGGTTCTTGCATCACTGCTGTTTCACTTTGATTGGAAGCTTCCGGAAGGAGCCAAGAAAGATGGCATTGATATGAGAGAGAAGTTTGGACTTGTGCTTTCCATGGAGACACCACTTAAAGCCTTGGCTACAAAATCATGCAATCACATGTAAACTGGTACTCATTGTAATACTTAAAAGTCATGACAATCATTGTAATACTTTAAGTTCTGCTAGATCTGAATATGCAATAAAATACTAATAAGGTCATAACTTCATGATGGATTGTTGAACAAAAAAAATCATTACTGATAATATTACTTATTCTCGTCCATTTTTTCTGACTGTTACTTATGATATGTGTGCAGTGGTCAAGAATTGTAACATACTATAATTTTCAGGGATATTTTTTTTATGAAAATCTTTAGAGTAACAATTGTTCATTATTTTTGCACCGGAGCTATCCCCATCCTTTGTCCTGTCACTTTCCTCCCCGATCTCTGTCTTTGACCTAAACTCAATTCAGGAGTTTCTCTAAAGTCAAACCCACAAAATTCCAAAATTCTTAAATCTATTTGAAAAGCATTAGATCAAATCCTTATCTATTTAAAAAAAATCAAATCTTTATCTATTTTTAAAAATCGATAATGCTACCGTCATCTGTCATCAAATCCTGGCTTTTCATTCCACACATCTGGCTTTGTGCAGGGGCAACGATCTGTTTCCGATTCTGTTATCTACCTATAAGTGAGCTTCTGTTTCCATCGGATGTTATATGTGTGGATTAGCACCAGGAAGGGCAGCAGCATGTTGCACACAAGCCTCGTTGTGGCTGGGCTGGACAAGGTCGCCGGCATGGACGACGACGATGACGACACCGAGGAGGAAGCGGTAGAAACGGCGGCTGCAGGGAAGGACATGGACGCGAGGGACAAGGGACGCGAAGGACACCAATGAAGACACGAAGCGCATGCCATGGCTGGTTGCATGCAGTGATTAAGTTTGGCTCGCTCTTGATCGTGGTTAATTAGCAACTTCTCTTCCACCTGATCGATTGGTGTTCACATCTTTGCACGCATACATGGCGAGGGATGAATCATTCCATCGAATTGAAGTACTGTAATAATATTAGGATAAAAGTTTCTTCATGGAAAGAATTGGTTGGAAATTTATAGTAGTAGTCTCTAGCAATGAGGCGAAAGAGAAGTGGATCTCTTTGGTGCACGTTGATGGTGGCGAGGATAGGGTTGTGGCTACCTCTGGTATGGAAGTTCGTTGTTTGCCTGGTGGTCCGGTAGGCGTAGGACCTGGCGACTCCGGCGACCTGTTTGCAGGAGGCTTCCCAGAGGAAGAGGGGAAAGTGGCAGCGGAGGAGAAGTGGAAGGGCCCGAACATGTTGCCTCTGAGCTCACGGCAATGGGTGATACACCAGCAACCGCATGGGGTTGTTGCCGGTGGTGACCGCTTCCACGGTATCATATCGGCTTAAATATTTAAGAGGATTTGATGTTTACGGCGATGATGTGTTGCACTGCAAGGCCAGCGTGTTCCACCCTTGGGACCTTGCCTTTTCAATCTTTCATCTCTTGGTTTGGTCACTGTAATTGCCAAAATTTCAAAAATTCAAAATTAAATTTCAAACTCTAGCTCATCTCCACCTTCAATTCCATGGGAAGTGAGTTCTCCATCCCAGGGAATGCGTGGTGACGTACTTGGTCGGCCGAGGCCTCAACTGGAGCTCGTCGTCCATCTCTCTCTCTCTCTCTCTCTGGACCCAAACTTTGCCGCTCGTGTTTCACATCACACCGTCACTGCCACCACTGTCACTTTTCGGTCACCGGAGCACGGCACCTGACGGCCCCCTCTCCTCCCTTACACGGGCTCAAGGCGAGGAAGAGGATGAACAATGCCGACCCCATACTATTCCTTTGTTGTGGAGCTCTAACACCTCACCGAGCCACACGAACAGTGGCTAACCTGTATAAAACCAGCCTGTTCAACTGGTTTAATCCAGTTTGAACCTTTCTATTAGCGTTACCAGCTAGTTTTCATTTGATTCAACCACTCCTAAACAAATTTCCTCCCGTTTTTCCCTATAGCTCATAGTATGTCTATCCTCGACACCACTCACCCATGAGATGCCATTGATAGCTAGCCTAATATTTATCTATTGACATTTGAATTAATTAAACTTTTGTTTCATCTTCGGTATATTATCTTGTAACCCTTTTCAGTTCCCGTTTTCACTTCTACCATCTAACAGCATAGCCCTAGAAACACACCCAACCTTGTATACGGCCTTGGTGATAACCCTATATGTCATCTATAATCTTCCGATTCCTACCCTTCAATTCACCGTTTCCTCCATTCTGGCTCTAATTCTGCCATTTATTTTATAGTTTATTTCTAGTATTTTCCTTGTAGACTTAATTGCAATTGCCCTTTTGTGTGTATGGTAGACCAAGTAGAAGAAGTGTCCGCCGGATCCACATGAGATGACGTGGAGCTGGAAGGCTATGTTAAACTTCGAAAGACCATGATTTACAAGGCAAGCTACGAATCCGTCGTTTGATCATATTGAGAACCTAGTAGAGAACCACTTAGTTATTTTTCTACATTAATTGTTATAAAGTTATTTGCCAAATGATTTAACTTTGAATAATCCTTCTGGCTTAGTCATTGTCCATTTTTTGATGTTTTGTGTCGGCAATAATTTAAGGAGGCTATGATGAGACCTAAAATTGGATGGATGTGAAAGACAATGGTTTATACAAGTTTATACCCTATCGATGAAAGATAATACTTACTCTTTTTTGGTGAATTGTATTCTGCCGGGTGTATTGATGTTGGTGTTGATCTCGTATCTTGGTTGTCTCCTGACTTCAAGGGGGCACCTTGCCCGTCTTAAGTGTGGAGGAGGTCGGCAGCGTCATGACTGGCTCTGTACACGATATTTAATTTGTGAGTACATGTCAGACCAAGCTTCTCATCGGCTGTTCATATTCCCTAATATATCAAAGGATGTTCATATTTCCTAATACACCAAAACAATTTATTAGAAAATACAAATTAATTTATAGGTAAAACTTTTATATGTGTTCTTAGCGACTTAAAAGTTAATTAAAAAACTACGTTAAAATTATTTTAAAAACAACTTCGAAATTAAATATGAAAATTCAAATTTTGGCTTTTGCTTTGACTTATTAGGATAGCCAATGGGCTCTAAGCATTCAAAGGCTATCACTGAACCCATCTATATGTGCATATATGTGCACGCACTACTTTCTGAGATTAGATCATAGGAAACTGCGAGTACTCGTGAGGTCCTGCATGTCATGACTTTAATCTGGGTGAACAATCGTGCGGATGTGCCATGTCAATACTTTAATCTGGGTGGACATATTCCATCATAAGAACCCTAACTAAGCTTAAGTCAAGTTGGTTATACATGATTTGCTTCAATGAGCCCGCTAGCTGGCAGGGACGGGCCCAAGATTTAGAAGTTGTGTATTCAAAATAAGAGGGATTTTTTCTACACATCTACACCCAAAATCCTACTATGTAATAATTAGCTTGTATAATATCACGTATTAGTAATTATATAATATATAGCATATATACCATAAAATTGAGCATAAGTTCGTATATTGATAAAATTGGTCATAACATACTAACGCACAAAATTAACATTAAATTCTCTGAATTCCAACCAATTGCGGCTCATACATATAGTGAATTACTGATATACACTTAGCCACACTTAACAATATGCTAGTTGAATCCCCATAGCTAACTAGATAAGGAAGTGTTAAAGTTGAATAACAATAAATGGTTAAATGAATCCTCGATTTGCTAACTAAGCTAATCATCTAGTTGAATCGGTAAAATAGAACTTTAGATAAATTAAATCAGCAAAGCAAATACAAAGAACAAATTAAGCAGCAAGCCTCTATACTAGCGCTAACCTAAATCAAGTGCGCCGAAGCGGGAAGCCAAGAGCCAGACTGCCACTGCCGTGCTGGAGGGGATTGAAGGCCGAGGCCCCAGACCGTCCTCGCGCCAAGCCGTGCGGCCGTGCCGCCACGCGCCTGGCGATTGGGGTTTATAGATTCACTACTACAGAAATGGTTTTTGCAGACGGGCGAAATCGATCTTCGCATGCGGTTGGCCGGCCTGCATGCGTGAAATGGTCTGCGAAGATCACCATTTGCGCATGTGGCCGACCCAGCCGCATGATCTTCGCATGCGGTCACTTAAGACGGCCGCATACGAAAATCGATCTTCGCATGCGGCCGATTTAAACAGCCGCATGCGAAGATAGATCTTCACATGCGGTCTTATTAAGTGGACCACTTGGGAAAATAAATTTTCCAACAGCAAAATTAATATTCTATCGTATTTAATATTATATTTTGTATGATTTATTATCATATTTTTGAATAGTACGCATATGAGATAGTTGGATTGATGTTATTACTGTAACAGATATCAAATACATAACCATAAATTCAAACGTTGTTTACATACGAAGCATATATTACAAATGTCACAATTGTTTCATCACATATATAAGTAGTGTATATGTCATTGCATATGTTCTTTCTCCCACTCTCTGAGAGGTTGAAATTTGTCTTCCAATGCGAGTTCATTCTGGTTGTCGTAGAACAGACCTTTTGCGTTGCAGACATCACGACGGATGAATCGGCAAAGGTCAGCGCACCCGTTCCAGATAGTCCTATCATCGAATCGTTGTGCAACATAAGGGATTTCCGGGATCTGTGCACAGAAAAGTCAATAAAAGGTTACTAAGTGAAATATGTGTTCTATTTGGGTTTCTTTGTAAAAAAGAATATGCTGGCTTACTCGGTCACTGGTAGGGATGAAAACGGTTCGAAAACGGACGGAAACCACCTTTATCGTTTTCGTTTTCATATTTTTTTTCGAAATCGAAATCGGAATCGGAAACCTCGAATACGGAAACGGAATCGAATATTATCGAATACGAGAGCGGTGCGAATACGAATTGGAGCGAATACGGTAACGGATATTTATCGAAATATAAAAAGCCCTTAAACTAACCTTCTTAAATCAACGAAGAGACGTAGCTAAGCATTTTTTTCTAAGACAATAAATCAATATTTTTATTCTTTTATTAATTAATAATAATACAACTAGTTGCAAACTTTACTTTCTTGGAAAAAAAGAACTGTATTCATCTATAACTAACTATAATTATAATTTGGATGGTATGACCTAATAAAAATTTAAAAAATAGTCATTAGGAAAAAAATCTAAATTACTGGACCAATAAAATATCTCTATTTAATTAAACTTCTCAATACATAGTATAAATCTAAACATTTATAATAGAGAAGGATGAAGCTACTCAGTTGTATATGAGAATTTTTTCCGTTTCCGATTCCGAGAAAAAAACCTGAATTTGTTTCCGGAAAGTTTCCGAATTCATTTCCGGAAAGTTTCCGACGGATTCCGGTTTCCGACGGATAATAGTCTTGTCATATTCGTTTCCGTTTCCGAGAAAAAAATTCCGAATTCGTTTCCGTTTCCGAAAGTTTTCGAAAAATTTCCGACCGACACTTTCCGTTTCCGAAAACACGCCCGGAATCCGAAAATATTCCGAACCGTTTTCATCCCTAGTCACTGGTTGTTTGGTAGCTCCCGTTGACTCTGAGCATCTTGCACACGTAATATCCACACAAGTTGGTTTCCGCTGGTTGTTTGTAACACTGCGATATAATTACGAGAGACCAATCATTAGACATAATTCAGGAACTAATATACGTAGTTTGTTGTATTGGCATATATATGTTCGTACCAGCCAGCCAGTCTTGACGAATAACTTCTTCTTGGCCGGATCATGTACTGGTCCACCTCTTTTGCGGTAGTACTTGTGTGCTCTGTTTGAACAAAACAATTGTTTCTTCGGTACTTAGAACACTGGAAGTCACAAAAAATGTATATTGAAATGTTTATCACTTACAAATTCACAATAGTGAGGAATTCCATAAACGTCTCCTTGTCATAGTGTGTGGGGTCCAACGATACAATCAATTGGTCTTTTGGATATACGAGAAATAATATGTAGTGGTTGCTGCAATTAAGAAAAACTAATTAGAGACAAAGAATTCCAAAAATGATAAATTAATTTAACACATAGAAGAGAAAGCTTACTTCGACGCGTAGGAGACCATTAAGACATTTTTGTCAGCGTGCGCCAACATTACTATTGCCAAGTATGTTGCTACCTCTAGCTTCTTGGTCTTGGTGCAATTTCTTGATATATTCTTCCTTTTCTTCAGGGGTGTTGTCAACCAATTCCGGGCAGTCGGCTCTCATCTGTACGGTGTGTTGCGTTTTGCATATCCTTGTTGGATCGACGTATCCAACCGGTGATCTAGTTCTATCAGCTTCATGGAATTGCATCCTGTACAATGTAAATTGAAGTAATGAGATATGGTTTTTTTGTTTGGAATGATACGTGTAACGTATAAGAGTTCAGACTTACAAGCAGAACACGGTAACGAGATTCACGTCCATTTTGTCTAGCTTGTAGATGGCGTACGGGTCCCGAAAAGAGATAAAGAATATCCCATTAGGACCACTCATGAAAGCGCCTTTCGGGAGAGCAACACTTATGAAACTGAGACCTTTCCTAGCTGCCTTTATGTACCATTCATACATTACCCTCATTTCCCACGGTAGGTTGTTCAGAAGATAAGTTGGTAAGAATGGTTTGCCATATTCGTAATTTTCAGGCACATCTACAGATACCCAAGATTGCACTTCATCTTGGGCTCTTAGTACTGACTTCTGACAGTCTGACATGACATGAGCAAGTTCTTTTGACTTATCAGAATTCTTGAAAGCTGAAAACATGAACTTCTCCTTATCCTTGTCAATCTCCTTTGGGTCGTATGTTGATATCAACTTTGGAATTAGACGACGAGGTTCCATGGGATTAGACTTCGGTTCAGATTTAGTTCCTTCAGGTATGGGCACTTGTTCCACCACATATGAGTATACTTTATAAATTCATATAACTATAAGTAAATATGTTACTAATTTTTTTATAAAATTTTGGGAACAACCTAAAAACTTTTTCCTTACTAACCTAAAATGAAAATAAAACATAGTGTAAACACATTAATTCACACAAATATTTTGGGAACAATCTAAAATTTTTTTCCTTACTAACCTAAAATGAAAATAAAACATAGTGTAAACACATTAATTCACACAAATATTTTGGGAACAATCTAAAAACTTTTTCCTTACTAACCTAAAATGAAAATAAAACGTAGTGTATGGTTGCATGTGCACAAAGGTATAATAACACATTAATTTACACAAATATTTTGATCCACCTTAATTGTCACACAAAGATATGTAAACACATTAATTCACACAAATATTTTAATTTTGATTCACCTTAATTCACACAAATAGTAGGAACATATATATATATATATATATATATAAAGTTATGCTTGGTGAATTTCTA
Organism: Oryza officinalis; assembly: GCA_008326285.1. Taxonomy (NCBI): domain Eukaryota; kingdom Viridiplantae; phylum Streptophyta; class Magnoliopsida; order Poales; family Poaceae; genus Oryza; species Oryza officinalis. The sequence goes on along the minus strand of BDMV01000001.1, from coordinate 50,930,621 downwards.
AAAATAAATGGGGCAATATAAAATCATGAAAAATTCCCACAAAATACTATCTACCATGTACAATTCACTGTAATTTTGCTCCCATGCTGCAGCCCATAGAGAAATTCACAAAATCCCACACATATTCACACATAATTCACACATATATATCTCACTGTTTCACATTGCACATATATATACATATCTCACATTTCACATTGCACATATATATCACACATTTCACAAATTTATATATATATATATCTCACATTTCACATTGCACATATATATCTCACATTTCACAAATTTATATATACATATCTCACATTGCACAATTTATGTGTAAAAAAAATGTTACCGGCGGGGAGGGGGAGGACTTGGAGGCCGGAGGCGTCGGGGGAGGAGAGGACTTGGCGGTGGCGGCGACGAGGGGGAGGTCTTGGACTTGGAGTCGGGCGGCATCGGCATGGAGGAGGAGGTGGAGGAGCCGACGGCGTCGGCATCGAGGCGGAGGAGGAGGAACCGGCGGCGTCGGTGCGCGTGGAGGAGGAGGAGGAGGCCGGAGCCGGTGGCGGCGAGGGGGGAGGAGGAGCCGGTGGCTAGAGAGGGAAGGAGAGGAGGCTGGTGATGAGGGCGACGGCGTCGGCGGCGTGGATGCGACCGGCGGCGGCGGGGTGGAGCGAAAATTTGGCAGCCTGGCGGCTAGGGTTCGGCAGCGCTGGGACTTAGAAAATTTCGGCACCCCGTGCTCCCTATATATAGGCCCAGATCATCACATGCGGCCGGCTTAAGCGGCCGCATGGAAAAATGATCTTTCCATGCGGCCGGCTTAGACGGCCGCATGCGAAAATGAACTTCGCCAAGCGGCCAGTTACGACGGCCGCATGCGAAAATGATCTTTCCATGTGGCCGTCTTAAGCAGCCACATGCGGTAATGCATGCGGCCCCTTAAGACGGTTGCATGCGAAAATAGGCCTATTATTGTATGCGGCCGTCTTAAGCAGCCGCATGCGATAATGCATCTTTGCATGCGGTTGTTTGACCCGCCNGGGGGGGGGGGGGGGGGGTGATTTTTGCAGGCGCCCATAGGTCGTCCGCATGGAACCTAAAGCTCCCCTCGTACAGAAAAATGCTTTATGTAGTAGTGACTATTTGCCATTCTGTTCAATGTAACATTCTCAAATGCCATCTTCCTAAACAATTTTATTTATTTGCCATGTGGGTCCATTGAATTATTGCTGCTTTGCCATTTTTGCTTGCCAACTTAGCAAAATGACAGAGAAAAAACCTCCTTGCCTCTTATCTCCTCTCTTCTATCTCACTTGCTCCTCCACTTCCTTCGGCCAGTGAGTTGTCATGGCTCCGACAAGGTTCTGCATGGCGACGAGGTCCCTGCCTAGTGATCTCCAGCTGTCTCCTTCCCTTTGCTCTTCCCATGCCCTCTCATCGTCGCTACGTTCCCCTTCTTGGAGTTGGAGGCAGGGTAGGATTAGGGCCGGTCTCCATAGCCGGCAGAGAGATCAACATCCAAGTGACTGGCGATCTGCGATGTGGACGACGCGGAAGGGGCACGGGTGACTAGCGAGGGCGCGAGCAATGGCTGCGACACCCGCGTCCCTGCTGATGGAGAGGAGATCAGCGTCACGAAGGACAAGCGGTGTGGAGCTACAGAGTCTAGATTCACCGTCAGCGAAAGGCGAGCGCGTTGGTACGGGTCACGCCCTTATAGGGCGATGAGCGATGATGTCGCGAAGGAGGTCGTCGGGTTGGAGACCTAGGGGCTCAGCAGTAACCACCTCCCCCCATGGCGACAACGTGAAACCCGACTGCCTAGCCTCTACCACCAATGTGAGCAACGAGCAAGAGTTAGATGGGAGGCCGGGCTATGCCTCCATCATTGCTGCGCAGATGCTCGGCTCTTCCGCCATGCTTGCCGACGGGAATCGTGGAGCTCCAGCAAATAAGACAGATGAGAGATAGAAGATAGGGGTAAGAAGGTCTTTTGTCACTCGATTTGCTGATTTGGCAAGTAAAAAATGGCAAGATATCAACAATCCAATGGACCCAGATAGCAAATAAGCAAAAGTTATTTAGGAAGATGGCATTTGAGAATGCCACATTGAAGAGAATGTCAAATAGAATAAAAACCTGGCGATTAGCGCCCTGAAAGACTGTGTGTCGTGGCCTGGTGCTCCACGCCGCGCGTGCCTCGCTGCCTGTGCCACCCCTCGATGCCTCCACCTACGCCGCACGCTGCTGCCGCCACCTCGTCCAGGCGCCCGCGCTGTCTTGCGCCCTGTCGTGACTTTGGTGGCTAGAGTTTGGTTGAATTGGGGAATTTTCTGGCTGGGCAATTGGGCAAAAGGAGAGCCAATGGGCCTAACACAGTTGTGCTAATGGGCCAATAGAGGAGGGAGTGGGAGCCGGCCAAAATAAAATGGTTTATATGTTTCATGGGCTGTTTGAGACATCTTCTTCTATTTTCTGAATACACATATGAAATACATAGTTTATATTTTTTTCTCTCAAAATTTTGGTATACATCTAAATGGGGATGCCTGATCGGCGATCTGTCGAGCGGGGCCGCACCCGCATGGTCAGTGCCTCTAGTCCTCTCTCCTCTATAGTATATGTATATACGTATACATGTATGTATATATTTTATTTACATACGTATAGACTTTATATACATGTATAGAAATTTTATTACGTATAGTATATACATACGTATATATACAATATATATAAAAAAATTATATGTATACACTTTTAATGTAAAAAAATATATGGACATATACCAAGTTTGTATACGTATGTATACAAAATATACCAACTTTGTATACATATATAAACAAAGTTTATATACATATATATAAAAAACAAAAAAACTACACCTATACAAACTTTGTATACGTATACGTGTATGCAAAGTTTGTATATGTATTTGCAAAGTTTGTAATACGTGTATGCAAAGTTTGTTGTATATGTACATATATACAAAATATACCAACTTTGTATACATACATATATATATATATATATATATATATATATATATATATATATATATATATATATATATAAAGTTTGTATACGTATGTATAGAAAAAAAATACACCTATACAAACTTTGTATACGTATACGTGTATGCAAAGTTTGTTGTATATGTACATATATACAAAATATACCAACTTTGTATATATATATATATATATATATATATATATATATATATATATATATAAAGTTTGTATACGTATGTTTAGAAAAAAAATACACCTATACAATCTTTGTATACGTACATATAAGAAAAAAAACTGAAAAAACCGGTGCCAAGTGACCCTCTCGCACGCATTCTACCCCCTCCGCGTGCCACGTGGTCGGGCGCGCGACTAACCGCAAATTAGCATCTGCGCATCTGAATATCCTTGAATCAACTGTGGGCCTGCCCCTGCTAGCTGGCAGCGGAGCCAAAATAGTTAAAAAGGTTATGTCGGACTGTGGCAATAGTACTGTTTTTTTTCAAAATTTGCTAAATTTCAAGCCCCTGCTTGCCTCCACTGTCTCCTCCCCTGCAAGCAGCAAATCTGCTTTCATGAAATGGCACATGATCTTTAGCCTTCTAGCAGAGAAAATTTCCATGAGTTTGCAACTCATGCTAGATCATTTATCATCTATGCATGCACTAATTCCTTCACTTGTGTTAAACCATCCATAGTAACATTTTAAAAATAACAAATTTGAAAAAAAAACTCATTCATTTATTCCAACAGATCACAAATCATACCAGTTATTCGTCTGAAATTCGTAAAAATAGCACCATCACGAGTTCATGACTTGGATCATTTAGATTCTGTTGTTGCATGACGATGAATTTGCATTAGTGCTACTTTTATGGGAAAATAACTTCAATGGGGCCTTATATTAACTTTGAATACGGTGTTTGACCTTTCGTCTTTTTTCAAAAATTTAGCGTAAATATAAAAAAATATAAGTACCAATTAAAATACCTCTCATAAAAAAAGTCACACCAAAATAAATAATATTTACATATTTTTTTAATAATATGAATAATCAAATGTCATATTCAAAACCAAATAGCGTTATATTTAAAGCTGGAGGTAGTACGACATTGCACATGTTTGCTTGTGTCCACATTAATTATAAACAAATGAAAAAAAAACCCTGAGACCTAAATTCCAATATGAGAAAAATTGTAGTTGCCCATGCCGTCACATAATTGCATGCACATAATTAACCTAGTACATTAATTTCTAGTGTAAATTAGGAGTTAAACTATATATTGACATGGCCATGGGTCACAAAATCAACAGGTTTGAATCATAATTTGGTTAGACAATATATATGCATCTTTTCTTTCATTTTATTTATATTCTATTAATTTCAGTCGAGGTCGCAAATCATGGGCATATGTATATTTACGTATTACTTGACCTCTTATAAGGTGAATCCTAGAAAGAGGACACTATATATATATATCCTCTTGACACAACCTAGCTCTCTCACTCTGTTCCATTAAGACTAAGAGTATTTCATACTCATGTGTTGTTTATGTGAAAAACATAAGCAAAAAATTTGAAAAAAGAAGGATTTATATGCAAGATAATTGCCCTGGAATTTGAATAGGGAGGCCCAATAAAATTCATGCAATCCAATTTTATCAGCCAAACAAAGCCTAAAAGTTTCCGTGGTTTTTGGCCTTCACAGAAGATGCAAATCCTAGCACTCGAGGATATTCTCACTTTAATCAACAATAAAGCAAAGCAAATTAGCCATTAAATTTGAATATAAAACACATCACAAAATAAATGATTTGCACTGTTTAAGTTACGAGACTAAGAATTTTTGTAATAAACTTCAAATTTTATACACACGCTAAATCTACATATTGAAACTGTTAAGAGCAGAACTAAGAGTGGTAACTGTAGGACCGAACAAGAAAACAAAGCCTATCAGAAAAGAAGTGAGTGGTAAGAACACTAAAAACCAAAATATTTTGACCAAAATAGCCTATCGTGTTGAAGTCACTGGTCTGACCACCCGCATGCCATTGGTCTGATCGTCGTGAAGTCCCTAGTCTAACCACGAAAAACCAGGAAAACCAAACTCAAAGATGCTCTTGAAAGTACATAGATTTTACTGCATTAACTTGTGTTTTCAAAATGCATCTAAAGCACTATTCTCTCAACTCACGAACAAGAATCGAAACCTCAAAACAAACCCTGACATTTCTTTATAAAATTTGCCTTTAACTCATTGCTTTGAGCCTCAACTCCTCATCTATTTATACCCATAAACATGATTGTCCATAGCCACGAATTCAACTAGAACGAGGAATCCTAATCACGTAGGAAACCCCTCAAACCAAGGAAACACACATCCCTTACAACACCAAACTCCAATCATCCCAAACTTGGACTACAATCCAAATTTGACTCCGTTTTTCATACGCACACAATTTCTCTTGTATGCCATATGAAAACTTCACCTCCATATGCATTATTCTCTAGCCTTAGTATCTCGCATGTTCTCCTTGACCGTTTACACCTCAACCTTTCCCAATCCTAGTCACGATTCATCACGGGCAATACTCCCAAGGCCTCAAGCAATACCTACACATGAACAACCATTTAGGAATCTCATTAGCACAAGTTCATTTTAACTTGACTATCATTAGCACACAATAGTATATCTTATGTATAGAAACCATCTAGGAATAATAAACCTTAAGCAATCAACTTATTCCATAAAAAAAGCCAAAAACTGACTCTGAACATGAGTTTGCCGGTTTGACCATCAGGTTGCCCAGTCTAATTGCTCAGACACCTTTGGTCAAACCACGATTATTCGAAAGGTCTGATTGCACAAACACTACCGGTCTAACCGACCTTACCCCACCGGTTCGACCCTTCCTACTTTGACACTTCTTCAAAATAACACCACTTCACAAATATCAACATAACCACTTATTCATTACCTTGGACAATTGTTCGTCACCAAGACTAAATCAACACATTGATTTTACAGTAAATCAACCTGCCACCAGACGAAAGCAATTGAACTACTACTAGGCTACTACCTAACAAATGACGACCAATGAACAAACATAGCCGTATAATGTGAAAATTTTGGATACAATCTAATGGCCAGAGGCCCGTAGCATTCACTATAAATTGAGCCATGCACAAGCTAGCTACAATCACATCAAGGTTGAGCACTTCTAATCTCATTTAATCTAACCTACTTAAAAAATTCATAATTTTTTGATCATCACCTAAAAATTCCGTTCGTCTTCTGTGTCAGGCATGGGTCTGCGCGACGCGCACTAGCACCTAAAACCCTCGAGGCCTCACCCAGCGCTGCAGCGCCCCTCCGCTCCATCACCTTTCCCTCAATATCCTCCCCGTCGCCGCCGCCGCCACAACTGCCCCGGGTGCGACGCTGCCATCTGCCACTTGCCTGGGTTTCTTCCCCCAACATCTGGTAGCCGTGTGGAGACTGGAGAAGAGGCCGCCACCGCTGCTAGTGGCCAAATCACCGTGTGAGGGAGGACGCCACCGCAACCCAGACGAGGTAATGCCCTATACCAATAGGCTTTCCGACAGATTATGTGATGCTAAAGGTGGTCTTCATCGACAGATTAGTTGTGCTAAATTTAAGACATGATGTAGTGAGGGAGGACTATGCTGCCGGCACAAGGAGGAAAGTAATGGATGACTCCAAAGCTGCCAGATCCTGTCGCTGAGACAGTGATAAGCGGAGGTGCAGTGATCACGAGGGCAGCCTCACTGACCCTAAGGCGGAGGCGTAGGAGTAGCCACCGGACGAGGACGAAAACGAGGAGAGATGTGCCGAGTAAGTCCCACAGGCCACTTCTGGGAGAACCAGTTCAACCCAAAAGCCTAAGCTGATGAGAAAAGATGGGCAATTCACTTTATATTCAAACACTCCCTCTCACGCGAGGCTCCCTCAAGCCTCTAGCGTGGAATAGAAGTGGGCTGCATTTTTTTATTTAATTGCGTGCCAATCAGGATTCGAACTCGAGACCTCTGGCTTTGTTACCATATTGAGTTGTATGCACCAACTAGTTCAACCCAAAAACCTAGACCGATGAGAAAAGACAAGCAATTTACTTTATATTCCAACACTACTAACTTAAACGACATGTCTCAGTTCATCTCCTTCGTCGGCAGGTAAAATCATGCTTATGCTGCTCCAATCTTCAGTGGCCCCTTGCAATCTGTTCAATGCAGAACTGCCTGGTTCCAATTAATCTTTAATGGCCCCTTGCGTTCAATGCAGAACTGCCTGGGAGTGGACTCGCTATGCAATTTACGTAGTAGTTGGAAACTGTGGAAAGAAGGGGAAACTGGTCGCCAGATTCAAAATGTAGGTAGATCTCAAATTGATTTCAGGTTGGGATAGTGAGGCAAGGTAGATAATTTTCTACCATGGAGGCATGGAGCTTTGCTCATGGGATGGGAGCCTGGGAGGCATTCCCTACTTGCAATTATTCTAATTTTTTTTGCTTCCTAACTATTATGTGTTTTTTTAATTCATTCTGCCCACATGAAACTTACCAAGGAACTATGATATGTGATTGATGATTTTGACTTGGTCAAATTTATAACTTTGGACATCCAGGTTCTTATTAGGAAGATTCAGTTATTTCAATTAAGATTGACCCCTGCTAATGTATCGGATGTTTCTTGGGGTTGGATTAAAATGTTGATTAAAATGTTGCACTTGATACTTTCATGGTGTTTTATATTTTTGTTTACGACTTGTAATTTGTTGATGTTTCATCTCTGAGAATAATAGTTCCCCATATATATGCAGATGCTATCATATAAATTCTGATGTTGATGAATGGCCGTCACTGCTTTCACTTTTGTGTACTGTATGTCTGTATCGTACTGATACGATCGCAACATTGGTGGTAGGATTGCCTTCACCCAATTCAAAGCATGGGCCATTTTGCTAGTAAAGAAAAAAAACGGTTGAGAACGTACAACGCCCACCATGGTGGCATCCCTTGTTTGGTTGCTTGTCGCTCTCCTCCTCGTCTCTCTCTACATCGCCATGCACAAGATAGCTGCCGCGCGTCGCCGCCTTCCTTCCAGCCCAACGCCGCTTCCGCTCATCGGCAACCTTCTGTCCATATCGAGGAGCAGCCCGCACCTCTCGCTCGAGCGCCTCGCTTCCGCTCATGCACATCTGGCTCGATGTCGTCGACACCGTCGTCGCCGACGAGGCATACGTACCATAAGCACAGCGCGCATGCATCCACTACCATAGAAATGTCTATAGGTGTCGGTTCCAAAGGTCTTATAGGTGTCGGTTTTGGTCCCGGCACCTATGCCTCCCGGGCATAGGTGCCGGATCAAGAACCGGCACCTATTGTTTTGAACAAATCAAAAAAAAAAATCCCGAATTCTCACCGCCGGCCGGCCGCCACCTCGCCCGGTTCGTCACCACCAGGTCCGCCTCTGCGCCGGCCATCTCCACCGCCGCTGCCGCCACCAGGTTCACCTCTGCGCCACCACTAGGTCCGCCCGCTTTCCTCCGGCGCAGATCAGCCTCCTCCGCTGCCTCCGTCGCTGGACTCCCCAGATCTGGAGAGAGACGGCCGGGAGAGAGAGGGGGCTGGCCAGCGAGCCTCCTCCTTTGCCTCCGCCACCGCCGCCGTCACCAGGTCCGTCGGGAGAGAGAGGGGGCTGGCTCCGCCGCCTCCACACCACCGTCGTCGTCGCCGCCACCTCGCCCGGCTCCACACCCAGATGGGTCGGCCGCCGCGCGCGTCCTCCGTCGGCCGCCGCCGCTCCTCCGCGCCAGATCTAGAGGCAAAGGGAGAGGAGGGGTGAGAGAGAGAGAGCCGAGAGGAGGGAGAGGAGGGATAAGAACGATCGAATGGATGCTGTGGAGCCGATCGACGCGGATAAGGAGAGGAGCCGACTGGCCCGGTTTTTCTAATAGGTGTCGGTTCTATTAAAAACCGGCACGTCAGTTTTTTAATAGAACCGACACCTATAATATAAATATAGGTACCGGTTCTATTAAAAAAACCCGACACCTATAGTATATGTGCCGGTTTTTCTTTAGAACCGACACCTATATTGCTTAAAGGTACCGGTTTTATATTTTTGTATCGTTGGGAGATGAAAAAAGGCTCATAGGTGCCGGTTTTAAATGAACCGGCATCTATAGGTCGATTCCTATGAGGGTTTTTGTAGTAGTGACCTGACATGCCGCCTAGTGTTTCACGCGTGCTGGGGAGAGAACCACCGTCTCAACTCCGTCCTCGCCCTCCCGCCGAATGACGTCTGGTGCGCGCAGCGGAGGCTCGCCGTGGAGGAGGTCATGTCGCCGAGGAGGCTCGACGCGCTGGCGCCGCTGCGACAGGAGAATGTGCGGGACCTGGTGCGCCATGTCGCAGGGCGCGCTGCGCATGGCAAGCCCGTCGAGGTTGGGCACGCCGCGTTCGCGAAGTTCCTGAGCATCCAGTCGTGCACCATGTTTTCCGTCGACCTCGTCGACTCCGACCTGAGAGCCTGAGATGCATCGTCCGGGAGTCGACCATCCTGGCCCGGACGCCTAACATCTCCGACTTCTTCGTTCTTCCCGGTGATCGCCACCGCCGACCTGCAGGGCTTTGTGGCGTAGGCTGGGGAAGCTAGTGGCGCATGGCTATGGGATCTTCGAGGAGCTTCTTGCCAGCGGAAGGGTGGCCGGGAAGCCGGTGAGCAGCGGAAGGATGACCTGCTGGGTGTGGTGCTCGATAGAGAAGACGAATGGCATAAAGAAAGCAACCCTGTGCTTAACCGTAATGCCATCAAAGGACTCACCACGGTATGATTTTTGAATTTAAATTGTTTCTCAATTAAATGGAAAGAGCATGGATCGATCTGGCTTCGGGCAGAGGCAACCTCTGTTTTCGGTTCAGTTTTCTACTGATAAGAGAGCTTCTGTTTCCATCGAATGTTGTGCGTGTGTATTAGCACCGGTAAGGGCTGCAGCATGTTGCACACTTGCCTCGTCATGGCTGGGCTGGGCTGGACAGGCCGTCGACTTGGTGTTTGGAAATTTAGTCATAATTTGATATATTTTAATCCAGAAATATAGCATAATAAACATGTCGTACATAATAGACAGTGATTCTAGCATGATGACAAACATGAATATGCTAACAGGAACAATAGCATCTGAAACCATGTTTAGCACCAAGATAAGAATGACATACCCAGAGAACGCTTCAGTACTAGGTGAGGTAGTATTGCTGTTGTTGCCTCCGTTGTTGTGGCCGCTCTCTCCTCCTCTAGTGCTGTCGTTCCCTCCTCCAGTAGCCGGTGGTGGACATGACGATAATGATGTAGAGTGCCGAGAGTAGTCGTGCGAAGAACACGCTTCCCAAAAACTTGATCGTCCGCCTACCCATGCAGGTTCTCAGGTGGAAGGAGTTCTAGAGGTCTGCTCGTCCCGAGTACCTGTGTGCACAGGTGCTCAGAAACAAGGAAACAAAAACGCATCGCAGGAACAGGCCAAAGAGTTTTCCCGAGGAGAATCAGCGTGCGAGCGAGAGAGATGAACAGATGGAAATATGTCTATCCCAGAAGTGGGAGATAAAGGTGCGCGTGAGAGGAACGTTATGAGGTTAACTACGCATTGAGGTCCCATCCATTACTAGAGTAATTTCACCCGTTGGTTACGCCTTTTTTCATCAAAACAAACATAGCAGGAAGATAAGTAGCCAGTCGTTCCTGCTCCTGTTCCTAGCCACTCACGCCATGCCTTGGCCCGGCTAGCCAGCCCGGCCCGACGTGTGCGCACGCGTGTGTGGCAATCCCACCACCACCTCAACCGCTCAAGAAGTGCTCTAATCTAGCAGTTTATTTAAGTCGAGGTCTCTTCACGTTAGATTTTAAGGTGGTATTAATTCCTTAACATTAATTATGGGTCTATGAAATTTACTAGGATTAAATTATGCCTAACCCATGTAATTTTAACAATTCCCATCAAATTTCAGGGCTCACAGGAAATGTTCTCAGTTCTGCACCTATTTGTTTTATCATTGTTTCGGTGGAGACTATTTAGTTGAACTTCCATCTAGAAAATTAGCTACACTTGACCACAACTGAACAATGGACTATGCCTTGAATTGTTAGTCTTGTGCAATTAGGTTTTACTTAATTCCTTAACGGATACTAGGCTGTCATTAGCATTCCCTCTACTTAGAGCATATAAGTCATACTCCAGGTTTTTTCATGAGTATCTAGAGATCAGCTAAATCTCGTAGATTGTGACTAGCAGTCGAACTCATATAGCTGTGTTCCTTCTAAGATGTTCTGTAGGCCAACCTCTCTACTTTAAGAAAAGCCACTCAGAACACATTAAGGTACGCACCAACTTGCCATACAGATAAGGAGAGAAGTACAACAGAGAAATGAGCGAATTTAAGGGTCTCTCCTCCCAATCACCCAACAGCTTATTTTGTCATCCTAATTCACGGGATCTCCGATCACATAGGACAGGTTACCACTATTATGTAACTTTAAGTGGGTCTCAAGCCCATCTCACTCGATGCACTGTCTATCACATTACGCGATAGTCCCTCAGTGAATTGATCTGCTAGATTTTTAACAGTCTGGACATTGTCCAATGCTATCACTCATGAGTTTTTTAGCTTTCTGACAAACTTCAGTTTTTTCTTTACATTCCTAGATGACTTCATGTTGTCCTTCAAACTGTTTACCTTAATAATCACTGTTTTATTATCACAGTTTATCAGGATAGTTGATGCTGGTTTTTCAACCACCAATAAATCCATCAGGAGCTCACGAAGCCACTCGGCCTCAACAGTGGCAGTGACTAGTGCTATGAGTTATGCTTCCAACATTGACCTCGTTAAGATGGTATGCTTGCAATACTTCTGGGAAACAGCGCCATCTCCAAGTGTGAACACATATCTATTTGTGGCTTTTATCTCATCAGCATCACAGATTCAGTTTGAATCACTATAGCCCTCTCGTACTTTTGGGTATCTAGCATAGTGAATTACATAGCTCACAGTGCCTTTTAGATAGCGCATTACTCTTTTCAGAGCATGCCAATGATCATCTCCCGGATTCAAAACAAACCAGCTCAACTTGCTCACAACAAATGCGATGTCAGGTCTCATTGCACTAGCCAAATAAATCAGTGAACCAATGATCTAGGAGTATCTCAGTTGATCCCTTGTTATTCTTCAGTTTTTCCTTAATAATACACTAGGATCATACGGAGTAGTAGCTGGCTTGCAGTCACTATATCCAAAACAACTCAAAACTTTGTCCACATTCTGAGATTGCAAAAGTGTAACCCCATCATCATCTCCCCTCAGTAGCTTAATATTAAGAATAACATCAGCCAACCCCAAATCTTTCGTCTCAAAACTTTTGTACAGAAAGTTCTTTACCCCCTCAATCACATTGAGGCTAATCCCAAAAATCAATATATCATCGACATATAAGCACAAGATCACTCCCTCTCCTCCACCATAGCGATAGTACATGCATTTATCAGCTTCATTCACAACAAAGCCAGCAAATGTCAGTGTTTTGTCAAACTTCTCATGCTTGCTTAGGTGCTTGCTTAAGGCGATACAAGGACTTCAACAGCTTGCACACCATTCCTTCTTGATCTTCTAATACATACCCGTCTGGTTGATCCATATATATCTCCTCCTCCAACTTACCCATTAAGGAAAGTTGTCTTAACGTCCATCTGATGAACGAGAAGACCATGAGAGACCGACAAAGCAAGTAGTACTCAAATCATGGTCAAGCAAGCAACTGATGAATAAGAGTTGAAAAAATCCTTGCCTTCTTCTTGGGTATAACCCTTGGCCACAAGCCTTGACTTGTACTTTTCAATTGTACCATCAAGCCTAAGTTTTTTCTTGAAAACCTATTTGCATCCTACAGGTTTGCACTCGTAGGGATGCTCGATGACTTCCCAAGTACCATTAGACATAATTGATCCCATCTCATTGTGTACCGCTTTCTTCCAATAGTCAGCGTCAGGAGATGAATATGCCTCTTCTATGGTTTTTGGAGTGTCATCTACAAGGTATACAATGTAGTCATCAGCAAAAGACTTTGCAGTCCTTTGTCTCTTACTCTTTCGAGTAACTATAGTGTTATCCTCCTCAGGATTTTTCACTGAAGTTTGATCATCATGTTCTATCGGCACAAAACACCCAAGGAATAAAATAGGTTCTTGACTAGAAGTGCTGGATGCATCTTTCATGAAAAATTCATTCTCAAAAAATGTAACATCTCTGGACTTAAAAATTTTGCCAACACGCATGTCAGGTACTCCAGAATTTACTTAAGAATCTATATCCCACGCTGTGGATAACGTAACTAAGGAACACACAATCCACGATTTTTTGTCCAAGTTTGCGCTTTTTGACTATAGGCACATTGACCTTAGCCAAACATCCCCATGTGCGTAGGTATGAGAGATTTGATCTTTTCTTTTTCCATTCCTCAAATGGTGTTACTTCTTTATTCTTAGTAGGAATTTTATTCAGGACATGACACACTGTCAATATAGCCTCACCCCACCATTCCTTGAAAAGCCCCGTAGTATATAACATGGCATTCACCACTCAATTAGAGTACGATTCATTCTTTCGGCAAACCTGTTTGACTGGGGTGAATAGGGAGGCGTGCTCTCATGAATAATTCCAGACTCTTCACAGAATGAAGCAAACTCATTTGAAAAATACTCTTCACCTCAATCAGATCTTAATTGTTTGATTTTCCTTTCAAGTTGGTCTTCTACCTCAGCATTATAGATTTCAAAGTAATGCAATGCTTCATCCTTTGTTTTTAGTAAATACACATAGCAAAATCTAGTGCAATCATCTATAAGTGTTATGAAATATTTCTTTCCCCCTTTTAGTCAACATGCCATTCATTTCTAGCGGTGCCAAATTTCTCGCTTTCGATGCCTTGTGAGGCCTGCGAGGTTGTTTCGCTTGAACACAAGTGTGTCACTTAGAACGTTTGACCAAAGTGAATTTTGGGACTAAACACGTATGTAGCACCCTAACTCTTTTTGGCTCATTCAAAACCTTTCAAAATTTTTGGAGTTTAAATTTGGATTTTATTTGATTTTGTGCCAAGTGGATCTCATTTTCCCCCTTTGACATCCCTTAAATTTCTATCGAATCCGTAGTCGAAATTCAAATTCAAATCTCCCAAATTTCCCCTCAAAATTCAACTCTAAAAGTCCCTGAGAAATTATGAAATGTCACTGTTCACTTTGGGCCCTCTTTCTTCTTTTTCTCCCCCTCGGCCCAGCTCCTTTCTCTCTCTCTCCTCTCCCCGTAGCAGGCCACCGCCGCTCTCCCCCGGCCCACGGCCTGGCCCAACCCATCCCTATTCACCTTCCCCTACCTCCGACCGGCTGCACGTGCACGCCACGTGCTCGACGAAATGCCGAGCCGCCTCATGCCTCACACCGCCTCGCGCCCCACGCCGCCTCGCGCCCCGAGCCGCGCCGCGCGTCCCGTCGCCGTGCCACGTCTCCCTCCGCGCCGCGCCGCACATCCCCTCGCTGCGCCGCGCGTCCCGTCGCCGCTCGGCGCCGCGCCCGCGTCGCATCCTATTCGGGCGTCGAGCCCCGTGTCGCAGCGTCGAGCTCCACGTCGCCGTCTTGTCGCCGCGCTCGCCGCCTATAAAAAGGGGGCCGAGCCCTTTCCCCCCCGCTCCCGCCACCCTCGCCGCTCTCTCTCTCTCCCTGGTGCCGCCGTTTCCTCCGGCCACCGCCGCTCTTCTTCGGCCGCCGCAGCTTTCCGCGGCCACCGCCGCTTTCCCCGTCCACCGCCGCACTTCCCCCGGCCGCCGCTGCTTCTCCCCAGCCGCCTCACTGCCGTGGCGCCCGCCGACCCGAGCCGGGCAAGCAAGGGGAGGAAGAAACCCCTCCCCAAGCCGCCGACAGGTGGGCCCCGCCTCCTCTCTCCCCTTCTTTTGACCGACAGGTGGGTCCCATCCCGCGCCGTCAACTCAAACAGAATATTCCAACGGATTATTCCCTCACCGTTTAAATTAAATTTCCAGAAAATCCTTTAATCTTTGAAAATTCATAGAAATTCAACCGTAACTCCGTTTGATCTCGGTCAACTTCCAAAATTTTTCTAAAAATGAGATCTACACACTGGCACACTTGTTTCTCTGATTTGAGCAAGTTTTATTGCCTTTTGTTTACTCGTTCTCCTTTTCGCGTATAGAGCACGTGTAAGAGGAAGCTCCGGACGCCATTTTCGAAGGAGAAGACCCGCATCTTGTGCAAGGCAAGCCTCTTTGATCGCATTGCCCCTATATTTGCAAGTTATTTTGTTTTAAAAGATGCATTGCTTAGTGTGCACGATAATCTTGTTTAGGCCTCGGATTGTTTATGCAACCGATGGACCGACCTAGTAGTTGCACTCACTTTACTTAGGATATTGTTAAACCTTTCTCTTTGATAGCTCCACTCATGTTTGCGCCGGTATCGCTATCCATTGGGTACGATTACCGAGGTAGTTGGCTTAGCCATGCTTACGTTGTACTGTCGTGTGGGAAAACTTGGGTTATTCTAAATTTTATGCTTAAAAATCCGGTACGTGGTACCGATGTGTTGCAAAATAAAATGAGTTGTGAAAATGGTGATGATGCAAGGCCATGTCTTTGTGGTTTGGTCGTGTATCATCGTTAAGGACCGATTCCTTTGGGAAATCCATCCAAACACATTACAGTGCGACCCCATGGGTATTTATGGGATGCCTCTGGCTAAGCAAATGGTTATCACATGGAAGTTTGGTATGCCAATGGTTGTGGGATGCCGAGGATGAGGAGACGAAGTTTTGGATCATTATAGCCCTTTTGGGTGTTCAAATGCCTCTAAAGTGGCACACGGTACCAAGTAGGAGTAGGAGGCATCCTCGGTATTCCTAAGTGAATGACGGCTGATCTTGCCTGATGCTCGGCTAAGAGACTTGGCCCAACTAGGTGGTATGCGATTTTCATGGGTTAGCTTTGGAAAAGCCTTATCACAAACTTCTGTTGCCGACGGGTACACGGTGTCAGTTTTGTGTCGTGGGGGAAAAGCGTACAACCTCTACAGAGCTTAATGAACTGTTCGAACAGCCATGCCCACGGTCAAGGGCGAGTGTAAGGTGTTTCTCTCAGCGTAGATTTGTTTGGCAAATGTTTGTTGAAAATGGTTGGTGGGAAGGGATTCGTTCCCAGAGTTCGCCTGTGTGGCAGACGGCTAACCTTTGTGGTTAGGAACAGGTCTGTGTGACCTAGGGTGTCTTTTGACACCAAGGTGTTGTTAGGGCCAAGAAAGCGTTGTTGTGCTGAGAAAGCTGGGTTAACTATGTGGAATAGTGTTGTTTGGTTTGAACCGAGTTGCTGTGAAAGTGAAAAGAAACTAATAGAGACAACCAGTTAATTATTGTTACTCTTGTGACAAGTTGTTGCAAAGCAACTTGTGGAATGGGACAAGGCGTGAGCCTTCTCCCGACAACTAAAATTTTGACTCACTAGAGTTCCTGTGAAATAAACCGTTTTCGCCAAAAAGGCTGCTTTCGCAAATAAAACCCTAGCCTCCCTATTTAAGCCAACATGTCATTCTTTTTCCCTGGCTTGCTGAGTACGTAAAGTATTCACCCTTGCTTTATATACCTATAGAGCTTGGAGATGAAGACGTCGATCCTACCGCCGAGGAGTATCTCCAGGAGCAAGCCGAGTACGAGGACTTCTAGAAGATTCGTGCCTAGCCCCAAGCCTCGCCTGTGGAATAAGTTAGTTGCCTAGGCATGTCGCCTAGTGCTTAGTCGCTTAGCTTTGCGCCGCTTCTAGCTTCCGCTCTGTTGACTTTTGTATTGCTGTGTTGCTCATCTATGGGCCTGTCCATGATGGCAACGTTTGTAAGGACTAATTCCAGTGATGTAATAAAGTAGTTTACTTTGATTCCATGATTATTCTGTGTGTACCAGCTAGTGTATCCTGGGACTGGTACTATCTCACAGGTAATGCGTAACACCTCGGCATGAGTTAGCTGATGTTTATGGTTAACGAGTGTCGAGGCGTTACATCGTATTAGCTAAGCGTGTCATATAACCAAAATTCATATGACAAAGTCGCAAATGCCAAATATTGAACTCATCATCATTGCTCACATAGTTCACAACATTATTACATGCATCATCCAAAGAAAAACAGAACAAGCCTCCGCTGTCATAACCTT
This sequence comes from Oryza officinalis, assembly GCA_008326285.1. Taxonomy (NCBI): domain Eukaryota; kingdom Viridiplantae; phylum Streptophyta; class Magnoliopsida; order Poales; family Poaceae; genus Oryza; species Oryza officinalis. Next base: position 50,913,344 of record BDMV01000001.1, on the reverse strand, counting down.
TATCAACAAATGTTCCATATTTAGATGCGACACACTTATTGGACTCAAACACAAGTTTAAAACCATCTCTACAAAGTAGATAGCCACTAACAAGATTCTTCTTTATTGAGAAGACATGTTGCATGTTCTTCAGTTGCACAGTTTTTCTCGAAGTAAACTTCAGATCAACCGTACCAACACCATGAACAGTTGCATGTGAACCATTCCCCATCAGCAAGGAGGAATCTCGACATGATAAGAAAAAAATAGGAAAATGTTAGCACACACATGAATATTAGCAATAGTATCAACTCATCACTCAGGTGAATGAAAACAGAAATAACTGTAGGTAAAAATTTACCATACCCCGATGTTCCTACTCCATCGCTAATAACCATGTTTGCAGACTTTTTGTCCTTGCGATCAGGACAATCCTTGGCCCAATGACCAGGCTCACCGCACACAAAGCAGTTACCCTTTGCCTTTCCCTTGCCTTTCTTCTTAAAATTGGTTGAAGCCTTAGGTTTAACATCAGGTTTGACCTTCTTCTTGTTGTTATGAGATGCATGAGGGTTCTTCTTCTGCACTAAGTTGGCGCAAGAACCACCCTCAACCTTTTTGCCACGGTTGTCCTTTGCCCTCGCCTTCTCCTCAACACCCAAAGAGCCAATGAGATCAGTAACACTGAACTCTTACCTCTTGTGTTTTAGAGAAGTGGCAAAGTCTGACCAAGAAGGTGACAATTTGGCAATAATACCACTCGCCAAAAACTTGTTCGGCAACACGCAGCTGTTGTTCTTAAGTTTCTTTGCCAGCACCTAAATCTCATGAGCTTATTCTACTACAGAACGGTCATCGACCATCTTGTAGTCATAGAATTGCTCCATGACATATAGCTCATTGCCAGCATCGAAGACTCCGAACATGGCTTCAAGTACATCCCACATATCCTTCCCTGAAGGCATGTGCATGTACATATCCACTATGTTGTCAGTCAGTACACTGATCAATGCTCCATAGAACAAGCAATCTGCAGACTCGAACTTAGCCTCCTTCTCAAGAGAGAGAGGTCGTTCGGTCGTCTTGCCTTGTGAAACAAAGAAACACTGCATGACTGTCAACCACAATAGTGCACGTGCCTTACATCTTTTATAATTTAAACCATCAAATGCATGTGGTTTCAGTGATGCGGAAAAGCCAACTACCGAAAACGACCTATCAAGTTTCTGATTGTTGGAAATTTAGTAATTTGGCATATTTTAATCTAGAAATATAGCATAATAACCATGACATACGCAATAGATAGTGATCCTAGCATGATCATAAACATGAATGTGCTAATAGGAACAATAGTATATGAAAACATGTATAGCACCGAGATAAAAATGACATACGAGAACGCTCCAGTACTGGGTGAGGCAGTGTTGGTGTTGTTGCCTTCGTTGTCGTTGTTGTTCTCTCCTCCAATGCTGTCGTTCCCTCCTCTAGTAGCGCCGTTGCCGGTGGTGAACATAATGATGATTATGTAGAGGAGGAAGACCTTGACGAAGAGAATGCAGTACCGAGAGCAGTCGCGCGAAAAACGCATTTCCCAAAAACTTGATTGCCCGTCTACCCATGCAGGTTCTCAGGTGGACGGAGTTCCGAAGGCCTGCTCGTCCCGAGTACCCGTGTGGGTAGGTGCTCGGAACCGGGGAAACAGAAGTGCAGCGTAGGAACAGACCAAAGAGTTTTCACGAGGAAAATCATTGTGCGAGAGAGAGAGAAACAGATGGATTTCTGTCTATCCCGGAGGTGGGAGATAAAGGTGTGCGTGAGAGGAACGTTACGAGGTTAATTGCGCATTGAGGTCTCGTCCGTTACTAGGGTAACGTCACCCGTCGGTTACACCTTTTCTCATAAAAAAACAGTACGAAGACAAGCCGCCATCTGTTCCTGTCCTGGCACACACAAACGCACGCCACGCCACGCTACGCCTCGGCCTTAACGCACGCGCGCGTGGCAGTCTCATCACTATCTCAATCGCTCAACAGGTGCTCTCATCTAGTAGTCTATTTAAGTCGAGGTCCCTTTATGTTGGTTTTTAAGGTGACATTAATCTTTTAACATTAATTATGGACCTGTGGAATTTATTAGAATTAAATTGGACATAGCTCATTTAATTCTAATACTTGGATGGCAACGACCATGACACCGAGGACGACACGGTGGAAACGGCACCCACGAAGCCACGAAGCGTGCGCCATGGCTGGTCTGCATGCAGATTAAGTTTGGCTCGCTCTTGAGCATGGTTAAGTAGCAACTACTCTTCCTACTGAACGATTGGTGTTCACATCTTTGCATGCATACATGGTGAGGTATGGATCATTCCATCGAGTTGAAGTACTGTAATAATATTAGGATAAAAGTTTCTAGATGGAAAAAATAGGTTGGAAATTTATAGTAGTAGTCTCCAGCAATCAGGTGCCAGAGAAGTGGATCTCTTTGGTGCGTATTGACGGTGGTGAGGATAGGGTTGTGGCTACCTCTGGCATGGAAGTTCCATGTTTGCCTGGTGGTCTGGTAGGCCTACATCTGGCGACTCTAGCGGCCTGTTTGCAGGAGGCTTCCCAAAGGAAGAGGGGAAAGTGGCAGCGGAGGAGAAGTGGAAGGGCCCGAACATGTTGATTCTGAGCTCCCGGCATTGGGTGGTGACCGCTGCCACAGTAACGGCTTAAATGCTTAAGGAGGAGGAATTCAAGAGGAATTGATGTTTACGGCGATGATGTTGCACTGCAAGGCCAGCGTGTTTCACCCTTGGGACCTTGTCTTCCCAGTCTTTGAAGTTATCACCTCTTCATCTCTTTGTTTGGTCCTCCACCTTCAATTCCAAGGGAAACGAGTTCCCTCCAAACTTTGCCGCTCGTGTTTCACATCACACCGTCACTGCCACCACTGTCACTTTTCGGTCACCGGAGCACGGCACCTGACGGCCCCCTCTCCTCCCTTACACGGGCTCAAGGCGAGGAAGAGGATGAACAATGCCGACCCCATACTATTCCTTTGTTGTGGAGCTCTAACACCTCACCGAGCCACACGAACAGTGGCTAACCTGTATAAAACCAGCCTGTTCAACTGGTTTAATCCAGTTTGAACCTTTCTATTGGCCTTTCTGACTCCCAAGAACGTTGTTACCTTTAAGTTTCCAAGCCTTTGCCATGGCGATTCAGGGAAGAGGCCAGGATTTGTAGCCATTTTCTCTATTGCCTTTCGAGGTTTGTGGCTCAAGTGTTCTCTGCTAGTACTACTGAAGGGGCAGCTGCTGCTGCTGCTGCTGCATGATTGCTCATAGTACTAAGCTCTATAACATTTTGCTTATATAATACCAGATAGATAGGTGGGTTTACGATTCTTTACCCACGGACCTTAACAGATCAGGTGTGATTTGAATATCTGCCTTCAATTGGAGCATCTGGAGGTCTGTTAATAGCTTGGAATGATTCTTTCTTCCACAGGAATCTAATTTTTCAGAATAACTTTGCTCTCTCGGTTCAATTCACATCTCGTTTTAATGATGAATCTTGGGTCTTAACAAACATCTATGGTCCCTGTGCAACAGAAGCTAGAGGAGAGTTGCTACATTGGTTCAATAACATACAAATGGAGGATGATATTGACTGGTTAGTCCTCAGTGATTTCAATTTCATAAGATCTCCAGAAGATAGAAACCGATCAGGTGGTGATGTCAATGACATGCTGCTATTTGGGGAAGCAATCGGTGAATTAGGATTAGTGGATCTACCTTTAGAAGGAAGAAGATTCACCTGGAGTAATATGCAGGAAACCCCCCTGTTGGAAAGATTGGACTGGTTTTTCAGTTCAGCTTCTTGGACAATTAAGTATCCAGATATAGTAGTCTTCCCACTAGCAAGAACAACCTCCGATCATGTGCCTTGTGTGGTTCAAAAATTGGAACAAATATCACAAAATCATCAGTCTTCTGTTTTGAAAATTTCTGGCTTCGACACCCTGAGTTCAAGACGATAGTGCAAACAGTACGGAATGTGCAGATGCCTCACACTGATCCCGCGAAACGAATTGCTGCAAAATTCAAAATATTGAGAAGGTATTTGAAGTCATGGAGTAGAAAACTGTCCAACATGAAGCAAACAATTGCCAAAACAAATCAAGTTATCCTTTTCTTGGACACGATTGAAGATTTTGGAGATTTGTCTTTACAAGAATTTAACGCCAGGATGCTGTTAAAGATACATGTGGCTAAATTATTAGAACACAAAAGAATTTTCTGGAAGCAAAGAGATACCATTAAGTGGTTTAAGTTTGGGGATGAGAATACCAATTTTTTTCATGCAAAGGCAACAATCAGACATAGGAGGAACAAAATCACATCTTTACAAGATGAACAAGGACAAATCTTTACAGATCATTCCACAAAGGAAGTAGCTATATTTATGACGTCATATTTTTCATTAAAAAATAGTCAGCATGTATTTACATTGTAAGTCCTTAAATTACATATGTAAATTTAGTGTATTTATGATGTAAGCCCTAAAATTATATATATAAGTGTCTAAATTACATATGTAAGTACAATGTAATTATAATGTAAGTACAATGCAACTTCTATATTTTGTATTTTGCATTGTAAATTACGCATATTGATCTAATATCTACTACATTAGATACCTGCGAATAAAACCATCAAAAGCTTGAACTAATGAAGCATGTTAAATTTTAATTAATCATGTTATGACAGCTGAGAGATGCTGAGGTGGACTGAGAACAATATGACAGTTAGAAATTCGACTGCAATGAGCCATAAATATGGTGACAACATTTTAGCAAATCCGTTCCACAAAAGCATCAATGTTATGGGCTTCTTATAAAGATAGAATGGGAAGATCAGAGCAACCAACTATGCATTTCAATCTGAATGAGTTATTACAGCACTGTATAGATTGATAGGGTGGTTAAATGTTTCCCAAATGACAAGTCACCAGGGCCTGATGGATTCAATGGGGATTTCTTAAAAGGATGCTGGGATATTGTGAAGCAGGATTTTTATGATCTATGTGAAAATTTAAGAGAAGGTACTGTAAACTTATAGAGTATCAATGATTCTTTCATCACTTTAGTACCTAAAAAAGACGACCCAGTTAGTGTGAAGGACTTCTCGCCTATTTCACTGCTCAACATTTCTCTAAAACTTATGACAAAATTGATGGCCAATAGACTGCAAAAGGTGATTTTGAAACTGGTTCACTCAAATCAATATGGCTTCATAAAAAAATAGAACAATTCAGGACTATTTGGGCTGGGTATTTGAATACCTGTTTTTCTGCCACAAGTCTAAGAAGGAAGTAGTAATTTTGAAACTGGACTTTGAGAAGGCATTTGACAAGATTGAACAGAGTCATCTTGAAGATTATGCAGCACAAAGGATTTGGTCAGAGATGGATCTTCTGGATGCAACAAGTTCTTACCACAGACACCTCTTCTGTTCTTCTTAATGGAGTGCCAGGAAATAATTTTAAGTGCCAAAGAGGGGTGAGGCAAGGGGATCCATTATCACCTCTCTTGTTTGTATTAGCAGCTGACCTTTTGCAGACTATCCTGAATGAAGCAATGCACAGAGGCATAATACAATCCCCACTGGTTATACCAAGTTGTCCTGACTTCCATGTAGTCCAATATGCTGATGATACTTTGTTAGTGCTGCCAGCTTGCTTCACGCAAATTTTTATCATCAAGTCTCTTCTCAACACTTTTGCTGAATCAACAGGCCTAAGGATAAACTACAGTAAATCTCTCATGATTCCTATTAATGTTTTCAGAAGAAAGAATGATGCATCCAACTCAAATTCTCCAATGCCAACAAGGTAGCTTCCCATTCACATACTTAGGCCTACCTCTGAGTATTCACAGACCACAGATTCAAGACCTTCTGCCAATGGTACAGAGAATAGAAAGAAGATTGATGTCATGCTCCATGTTCCTCATATATGCTGGAAGATTACAGATGGTCAATTCAGTCCTTTCTTCACTACCAACATTTTATATGTGCACCTTCAAGCTGCATGTTGGAATCATTGAACAAATTGACAAATATAGAAGACACTGCCTTTGGACAGGATCTGATTTGGACAAACAAGGGCCGCCACTCATAGTTTGGATAAAGTTTGTCAACCAAGAGGAACGGAGGTCTAGGAATGCTAAATTTATACGTGCAAAATAATTCTCTGCTGCTAAAGAACCTGCACAAATTCTTTAACCATCATGACATTCCATGGCTTCAATTACTTTGGCACCTTTACTATATGAATCCCAACCTCCTTACAGACTAACAGATGGATCCTTTTGGTGGAAGGACAATTTGAAACTCCTGGAACTATACAAAACCATAGCTAACTGTCAACCAAACATGGGTACTTCTCTCTTCTTATGGAAGGACCGATGGAAAACATGTCACACCTCTTCTCTTACACAACTGTGCCCAACATTACCCTTAGACAGGTGGGACATTTGGAGGATCTTAGCACCATCTTTCAGTTACCTCTCACTGTAGAGGCATACACAGAATTCCAGCAATTGCAGCCATTTTGGAGAACCTCGAATTATCTAATGACAATGATGTATGGAAATATGTCTGGAATTCAGAGAGATAAACTTTGAAAAAGCATACGATTTATTTGTGGGAGTAGTTAATGTCCCAGAACCATACAATTGGCTTTGGAAAAGTTGTGTGCAATCAGACCACAAGATCTTCTTCTAAAAGAGAGGTTAAATACAAGAAACATGTTAAGAAGAAAGAAGTTTGAACGTCTAGACTATAATTGTGTCCTTTGCAACTTGCATCAAGAAGAAACCTTGCAACATCTGTTTTTGTCTTCTCCTTTCTCACAACAATGCTGGGACTTCCTTTGTCCAACGAGAACAATTGATTTGACTGTCCAAGAAGCTGTAGAAGACTTGCAAAGAAAGTTACAAGTTACATTTTATATGGTGACTATCATATTGATGGCATGGAGTATTTGGATATCAAGAAACAACATGATTTTCAGAGTCACAAATCCTTATTTTCATGCATGTATGTAAGGATATATTCAAAAAAGAATTTGCCTTGGTTATCCATGGGGCAAAAGAAAGTCTCAAACCCTTTATGTCAGAATGACTAGACAACCTTTAATTTTTTTTCATGTACATATGTAATTTGTAATCTTTTTATAATTTTAATATATTAATTCACTGTAGGAGCTTAGTTTCTCTTTTTTTAAAAAAAACAAATCAGGTATGAAGAACTAAGCACAAACCCAGCCTCCATAGTTTAGATACACAAACAAAGAAATTCAATGGTGGCCGTTGGGGCAGATTAGCATTGTTTTCGTGCAATCGACCATCTTTCGGTAAATGCATCATAAGTAAATAATCTATGGATAGGGTTGACGCAGAGGCAGCTATATCATATCATTGGCATGTACCAAATTATAGCAATCAGTTCACAACAGTAAGAGCATGTGTAGTACTAGTACCAAATCCTACCAAATTAATGACGGGGGCATGGCCGCATTGCCGACGAAGCGCACCATGCCACAGTGACCTCCACCTCTATCGCCGGCATGCGGTGAGCCAGTGACCATGGACGGTGACGGAGAAAGCGGATGGGATATAGTTAGGTGCGGTAGCCCCAACTACAAACTCCCAAATTAAGTAATTGTAGGCAAACCCCAACTCCGGAAGTGATAATCGGTTTTTCGAGTTACCAAATCCAGGAGGGGAAGATGCTCTCCAGCGCCGCCACGCGGACTCTGGCTGCCGATCCCCCACGTACGCACCGGCGCACCGCCGACCATCGGGGAGAGAAGCCGGCGTTGCAACGGGGAATTTTTTTCTTTTGAGGAAAGCTTTGGATTTTTCTTAGTACTTGAGGCCTTGATGGCACGTTAAATTTGTAGCTTTGGGTGAACTCTGCAAATAAATTTTATGGGATTTACCGGTGACTTTGGTCACCATTTAGTCTCATATAAATAAATATTTTTTAGAGTAAATTTTATTTTGGTCATATTTTATCATTGATGTTTCGCTTTGAATCACTCTTTAATCAACATTTTTATTTTGAACCAAATATTTTTACCTTTATATTACTTTGGACCACACTCAACTATTTTATCCATTTATATCCAACTTATCATATGTAAGAAAAAAATGGTCTTATATATAGCTGTGGGAGTTTCTTGACGAAGAGGAGCAGACGTACTCAAGATTGTTCATATGCTTGAGAAGAGAATTGGGTGATCCAAAGTGAAACAAAGATAAAAATACCTGGTCATAAGTAAAAACATTTGTTAAAGTGTGATCCAAAACGAAACATTAGTAATAAAAGATGACCTAAAATAAAATTTACTCTATTTTTAAAACATAGTAGAGACAAAGACGTTCATATAACCGTTCACACACTCATCACTATAAACACATACACGCACACCGAAACCTATGAGTACCACTAAAGATTGTACCAATATATATTGAGATTCACGAAATAATCACATGTATTTCATTATCGACGAATATGCCACCTACCACTGAAAATATAATTAGTTCTAAATGTAAGCACCCATGGCAAATTGAGCTATACTCACTTCACCTGTAAATAAATATGGCAACATGACATTGGCTAACCCACTATAACATTAAAATTTGGTTGATGTGAAGCCATAAACGGATGGTTTAAGTAACATTTCTTTTAAAATAGCTGAATGAACATGCTTTGCTACGGATAAAAATAAGTTATTATAACATTTTGTGTTACACATCTTTTTTTAACAGAAAATGTTCACCTAAATTCGATTTTATATGTAGCTAACGATTTGTATTTGATTGTTTCTAAATTGATATTAAAAAGCTCAAGGGGTATTTTGCAGAATTCGTAATGGAAGTAGTGGTAACTTTTTTTTTAAAGGGAGTATAGATTATGGTTTCAACCAGAAAGTACCCCGAATGTCCCATTCTACTAAATGTTTTGGTCTTGACGTCTTTGAACATTATTTTCGTAAAATCTAGGCTGGCACCAAAGCGAATAAACCATAAACCTCTCTCGCGCACCTTGACATTTCTTTTCATACAATACTGGGATTTCTATGTAGACTAAAAAATAAAGTGGTACGTCATCGTCTAATTAACCAAACGTGCACGTGCAAAGTAAATATAGAGCAACTGCAAAGGATTTAAGGATTTTCACTTCTTCGTTCTTCCCCTCCTCTCTTTCCCCTGTTCATCTTCTCCACCGTTGCATCCGGCATGGACAGCTCGGCACGATGGCCTGATGTTTTGGGGCAGAGCGGCTAGGGGAGTGCTGGCGGAGGTGGGGGGCCCATCTTCGGGTCGAAGTCGGCACGACGGAGCGGAGGGGCTTCGGGAATCTTGATGCTCGCCGGAGCATCTCCTCGGTGAGGGGTAGCAAGTCCTCGACGAGCTACGTCGTGGCTAGCTCAAGGCGGTGATGCGGCATCCACGGGGTGAGGCAATGGCGCGGCGGCGGCACAGTCCGAGGGATCTCGCTGACAGGAGTCCTAGAGGGAAGGAGGAAGTGATGGGGAGGACCTGCTTCTCTTCCCGGTTCGTCTCCGTCACCAATGGATGCGGCCGGAGCGAGAGCAGGTTCCCATCCGTGAACAACTAACATAGGGGCAAATCCATCAATTCAAAATCAATGAATTCCTTTCACACAGTCAGCCCCACAACCGCCGCCGGCAACAGTGCAGACGGCTCCTGCCATTGTTCTGGAGTTCTTTTTTTTTTTGAAATTTTCTGGAGTTCTTCGACGCCTGGATGGTTCTGATTTTGTGGCCACCGGCGAGGCTAATGGCACGGCTTTCTACTCAATCGGCACCAACTGAGCGGAGGAGGCTAGTGGCACACGAGGAAGCCGGCAGCACCTTCCATGCTTTGCTAAGTGACAGTGTGGAGGAGATCGGTAGCGTCTTGACTGACTCTGTACATGATATTTTATTTGCGAGTACATGTTAGACGCATGTCTGCACTCAAACGCACATATCGCATTCATGTTCATATACACCCATATGAGCGTGTGCTAACACGCATCTAAAAGAAATTGGAGGTCCAGCCACACGTAACATGGGTACACGTTTTACCACTGAGCACACCTATGTGTGCATGAACTTTGTGATATTACATCACTAGAAACTATGAGTACTCATGCTATGTATAGGATTTTAGCCTGGGCGAGCAGGTTCCACCACAAAGACCTTAGCCGATCTTTTGTTGTACAGAATTTGCTTAGATGAGCCCGATAGCCAACGGTGGAGCCAAAAACAGTTAAAATATTATGTTAGTGGGTGATAATAGTATTAATTTGAGCAATTTTGACAAAAACAATAGATACTATAACCTAACTTAAAAACTACAGATCTAAGGATGTGTATCATAAAACTATAGATTTAGCATAAAAATTATCGTAAAACTTTAGATGTAAGATGTGTCATCAAATTGCATATTCGATGATGAATTTATCAGATAACTACATAATTTTCAAGTTTTGATCAATAAAACAATTTTAAAAAGTTGCAGAATTGTAGTTACGTGATACAATTGATGTTAAATTTGTAGTTGGAAAAATTCCAAATACCCCCCTAAACATTGGGTGGAAGTTCGTCTAGCACCTGAATTTTAAAACCGGACATCCAACCCCTCTCAACTTGCAATAGCGTTCATCTTACTTCCTGAGGTGGTATTGGATGGTGGTTTTGCATGTTTTGAAAAATTAAACAAACAACTTTGAATAACTAATATAACATATTTGCATATCATCAGTTATAAGTCATCAATTTATACTTATATAGTAATACCATACTATTATTATGTTGATACTTGTTTGTACGTGAGTTAACAAGGGGTAAAAAAGACATATTTAAGTGAAGGTTTTATATATATATCCAATGTGTAAGCCATGTCATCAAACTCATCCAACTTATATACAAATTAAAAAAAACCACTATACAAAACCACCTTGGGGGTTATATAAATGGTATTGTAAAGTTTAGGGGGTTGAATGTTCGGTTTCAATGTTTAGAGTGCTGAATGGACTTCCATCCAAAGTTTAGGGGGTATTTGAACTTTTTCCTTTGTAGTTTTGTGATACAATGCATTAAATCTGTACTTTCATGAATAATTCGGTTCTAACCTATAGCGTTGTTATACACATTATTAAATATGTAGTTTTACAATAAATTGACTAAAATACTCATAGTTTTATAAAAGTTACTATACTATTTTTTCTTCCAAATTGGCTAAAGTACAAGGCCCTACTTGCCTCCCCTTTCTTCACCCCTGCCGCTAGCAAATCTACTTCAATGAAATGGTCTTAAACTCAACTGAGTGACAAGTGTAGCTTAGCCTTTTCTAGCAAGGGTGATTTCCATAAGTTTTCAACTCATGGTAGATTATATTTTGTCTATACTTTTAGATAATGGATAATTGGGCGTTTACTTATAATGAAAACCATTTATTATAAAGTTTTTGCTCAACATAGAACCATCAGAATGACCAAAGATGATGGACAATAGTTGAAACATTTCAACACAAAAAGGAGAAATACAACTTATTCAATCCTATTAGTAAATCTTGATTCAAAGTTGGTTGACACAATCATGAATTCATTATGTGAATCATTTAGGTCCTGTTGTGGCATGGCGATGAATTTTGCATTATTGTTACTTGTATAGAAAATAACCTCGGTGGGGGCCTTCTATTGTTCATCCAACATGAACTAGAGTATACGGCTATTAACTTTTGAATATGGCATTTCACCCTTTGTTTTTCTGAAAAATGTTAATGTAAATATGCAAAAATGTAAGTCATGATTAAAATAATTTTAGTAATGTAACAAGTCACACCAAAATAAATGATGCTTCTATTTTTTTAATAAGACAAACTATCATGTTATATTCAAAAGTCAGTAGCTTAATTTAAAGGCAAATGTAGTGTTATATTGCGTATGCTTGATGAATGCTTGTGTCCACATTAATTATAAACAAATTGACAAATATCCTGAGAACCAAATTCAAATATAGTTGCTGATGCCGTCACACAATTGTAACCAGCATGTGGCAAATTAAATGTGTATGTGCATAGGCATGACATAAACAACGAAAGGGACCAGGTGGCATGTGCGTGTGGGCCGAGAGGAAGGAGAGCAACTGCTAAATGCAGATTTTTAGGGAGCCAACAAATAAATTGGAAAGAGATTTGCATGTAAGTAAAGGAGAACCGAGATTTTATCTATGTTTTAGTTCGGTTCCTATTCATCTTGATGGCAAACACCTGTTTTTCATGTGCCAAAAAGGATTGCAGAGACAAGGGCTTTGGCAGAGCATACTCTGGTTTTGTGGTAATTTCCTAAAACATTTTCTAACGGTCTAACCATTACTTTAACATATCTGGCTCACACATGAGAGGTAAAATTCTCGAGAGTTTCTCCTTAGTTTTAGACAAGAATGTTGCTAATATGTGTTGACATGGATCAAATGGATGCATAACTTGACCAAAAGTTATGTATTTTCAGGGGCGGACGTACCCATTGGGCGGCATGGGGCGACCGGCCTAGCTACAGCTTGCGTCGCCCTACCCCACTCATACCTCTCTTGGGCCACCTACCATCGCATCCTATTCACAATTGATCCATAAGTGAGCAACCCAACAGTCCAATTTAGAATTTTCACAAAATCACGGAGTCACCGCTTGGGCTTCTCGCTACCTGCATTACGCGACGCATCGGTATCGACGGGACGCTTCGTCTCTCTCCGCATGCGTCGTGCCTGCGCGTCTCCCTACCCTACCACGCACGGTCGGCGCACTTCACGGCGCACCATGCGACGCCGCGATGTGCCGATGGCGATGGCGCTTTGCTCCTCGCCTCCTACTGCTCGACGCGCCAACGCGAGACGCGTACGCCATCACCCGTCACCGTCGCAGTCCCACCGTCACCGTCGCCGTCCCACCGTCACCGTCGGCCATCACCGGTCATCGTTGGCCATAGTTGGCACCGCCTCGCCATCGCCCCAGCCAGCCAGCCCCCAGGCAGCCCGTGGCTGACTGGTCGTGGCCCGTGGGTGTGCCCTAGCCGCCTAGCCGCTACTGCTGTCCTGTGGGCTGCGGCAGTGCGGCTCCTGCCTCCTACCCGCTATGGACATAGATGTACAGGGACAAGGACATGGTCGTGGTTCTGGTTCGCATTCAACGATGGAGCCTACAAACATCGCCACTGCTTGCTGCGGGCGAGGAAGTCCATTGAGTCTGAATGCCATGCCTGGTGGCAGAAGTATCATCAGCAAGAAGTTTAGAAAAAGGTATATCATGCACTTGTTGTGAATTTTTCAATTTGATAGACAATAACAAATGAATCAATAAGTAGCAACAAGTGACTGAATGTTTATTTTCTTTGAATTTTGATTTTGTAGATTTGGGCAGCTTTTTGACAAAAAGAAATGCTAGCACATGTTCTCCTCATCCAAGTCCAAGTACCCACGAAGATGATGCTCCTATAGATTCCATAGCCGAGGAAGTGCTTGAAGAGCCTATTGAGACTGTGGTCGAAGATACACAAGAACAACCTGAACTTGAAGGTATTGATCTTGTTAGGGAATTTGACTCAGAAGTTCCTGTTGTTGTCGATCCGGCTCTTCGGATCCCAATAGAAAGATTCCATCCGGATATTAGATTGGAAGTTAGAAGGGCTTATTTGTTGAAGGGACCTACCCAACCTAATATTACAATTCCTCGTAAACAATATGGGTCTGATAAGAGATGTTTTCGAGCAGTGTGGTATGCTCAGTATGATTGGTTGGAATATAGTATGTCAAAAGATGCAGCTTATTGCTTCTACTGCTTTCTCTTTAGGCAGGAAGACGATCATGAAAAATTTGGCCATGTTGTTTTCACAAAGACTGGATATGTGTTGGCACAGAATTTCGACCCGCCCCACCATCAAAGCGGGTTCCACGTTTCCACGGTGGCCTAGGAGATCTGCTTAACTCCAGTGCAGGTCCAATGGCTTGCCTAGGTGTATTTAGGGCGTGCCAGTTGATTTGATCTGCAATTAACAAGAATAAACAAGTAAACCAAATTAGTAAACGATGGTCGATCGGCCGATAGGCCGATGTTGCATCGTGAGTGCCTAGCCGATAGGGAAAGCTGTATCGGCCTACTTGAGGTCATAATAAAATAAAATTAAGATATAGATCTAATCGTATCGGCCTTTATTTACATGTTTACGTTAATCTAATGACATCGGCCGATGAAGGATTGCTAAGATAAATACACTAGCTAATACTCTAGTGCAAACTTGTATGAACCGATCGGCCAATATAAATATACTGATCACAGAGAAATCCTAAGAATAATCTGTGACAAATAGATTTATATCTGTCGATCTACTCATACAAGTGGCAAATACATATAAAAACATAAAATAATCACATGTATTAGATAAGACCGGCTGAAACTCCGGTGCTATCCTTAATTACGATCGAAAACAGGCTTTGAGTTAGATCTCAAAACAGGACTAAGGTCGATAGCAACTCAAAGTGTGAATCGAGAACTAACACAAAGAAAATCAAGCTGTCAATCGCTTTTGGGGATGATACATGCCTTGAATGATCTAGACAAACAAACTAATTCGACCACCGTCGGCAATAAACCCTAATGCGAGTTCACCGCTGGCGAGACAGAATTGAGATGCCATGTCAAGATCGTTCAAAACATGATAAACGACGATCACGTCGCCAGGGCTTAACGTGTCTAAAACGACATGCTAGCCCCGACGATGTAGATCGTCGGGTATGAGTTCTTACCTCTGCTCTGGGGAAGCAGAACTCGCTGGAAGTTAACCTCTTGCGAGGGTGGCGATGCGGCGAAAGTAGATTGAATTGTATGTTTTCGTTGTTGAATTGAGAGAGAGTTTCTACGTACAAACTACCGGGATATTTATACCCATGATTTACAACATTGTCCATGTAGGACACGATTTTATCTCTAACTAACAAACAAATCCTTATGGCGGACTCTTGCCATAGATCAGATCGAATCTAATTTAACTTCCTAATTAAGAGATACAATTGCCTAAAACCGGGCCTTATCCCTATTTGGCAATTTCCTTTAAAGCTTAACTTAAGCCCAAACCGAGCCTACGCTGCCTCCATCAGCTTCCTGCTTCCATCGGCCGATGGCCGCATTGAACCCTCATCGGCCGATACGGTCCCTCTGCTAGCGCTCCACCTGGTCCGATGCACCGTTGAGTCCGATACGAAACTTGGTCCGATAACACAACCGATCCGACTCGAATCGCTCTTTCTTCTCTGCGTCGATTTTCTCTTTCCTCTCCGATTAGATTACGAAAATCTGCTGTTAACACATGCCCCCCAATTCCGCTTCATTATATAATGTGGCGGAATTAGCTCTGAAGAACCCGTCGACTTCTTCGCTAGGGTTTGTCCAAAACCACGCAGATCCAGATTCGCAGCCTTCCGCCGCCGACTTCCACGCGCAGTTCTTCATTAGCCATTCACGCCTTTCTATTCCGGCGACTTCTCAGTGTCTCCTCGGCGGCAACCCCCTCAACGGCGACCCCCTCGACAACATCCATGGCGAGCCTACCATTCTATGTCTCTGAGATCCCTGAGGTAAACCAGTCCTTCCTCAAATTTGCATTTTCATTTTCCCGCCGAGACTTTTCAAACTAGGGTTTCTGCTCTTGCCCCCCGGGTCTTATTTTCCATTACTGTTCATATGCCGTAGGTCTTCAAGAACCAGATCTTAATCCCTACAAACGACAAGTCACATCGATTCCTCCTGGGTCCCATGGGCAACTCTGACCCCACTTGGCTGATAAACGCAGAGTCAAACAGAGTCCCTTTTAAGCAAACAAAGCGTAGTGTCCCCTCGTGGAAGCACACCTTCAGATCCTAGCCATCGAAGCTTAATGGATACAGGACTTGGTACAAGAGAATCGCCACAGCCAAGCAAGTCCATTGGGATGAGATTGGGATCAGCCAATGCATTGCTCTGTCTCTAGCCGATACCAAGAAAAATGAACCCCTCATGTCAGCCGCTACCTATTTCTGGTCCAGCACCCTGAATGCATTTCTGTTCCGACAAGGTCCGATGACCCCAACATTGATAGATATCAAGATGCTAACAGGCCTGGATATCCTCTCAAAAATCAACCCCTTCAATCTCCTCATCAACAGCAGCCATAAATTGAAGACCAAGAAGATTGGAGGCTAGTCTGGGTACATCTCTGAGCACATAGAACAAGGATATGTTTCAGAGAGAGAACATGTGGCTTTTCTGACTCTATGGTTGGAAAGATATATCTTCTGCGGATCAACCTGCGGCCCCACTTTGA
The DNA here is from genome assembly GCA_008326285.1 of Oryza officinalis. NCBI lineage: Eukaryota > Viridiplantae > Streptophyta > Magnoliopsida > Poales > Poaceae > Oryza > Oryza officinalis. The sequence continues at coordinate 50,896,948 of BDMV01000001.1, read as the reverse complement.
ACTGCCAGCATCTAGCTCAGGCTCTAGTTGAAAAGAAGAAGTTTCCTCTTGGCCGATACCTCCTTGGAGCAGTCTATCGGCTACTTCACTCTGCAACTCAGGATCTGATGCTGAATCGGATAGTGGCACATGGAGGTCCATGGTGGTTTATTCAACTATGGCTAACCATCTATACCAACACCATGGTCGATCGGCCTCCACTATCGGACTCAGTCTTTCCATCGAACTATAGTGACAACGAGAACCCCTCATCTAGAAGATGCATGTCCTTTGGAGAAGCGGCCTCAGTCTATCTTGGAGTTGATCAATCGGCCGAGGAGATGTCCACATGGTTCATTCGATTCTACACCGGCCCTCCATCAGTCAAGATGGACATGTTTGTTTACCCCTCGGATTCTGATTTCGAGCTCCCTGCCGATCTTAACTTGGGCTTGCTAAATGACGATATGGTCTCAAGGGAGATCTTCATGATCGGCGTCACTCCATGCCTGCTCCCAGTAGGCATATTCCAAGGCAGAAGCACCAGCTTGTCATATGAATTTTATAACCCTATGGTGGCTGCCAAACAATGTGGGCTTGGACAGCTTCCTGTTAGCCTGCACTTCCATTGGCTCCTGGAGAGTAGAGGCACGATCTCATCGGCATTGATCATGAGCAAAGTCATGGAGACCAGAATTCCAGCTTTGGGGGACTACGACCGATTGTGGCTGAGTGTCTTCATCCATATTAGCTTCCAGACGTGGTGGCATGAGTGGGCTACTCATATCTTTCATCAATCGGCCAAATTTTACCTGACGGAGCTTATTGACAACATCAGCCCTCAAGTCCCTGACGCCCCAGTTCCATCTGTCAGCAACAACGGGCAAAGAATAACCTATGCTGTGGTCCTGGCTCCATCAGGAAAGGCTGTTATGGAGTCAACTATCGGCCTCACTGCTCCGAAAGTATCGTCACTGCTCCAAGGGCTGATAGTCAGAGAAACTACCAAGAGGAAGGCGCCGGTAAAGGAAAAGACTCAGAAACCCGGCAAAAAGTCTAAAACTGACGACCAGGTCAATCTTGACAAGTTAGACCCCTCCGTGGAAGAATTCCTGGATGACCAAGTAATGGAGGAGGAGGTCGATGCGGCAGCTGCTGATATACCCGAAGATCAACATCCATTGGCCAGCACTGCTGAAGAGCCATCGACCGATAAGCCAACCAGGAGAACCTGACACGCAATCCGCAAGGTTAGTATAGGCTTCCTCATGTAGGTTTTCAATTTTAGTTCACTGGTCTACTATAACTTGATTTTTTCAGGTTATTGCGTCATCCTTGCTTAAGGAGAGAACTCAATCGGTCCCATTACCCAGGACAAAGAAAGCCACTTAGAAGAAACGTGAACAAGTCAAGGCCCGATTGAGAACCCCATCTCCTTCTCCACCACCTTCTCCGGTTGCTTCGGTAAGTGCCGATCTACCTGCCTTATCTTCTTAATAATGTGTATTTGATCATCGCATTCTTACTTTTCTTCAGCCACGAGCTCCATCGCCTACACCACATCGACCAACCCCTTCACCTGCCGTTTCAGAACAACAAAAGGAGGCTGACGCAACCATAGCCGATGTCCCATCACAGGTAAACCAGACCACTTTGAATCTCCCGCCAATTTCACTTTGGCTGAATTAACCATGTCTCATTTTGATGACTGCAGACTTTAGTCGATATGTTTGCCTTTGACATCGGCCAATTTCTTGATGATGAAGACAAAGAGCCACCCAGCACAGCCAAGCCGTCAATCTCTGAAGAACTAAAAGGTCAGCTGTCCGACATTGCTAATCGGCTGGAGGCGTCTATAGAGTCGCTGGTGGAGAATTGCAATCCGATCAGGAGCAGAGTCCAAGAAATCCAGGATCAGCTGCCTGAAGACTTGATGGAGATCTTGACGCCAGCCATATTCCTGGAGCAGTACCACTTCAAGCTTCATAAGGCCAAAGAGAGAATTGCAGAGAGGCAGGAGCGTGAAGGCTTGGAATCGGCCATATCTGCCAGCAAAGCTCAAGTAAACTCTGACAAAACTAAACTGGACGAGCTGGTCGTTGAGCCAATCGCCTTGAACAAGAAACTTGAAGAACTCCGTCGCCTCGAAGCAGACCTGCTAATGAAGCTAGAAGCAACCCGTGGAGAAATCAAGGAAGTTAAAGTCCAGATAGCTGCCTCCCCGAAGGCGATAGAAGAGCAAACAACAAAGTTGAAAGCATCGGCCAAGCATCTCGCAACCCTGAGTAGGGCATTGAAACCAATTCCAGGGTCATTGGCTGATGATGCTCAAGCAGTAGATGATATCGACCAAATTCGTCGCAGGGCCATTGCAGCTATCCATAACTTTATAAACTGATGTATTATACTTTTACTTTCTTCCTGTAAAAAGTTAATTTTGTCTTTGAGTAACATATATCTCATCGGCCAATTAGCCAAATATGATCTGAAAAAGTCCATCTGAAAAAAATTTTTAAGTCCACAAATTTTGTAACCCATCCGATATAATCCATCCGATAAATTTGAAGAATTGCTGAGTATATATATATATGCCCCCCAAATTTTGGAAGGTGGAGACTCATGTTGTAAAATTTGAACTAAGGGCGATAGTGTATATCGGCCATCTAAAGGCGATGCAATGCACATCGGCTATTATCATTAATCGGCTAGCGAGCGGATCATGAGTCGATCCAAATGCTTGGGTAATATTTCTTTAAATACTTGCCATTAAGAGCTCTGCCAAAAACTTCTCCGTCTAATCCTTTTAATAGATAGGCATTGCGAGGAACACGTCGATGAATCTGAAAAGGACCTTCCCAATTAGGTGACCACTTGCCGAATTTGTTATCTCTGGAACCAATCGGTAATACTAATTTCCAAACAAGAATCCGTTCCTCAAACGATTTGGCTACAACTTTTTTGTTATAATGACGAGCAACTCGATCTTTATCCCGCTTGATTTTTTCCAAAGCTCGCAATCGGACGTGTGCCAAATCATCTAGCTCATCGACTATGAGGTTGTGATACTCATCGGCTGTCAAGTCGTCTTGCAAGGCAATCCTTCTTGAGCCGATGTTGGTCTCCCATGGCAGCACAGCTTCATGCCCATAAACCAACTGATAAGGCGGCACTTGAATTGCACTATGACAAGCCATCCGATACGCCCAAAGGGAAACGACCAGTGTTGTATGCCACTGTTTCGGCTGTTCATTAATCTTCCTCTTGATCAACTTGATTAAACTCTTGTTAGAAGCTTCTGCCTGCCCATTAGCTTACGCATAATATGGAGAAGAATTCAACAGTTTGATGCCCATGCTGTCATCAAACTCAACAAACTCATCGGACACGAAAATTGATCCCTGATCTGTAGTCAATGTCTGTGGAAGTCCAAATCGATATATAATATGCTCCTTAACAAACTGAATGGCATCCTTGGAGTCAACCTTTTTAAAAGGAACGGCCTCAACCCACTTTGTGAAGTAATCTGTAGCCGCTAAAATATACTTGTGTCCTTTGCTTGATGGTGGATTAATCTGTCCGATCATATCTATACCCCATCCACGAAACGGCCACGACTTTATGATTGGATGCATAGTCGATGCCGGTGCTCTCTGAATTGCTCCAAACTTCTGACAATCTTGACACCCCTTGTAGTACCTGAAACAATCCTCTAGCATTGTAGGCCAAAAATATCCGACACGCTTCAAAAGACATCTCATTTTAAGGGCCGATTGATGTGTTCCACAAATTCCTTCGTGAACCTCGCTCATTACAACTTTGGCTTCTTCTAAACTCAAACGCCTGAGCAAGACACCATCAATCGTCCGATAGTATAGATCATCACCGAGCAAGACATAATGTAGAACTTTGTACTTCATCTTTCGTGACGCCAATTGAGAAGGATTCCTCAAATACTCGATGATAGCGAACCTCCAATCATCGGCGTCCATGGTAGCGATTTTAACCTCAACATCTTTCATCATCGGCCTGTATCCTGATGCCCCCTGAGCTAAATCATTGGCTTCGAAGTTTTGCTTCCTGGGTATATGCCTCATCGTCACAATCTTGAAAGCTTTTAACAATTCCTTGCATTCCTCATTGTAGACCCTTAGAATATCGTTCCTGCACTCGTACTCCCCAGAAAGCTGATTAATCACCAACTGTGAATCACCAATAATTTCTACAGAATCGGCCTCGACCTCTTGCAACAACTGCAAACCCTTGAGAACAGCTTCATATTCTGCTTGGTTGTTAGTATAATAGGGCTTGATGGTAAACACAAACTCAAAGCTTGCCCCCCGAGGGGATATGATGACTAGGCCGATACCGCATCCATGTCCGCAAACAGATCCATCGAAATACAGTGTCCATGGCACAATATCTGAATATATGATTGAATCGTTTCTATGTTGAACAATGAAATCGGCCAGGGCTTGTGCCTTGATCGCTTTGGCCGATTCATACCTGAGGTCGAACTCTGACAAGGCAAAAATCCACTTCCCAATTCTCCCTTTTAACACGGGGGCCGATAGCATATATTTCATCACATCGGCCTTACTTACTACAATGCACTCGTTGGAAAGTAAATAATGCCTCAATTTAGTACATGAAAAATATAAGCATAAACATAACTTCTCCACTGGCGTGTACCTTGTTTCAGCATCCAACAACCTTCTGCTGAGATAGAAAATAGCTCTTTCTTTGCCATCGATTTCCTAAACCAAAACAGAGCCGATAGACCTCTCATCGGCCGATAGGTACAGCTTGAATGGAACTTCTTTCTGTGGAGGAATTAGAACTAGTGGGGAACTCAGATATTCTTTGATATTGTCCAACGCCCTTTGCTGCTTATTACCCCATACAAATTCTTGATCGTCCTTCATCCTCAATAATGGAGTGAACAGCTCTATCCTGCCTGACAGGCTTGATATAAAACACTGGACGAAGTTGATCTTCCCAATTAGGGACTGTAACTTGGTCTTGTTCTCCGGAGGCTTGATCTTCTTTATGGCATCGATGTTCTTCTGTGTGATCTCAATTCCTTCTTTATGGCATCGATGTTCTTCTGTGTGATCTCAATTCCTCTCTCGTGGACTAAGAAACCCAAAAACTGACCGGCCGATACGCCAAAAGCACACTTGTTAGGGTTCATCTTTAAACCATATTTTCTTGCTCTTTCCAGTACCTTGCGTAAATCGGCCAAGTGCTCATCATACTCTTTTGACTTCACAACCACATCGTCAATGTATACCTCAATCAAGGAATTGATAAGGTCGTGAAAAATATAATTCATCGCCCTCTGATATGTGGCTCCAGTGTTCTTTAGACCAAATATTATGACAACCCACTCATACAGGCCGATTTCCCCTGGACATCTAAAAGCTGTCTTGTGAATATCTTCCTCAGCCATGAAAATTTGGTTATAGCCTGCATTTCCATCCATGAAACTGATAATCTTGTGTCCAGATGCAGCATCAACTAACATATCCGCTATCGGCATAGGGTACTCATCTTTTGGCGTTGCCTTGTTTAGATCTCTGAAGTCGATGCACACCCTGAGCTTGCCGTTCTTCTTCAACACTGGTACTATATTGGAAACCCACTCCGCATATCGGCAAGGTCTGATAAAGTTGGCGTCATAGAGTCTTGTGATCTCTGCCTTGATAGCTTCATGCATATCGGCCTTAAATCTCCTAGGAGCTTGTTTAAATGGCCGATAGCCTGATTTTATAGGTAGCCGATGTTCTACAATCGATCAGCTTAATCCTGGCATCTCATGATATTCTCATGCAAAATAATCCATTAATTCTTTCAAAAGATGTATCAATTTACTCTTATAATCCTTTGGTAGGTTAGCACTTACATACGTCGGCCTAGGTTTATCACCTACCCCTATGTCGATTTCTTCGAGCTCATCGGCCGACGTGAAGCCTTGTCCCAGTTTTCCATCCAATTCATCCACCGCATCATCTGTGTAGGGACTAACTTGTTTATCTTTGCTTGTGGATGTTATGCCTTTGTTAAAGTAACTGCTTGTCTCCATCTTCGATCGGCTCGATATCACAGTCAGTTACCTTTAGGAAATCGGCCTCCCAAATTCGTCCGGACAGGCAATCGATTCCCTCCATCTCCCAAACTGCAAGATCGGCATTGGCCACATGTACTGATCTATCGGCCTGCACGATCTCGACCTGGTCCCCTTGCCACTGAATAAGGCATTGATGCATTGTTGAAGGGACGCAACAATTTGCGTGGATCCAATCTCGTCCCAACAACAGGCTGTAGGAACCCTTTCCATCAAAGACAAAAAAGGTGATAGGGATTGTCTTGTTGCCAACTGTGAGCTCCACGTTCAACAGCTTTTGCCTCGGACGCGTTTGCCGCCAAAATCTTTCAACACCATGTTTGTCTTGATTAGATCTTCAGGTACTTTTCCAAGCTTCCTGAAAGTGGTATATGGCATTAAATTCACTGCCGCGCCACCATCGACTAGCATCTTTGTCATCAGCTGCCCATTGACGTATCCCTTGATGTACAACGGCCGGAGGTGCCTATATCTGGTGTCGGCTGGCTTGTCAAACACGGCTTGCTCTGGTGACAACTGTAGTTTAGCCGAGGCTGGCTCTATCTCGTCATCGGCTATTGATTCATCGGCCATCTGTATACTATACTCTGCTGGTAATAGAAAAATCATGTTAACAGAAGCCGATGCTATGCTTTTACCTTTTGTAGACGCAGGAGCCCGAGTTGGTTTCGTTTTATCCTCATCGGCCGCTACCACTATAGACTTCATCTTCCATTCTTTCCTGGTCTTGGTAGGCCAATGGGCTATTGCTCCCTGCTGCTCCTGGATCTTTTCTTTTTGCCTTAACCTCCGGACCTGTCGCTTCTGCGTTTTGCTAAATAAATCGTCTGGGCACCATTGAGGGTTTTGAACTTGCTCGTCATTTTCTGTCCGACGATCATAGTGCATCGGCCCCAACCTCTCGTGTACGGATTTCCTTTGCTTGATCGGCCGATGCGCCTGTCTGCTTGAGCCACCCTGGTAAGATTCTTCTATATCATTGCATGCAGGACACTCTTGCGTTGTTGGCAACCTCATCCCTTCGTTCCAACAAAATCGGAAGAACTCGCACTCCCAATGAGGGTCATAGGATTTGTCTTGGTCGGCGTAGTCTTGTGCTTGCTCTTCACGCCTTCGCCGGTACAGCTTGATGAAGCCTTCTTGATCAAGTTTGATGAAGCCTTCTTGATGAAGCCTTCATTCCAACAGGCATCGCTATCGGCCCTGTTAGCCCGCACCATGTTAACTGGGAACGGGTGTCCTTCTATTTTCATCGGCCTTTTGGCTTCATCAAACTTGATCTAGTCCTGTTCGATGGCCAATTGTATCTGTTATCAGAAGATTTTGCATTCATTCGTATGGTGAGAATACGTATTGTGCCACTTGCAATATCTCCTCTTCTTTATCTCTTCGGCCGATGACAACACATGACCTACTGGCAATTGTGTCTGTTTCTCGTGCAGTAGTAGGTCAAATATCTTATCGGCCTTGTTGATGTCGAAGTCGAATTTGTCTTCTTTATCGCCCTTCTTAGCCCATTGACATGTTGTCGGCTTCTTCATCCGGGCCCACTCGGCCAAATCAACCTCAGCATTGTCATCTTCATCTTCATCGGAGGCGTACTGATAAACGCTATTGATCTTTTTTGTGAACTTTTTCGCCTCCTGGAACCTTTGCTCGTGGGCCAATACCCTCTGTGCTAGCTGAGCTAGACTTTCAAACTCTTGTGAAGAGAACCTTTCTCGTATCGGCCCAAGTAACCCCTGGAATGCCAAGTCGGCCAACTGGGAATAGGTCAAGCTGAGGCTATAGCATCTGTTTCTGATATTCCTGAATCGTTGAATGTAGTCTGGGCCCGATTCGTCAACTCTTTGCCTGATGGTGGTGAGATCGGACAACTTCATCTCTTGTACGCCATTGAAGAAGTACCGATGAAACTGTTTTTCCAGGTCAACCCATCCTCTGATGGAATTGCAGGGTAGAGAGGAAAACCACGTGAATGCTGACCCTGACAAAGATAAGGGGAAAAATCTCACCCTCAACGCCTCCGTAGCCGATGCCTCACCACATTGGGCTAAAAATCGGCTAATATGCTCGTATGTGGAGACATTGTCTTGCCCTGAAAACTTGGAGAAGTCAGGAATCTTGTATCGGCTCAGCAGCGGCACTCTGTCGAACTCCTCCGGTTATGGGTGCCGATACACGGTTGCACTCTCCTTGGGCTTTAAACCGAATTGATCACGCATCACTTCGGCTATCATATCGGCCCACTGCGCTTGAGTGACTCCTACGGGCTGGTGCGAAATCTCCTGGTGATAAGGCTGCTGGAAACCTTCCGGCCGATATTGCCTAGGGGAGTATGGCTGAAAGTGATGATTCAAATTTGATGCATCATACTGCCTTGTAGAGTACTGCTGGTAGCCTTGCGACGCGTTGTAGGCAGCTACTTGTGGAGGATTGCTTGGTAAAGCGAATTGGGCTTGCCCGGCTGATGTTGGATTGGTAGAAGCTTGTTGCATCAGCTCGACCATCGGCTGTTGCAAGGTTGTTGGAGCCTGTCTCCCCCTTGTCCATTGCGCCAATTGATCTTCCGTGATGCGCTGGGGACTTCCTCCCGCTTGTTTTGTCAAGATCAACGGCATGGTCGACACTAGCTGATCCGATGGAGGCGGTATCGGCGCTGTCGGCTGTGGAGCCGAACTCAGATCGGTCCTCAAGGTCCGATATGAAGGGAATTTGTTTTCTGGGAGGAAAATTGGGCCTTGAGGCTTGTACTGGTGAATGGAACCGTCTAATATTGACTTGACTGTATTGGTCAATGTGTTCACCAGGACTCCAGATTGGTTGATCAATGCTGAGTGAACCGCGGAGTCGATACGGTCTTGTAGCGTCGGCGCAACGCAATGAGTATCATCTTCAGTCTTGACAGCTTGATCTTGAGCTGCTGCCGACGTGCTGGCTCCGTCCCCAGGGCTCGGCATTATCACCTTAGATTTTTTATGACGGTGCCTTGCCGAGTCCTGGAGTACGTCTGCAGATACATGTTCTGGAACTGCTCAACCAGCTTTGCCATATCGGCCTTTTGCTCCTCGTTGAGCTGATCAGCGGTTACCGAGACGACATTTTCTTCCAAAATCTTGCCTTGCTTAGACATCGTGGAGTGAATTTGTTGATGGTGTGAAGCTTGTGTTCTTCTTAGTCCCACTGGGCGTGCTAAAAGCGTGTTGGCGCAGAATTTCGACCCGCCCCACCGTCAAAGCGGGTTCCACGTTTCCACGGCGGCCTGGGAGATCTGCTTAACTCCAGTGCAGGTCCAATGGCTTGCCTAGGTGTATTTAGGGCGTGCCAGTTGATTTGATCAGCAATCAACAAGAATAAACAAGTAAACGAAATTAGTAAATGATGGCCGATCGGCCGATAGGCCGATGTTGCATCGTGAGTGCCTAGCCGATAGGGCAAAGCTGTATCGGCCTACTTGAGGTTATAATGAAATAAAATTAAGATACAGATCTAATCTCATCGGCCTTTTTTTACATGTTTACGTTAATCTAATGACATCGGCCGATGAAGGATTGCTAAGATAAATACACTAGCTAATACTCTAGTGCAAACTTGTATGAACCGATCGGTCAATATAAATATACTGATCACAGAGAAATCCTGAGAATAATCCGTGACAAATAGATTTATATCTGTCGATCTACTCATACAAGTGGCAAATACATATAAAAACATAAAGTAATCACATGTATTAGATAAGACCGACTGAAACCCTGGTGCTATCCTTAATTACAATCAAAAACAGGCTTTGAGTTAGATCTCAAAACAGGACTAAGGTCGATAGCAACTCAAAGTGTGAATCGAGAACTAACACAAAGAAAATCAAGCTGTCAATCGCTTTTGGGGTTGATAGATGCCTTGAATGATCTAGACAAGCAAACTAATTCGACCACCGTCGGCAATAAACCCTAAAGCGAGTTCACCGCTGGCGAGACAGAATTGAGATGCCATGTCAAGATCGTTCAAAACATGATAAACAACGATCACGTCGCCAGGGCTTAACGTGTCTAAAACGACACGCTAGCCCCGACGATGTAGATCGTTGGGTACGAGTTCTTACCTCTGCTCTGGGGAAGCAGAACTCGCCGGAAGTTAACCTCTTGCGAGGGTGGCGATGCGCCGAAAGTAGATTGAATTGTATGTTTTTGTTGTTGAATTGAGAGAGAGTTTCTACGTACAAACTACCAGAATATTTATACCCGTGATTTACAACATTGTCCATGTAGGACACGATTTTATCTCTAACTAACAAACAAATCCTTATGGCGGACTCTTGCCATAGATCAGATCGAATCTAATTTAACTTCCTAATTAAGAGATACAATTGCCTAAAACCGGGCCTTATCCCTATTTGGCAATTTCCTTTGAAGCTTAACTCAAGCCCAAACCGAGCCTACGCTGCCTCCATCAGCTTCCTGCTTCCATCGGCCGATGGCCGCATTGAACCCTCATCGGCCGATACGGTCCCTCTGCTAGCGCTCCACCTGGTCCGATGCACCGCTGAGTCCAATACAAAACTTGGTCCGACTCCGGCTTGGTCCGATAACACAACCGATCCGACTCGAATCACTCCTTCTTCTCTGCGTCGGTTTTCTCTTTCCTCTCCGATTAGATTACGAAAATCTGCTGTTAACAATATGATAATTGGAAGCATGCATGTAGAGCATTCCCTACTCTTGTTGGTGGGGTTTCCAGTTACCATAATAAAGCAAGGAGATGTGCCGATGATTTTAAGAATCAAAGGACAAGTATCTCACATAAAGTTGAGTCTCATAGCAAAGATTCAAAAAAGTTGTATGAAATCTGTCTAACTACTTTGGATATTGCAAGATATCTCATTTCGCAAGGTCCTGCTTTTCGTGGTAATGATGAATCTCCTTCTTCCCTAAATAAGGGAAATTTCTTAGAACTTGTTGATTGGTACAAATAGAGCAGTGAGGAGGTAGGAGTTGCATTTGGTGAGTTATGCTCAGATAATGTTCGCATGACTTCTCATAGGATTCAAAAGGAGCTTTGTAACAGTTGTGCACAAGTGATTAGCAAAGAGATAAAGCAAGAGATTGGGGAAAACCTATTCTCTATTCTAATTGATGAATCTCACGATATCTCAATCGCGGAGCAAATGACTGTTATTGTGAGGTGAGCCATGATTTATTTATATACTTTTTTTTTGCTCTTAGTTCTTGTCTTGCTCAACTGATTGTTGGATATGTCTTGTAGGTTTGTGAATCAGAAAGGAATGGTTGTGGAAAGATTTTTGGGTCTCAAACATGTGGAGGATACAACATCAAATGCATTGAAGATAGCGTTGCTTGAAATTCTTGCTAAGTACGATTTGCCTATTGAAAGATTAAGAGTTCAAGGATATGATGGAGCATCCAATATGAGAGGTGAATTCAATGGCTTACAAAAACAAATTTGTGATGACAATCCTCATGCTTTCTATGTCCGCTGCTTTGCACACCAATTGCAATTGGTCATTGTTTTTGTTACAAAATGTTGCTCGTCTTTTGATGATTTCTTCAACTATGTGAATCTGATGGTGACAAGTACTAGTGCATCTTGTAAAAGGAAGGATGTGTTACTTGCAAAGTATCAGGAAATTATTTTGAAAAAGTTAGAGAGAGGTGAAATTTTTTTAGGAAGAGGAAAGAATCAAAGAACAAATTTGGTTCGTCTTGGAGATACAAGATGGGGTTCTCATTTTACAACATTAGTCCGCTCAGAGTCAATGTGGGATTCTGTGGTCAAGGTGTTAGCGATGATTCATGTGGATGAGCGTAATCCTAGTTGAGCCGGTGGTTTGGTGCGCAAAATGGAGAGCTTTTCCTTTGTGTTAAATATGAAGTTGATGCTAAAAGTATTTCGTATCACGAATGAGTTATCTCTTTTGCTACAAAAAAAGGATCAAAATATAGTTCAGGCCATGCAATTGCTTGTTGATGTCAAAGCACGCTTGGTCACCTTGAGAAACCAAGGTTGAGAGCCGTTATTTGAAGAAGTCAAATCATTTTGTGCCACAAAAAAAATTTCAATACCAAATTTGGATGAACCGGTACCAAGATGGGGTCGATCAAGGCTTGATGGCAACTTAATCACACTTGAGCATCTATATCGTGTTGACACTTTCTTTGTTGCTCTTGATTCTATTAGCACGGAGATGGATTATCACTTCAATGAGGTATCATCCGAGTTGCTTGTTTGCTTCTCTTGTCTTGATCCAAGAGAGTCCTTCTCTAAGTTTGATGTTGATAAGATCGCACAGTTGATAGAGATCTATGACCAAGATTTCTCACCTCTTGATCGTTCTAATATAAAGGATCAACTTGAGACATTTATTTTACACTTGCGACATATTGATGATTTCACTACTTGTCATGATCTTTGTAGTTTGGCCTTGAAGATGGTGGAAACATAGAAGCATATTGTTTTTCCATTGGTCTATTGTCTTATCGAGTTAGCACTGCTTCTACCTATGGCAACGACATCTGTTGAAAGAGCCTTCTTGGCTATGAATATAATTAAGACAGATTTGCACAATAGGATGCTCGATGAATGGCTCAATGACTTGATATTGTGCTACATTGAGAAGGAGATTTTTAAAGGACTCGATTTTGAAAAAGTTAAGCAGAAGTTTCAAGCCATGGGTGATCGACGATTAGAATTGCCTAAGCCTCCTAGAGTCCCTAGAAAGGCTTAGTGATTTATTGCCGGTATGTCTTCTCATATATTTATCTTTTTTAAAGATATTATCAACCATGCTTTATGAATTTTTTGGTGTACGATGAATTATGTATGGTGCAAAGATTGCTTTGTTTTAAAATGGTTTTGTTTGCCTTAATTTATTGATTATACTATATTTTTATGTGATTATAGTATAAATATGGTATTTGTTACGTTTAGTTGTCCTCATGAAGCGAACATGTTCGTTCCATCTTGCTTTTAATCCTGCGTCCGCCCTGTGTTTTTCAAGGGATAATTGTGTCGAATCCAGTTGGCTGGTATGTGGCCACTAGCGAGGCTAATGGCATAGCATTCTACTTGGTCGGTGCCAGCTGGGAGGAGCGGAGGAGGCCAGTGGCACATGAGGAAGTTGGCAGCACCATGCCCTGCTCAGTGACAGTGTGAAGGAGATCGGCAGCGCCTTGACTGGCTCTGTGTGGGATGCTTCAATTGCTTTCTGTAGAGGATTTTAAATTTTCGAGTACATGTCAGACACACATAAGCACTCAAACGTGCACACCATATTCATGTCCATATACACCCATATGAGCATGTCCTAACACAAGTCTAAAAAAATTAGAGGTCTAGGTACACGTAGCACGGGTACACATTTTACCACGAAACACACCTATGTATGCATGTACTACTTTCTGAGATTGAATCACAGTAAATTTGCAAGTACACATGCCATGTATAGGACATTAACCTAGTGGGCATGTTTCACCACAAGTTCACAAACCGAGCTTAACTTAAGTTGGTTGTATAGGATTTGCTTCAATGAGCCCGCTAGCCAGCGACGAAGCCAAAAACATTAAAAAAAATATATGTTGGAGAGTGGCAGTAGCATTGGTTTATTTTTTCAAAAAGGTCCAAGTCCCTACTTGCATCCCCCTGTCTCCGCCCCTACCGCCAACAATTCTGCTTCATTTAGGATAATTTCTAACTTAGACTCAACTGAGTGGCAAGTCTAGCTTAGTCTTTTCTAGCAAGGATAATTTCCATAAGTTTGCAAGTCATGCTAGATTATATTTTGTCTATGCGTCTACTAGTTCCTTAGCTTGTGTTAAACCAACCATAGGATTCTTTTAAAAATAAAAATTTCAAAAAAAACCTTATGTGTAGCAATAGTTCCTTTATTCCACTGGTCATATGTCACAAATCATACTAGGACTTCACCCAAAATTTGTAAAAATGGCGTCATCGCGAGTTAACAATGTGGATCATTTAGGTTTTGTTGTGCCATGGCGATGAATTGTGCATTAGTGTTACTTGTATTGGAAAATAACCTTGGTGGAGCCTTCTATAGTTCAACCAATATAAACTAGAGTATATGACTGTTAACTTTTGAATATGGTGTTTGACCCTTTGTCTTTTTAAAATAAACGTTAATGTACATATGCAAAAATATAAGTCATCATTAAAATACCTTTAGTGATGTAACAAGTCGCACCAAAATAAATGATGCTTCTTTTATTAATAAGACAAACTATCAAATGTTTTATTCAAAAGTCAGTAACTTAATTTAAAGGTGAATGAATTGTTATATTACACACGCTTGATGCATGCTTTTGCCCAAATTAATTATGAACAAATTGGAAAATATCCTTAGAACCAAATTCCAATATAATTGCTTATGCCGTCACATAACTGTATACCAACATGTGGCAAGTATGCGCATAGGCATGACATAAACAATGAAAGGGACCAGGTTGCATGTGCGTGTGGGCTGAGAGGAAGGAGAGTAACTGCTAAATGAAGATTTGTAGTTAGCCAACAAATAAATCAGAAAGAAATTTTCATGCAAGTAAAGGAGAACCGAGATTTGTATGCAAGTAAATTATATTAGGACTTCATCCGAAATTTGTAAAAATGGCGTCATCGTGAGTTTAAGATGTGGATTATTTAGGTTCTGTTATGGCATGGCGATGAATTTTACATTAGTGTTATTTGTATGAGAAAATGACTTCGGTAGGGGGCCTTTTATAGTTCAATTGATATACACTCTTTCTTTTAAAACTATACGACTCTATTAATTTTTTAATAAGTCGTTTGATCATTCGTATTTTTTCAAAAATTACTGCAAATATGAAAAAACTTTAGCAATGATTAAAATATCTTTAATAATAAAAAGTCACAACAAAATAAATAGTACTTACATAATTTTTTTACTAAGATGAATAATCAAATTTTGCATTCAAAAGGCCATACCGTTGTTTATTAATGGAGGTAGTACGATATTGCACATTCCTGATGTATACTCCTTCATCCCAGCTTGATCATCCCCTAAGCAAAGAATATCAAGACCAAGGATACTAAATATTTATCATGCTCAAATTAATCCTCATCGGTTAAGGTGCTCTATCGTTTCATGTCCCGTGAATTTCTCATGTTTTAAATATTGCATGACATTGTATTAATAGAAATTAATTTTGATTCGTTGCATGCAACATATTTAATGATGCACATTTACTTTTTTTACAAATAAATAAAAAAACACTTGTTACATGATGATCATTTTGAAAATACCTTAAAAATCTTAGGAGATGATCAAAATAGGATGAATCAAGTATATGCTAGCTTGTACCCATATTAATTACAAATAAATTAAGAAATATCATGGGAACCAAATTCCAATGTGAGAACAGTTATAGTTGCTCATGCCATCACATAATTGCATATACACCTAGTAGTCAACTACTTCGTCCGTCCTAATATATGATTGGATGTGACTTAATTTAGTACAACGAATCTATGTTGTATTAGATTAAATCATATCCACAACAAATCTAAATAAAAAGTTGTCTAGATTTGTTATATTATATCAAGTCACATTCAATTCTAGGTTTTTTCTGGAAGAGAGAAAGTAGTATATTAATTTTTTAGTGTACGTAAATTAGTTATTTGTAATCATGAGATCCTTTTTCTTCTGTGTTTGTCTGATGACTGTGGATGTATTAATTGTTGTGAATAGATTATATGGTCAACACGTGGATTGCTTCATATGGTCTTGACGTGGATTACTTCCAGCTGCTTGTGAATTGCATGATTAAATAAACCTGTCGTTTTAGTATACTGAAAAATCGGTTTTCGATGTCAGCTAAAGCCGACATGAAACTTTCTGCCATACCAGGCCAGCGTGTGGACCGCCAGATAGAAATGGTATTGTCTTCTTTTTTAACGATCCACATGGGACAGTGTGAAGTTAGAGTATCATGATTATTTGAACTTAGATAAAAATAATATAAAATCATACAAGTGATCAAATTATAGTTAAAGTAAACTAAAATTGTACATAACAGAGAAATGCAATTCTGTCGGTTTAGCAATGTGCAACTTAATTTAGGTAACATGAAAAATATAAATTTTGAAGCGCCTAAAATCTTGCAAATACCTGTGTTAATCTACTTATGTCGAGACTTTCCTTTTGGTTCCATGACAGGAATAGTACTCGATTGGTTTTACCCAATTTTATAAGCCTATTTTTTGTTTACAAGCCCCATATTGGGGAATTAGAAATGGGCTTAGGGAAATTGATCTTGTTGTTTGGAATTTGGTTGCAATATAGTAATTGGAATTGGTTTTGGATCCCAATTCAAGTTAGATTTATAAGGACAACTTAAAGTATCTCTAAATTCAGACTACCTCCGTATTTTGGGACTGACATTGGATGATCCTACTCTTCCTCACTGAGCTCCATCCAAACTAACCTAGAGGTCTCCAAGACATCATTTGCCAATGCCAAGTTCCATGATTCCACCACTGTGATGGCCGTTACCGTCAATATTGAGTTCCATGGAACCTTCTAGCACTTCTAGAGAACCGATCTTTGTTCGGTCGGCCAAAATCACAAATCTCTCGGTTCTCTTACGAATCAGTACTAAAGATGGTCTTTAGTACCGGTTCGTAAGCCCAATGACTCTTTATGATCTTTAATACTGGTTGGTCTTACCAACCGGTACTAAAGATCATCTTTAGTCCAGGTTCACTTTTTGTCAGGTCTTGTCAAGCCGGTTGGTTTCACCAACCGGTATTAAAGATTATATTGATTTTTAGTACCGGTTGGTGTTAGATTTTTAGTATCGGTTGGTGTTAACAACCGGTACTAAAGATCATGTCCTTCATATAGTCTTCTTCCTCCTCCAGCCTGAGCCATTGCTGCAAGAATTTGCAAGGAGGAGGAGGGGAGGTGCTGCCAAATTTTTTTGGAAATATTTTGGTGATATTATACAAATTGAAGAGATCTAAAAGGTTAGCAACTTCATTCTCTATTGATGTGTGGTTAACATATTACATTTCTAGCTATTTTTCTATACGTTATCTATCAAATAGATATATGCATGAAAAAAGATGAGAGAGAACATTGATGTAGAGAATAAAAATAAGGGTATTTAATAATATTAGATGTTATCCTGTAGTGGACGTGTATGTTAACCCAAACAGGTTGGTTACTTTATTATAGTATTACAAGCCTCGTCTCATGCATATCTGAATACACAATATGCATCATGCAATATGCTTCTCAGTTGATCATAATAGCATTGGTTTCGCGGCCAGATCCACGAATCTACCCATTGATTGCTGCAATATGGTGTTTTAAATTATTATATGATTATTTAAGTAGTTTCACTTTCGTCAACTTCTTTTACATTTGTTATCTTCTGATGTAGATGAATCGGCAATGGATGTACACCGCGAACAGAAGGTCGAATGAGTTTATTGATGGCGTGCATTATTTTTTGAGTATGGCCAATGCGCACAAGCCTAAGGGTTTTATATGTTGTCCATGCAAAAAGTGCAAAAACTAGAATGGGTATTCTACATAAAGAACTCTTCATATCCACTTGTTGCAGTTGGGATTCATGCCTAGCTATAATTGTTGGACCTCGCATGAAGAGTCAGCGGTTGCACTGGAAGAAGATGATGAAAAAGAAGACAACATTCCGGATTGGGCTCAATACGATGGATTTGCAGAAAATACAACAGGCAAGGCGGACAAAGCTGTTGAAGAAAATGATGATGCAGATGATTTTGGTCAGATGTTGTGTGACGTAAAGAAGGACTGTGAAAGTGAAAAGGAGGTTCAGAAATTGGAGCGGATGTTAGCAGACCACAAAACGTCCTTCTAATCAGGTTGCTAACAGGGGCACAAAAAGTTGGGTATCACGCTGGAATTCTTGCAATGGAAGGCAAAAAATGGTGTGACTGACAAGGCATTTGGCGAGTTATTGAAACTCATAAAGAATATTCTTCCCGAGGAAAATGAATTGCTTGAAACAACGTACGAAGCTAAGAAGGTAGTCTGCCCTCTAGGATTGGAAATCCAGAAGATACACGTATGTTCGAACGATTGTATCCTCTATCGTAGTGAGGAGTACAAAAACCTAGAAGCATGTCTGGTCTGTAAGGCACTACGATACAAGATTAGATGAGATGACCCAAGTGATATTGACGGACAGTCTTCGAAGAAGAGAGTTCCTGCTAAGGTGATGTGGTATTTCCCTATAATACCACGGCTGAGGCATTTGTTTAGGAACAAAGTGCATGCTAGAATGATGCGCTGGCACGCAGAAGAACGTAAACAAGACGGGATGCTGAGACACATCGCCGATGGATCGCAGTGGCGAAACATTGGCAGAATATTTGAAGATTTTGGAAAGGATGCACGGAACATAAGGTTCGGTTTAAGTACGGATGGCATAAATCCATTTGGAGAGATGAGCAGCGGTCATAGCACTTAGCCTGTGACCATGTGTATCTACAACCTTCCGCCTTGGTTATGCATGAAGCGGAAATACATCATGATACCGATTATTATTCAAGGTCCAAAACAGCCTGGTAATGACATTGATGTGTACTTAAGACTATTGGTTAAAGATCTAAAATTGCTGTGGATGAAAGAAGGTGTCCCTGTGTGGGATGAGGACAAATAGAAGCAATTTAACCTACGAGCATTGTTGTTCGTAACCATTAACGATTGGTCTGCACTTAGCAACCTATCTAGACAATGAAACAAGGGGTATAAGGTTTGCACGCACTATATGGATGATATTGCTAGTACGTATTTGAAGCATTGTAGGAAGGTTGTGTACAAGGGCCATTGTTGATTTCTTGTTGCAAGCCACCCTGTACGAAATAAAGGCAAACATTTTGAAGAGAAAGCAGACCACTGTACTAAGCCTAAACATCGTAACGGAAGACCGTGTTTGCCATGGTGAAAGATCTGAAAGTAGTATTTGGAAAGGGACCTGGCAACCAACCTATAGCAAGTGAAGATGGTCACGCGGTGATATAGAAGAAGAAGTCTATTTTTTGGGAGTTCCCTATTGGGAAGTCTTAGACGTCTGCCACACAATCGACGTGATGCACCTAACTAAGAACCTTTGTGTCAACCTGCTAGGCTTCCTTGGTGTATATGGAAAGTCGAAAGATACACTTGAAGCACGTAATGATCTGAAGCATATGAAACAACGAGACGACCTTCATCTGGAACCAAAGGGGAAAGGAAGCCATTACTTGAGTCCAGCCAGCTATACTTTGAGCAAGGCAGAGAAGGAAAGTATATTCGAATGCTTGGACAGCATCAAGGTATCATTTGGATACTCCTCGAATATAAAGGGAATAATTAGCATGAAAGAGAAGAAGTTCACAAACCTAAAGTCTCATGACTGCCACGTGTTGTTGACAAAGCTGCTTCCTATTATAATTCGGGTATCCTTCCTGATAATGTCTGGATAACAATAACAAAGCTATGTGCTTTTCTAAACGCAATTTCGCAGAAGATCATCGATCCAGACAGATTAACAGCCCTACAAAATGATGTGGTGCAATATCTTGTCAGCTTTGAGATGATCTTTCCACCATCCTTTTTCAATATAATGACGCATCTTCTATGTCACCTTGTCAAAGAGATTGGTACATGGGCGTTCTAAAGAAGTACGTTTGTAAGCGTTCTTGTCCGGAAGCAAGCATCGCCAAGGGGTATGGAACAGAGGAGGTGATTGAGTTCTGCATTGAATTTATTGAAGACCTTCGTCCAATAGGAGTCCCCGAGTCAAGCCACGAGGGGAGATTACGAGGAAAGGGGATTCTTGAAAGGAAGACAATAATGACTGTGGACAATGATTTATTCTGTAAAGCGCATTTCACTATTTTGCAACAATCTTCGTTGGTGGCTCCTTACATTCAGGAGCACCTAGCGGTTGTTCGCTCCAAAAACATCGGTAAGTCCGATGCCTGGATTACACGTCATCACATTAATACTTTCCCCGCATAGTTGCGACAACATCTCATGGGTAACGAAACGATTGACCAACAACTAGCCTTCTTGGCAAGGGGACTTTCTTGGTCAATCTCGACATTCTAAGTATATGTGATCAACGGGTATACATTTTACAAAGGAGCCCAAGACAAAAAGAGCACGAATCAGAACAGTGTTGTTTGTATCGATGCCATGAGATACGATGGGACAACTAGCACGTATTACGGTGATATCGACGAGATATGGGAACTTGACTATGGACCTCTAAAGGTCCCTCTATTTTGGTGCCAATGGGTTAGGCTAACTGGTGGAGGCGTAACGGTTGATGACTGTGGGATGACAACAGTTGACCTTACAAAGGTTGGATACTCAGACGAACCATTCGTCCTGGCCAATGATGTGACGCAAGTTTTCTACGTGAAGGACATGTCTAGCAAACTAAAGAAGGGGGAAGGGCCCGACGAGGTAAGGTGCCACGTGGTTCTCCCAGGAAAAAGGAAAATCGTCAGAGTCAAGGATAAGGATGACGAAGATTACGATCAGTTTGACAAGCAACCTCCATTCACGGTGACGGTTGACAAGAGCATCCTCCTATCAATCGAGGACACCCCTTACTCACGCAACGATCATAGCGAAGGAACATTTGTTAGGAGAAAGTACGTGCGGTCAACCATCACGTTGTAAATTATTTTTAATGTATTGAAGATCCCTCTATTTCTATTACGATCAACTGAAGCATATTGTGTATATACGATTTTTAAAATTTTATAACAATTTTCAACATATTATTATTTCTTTCATGACTTTATTTTATTTGTAATGCACTTAATTGGGCATGGGCTAATTATATACGATTTTTAAAATTTTATAACAATTTTCAACATATTTTAAATGTTTTATCATCACTTTTATGACTTTTTATTTTATTTTTAATGCACTTAATCGAGCATGGGCTAATTATATATGATTTTAAAATTTTATAAGAATTTTTAACATATTATAATTACTTTCATGACTTTAATTTATTTGTAATGCACTTAATCGAGCATGGACTAATTATATATGATTTTTAAAATTTTATAACAATTTTCAACATATTATCATTACTTTTATGACTTTATTTTATTTTTAATGCACTTAATCAGGCATGGGCTAATTATATACGATTTTTAAAATTTTATCATTATTTTTCAAATGTTTTATCATTATTTTTCAAATGGGATACTTATATTTGTAATGCACTTTTTAATGCAGTTTATTGGGCTAAAGTTAATTACAGATGTTTTTGACCTACTTTTAATAAAATTAATTTGGCCATGATTAACTTTTTTTAAGTCTTTAGTCCCGATTTTTATCCAAAACCGGGACAAAAAATTTTTAGAAATAGCGAGAAAAGATTTTGTCCCGGTTATTGGAACTAGCCGGGACTAAAAATATCTTTTGTCCCGGTTGGTGAGAACAATCGGGACTAAAGTTAGGATCTTTAATTCCGGTTGTTGTCCTGAACCGGGACAAAAGATATCTTTAGTCCCGGTTAGTGCCACAAACCGGGACTAAAGTGTATTGCATATATATATGGGCACATTGTCTTCTCCGATCTCCACACTTAGCAGTTTTTTCGATCTCATCCCCCATCATCTCATGCCGAGCACCATCGCCTTCTCCCACTGCCGCCGTCGTTGTCATCGCCACCGTCGTCACCGCCATCGTCGTCACCATTGCCGTCGCCGTCGCCGTCGTCGCCGCCACCCTCTCGGTCCATCGCACTTCAAGGTGAGGACGCATCTCTCTCCCCTCCACCTCTCTCTTCTCCGGCGCTACCGCCGCTGCCATTGCCACTGCCGCTACCGCTGCCGCCGCCGCACTACCGCCGTGGCCGGCCGACCGACCGAACGATCATAGCAAACGTGTGAGGGAACGTATTAGCGAACGACTGGACGAGCGAATGTATTAGCGAACGAGCGAACGACCGACCGAATGAGCAAACATATTAGCGAATGACCGAACGACCGAGCGAAAGAATGACCAAACGAGCAAACGTATTAGCGAACGACCGACCGAACGAGCGAACGTGCTAGTAGATGACTAAACGAGCGAACGTATTAGCGAACGATCAAACGAAGGAGTGAACGACCGAACAAGCGAGTGAACGACCGAATGACCAAACGAACGAATGAACGAACAATGTTCTCTAGTGCTCTGTTCGTTCGTTTGACGTTCATTTGTTCTAGGAGATACCGGTTTAAGATATTGGCTGAACACAAGCACTCGGTCTTTCATGATTGAACACAAACGGATAATTCCTAAAACAAATTTTGTCTTGACTCCTATGCGTACGAAAATTATTTGTTTGTAGTTATGAAAGAGCGAGGTGCTGTGTTCACACAATATCTTGAATCACTATCTCTGATTTAACGATGTACATGTAAATGTATTTGAAAAATATATTTACAACTTGTGCTATATTGTAGTTGTTCAATGCAAATGTTGAAATTACCTAACGTTTGTTTTGTTGTTAGGGTTGGACACGGGTGACTCTGAAGTTGAATTATGTCATTCGAAGGTCGGCAAGCAACACGCTAAGGCAAGATATGTGATATATGTATGTTGCATATTTCTTAAGTTGCTTTACAAAATTAGTGAACATTGTGGATATATATAAGTAAACGAATTTTAGAACTTCTTCCTAGTTGTGGACATTGTGGATGTATTCATCAATATACATGTAGGTTCCATATTTTTAACTAAGTGAATTTTACAAGTTCTTCGTAGTTACCGACAATGTCGATATACATGACGATATAAACCCTAAACCCTAACCCTAAACCCTAAACCTTAAACCCTAAACCCTAAACTCTAACCTTAAGCCCTAAACCCTAAACCCTAAACACTAAACCCTAAATCCTAAACCCTAAACAATGTCGATATACATGCTGATATACATGTAGGTTGCATATTTCTTAACTAAGTGAATTTTAGAAGTTCTTTGTAATTGCCGACAATATGGATAGTAATAACATATTATGTACTATTTAATGTTACGAACAGATGACAGATCGCGATGACAAACAATTTCTCTTGGACGAGATCAATGAGGACAGCAGCCAGTACTGGGTGGACGAGGAGGGGAATGAGGACCCCAACCAGTATTTAAATGAGGAGGGGAATGAGGAGAGAAATGAGGAAGGGAATGAGCAAGGGAATGAGCAACAGGACAGCCAACCGAGCATTGGTACGAACAGGGGATGAGGACAACGAAGTGTCGCGAGGAAGGTGGACGGGTGACACATCATAACTGGAGTGAACCCAGATGGCGAACCAGTTGCCCCCACCGATGCAGCAAGAAAATTTGTGTCACACAACGGTTGGGTTGTGAGGGATCACGTGCCAATCAGCATACAAAACTGGCGCCAAACAAGGTCATGAGGGGATGTTGAACAAACATATCTCCCAACTACAGAGAAGACATGCTATGGACCACCATGCTTGAGACCTTCACTATTCCTAAGGCAGATCACACCAAAGTGAAGGATTGGACGCTGAAAAAGATGGCTCAACAATTCCAAGGCTACAAGAAAGAATTGTACAACAGATATGTCCTGAAGGATCTGACACCGGACTTCGACGTATTCCCCAAACGAAAGGATCATTGGGATGCATTTTTGGCCTATAAGATAGGAGAGCAAGGGTAAGCCAGAATAGCGAAGAACAAAGCCAATACCTCCAAGAAAAAGTACTTTCATCGGCTAGGGTCGGGCGGCTACAAGAAGGCAGTGTCCAAGTGGCAGAAAATGGAGGATGCTCTAGCCAGAAGAGAAATAGTTCCGGCCACAGTTGATTAGCATGAACGATCAAAACATTAGTACTACGCTCATGGTGGGACACTGAATCCCGGTGATGGTTCCCTGGTCTTTGGCGATGACATACGCCAAGCAGCTCATCGTCTCGTGGATGCCCTAGAGATGTCTTCTGAGGGAAGATTCCAGCCAGACAAAGAGAAGGACAAGCTTATGCTCGCACTGGAAAATCCGGAGCACCCAGGTCGAACGCACGGAAAAGGCGTGGTTCCAAGGAAGTATGGGTTTAAAGAGGACATCCACATGTACCGAAGTCGCGTGAGGAGCAAGAGAGATACAAAGGCGAAATTGACAGATCTTGAATTGAGGATAGCGACTCAGGATGCACGGTTGCAAGAGGAGGTGGCAAGACAGGTGGACCAACGCTTAAGTGAACAGCGGAGCCAGCAGACCCAGCCGTCTGTTCCTTACGTCATGGTGAGCCCCTCAGGCAAGTAGAGGAACATAGCATCGACGCTGCAGCAGTGCCAACTGTCGACGAACCACCCTGTCCCGTGGATGAAATCACGGGGCGGACAGTGAGCTACATATTCCGTTCAGGAACATATCAATCAAGGTATGCTCGTAGTTTTATGATGTCTAGCTTTTAAATTGCGAATGTTTGTGCATATGTTAATTACTAATTAACCTCAATTGTCGTGAAGGTGGCAGATGGCATGGTCATACAAGTGCAACTAGATGGGACGTATCATGGTAGATCGATTCCACCTCGGTATTCAAAGGTCGAAGTTGAGCTGGTGGTCCCAGGCTTTGAGGATCTCGAAGTTGAGCAACTTCCTTCTTGTTTTTATAAATTGATATATATATATCATATTTCACGAATTCTGCAGATTCCATTGGGTCCTCTTTGTCATAGAGATTACCACAATTTAGATTATTGTTATGGACTCTATGCGCAAAGATAGGGATGTTTTCGACGATATCATTGACATGATTAACAGGTAATGTGATCCGCGAATACTCTCGTTATGATTGCTGGTATCGCTACTATGTGGATGAAAGCGTCATTAATTCGTTTGCAACTATACGGTGTGGGCAAGATTCCGTGCAAATGTTTGCAGAGAATTCCAGGAAGAATTGTCAGTGCAGATGAACTTCCCGGTACGTACATGGTCCAAAACTATAAATCTCATTTATTCGATATTATAAATATTCCATAAGTTCGTTTCTCCTTTAGTGTTTACAACAGGAAAAGGGGACCAACTTGTGCGGCTATTATGTTTGTGAATTTGTTCACCGCATGGCACACGCCATTAACAATGATAAAGATATTGATGTACATAAACACCTGCACGTACATTATTTACACTCTTCTCATTGATTTAATATATTCATATTTTATTTTTTAAAAACGATAGATCATATAGATGAAGGAGCAACTCTCCCACGAGGATTACATGAAGGCTGTTCAAGAACAACTCATGGAATTTGTTATGGATGAAATTGTTAATCTGGCGGGAGAATTTCACGATGACGAAAAACTCATTCCTCGAAATGAATTGTCCTAGTTTGTAATATATAATGGAACATTAGAAATTAACAATGATTGTACATATTTATAGGTAAATTCCCATTGTACATAGATAATATATACTAACAATTATATATACGTGATGCTATACAAATATATATTACTCTTATGTGTATGTATTTACTTATACATATATGTCTTTATATATTTATTTATTTATATATATAAAGACATATATATATATACATGTATATATATATATATGCACTTTTATATATATATATATATATATATGTTTGTATTTGTATATATATATATAGATGAATATATATAAATATATATGTATTTATACATATATATAAACATGCCGCAAGCAATATAAAGCATTTTAAAAAAAAATTATCTTTAGCACCGATTGGTGTTACCAGCCGGTGCTAAAGATAAATCTTTAGTCCCGGTTGCATACCCGGGGCTAAAAAGGTTGCAAACCAGGACTAAAGATAAGTTTGCCAGCAGTGCAGGGTGCTCTATGTTGTCAAACTCCACGGCTAGTACGAGAGAGGTCTGTTTTTCTAGCGAGATGTAGAGGTCCATGGCAGCCTAGAGTAGGCTAGGGCTTCAGGGCCTTTTTTATGAAGGATGGGTACCCCTATCCTTAAGATGTTGGGAATAGGCTATAACACATAAGAAAAGGGGGAAATTGGTTTTGTGACACTGAAAGATCATGAGTGAGTTTATAAATACGCCATCATAAGTTTAGCTCGAAATTTTGATAATTTGATCTTTTTAAAAAACTTATTTGAAGAGTATACCACGTCAAAAACTTATTGTAAAAATAGGCCAAAACTACGTCATCGAGTTTGGCGCTAAGTTATAACGTCTCAGTGTCACAAACATTGGTGCTAAATATCTATCTGAGATTGCACCGGCTGGCAGGTCATTGGAGCTAAGCAACAATGTCTTTGGCGCTGAGCTCCCACCTAGCTAAAAGGTTGGACAAGCTTTTTCTAGTAATAATGCTATACTAGTCTGGTGGTGGACATTCTTGTTCATATCCAGGAGCTTTTGAGTTCAACTCCCAGTAGTTCAAATTTTTTATTTTTTCACTTGACAAAATTAGTCTCCTAATTTATTTCAAAAAAATAATATGTTTTTTAATTTGTTATATTTTATTTTCTTAAAAATGATTATTTTCATTTTTATGTTGTTTTCATATGAAAAGAACTATATAATATAATATTTTTAATTTTTTTCTCAAAAAAAATATTATATATATATATGAATTTAATATATTATACAATTTAATGTTCTTTTCATAAAAAAGAATTATATTATTTGCACTTTTCAAATTTTCATCAAAAGCATCAATTTATTACTAATTTATAGATATTATTGAGCTAAATATTATATAATTTAATATAAAATATAATGTACTTCTTCTTATTATTTTGACTTGAAAATAAAAAAATTATAAACCTAAACATGTCATCTTTAGAAGATAATTATGAGAGGGCAAGAGGCTGGCAGTAGTTAAGAGAGAAAAAAACAAACAAAATATGCAGGCAGGAGGGCTTGAACCCGTGCCTATTGCATAAGAAGCAAAAGAAACTAGCACTGCACCGGGCATACATCACTATAAGGAAGGACCGGCCCAACATTTTACCTGATGTGGAGCTCGGCGCCAAATACATTGATGCTGAGGTCGAATGACCCGTGGATAGGGGTTAGCTTCAATATTTGTGGCGCTAAGATGTTAGAGCTCAACGCCAAGCTCGATGACACTGATGTTTTGGTCCATTTTTTAATAAATTTTTGACATGGTCTATTCTTTGAATAAGTATTTCAAAATGATCAAATTGTCAAATTTTTGGAAGTTTAGCGTTCAATTACTGAAAGTTTACACACTTCAGATTTATGCCATTCGGTCACCTTCCGTTACAAGTTTTTGAATATTTGATTTCTTTTCTGCCAAATAATCAAATATGGAATGTATATGCGCATGGGCATGTCACAAACAGAGAAAGGGACTAACGTTGAAAACGGACGGAATTTTTTCCGCCCTGATCTGTCCGTTTTTCTATATTTCACCCGACCGTTTTCATATTGTCGGAAAAATCCAGAATCGGGATGGATCTCGGGTCGAAAGGCATCGGAATCGGATCGGAAGTAGAAACGGTGTTTTTCCGTCCGTTTTCTCGGAATTCAGTATTTTATCGGAATTTTACCGGATTATACCCGGATGTTACCCGGATTTCAGCAGGCCTATTCTATCAGTCCCAAAGGCCCAACACAATAATGGCCCATCTATTATGTGATGTACTGTGTTGTGTATTGTACTATACTACTACTGTAGTACTGTGTTTAGTGTTTATCTCAGCTCATTTTATTTGTTAGTTGTGATTTGAACTGAGCGTGTCATCTATCATATAATTTGAACTAAGTCTGCCAACTGTCATATTTGAATCCATATTCTAGCTATTTTTGCATCAAGGAAAGGAGACCTCAGATTTTACATTTGTTAGAGCATCATGAGGAGGAGATACTCAAAAATCTATCCTGAGAATTTTGTTTCCGAGCATCATGAGCATGCATTTATTATTATTCCCTCCTCACCTGCAAGCGCAAACACCTGTTTGAATGCTTTTTTTTTTGAGATGGATACTTTTTACCTGACCTTTATATCCAATCGGATATATGCAACTTTTTTTAATTGGGAACTTAGCTCCTCAAACAATTCAATCTAAAATTCGCTTCTACGAAGATTTGAACTCAAGATCTTGACGTGCTACTCAGGTCGCTGTAACTAC
Organism: Oryza officinalis; assembly: GCA_008326285.1. Taxonomy (NCBI): domain Eukaryota; kingdom Viridiplantae; phylum Streptophyta; class Magnoliopsida; order Poales; family Poaceae; genus Oryza; species Oryza officinalis. The sequence continues at coordinate 50,868,690 of BDMV01000001.1, read as the reverse complement.
TAGACTACGTGTCCTTTCGTATATGTCTGAATGTATAGCAAACACAAGGAGTTCTAGTTACAGGAATAGGTGGACATATTGTTTTCTGGATTGCATCATACTCCATCTTAGACTTATCCCTGTCCTTTTGCACCCGAATCTTCCTCATATTCCTTTCCACGATGCTGCGCAGAAATTTTATAACCACTTTAATAAGCTGTTGTTGGTGCTGTCTCGTGAAATTGCTTCGTCTTATCAATCTTTATTTCTCTACGGATAGCCACACTATGTTCCAACTTGCTTGCCTTTTTTTTCGGAAAAAAAGGATTTCATTAATCATAAATATCAGATTGATCCTACAGGATCACCTATTCGATGAGATTACAATCATGACTCAACGAAAAGTTAGACATCTTTTGGATTCGAACGATATTTGCTAATTCATGACTAACTATATTTTGATCTCTATGAATCTTCTGAATTATGAAATTCCTCCTTTCGGACAGGAGCTCCTTCGTCTCCCTGGTCATAAAAGCAAGAACTGAGAAATTTCATTATATGCCATCCAATTCGCAAGCAATTCAGGATCTGCCATCCAATTCGTAACCCTTTCAAAATCTGCCATCGGGGACGCGAATTGTTTCATTCCGTGCCACTCCATCCATCTCACAGCACGTTCCATTCACGTCCGTTCGCTGCCACCGTCATCGCAGCGTTGCCGCCTCGCCGGGCACCACCGCCGCTGTTGTGGCGCACCACTGCCGTCGCCACGATTGAGCAAACAGATGATTTAGATTAAGTCATCCCTGTGTACTGGCCCTGGCCTTGAGGCCGACATGGATGCCAAGCAGAATTTTTCACATGTTTATGCGGTACTCGTCGTTGATCTTCTTCTTGAAATCCTTTGCCCCCTCATGGCTCAGCACGGTCCTGCAAATGATCTGCCACAACCTGGGTTCCCTTTTCTCGAACTGCAACGCAAAATCATCAGAATTTACAGTCAATTTAAACAATAATTCGTTCAACGACCTGCTCGAACTAGTAGACTGGCTACTGACCACGTAGAGGGAGTTCTCGATGCGATCGCCAGGGACGACTGCACCAGCTCGAAGAGGGAGAATGTGGAGCGGAGGTCATCGGCTCCGGTGCCCTAGCTGAGGTCGTGGATGTGCTAGCCAAGTCAGCCTCCGTCGCACGACGGCCATTGTCACAGGGCTCGACTCCGCGGCCGTGTAGAGTATGCAGCACCATGAGTTTAACTCGGATGGTTGTCGGTGATGGGAAATAGATGGTCCCGTGGGCCATGAGCTCCAATGAGGGTGCGGCGACGGCGCCGGCGGTGCCCGGCGAGGCGGCGACGCTGTGATGATGGTGGCAGCGAACGGACATGAATGGAATGTGCAGTGTGATGGACGGAGTGGCACAGAATGAAACAATTCGAGTCTCCGATGACAGATTTTGAAAAGGTTACGAATTGGATGGGAAATCCTGAAGTTCTTGTGAATTGGATGACATATAATGAAATTTCTCCTAGGTTTGGGGTGGGACATTCTGTGTCGTAAAGAGCAAGCTTAGATGACATTACCATGAAACATACCCATGATATACACTAGCTTGCAGTGTACATGATTACTCTGGTTAGACTGTTGTTAGGGATGTGTAACTAAGGGAAAAAGGGGATATTTCCCCTCATGCCAACCTTTGTCCATATCATATAGAGGAAATGGGAATGGTGAAAACTGGAAAAAATGGCAGCATTAATTAGCATGACTGAGCATGATAATTAGCCTGACTGAGCAGGATGGGTTTCTGATTTTTGTGGTGCAATGTTCAGCTTGATGGCCTGATTGCTTTGTTAGCTTGCTACTCTACCTTGAGAATACCAGTTTATCAATCTACTCTACCTTGAGAATACCAGTTTATCAATCTAACTGATTTTTTTCTGTAATTTTCCAAAAACATTAAAATGACTGAAAAATTGGCAATTTGGTTAGACGGTTAAACTATATATTGGCATCGCCATAGGTCGCAAAATTAAAAAGTTTGAATCATAATTTGTTATTTGCCTTCATTTTATTTATATGATATTTAATTTGAATTAAGTTAGCAAATAATGGGCATATGTATATTTACGTATTACTCGATCTCTTATAAGATAGCTTAAGCATCCTGTAAAATTTCATCCTAGATTGACCTCTTAACAGGTTTTTGGCCTTCATAGAAGATGTAAGTCATAGCACTCGAGGATACTCTCACTTGAATCAACATTAAAATAAAGGCAAATTAGCATTGAATTTGTATATAAAACATATCAGAAAATAGATTATTTGCACTGTGTAAATTATGGGACTAAAGAACTTTGTAAATTGTAATAAACTTCAAATTTTACACACGCACACTAGCTAAATAGACATATTGGAACTATTCAGAGCAGAATTAAGAGTGGCACCTGATAACACTTTAATCTACCACCAGATGTTTTATAATCTGTAATTTTCCAAAAACATTAAAATGACTTGTGTTGTGTGGACACATTTCGCCCCAAACAGATGCTACAAAACGACGCCCAAAAAAAAAGAGGAAAATCTCGAGAAAATATTCGTTACATTAGCATGCTTTGCTTGCTCACGCTCGCCACGGCAAGAACGCACTGTGCCACCACCATGGCCACCTTCTTGGGGAGCTCTCTGGCCTTCCTCGCTCGCCCGTCCCCAAGCCGCACCTCTCCTGCACGCAGTTGTCGTGCCTGCCCAGCGCCCAGCCACCGCTGGAGCAGCAACCACAGCAGCAGCCTATGCAAGCCCAGCCGCAGGAGAAGTGGTCGAGGGAGATGGGAAAAAAAGAGAAGAGAGGAGGGTGGAGGAAGAAGATGAATCTGACGGGTAGGCCTCACGTGTAGATAGGAAAAAAGATGAAAAACGTGACGTCGATAACATGGTTTCAATTTTGTAAAATTTGAGTGGCACGGTTACGAATAGACAAATTGTAATAACATTTATTTGAATAGACAAATTTGCAATGGCACGGATCAAATTAACCCATGAATAAAAGTGGCATCTACAGTATAAACTGAAAAATTGGAGACCATTCTAATTGCCAGAGCATTCACTATAAATTGAGCCATTGTGCAAGCTACTGCATCAAGGTTGATCAGCACGTACCCCTTGAACGCTCGGCATGGCGGCATCCCTGGCTTGGTTGCTTGTTGCTATCGTCCTCGCTTCTCTCTACATCGCCATGCACCGGATAGCCGCTGCGCGCCGCCGCCTTCCTCCAGGCCCAACGCCTCTTCCGCTCGTCGGCAATCTTCTGTCCATATCACGGAGCAGCCCTCACCGCTCACTCGCGCGCTTGGCAGAGCGCTACGGCCCGCTCATGCGCGTCCGACTCGGCATCGTCGACTACGTCGTCGCCTCATCGCCGGCCGTCGCAGATGAGATCTACCACAGGCACAACGCCCACCTGGCGCCCCGCCCACCGTTGGACGCGTGGTGGGGCGAGAAGCACCGCCTCAACTCCGTCATCGCCCTCCCGCCGCACGATGTGTGGCGCGCAGCGGAGGCTCGCCATGGAGGAGGTCATGTCGCCCAGGAGGCTCGACGCGCTGGCGCCGCTGCGGCGGGAGAAGGTGCGGGAGCTGGTGCGCCGCGTCGCCGAGCACGCGGCGCGTGGCGAGCCCGTCGAGGTTTGGCACGGAGCATTCAAGACTTTCCTGGGCATCCTGTCATGCACCATGTTCACCGTCGACCTCGTCGACTCCGACCTAAGAGGCATCGCCCAGGAGGCGACCAAGCTGGCCGCGACGCCCAATGTCTCCGACTTCTTTCCGGCGATCGCGGCCGCCAACCTGCAGGGCTTGCGGCGCAGGATGGGGGAGCTAGTAGCGCGTGGCTACGGGATCTTCGAGGAGCTTCTTGCTCGGCGGAAGGGTGGCCGGGAAGCCGGTGAGCAGCGGAAGGATGACCTGCTGGACGTGGTGCTCGATAGAGAAGACGAATGGCAGAAAGAAAACAATCCCGTGCTTGACCGTAATAACATCAAAGGACTCATCTCGGTATGATTAATTTTTGAATCTTAGTTATTTCTCAATTAAATGGAAAGCGACGAGACGAATGTAAGATAATGACAAACAATTAATGTTTTATTTTCGTTTGACAGAAAACGGTAGTAATAATCTTTTCAATCATGATAACAATCTGCATAATATTGATGAATTATTGGCTTTATTTGCCGCTGGAACTGACTCAGGTTCAACTGCAATAGAGTGGCAATTGTTGAATTACTCCAAAATCCACAATCAATGCAGAGGTGAAGGATGAGTTCAGGAGAGTTGTCGGTACCGGAACACAGATAGAGGAGTCTGACATTAGCCAGCTTCCTTAGCTCCAAGCTGTCTTAAAAGAAACGCTCCGACTCCACCCAAGTGTCCCAATGTCGTACTACACAGCAGAGGCTACATGTCACGTCCTGATAAATTCATTCCAAATTAAAAATCATTCGTTAAAAGAAATAATAGAATTATATAAAATTCAAAGAAAATGACAAACATTAAAATGCGTAGAAGAAAAATTCGAAAGTGGCTTTGAGGATTTTTTCCTAAAGTCTCCATGCTCTAAATTGGTCTCTCAATTTTTACTTGAATTTTCAGGGCACAAGAAATAATTTTAATGCAACAATAAGTAATTTCAGTTTTAGTTAAAATGGAAAACCTAAAAATAATCCTCTCTGGCCGTTCGCCTTCCTCCTCCCGGATTATAAAGGGTCGGCAACCTCCTCCCCTCCCTCCCCAATTGCAACCTCTTTTCCTCCATCTTCGTCTCCCCGCGCGGCCTCCTCTCTCCACCGCGCCGGCCAACTCCGGCTGCCCCTCCCCGTCGAGCCGAGCTGCGCCGAACCACGCTGCAGCCATCCTCGGCCTTGCAGCCGTCCCCTCTCTCCTGGCCTCGCCTCTGCTTTGCCTGAGGCAAGCCGGAGCGCCAACGTCCAGTGGTGCCGCCGCCGTCATCCTCCTAGTCCTCTGGTAGTCCCTCCCTCCTCGCCGGAGCGCCATTTTGCTGTGCCGAAATCGCCGTTGGCTTCACCTCGTCAAGCTCTTCTCTAGCCACACCTTCGTTCCGCCCGGAGACCACCGAACACGTGCCCCTGCCGGTAGCTCGTGGCGCCGCCATCGTCGTCCTCCGCCTCCGGTAGCTCCTTGTGTCTTGCTGGTGTGCTGCCCGACGTCACCGTCTCCTCCCCCGACGTTGTGGCGTCATTCTCTTCCTTGGCAACCACTCGGCCTTGCCGTCCATCGCAGACGTTTCGTCGTCGTTCGTTGCCGGTGCTACCTTCGGCCGACCATTCACCCTCGCTGGCACGTCGCCTCGCTGCGTCGCCATCACCGTCGATACCGTAGCGGCGTGCTTCACGCCGGCCTCACCATCGTTCGGCCACTGCGAGTTGGTATCGTCGTCCTCTCGCCGATCCCGGTAGTCGTCCTTGTCGTCGGCTCTCTCTTCGTCAAGCCGAAGCCGTCCTCATCGTCAAGGTCATCCGTGTCGTGAAGGTCGCTCGCGTCGTCAAGGTCATCTGTGTCGTTGTCGTCTTCTTCCGGCCATCGTTCCCGTCAATTCGAGCGCAACCCATTGTCGTCCGTCTCTTCGCCAAGCCCGAAGTTCGTCGAGTTGCCGCCCGTTCATCTTCGTCGTCCCCCAGTCATCACTGCTGCCCTCGTGGTTGCCTTCGTCCTTGGCTCCGCGTCGTCAAGCTCATCATCACCTTCGCGCAAGGGTCACCACTGAAGTCGTCTCCCCGTTCGTCGTCACCCGTCTCCTCCGTTTGTTGTCAGTAGTTGCTGTCGTCCCCTCGCCTCATCGTGTTGTGGTAAGGTTCACTCCCTCGCTGCCCCTTCCTCGTCTTCTCGGTGTCACCACCGTTCCCATCGTACCATTGTTAGTCCTGCTCTCGTCTGCCGGTGTCGACGGTCGTTCATGCGGTGTTCGCGTGCACATGTGGTGGTCGTGCTCGTCTGCCCATTTGGCCGCCTCGTGCTTGCCCACGTGTGCAGCCCACATGGCAATCATGTGAGTCCCCGCTCGTCGGCCATTTGTTTCGGTTGACACGCATAGTCTTACTTTGTCCTTCCCGTGGATCATCTCTGTGAACCTGATCCATGGTGAACTAGCCGTCTGACCCGTGAGTCCCGGTTGCCAGTCGCTCGATCCTTTCCCCTTCTCGAGCGATATTGCATAAGACATAATTTAATTGTTTAATAATAATTAAACAACTTAGAAATATCCACTTTAATTGCACCTAAATTTTGGATGGTCATTTCTTGGCCATATGAGCTCCAAATTAACCTGTTCAAATTATTTAGTTTTTGTTATAACTTAAAGAACTCGTGTTTGTTGTTTTTATGTACTGTTGTCATTTCTTTCTTAGCATTGTAACTTTATTTTGTTTGTTCGTGTAGTTGCTCTTGTTCTGGAGTTCCCGTGGTGCAGCTCAAGTTCGTCGCTGAAGCTTCAGAAGCCCATTTTTCTCGGAGCAAGGCAAGTCACGCTCTCCTTGAGCATATTGAATCCTAGTTTACAAAAAGTATTTTAATTTAAATTATTGCATTCACTTTGCTAAATTTATCGCGTTATAACTGTTTTACTTAGCCTTCCATATATTTCCTTGTTATGGCCTTATTATGGCCTTATTTATTGAATATTGTGTAATTACCTTTGATAACCATAGGTAACAACAACCAAGTAGTGAGAAATCTATATGTGGTGCTTACTAGAAATTTTAGGATTATGCTTAGCCCTGCTTAATTAGAAACATTTAGGATTATGCTTAGCCCTGCTTAATTAGAAACATTTAGTTGTTTTATAATATCTAGACTTTGGGAATGACACTATGATCTTATTTAATGTTGGATTAGAAACTTGTTTGCCTGGACATGTTGGACTCCCCTTTCAAAATTCCCAAACTTGTTTTCGGCTAGGCTTGAGGTGCTTGGTTTAGCTAGTCGCACCTCGACTGACATAAGAACCGGTTTTCGGGGCACGATTGCAAAGCATATTCCGTACTATCACATGTCTAATGGGTAAAGCTTAACACATCTTTTAATACGGTCATGAACAAGGAAGACACAAATAGGGATGAATGAAGCCCTTAGTGGGGTTGACATCTCTGGCTGTATACCCGGGGGCATAGACTATCTGCTCGATCCAGGGCACCTGGCGAGGGAAGTCTATGTCGGTCCTCTTTGTTTAGGGCAGTACTAAACGATGGGCTATGTCGCAATCTTGATTCCTTGGGTACCTTTCCGGTATCACGATGCACAGCTGACGTGTAGTCAAGAATGCGTCTTGTGAGTAAAGATGTACACCTCTGACCAGAGTATAAACTATTCGAATAGCCACACCCTTGATTATGGGCAAGCGGAGCAGTGACCCAAAGTTAGAGGTTTTATTCTGATAAACTGGAATAATTGGATTTATTACCTGTGGGCCTGGTTTAAGGCAAGATCGCGTGGGCACATGACTTGATAATAATTTTACTAAAGATAGGTCGTGATTTGATTAAAATGCCTTTAAATGATTAAATGTTTTGAAATGCTTGATTACCGCAAAATAATCCTTATAAACAAATCCTTGTACTCCCTTGAATTAAGTGCATTTTTCCGGAGTGGCTTGCTGAGTACGGTGGTTGTACTCATTCTTGCTCAATCTTTCCCCCTCCAGTCAGTGAAGCTTTTGAAGAAGAAGTCTTAGGGGGAGTCCTGGCTTATACCCTAGTTGAGCGCCTGTGAAGATGGAGCCGTACTCCCGTTAGTCCGCTGCTGTTTTTTTTGTTGTCAGGCTTTATGTGCCTTTGTAATAATATAAATATTATCATGATAATTAATAAAGATGTGTCTTTTGTATCAAGTTTGTGTGGTGTACCCCGGCGTTTCCTGGGATGGGGATTAATGCACTAGCGTTCGGGAAAAGTATTTTTCGGACGTGACACTACAGTGGATGTGCAGTGCTATACTATTTCCAAAGGCACCACCATCATACTGAGTATGTGGGCGATCCATCGCAAGCCTGATGTGTGGGCTAATCTCCCAAATTTCTCTTCTCATAAATATTTTTCTTTTAAAATTATCATTTTTTAAGGTGTGTATGCAGCAAGTTTGTAACTTTGTAAATGCTTTTAATCTACAGTAAAAAAAACTTTCACAGATTGAATAATCGACATTTCAATATTTGGACGACGAGGTATAACAAAATACTCATGTGTCAACTTATGCAGTAGCGTCCCGATTGATTTATGAGGCTATGGAATGGTGTACATAAGGGATTCTTGGTATGATGAAACTTGAAGCATGCGCAACCAGGTTTGCAATATATGAGTTTTGATTTTGTTTAAATTGGTAGAGTTTTTATCAATCGTGAAAATTGTCTTCACCCGTTGCAACGCACAATCATTTTCGCTAGTTTATAAAAAATGTAGCAACATCTACAATACAAAATTAGTTCTATTAAATCTAATTTTGAATATATTTTGATGGGTAAATTTCACAAACCCCGAGTTTGGGGCAACGTAAAACCCTAGCTATCACTATTTGTTTTGAATCACACTAAGTTTTCGGCAAAATATTTATTAAAAAACATGTTTAGGCTTATATCATTGTTTTTGCTAATATATTTATGTGTAGTAATTATAAAAATATATGAGATATTCCTGAGGATAAATACATGTTAGCCTTGCTTTAACGAATATAAATTATTAGCCATATGATACTACATATATACTCGTTTAAGAGGAGATAGTGATAGCGACGGTGAATCTACCATTCCACCTACTTCTACTGTAAATTTTGCAAGTTACACCCTAAACTTCCTAGTATTAAATAAAATCAAATCTAAATGGGTAGCCACATACAAAATTAGATTAAGATGAATATTCTCTATAGAAAATTATTGATAACACGATACTACATTTTCTTTTATCCGTAGCAAAGCACGTTCATTTATCTAGTGTCTGTATAAGTATCCAGTTAATGTGTCTTTGTTAGTGGGGTTGTGTTGTTTTTTTTTAATCGTGCAACACAAGAGTAAGGAAGAAGATAAAATACATGGGAGGGATGTGTATTTTGAGCCTGCTAATATAAACATATATTTAAAATATCATATAAAATAATAGAATTATAAATACTGATGTAAATATGGGTTTCCTGAGACATTTTGCCTCCAAACCTAGGGTTCCTAGAAATAAAATCATAATACATTAGGTTTTGTGTTACGGGTGCCTCAAAACCTGAGGTTTTGTGAAATTTGCGATATTTTGATAACAAGGTTCTCTGTGTTGGAAATGTGGTAATATTTTTTTTCTCTAGCCTTCCTCAAACTTAAAAGAAGTTTGACTTAATAAAAGTCACAACATTTTATTATATTTTATTATATGAAACGGAGAGAGTAGTACCCAAAGATCCGTCAGTGAGATCGATGCTACCACAATGATAGTTTAATAACCGTGCACCATAGTATGCTCTTTTACGAGTACGGCTATGTTTGTAGACATTAACACAATTTCAAATTTAATTTAAATCACATTTTACAGAGGCACCTTAAAATTTTCAATATCTTGTACATGTACATATATCCTGAATGGGAATTGTTGATGTAGAATCGTGCCGCCACATATTGAGCATGTTATGTGTAACCTGCAGCGGAACCTGAAGATGTGAGGACCCAAAATAGAATCTCTGTGTACAAGTGCTAGTTCAGAATCAAGCTAACACACAGACACAAAGATAATATCACAACCAACATCACGAAGGAAACCTAATATTTAATAATAAATGACTGTGATGATTCTTATGACTAGAGTTTATATTTATTCTGCCATAAAGGGCCTAAGGAAAATAATAAAGTAGCAGCGGAAATAAGATAAATGTGTAGTAGTTTTATTTAGCTTGCCAAGCAGTCAACTAGAACACATGACCTATTTCTCGTCTTCAGCAACAAACTCCTTAAAAAATAGAGGAAACCTTTCTTTTGAAATTGGAGGAATTGCAAGGTGAGTACACGGAATACTCAACATATACACGGAAATATGCATATGCATGGCTGACAAAGAAGGCAATGGCTATTTTGCATGACACAACAATTTACATTTATAAACAATTTATGAACAGATGATTAAAACACAATTATAAATAGCGGGTGTTACCCACCATCCATCCACATAGGATCTGTCCACATAGGACCATATAAACTATATTAGTTAACCTAAACACAACTCAGTCCTAGTTTTCATAAATACCTCATGAGAAATCACCGAGCATGTCCATGACCACAGATGTGGCTATTCAAATAGATTAGTTTAACAATCTGCAGAGGTTGTACAGCTTGATCCACAAGATACATTGTCATTTTAATGGCCATGCGCAAGTGTCCAACTTCAGTTTGTGTGCGGCCAAGGAGTCTGTAACAAGACTTTTTAGACACTCTGCCCCAACACTGCCTTCCCCCATGAGACACCTTTCCCTCACATAGTCAAGAAAGTAGGCAAGCCTTAACACCTATCATCTAGCCACCTGGGCCGGCAATGCCAAGACTCGGTGTCCTACTAGACCAGATTCTTCCCATGAGAACATGTGGTTGTACAGTAGGCTTAGATCAATGGCTCATAAGTGAAGTCCTTAATTGACCAGGGCAACTTGCCAAACTACAATAGCACATAACATAGGGTAGCAGCTTAAGGACATGTAGTTGGCCCTTTGAGCAACTAAATAGCACACAGCTTGACAGTAGGCTCACATAGAGACCATACCCGGCAACGACAACCACCTAACCATGTTCACACAGAACCATCCATTATCCCGGTCCAAAATGTTTTATTCGCCCATTGTTTATTACACGGTACAACACATGCTACTGAAAAGATAGCACACATCCACACAATTCATATAAAAGTAATTTTGAGTATATGATTAATCAAGATTATATTTTGCTTGTAAAACAACCTTGAGCGGGACTAAGCATAACTACTTTACCATGAGTTGAGCCCAATATTCAGCTCACAAAGACTAGGGTGACAAGGTTTTGTAGGTAATCAATAATAATCAAAGGTAGGATATAATAACAAGTAGGTCACCCTACCATTGATATTTTATAAATGAAATAATGCATGTATTCAAAACAAATATTTTATAAATTGGGTCCAATATGTTCAAAGAGTGTACTTGCCTTGCTCCAAGTACAGTCCTTGCTCTGTGTTTTCTGTAGCGAACTGCTCCTCTACTCCAACGTCTACACGATCGCAAACGAGAAACAAATAAACAAAAGAAAAGGCAAACTAAATAGAATCAAATGAAACAACAAACTGAACAAGGAGGTAGAGCTCAATTTTAGAAGGATATAGGAAGAAGAATGGGTCGAATCAGAGTTTGAATGGAAAAGTTATGACCTCCCGAAGTTTGAATTTAGAGAAAATCTTTGAGTAGGAAAACATATGTGGGGCCTACTGGTCAGTGGCTTGGTGTATGGCGGACTCGGTGCATGATGGATCGACTGACGTGTATTAACACGTGGCAACATGTGGCGACACGTGGCAATGAGATGGATGACATGGCGATGATGTGGATACATCTAGGGTTGACGTGGCGGTGGAAGGGATTATGGAAATCAACCGGTGGAGATTGGATCTAGAGGATCGAATGACTGTGGTTGATTTGGGGGGTTTTAGTCGTGGGTCCCACATGTCGGTGGCACAGGGAGGGAGCAGTTCGGTGGCGATGGTGAATGGTGGCGTCGGTGAGTGGCAGCGTCGGCAAGAGAAGGTAGAGGCAGACCCGGTGGCACAACACGGGACTCTAGGATGGCGAGGAGGTAGCACTTGGTGACGGGCGACGGACGCTGGAGATGAGGAAGAGAGAAGAACATCGGCACAAGGATAGAGAGGCTTCTGGCTTGGACTCACCGGTAATGGTGGTGCGGGAAGGAGGTGCGGTGACGACAGCGTTGCTCCCGGCAACGGCAATGGCGGCAACAGCGACTGCTCGCAGTGGAGATGGCAGCAGCGGTGGCTTCGAAAAAGAGAAAAAGAAGGCCAACGGCCGGCGGTTTTTATAAAGAAGGGAGGATGCTAGGGTTAGGGCAGCGCACTGTGCGAATTTTTGGAAAGCGGCGCTGGTTCTTGTGGGATGGCGGCGGTGGCACAGCGCAGCGCTTACGACGCGATAGAGGCATGTTGGGCCGGGCTCGGGTTGGCGGTGGTGTGGGCTGAGGGTGGCATAGAGAAGAGAAGCGGCTAGGCCTAGGGTGGCGTGGGCTCGGACTTGGCCTTCCCGGGCTTAAAGCTAGAGAGGAGGAGGTGGCCGGCTGGAGGTAGAAGAAGGAGGAGGGAAAAAGAAAAAGAAAGAAGAAGGAGGGGCAAAATGCAAAAAGGGAAAATAAAGAAAGAAAGAAAGGACAAAGGTAATGGATAGGATAGGAGATTTAGGAATTAAGGAATTGAAATGGAATATTGGATTTGGGTGGAATTTGGTTAAGAAATTTGAGCTCCACTTCCAAAATACAACTTAAATCCAATTGACTCCAATTAAGAACAACAAACCCAATGGCATAATTAATTAATTAGTCACAATAAACCCTTTTGATTGATGAAATTTTCATTAAGCTATTTTAGACGAAAAACCAAATGTGAATTTTCACAAACAAGCGAAAAGAATGGAAAGCAAAAAATCAGGAAATGACAGGAGACGCGCCGTCGCAGGGAGTAGTAGATGCCGCCGAATAAACACTCGGAAGGGATCTCGTCAGGGTGAATGCATGCTGGTTTGTCTTAGGCTCGACAGGCCAGCTAGGATGTCCTCTAACGCCATAGAGACGAGAGACGAGGGACGATGAGCAATTGGGGGATTTGAGGAGAATAGACATTCGGATAGGTAGCAAGAAGGAGGGAGATGTGGAATATATATGGTTGAGGTAATTAATTGATTTTGATGATTGATTGTTTGTTGATACAATCGACCTTAACCCCCTTATATTTATAGGAGGAGTGAACCTGCTTCCTAGGGTCTTTTTCACGTCCAATTAGTTGTAGAAACCAATTAGGACTCTAAAATCTTAGGCCTTAGCAAGGAAACCCCAAAACCGACAAATATAACTCAGAGTCAGACTTCGCTGGTCTGACCGGCTACATGTCACTGATTAGATTGGCCCCTGTCGTCGGTTTGACCGGCCCTATGGTGGTGATCAGACTGGCCTCGCGTGGTAAGTCTGGGTTCTTTTCAAATTATCCATGTTTTCCTATTCTTACTCTAGGTGCTAAATTTGGGTGTTGTCGATGGGCTATATGCTGACCCACGGTACTTGTAGAGTATGGGGACCGCTGGAATCAGGGTGTACGCGAGAATAGATCGAGCAGACAAGGGACAAAGGTTTATACTGGTTTGGGCCCTCTAGATGAGTAATAACCCTACTCATGTTTATATGCATTATGGATTGGAATGTTGCTCAGAATACAATGAGGAATAGAACAACTGGATAAACCCGCCGACTAGAAGTTGTCGAGAACGGCCCGACGAGATCTATTCAGTGAATACGATACTGACTTCCTCCGAATTGCTTCTAGGCATGGCTTTTGCTATAGCTATAACTCCCTCCTCTCACCTGAATGCAGGGACCTTGTTTATATAGCAGAGATTGTCTTCTTCTCCAAGTAGAACTCAGAGAAATAGAACAGAATACAGGCTTAAGGAAACCTTATCTTCCCTGACTAGGACTCTGACACCTTCTATTCTGGGAAGATAATTTTCTTCTCTATTAGTCGTATTTCCTTAATTAAAGGATACCTTCTCATATACTATTAGGTATATGGTATTTTCGTATACCACGAACGCATGTATAGGATGTATGCCTTATTGATAACACTGATAGTAGCCCTTGACTTCAATGCAAATGATTTAACCAACATCTCTCAACTGCTTTTCTGAGAACAACCATTGTCGAACTCATCAAACCGTTCTCGGACACCCAAGAAGATATAGAGCAGGCGGCAAGGTTGTCCCAAATCCGAGAAGTTGATGTAGGCTTTAATTTGGATTGAAGTAAAGTTATAAACAAACTAGTAAAAATCCTGGCCGTGATCTCTCCGTCTTCCTCAAAATTCAAAGTATCGGACATGACCTATAAATTCCATTTGTGAGATTCATTTGGGTTCCGTTCGCCCAAACAGAACCCTAACTTTCACTCCAGCGCCTCCAATCCCCTTCGCCTTAGCTCGCAGAAACCCTAAACCATAGCTTCCCTTGACCCCCTTTTCCAATCTTCCATGGATCTCCTAGTGTCCAACATCGGCCAGATTGAGATGAGGGAGCTACAATGTGACGGTGCTCTGCCAAGAGCAAAGGTGGTGGCATGCTCGGAAGGAGATACTAACCCTTTGATCAACCTTGGCCAAATGATCACTCTTGTATCTTTTGTCCAATGTGGTTTCCTGGTTCCCCCTCTGAATTTCAATCGTTACATCTTGACTTCTACGGGATTCACCTCTTTCATCTCAGCCCCAATTCCATTGCATTCCGGAGTATCTTCACCCATCTATGCGAGGCGCATCTTGGGGTACAGCCTTTTCTAGATTTGTTTAGATACTTCTATAAGGATAGATGGATGGAGGCCTCAAAAATCTCAAGATGCTGTGGCCTTCGTTTTTGGGATGGGATGAAGGATGTATATACCTTTTAACTGATCATCTTCGAGAAAAGATTGGTGCAGAAGTTGGTTTTATCTCCACATCGAGGACAGAACTCTTATCCTTGAGACCCCTGACCAGTAACCAACATGCCTAGACACATGGACCTCCAAACCATCACCGACTCCTGCCTTAATGAGCTTCGTACAAAAAATCCATGATCTCCGGGAACGTGGTCTGACCAGGTACGAAGTAATTCAAGACTGTACTCGGGGGAACAGGACGAGACGCGACTATCGCATTGGGGTACAATTTATAGTTCCTTTATTGGTATAAAGAATCAAAATTGTCTTCAGTTGATAACTCTCACACCCCGATTTTTTTTTGGGAATAAAAATCGTCAAATAATTCATTTCTAGAAATTAAATTAAAATTTAAAAGCAATTTAACAAGTGAAATTTAATGTGGGAAATAAATTTCCTTTAAAAATGATGGCTGGGAATATTTTCATAATATTCTCCATGCCCTAAAGTACTCTCTGTAATTTCCCGTGAATTTTTGGAGCTTAATAAATAATCTTAAAAGCACAAACTTCGGTGCCCTTCTTTGTACTTGGGGCCGTTTTTGGCCCAAGTCTGCTTTCCCTCCCTCGCGGCGCGCTTGCCACCCCCTTCCTCTTCCCTCCCTCTCGGGCCGGCCTTCCTCCCTCCCCTTTCTGGCCCGGTCCGTTCGGCCCGGCACACTCGCTCTCTCCCTCGCAAAGTCTAGTTTACATCCCTAGCCCAGCCTCCTCTCTCCCTCTCACTGACAGGTCGGACCGGTGGCCCCACCTGTCATCCCCAACCTTCGTCTGGGAGAACCAGCCTCTCCCTCCCCACGTCGCCGATGACCCGCACCGCCTTCTCGCTTCGTCCGCGCGTGCGTGGGACGAGATCACCGCCCACTCCCTCCTTCCCGCACCGTTCTCTCCCACTCCCTGCACAACCCGGCACCCATACCCCACATTGCCGCCCCACTTCACCATCATTCTTCGCCCCTCCCAACCTCCAATCCACCCTTCGAGCATATAAAAGACTTCGCGGAGCTCCTCCCTCTCTTTTCCCCTATTCTCCCAAGCTGGCCCCACCTGAAACTGCAAGCTCCCGCCACCGCCGCTGGTTGCCGTATTTCGGCCGGCCGCCGCCGCCGCCAATAGCTCCGTCACCGGAACCCACCACCACCGCCGCTATGTTCGCGGGGCTGAGGGCTACCCCGGCCACTGCTCCGCTCCCTCGACCTGCCATCGGAGCACCGCTCCCGCCATCAACCTGAGGCCACCGCCGCGTTTGCCACCTCTGGCCAGCGACCGCCACCCCGTCGTGTCGAGGCCACCTTTGGCTTTGCCGTACCGCGGGGCAACTCGAGTGCCCCTCTGCCTTCGCCAGGAGCCACTGGACCGCCGTGCGCATCGCCTTCTCGAGGTCTGCCGCCGTTTACCTCACCGCCACCGTCTCTCCCACCACGGCTCTTCGCCGTTGCGCACACAGTGAGCTCCCCTCTCCCTTCCCACCTTCCTTCGTCGGCCCCTTCGCCCATGGCCGCCCGATTCACCCCGGGTGAGTCTGGGCCATCCAAGTGGTCTCCCCGTGCGGCCCCGCGAGTATGCCATCAAGGCTCCACGTTGGCGCCACCTTGTCCTCCCTGTCCGCTGTGGCCACCACGTGGCTGCCACGTGGTGCGCTTGTGGACTGGTGCGCGCATGGACCCGGTCCACCGTGAGCCGCCCCTTTGACTCACCGATAGGAGGGGCCCACTTGCCGGTGCCACCTCCTTGTCACACCCTGAAGTTCTCCCAAATCGTAAAAATCAAATTTAATAATCTATCTGAGAAATTGTTTAATTAAATCTGGAGAAAAACCCGATTAAATAATGCATTAAAGAAGTGAAAATGGCAAGGTGGAATTTTTCTTGAGTTCCCCATGTCAAAATACATTAACAGGATTTTTAGTGGAATTTTCAGAGCCCTAAAAATAATTTTAACCAATTAAAAACCCTCAAGCGCAATAAATTAAACCCTGGAATCCTTTTTCTTCTTCTTTTTCCTTTTTCTTTTCCTTCTTGGGCCGTCGGCCCATTTTTTTCCCTCCTTCCCGGGCCGCCGTCGCACGCGCCTCCTTCTCCTTCCTCCCGGTCGGCCCAAGCCGCCCGCTCGGCCGCCGCTCTCCCACCCCTCTCCTTCGGCCCAGCCGGCCCAAGCCGCCGCGCGCCCCGCTGCTTCCCCTCCCGGGCCGGCCCAAGGCCGCCCGGAAGTCCGCGCCGCCTCCCCGCGCCGCTCGCCCGCTGACGGGTGGGCCCGCCCGCGGCCGAGTCCGCCTCCGCTCACGGGCGGCCGCCGCGCCCGCGCCGCCGCGAATCCCGGCGGGATTCCCGCCGCGCCGCCCCTATTTATCCCCCCCCGAGGCGCTCCCCTGCTCGTTTTCCCGTGCCGCCGCCGCCACCTAACCCTAACCCTAGCCCGTGAGCGCGGCCGTCGCGAAGCCGCGCCGCCGCCGTTTTCCGCCGCCGGTAAGCACCGCCGCCGCCGCCCCTTTTCCCCTCTCCGCCGCTGCCGTGCGCGCGCCTGCTCGCCGCTCGGCTGCCGCCCCGCGTGGCCGTCGCGCCGCTCCGCCGCCGCCGCGAGCCGCCGCTCCGCCGCCTCCCGTGCGCCGCCGCCCGCGAGCCGCCGCTCCGCCGCCGCCCGCGCACGCCGCTCGGCTCCAAACCCTAACCCTAGCCGCCGCCGCGCGCGTAGCCGTCGGATCGGCCACTCGGGCCGATCCCGGCCGCCCGTTCCCGTCCCGCGTGGCCGCCGCGCGTCGGCGCCACGTGTGCGCCACGTGGTGCGCAGCTGCCGCCGCGCGGCTGACGTCAGCCCTAGCCGCTGACGTCAGCAGTGACGTCAGCCCTAAGGGTTTATTGCGCAATAAATAAATATATAAATAAATAAATAATTAAGGATTTTTCTGTTTATAGTAAAAACACAGATAACTTCAAAAATTCATAACTAATTCATCCGGACTCCGTTTTAGTCCGTTCAAGTCTCAGAAAATTCATAAAAATGTCTAGAATCCATTAAAAATAGTTTTGTTCTTTGTTTCAGTAGACTTATAGCATGTATTGTTGTTTGCTTTGTTTGTCGTATAGATTCCGGTAATTCCGACGCTTCCGTTTACTTCGAAGTCGTTGCCGAGGTCGACCCAGCGCAAGAGCAAGGCAAGTCATACTTATTCATTTGATCATGTTGTACCTAAATTGCGAAACAGTCTTATTTTTCTCTAAATACTGCATTGTTTTATAATGTCATCTATGGGATAGTTTACCTATTGTACTCAGCCTTATATTGCAATTACCTTATTCCTTTGATAGCTTGGGAAATAATTTGAGTAGTTGCTACAATAGAACTTGCTTAGCCCTGCTTAGAAACATTAGCTCACAATTGGGATATTTAAAGCTTCATTAATACTTAATGATGGTTATTTCATGTTGGCTCGCGATGGTTAATCGTGGGTGATTTAATAAATGTTTCAACTAAAATCTTGATTAATGGTGGGTTGTGAGCACATGGTTTTGATGGTCGGCTCATGACAATTAAGGACCGGTTCGCGGGAAACCCTGGAAGAAATACCGTGCATACCACAAGCCAGCGTGGGCAACGGCTGGGCTTGTAGTGTAGCTTTCCTCTAGCTGACGTACACTGGCTAGGGTGAGCGTGATGGAGTTTGGATGGGCCCTGCGACGGTCTATGCGGCTGCCGGATTCACCAAGGCACGAGGGGGGCTGCCCACTGCCTTTTGAGGGGTGGGGGCGAAACCCGAGGTGGTACGATTGGTTAAAGGGGGTTATGCGAAGGGTCCTGTCACAGTCCCTTTCCGGGGTACCGTGGTGGTATATCCGGCACGCGGAAACGTGTCGTGGGGCTGTGTCTTGTGGGTACAGATGTACACCTCTGATCAGAGTAAAACTATTCGAATAGCCGTGCCCGCGGTTATGGGCGATCAACCAGATTCACCGTGATTAGTTGAACTTTTTAATAATTTGACTTAATGGAACTGGTTTAGTTCAGTGGTGGTTTGGGCCTGTCGCAACGTGGTGTAGCGTTGGACAGTGATGGTTTAATTATGATTAATTAATTCAACTGTTTTACTGTTTTCAACTATTGTTTTTAAATGCGTATTTTATGCAAAATAGCCTTTGCAGCTCTCCTTTGTTATTACTTGCATCATTATTTTCCTTTCCGGTATGACTTGTTGAGTACAGTGGGTAGTACTCAGTCTTGCTTTATTTTCCCCACACCAGAGTTGGAGTATGTTTCAGAGGAAGACTTTTCAGAAGAGTAGGCTTGTTGCTACCGTCGAGGAATGCCTGTGGATTGGAGTCGCTACGTTGCGAGTGTTTAGTTTATTAGAATAGATTGTTTCCTTTTTCCGCTGCAGTTTTGTAAGAGATTTTTATTGTTTTGTAAGACGTGGATCTGTATGGCAACTTTGTCATTTGTGTACCCTGGCTGGTCCTGGACAGGGATTTTAATACACAATTTTGCTTTGGAAATTCTGGTAGTGAATTTCTGGGCGTGACAAGTTGGTATCAGAGCCGACCTTGACCGTAGGACAAGCCAACTGGAAACCCTAAGAGCCCTCTAAAACTTTTCATGTGCATTTTCCCTTAATTTGAAATTGTTTTGGGAAAAATCCGGGAAGTGTGGTCTTTGGGATTTTTGAAAAAAAAAGGGGTTCCTTGCATCAAAAATTTTCTTTTGTAACCTGTGTTCTTTAAAAAAATTGTTTTTAAATTGGTTTTGAGCATGTGTTGAGTCCTGTTCCTTTGTCCTCTATAGATGAGCAGGAGCCTGGTTACGACTCCACCGACCGCAAAAGCCATTCCGAGCATTAGGCTCGTTACCCTTAGTTTTTCCGCTTTCTTTTTAGTTTGATTTCTTGTTAGTTGCTATGTGCTAGGTTTGTTGCTTGGGGTTAGTCGATGGTCGATACCATGTGCCAATGGTATGGCTATCTTATTAAGGATTTTTGCGTGCTGTTTTGGAAGTGTTTTAAGTTAGATCAGAATAATTACAGTTAAATTAATGATATATTAAAGCTTAGTTCTGAGCAATCTGTTTTCTTTCTTGTCCACTTCTTTCTGCTGGTTCTTCTCCTTCAGATGGTCAACACAAGGACAAGTGGTAACAACAACGGACAGGAGGGATCCCAGGCTAATAGAACAAACACCAACGCTCCTCCTCCACCACCGGATAATCCCACTCTTGCTCAAGTGCTAGCTAGCCAGACTCAGATGATGGTGGCTATGATGCAGCAAATGCAGCAGCAGCATCAACAAATGCAACAGCAGATGTTGCAATAGATGCAACAACAAGCTCAACAACATCAGCAGTAGGCCCAACAGAATCAACCACCACCCCAATCCAAGTTGCCAGAGTTTCTTCGTGTCAGACCGCCGGTTTTCTCAAGTACTACCAATCCCATGGAAGCGAACGATTGGCTTCATGTTATTGAGAAGAAGCTTAATCTACTACAGTGCAATGATCAAGAGAAGGTCGCTTTCGCTACCCATCAATTGCAGGGTCCCGCTTCAGCTTGGTGGGATAACCATTTGGTTACCCGTCCACCCGGAACCGAGGTCACTTGGGCGGAGTTCTGCCGCAGTTTTAGGAAAGCCCAAATCCCTGATGGCATAGTAGCCCAGAAGAAGAGGGAGTTTAGAGCACTCCACCAAGGTAATAGAACAGTGACGGAGTACCTCCATGAGTTCAACAGTCTCGCACGTTACGCTCCGGAGGATGTGCGCACTGATGCGGAAAGGCAGGAAAAGTTTCTTTTCGGCCTGGATGATGAATTGGCAAACCAGCTAATCTCAGGGGATTATGCTGATTTCGAGAAGTTAGTTGATAAGGCGATCCGTCAAGAGGATCAACGCAACAGGTTGGATCGAAAGAGGAAGGCAGTTCAATTCAGGGCGCACCAGGGCAGCAGCCAGAAGCCCCGTTTCACTTCGGGACAGCAGGGTGGACCTTCCACCTTGATTGTTCGCCAGCATCGCCCTTACCACTCTGGTAACTTCCGTGCTGGTTACAATGGAGACAACAACAACCAAGGTGGGCAGCACAACCGTCCAGCTCCACGCCCGCCAACTGCACCAACCCCATCAGCCCAGCCAGCTCAGCCCAAGAAGGATACTGGAGTGAAGCCAGGAGCTTGCTTCAACTGTGGTAAACCAGGGCACTTCGCTGACAAGTGTCCGAAGCCAAGACGTGCTGGGCCTAGGATCCTTCAGGCTCGCGTCAACCACGCATCGGCAGAAGAGGCGCTGGCAGCACCGGAAGTTGTACTGGGTATGTTTTCTGTCAACTCAGTCCCAGCTACAGTTTTATTTGATTCTGGTGCAATGCATTCATTTGTTTCCAAGAATTTTGTGGGGAAGCATGGTCTAAGAAAAAAAGAACTTAAAATACCAATGCGGGTCCGGACCCCGTGAAATAGTTCCACCTCTGTCAGTTATAGCCCCACTGTGGCGATAGAAATCAAAAGATCACAATTTCTAGCCAACCTTATCCTTCTCGAATCTAAGGACCTAGATGTCATTCTTGGGATGGATTGGTTGACGAGGCACAAGGGAGTAATCGATTGCGCAAGGCGCACCGTTACTCTAACAAATGACAAGGGAGAAAGGGTTACTTTCCGACCTCCGGTGCCACAGAAGTCCGTGACAAGTTTGAATCAGGTTGCTACCGAGGAACAGACCAGAGAAGTGGTGAAAACCCCTAAGAAGTTGGAGGATATCCCAATTGTCAACGAGTATCCTGAAGTCTTTCCGGACGATCTAACGACGATGCCACCTAAAAGAGAAATTGAGTTCCGAATCGACCTAGTACCGGGAACCGCCCCGATTCACAAGAGACCTTACATGATGGGAGCCAACGAGTTGGCAGAAGTCAAGAAGCAAGTTGACGAGCAGCTACAGAAGGGATACATCCGCCCGAGCACGTCACCTTGGGGTGCTCCGGTAATTTTTGTGGAGAAGAAGGACAAGACCAAGCGGATGTGCGTCGATTACCGCGCACTTAATGATGTCACTATCAAGAACAAATACCCGTTGCCCAGGATTGACGATTTGTTCGATCAACTGAAAGGAGCAACAGTGTTCTCCAAGATAGACCTGCGATCAGGCTACCATCAGTTGAGGATCCGAGAAGAGGACATACCGAAGACTGCCTTTGTCACTCGGTATGGACTGTTCGAGTGCACAGTTATGTCCTTTGGACTCACTAACGCACCAGCGTTCTTCATGAACCTGATGAACAAGGTGTTTATGGAATTTTTGGACAAGTTTGTCGTGGTCTTTATCGATGACATACTCATCTACTCTAAGTCTAAGGAGGAACACGAGCAGCATCTTCGCTTAGCGCTTGAGAAATTGAAGGAGCATCAGTTGTATGCCAAGTTTAGCAAGTGTGACTTTTGGCTCAAGGAAGTACAGTTCCTCGGCCACATCATCACCGCTCAAGGAGTGGCAGTGGACCCATCAAATGTGGAGTCAGTTACCAAGTGGAAGCCTCCACGCACGGTTTCACAAATCAGGAGTTTTCTAGGACTCGCGGGTTACTACCGTCGGTTCATTGAGAACTTCTTCAAGATTGCCAAGCCAATGACACAGTTGTTGAAAAAGGATGAGAAATTCAAGTGGTCAGATGAATGCAACAGAAGTTTTGAGGAACTTAAGAAGAAGTTGGTAACGACACCAGTCTTAATTCTGCCAGACCAGACGAAAGACTTTCAGGTTTATTGCGACGCGTCTCGCCAAGGGCTGGGATGTGTGCTGATGCAGGAAGGCAAAGTGGTTGCGTATGCTTCACGCCAGTTGCGTCCACATGAAAATAATTACCCCACTCATGATCTGGAATTAGCAGCAGTGGTACATGCCCTAAGGATCTGGAGGCATTATCTTATTGGGAACCGATGCGAGGTGTATACGGATCACAAGAGTTTGAAGTATATCTTCACCCAACCGGACTTAAATCTCCGTCAGCGAAGATGGCTGGAATTGATTAAAGACTATGATTTGGGAATCCACTACCATCCCGGAAAAGTGAATGTAGTGGCAGATGCTTTAAGCCGGAAGAGCTACTGTAATTTCACCAGTATGGAAGAGATGAGCCGCTAGTTGCAACAAGACTTTGAACGGCTGAACCTCGGTATTATTGAACATGGGTTCATGTCCGCTCTAGAAGCACGACCAATGCTCGTGGAGCAAGTCCGAGCAGCTCAAGCTAAAGATCCAGAGATAGCAGAGCTCAAGAAAAACATTAGGGTCGGAAAAGCCCGAGATTTTTCCGAAGATGAGCATGGCACGATATGGATGGGAGAAAGACTGTGCGTCCCAGAAGACAAAGAGTTAAAGGAGTTAATACTCATGGAAGCCCATCAAACTTAGTATTTAATTCACCCTGGGAGTACCAAGATGTACCAGGATCTTAAAGAAAAATTTTGGTGGGTTAGCATGCGAAGAGAAATAGCTGAATTCGTCGCACTCTGTGACGTATGTCAGCGAGTCAAGGCAGAACATCAAAGGCCTGCAGGACTGTTACAGCCTCTCCAAATTCCGGAATGGAAATGGGAAGAAATTGGAATGGATTTCATCACAGGTTTGCCAAGAACGTCATCTGGACATGATTCTATCTGGGTCATCGTGGATCGACTCACGAAGGTGGCTCATTTCATTCCTGTACATACTACCTACTCTGGAAAGAAGTTAGCAGAACTCTACCTCGCAAGAATCATGTGTTTACACGGAGTGCCTAAGAAGATCGTATCAGATCGAGGAAGCCGGTTCACCTCAAAGTTCTGGCAGAAATTACAAGAAGAATTGGGAACCCGTTTGAACTTTAGCACGGCTTACCATCCGCAAACCGATGGCCAGACTGAGCGAGTGAACCAGATACTCGAGGATATGCTGAGAGCCTGTGCGCTTGATTTTGGAGGAGCATGGGACAAGAGTTTGCCTTATGCCGAGTTCTCCTACAACAACAGCTACCAAGCCAGCTTGCAGATGGCACCATTTGAGGCGTTGTATGGCAGGAAATGCCGCACCCCGCTCTTTTGGGATCAGACTGGGGAACGACAACTGTTTGGGACTGAAGTCTTGAGCGATGCAGAAGAAAAGGTCAGAACCGTCAGAGAAAGGTTGAGAATTGCGCAGTCTTGATAGAAAAGCTATGCCGACAATCGTCGAAGGGAGTTAGTTTTCGAAGCAGGGGACTATGTGTACCTTCGTGTCACACCGCTTCGAGGAGTACACCGTTTTCAAACTAAAGGAAAATTGGCACCACGCTTTGTGGGACCATACATGATCCGCGAGCGTCAAGGAGAAGTTGCTTACCAGCTTGAGCTTCCACCCAACATGGCCGGTATCCATGATGTGTTTCACGTCTCGCAATTGAAGAAATGCTTGAGAGTACCGGAAGAACAAGCCAGTCCCGATCAAATTGAGATTCAAGAGGACTTGACTTATGTGGAGAAGCCGATTCGTATTCTAGTTGGTATCAGAGCCGACCTTGACCGTAGGACAAGCCAACTGGAAACCCTAAGAGCCCTCTAAAACTTTTTCATGTGCATTTTCCCTTAATTTTGAAATTGTTTTGGGAAAAATCCGGGAAGTGTGGTCTTTGGGATTTTTGAAAAAAAAAGGGGTTCCTTGCATCAAAAATTTTCTTTTGTAACCTGTGTTCTTTAAAAAAATTGTTTTTAAATTGGTTTTGAGCATGTGTTGAGTCCCTGTTCCTTTGTCCTCTATAGATGAGCAGGAGCCTGGTTACGACTCCACCGACCGCAAAGCCGTTCCGAGCATTAGGCTCGTTACCCTTAGTTTTTCCGCTTTTTCTTAGTTTGATTTCTTGTTAGTTGCTGTGTGTTAGGTTTGTTGCTTGGGGTTAGCCGATGGTCGATACCATGTGCCTATGGTATGGCTATCTTATTAAGGATTTTTGCGTGCTGTTTTGGAAGTGTTTTAAGTTAGATCAGAACAATTACAGTTAAATTAATAATATATTAAAGCTTAGTTCTGAGCAATCTGTTTTCTTTCTTGTCCATTTCTTTCTGCTGGTTCTTCTCCTTCAGATGGTCAACACAAGGACAAGTGGTAACAACAACGGACAGGAGGGATCCCAGGCTAATAGAACAAACACCAACGCTCCTCCTCCACCACCGGATAATCCCACTCTTGCTCAAGTGCTAGCTAGCCAGACTCAGATGATGGCGGCTATGATGCAGCAAATGCAGCAGCAGCATCAACAAATGCAACAGCAGATGTTGCAACAGATGCAACAACAAGCTCAACAGCAGCAGCAGCAGGCCCAACAGAATCAACCACCACCCCAATCCAAGTTGCCAGAGTTTCTTCGTGTCAGACCGCCGGTTTTCTCAAGTACTACCAATCCCATGGAAGCGAACGATTGGCTTCATGTTATTGAGAAGAAGCTTAATCTACTCCAGTGCAATGATCAAGAGAAGGTCGCTTTCGCTACCCATCAATTGCAGGGTCCCGCTTCGGCTTGGTGGGATAACTATTTGGTTACCCGTCCACCCGGAACGGAGGTCACTTGGGCGGAGTTCTGCCGCAGTTTCAGGAAAGCCCAAATCCTGACGGCATAGTAGCCCAGAAGAAGAGGGAGTTTAGAGCCTCCACCAAGGTAATAGAACAGTGACGGAGTACCTCCATGAGTTCAACCGTCTCGCACGTTACGCTCCGGAGGATGTGCGCACTGATGCGGAAAGGCAGGAAAAGTTTCTTTCGGCCTGGATGATGAATTGCAAACCAGCTAATCTCAGGGGATTATGCTGATTTCGAGAAGTTAGTTGATAAGGCGATCCGTCAAGAGGATCAACGCAACAGGTTGGATCGAAAGAGGAAGGCAGTTCAATTCAGGGCGCACCAGGGCAGCAGCCAGAAGCCCCGTTTCACTCGGGACAGCAGGGTGGACCTCCCACCTTGATTGTTCGCCAGCATCGCCCTTACCACTCTGGTAACTTCCGTGCTGGTTACAATGGAGACAACAACAACCAAGGTGGGCAGCACAACCGTCCAGCTCCACGCCCGCCAACTGCACCAACCCCATCAGCCCAGCCAGCTCAGCCCAAGAAGGATACTGGAGTGAAGCCAGGAGCTTGCTTCAACTGTGGTAAACCAGGGCACTTCGCTGACAAGTGTCCGAAGCCAAGACGTGCTGGGCCTAGGATCCTTCAGGCTCGCGTCAACCACGCATCGGCAGAAGAGGCGCTGGCAGCACCGGAAGTTGTACTGGGTATGTTTTCTGTCAACTCAGTCCCAGCTACAGTTTTATTTGATTCTGGTGCAACGCATTCTTTATTTCCAAGAATTTTGTGGGGAAGCATGGTCTAAGAAAAAAGGAACTTAAAATACCAATGCGGGTCCAGACCCCGGGAAATAGTTCCACCTCTGTCAGTTATAGCCCCTCTGTGGCGATAGAAATCAAAAGATCACAATTTCTAGCCAACCTTATCCTTCTCGAATCTAAGGACCTAGATGTCATTCTTGGGATGGATTGGTTGACGAGGCACAAGGGAGTAATCGATTGCGCAAGGCGCACCGTTACTCTAACCAATGACAAGGGAGAAAGGGTTACTTTCCGATCTCCGGTGCCACAGAAGTCCGTGACAAGTTTGAATCAGGTTGCTACCGAGGAACAGACCAGAGAAGTGGTGAAAACCCCTAAGAAGTTGGAGGATATCCCAATTGTCAACGAGTATCCTGAAGTCTTTCCGGACGATCTAACGACGATGCCACCTAAAAGAGAAATTGAGTTCCGAATCGACCTAGTACCGGGAACCGCCCCGATACACAAGAGACCTTACAGGATGGGAGCCAACGAGTTGGCAGAAGTCAAGAAGCAAGTTGACGAGCAGCTACAGAAGGGATACATTCGCCCGAGCACGTCACCTTGGGGTGCTCCGGTAATTTTTGTGGAGAAGAAGGACAAGACGGCTGGGCTTGTAGTGTAGCTTTCCTCTAGCTGACATACACTGGCTAGGGTGAGCGTGATGGAGTTTGGATGGGCCCTGCGACGGTCTATGCGGCTGCCGGATTCACCAAGGCACGAGAGGGGCTGCCCACTGCCTTTTGAGGGGTGGGGGCGAAACCCGAGGTTGTACGATTGGTTAAAGGGGGTTATGCGAAGGGTCCTGTCACAGTCCCTTTCCGGGGTACCGTGGTGGTATACCGGCACGCGGAAACGTGTCGTGGGGCTGTGTCTTGTGGGTACAGATGTACACCTCTGATCAGAGTAAAACTATTCGAATAGCCGTGCCCGCGGTTATGGGCGATCAACCAGATTCACCGTGATTAGTTGAACTTTTTAATAATTTGACTTAATAGAACTGATGTAGTACAGATGGTGGTTTGGGTCTGTCGCAACGTGGTGTAGCGTTGGACAGTGATGGTTTAATTATGATTAATTAATTCAACTGTTTTACTGTTTTCAACTATTGTTTTTAAATGCGTATTTTATGCAAAATAGCCTTTGCAGCTCTTCTTTGTTATTACTTGCATCATTATTTTCCTTTCCGGTATGACTTGTTGAGTACAGTGGGTAGTACCCAGTCTTGCTTTATTTTCCCCACACCAGTGTTGGAGTATGTTTCAGAGGAAGACTTTTCAGAAGAGTAGGCTTGTTGCTACCGTCGAGGAATGCCTGTGGATTGGAGTCGCTATGTTGCGAGTGTTTAGTTTATTAGAATAGATTGTTTCCTTTTTCCGCTGCAGTTTTGTAAGAGATTTTTATTGTTTTGTAAGACGTGGATCTGTATGGCAACTTTGTCATTTGTGTACCCTGGCTGGTCCTGGACAGGGATTTTAATACACAATTTTGCTTTGGAAATTCTGGTAGTGAATTTCTGGGCGTGACACTCCTCCCCTCGATTCACATCATAATTCATATTAATTATGCAATAAATTGAGTTTAATCTCAAAAATTCATTTAAATGGCTCAAAACTTCTAAAATTCATAACTAATTCATATGAACTCCACATTGAGCCATTCAACTTGCAAAATTCATCTAAAATTAAGCTCTAGATGTTTGTTTGCTTTCCGTGTACTATTTATTTGGTTTTTATTAGGGTTTTTCCATGTTTTGCATGCCAACGTGTAGATTTCGTCGTTCTTAAAGATCACACTCGCGAGGAAAAGAGTTCGGAAGATTGTTTGAAGAAGCAAGGAAAGTCACACATTCCTCCTTGAGCATCTTGAACCTACTTTATAAAATTTTTTATCGTTTGCTAATAAATTACATGTTTTGCTAATTACATGGGAATAGGGATTACCTATTTGCTTGCTTGTGCCATGTTTACTCGACATCCATCCTTTGCCAAACTTGGGTGATAACTTCAGTAGCTTGTGTTACTTATGTTGACCTTGCTAGAATTATAATATGCTTAGCCATGCTTAATTACCACTAGCTCACTAATGGGATAATTACACTATCTACATTTAGTACCTTGATGAACTGCGAGCTCGAGGCACCTGGCCATGTTTTATTGATCATAATTATCCATCTAAAATATGGCTTAATGGTGGATTGTGGGTGTATGGTTTTGCTAGTCGCACCCATGGCAATTAAGGACTGGTTTGCCGGAAACCCTAGAAGACTTACCGTACTTACCACAAGCAAGAATGGACAACTGGTGGACATGTAGTATAGCTTTCCCCTTTCTGACAGGTGAGGGTGGGCGTGATGGAGTTGGGTCAGCCGGGGTTTACCGGTTAATCGGCTGCCGGATTCACCGCGACACATGGGGAGGCTGCCTACCTTAGTTTAAAGGTGGGGACGAATCCTCAGCGTGGTGCAATTGGTTAGGGGGAGTTATGCGAAGAGTCTTGTCACAACCACTCACCATGGCAACATGTCCGGACGGGCACAGCAACATGACAGTGGATTGTGTCTTGTGGATACAATTGTGCACCTCTGGCCAGAGTAAAACGATTCGAATAGTCTTGCCCACGGATATCGGCGATCAGCTAGATTCATCATGATTAGTCCCACACAATTAATTAACTTGACTAAATTAACTGGTGTGGTTCAGGTGGTTTGGTTGGGCCTGTTCAGCATGGTGTAGCGTTGTTCAGTGGATGTTTAATCTTGCCTTAATTAATCAACTGTTTTACGGTTTTCAACTATAAATGTTTACAACTGCCTTTATGCAAATAGCCACAAACCTCCCTTTGTCTCCCCTTGCATGGCTGCATCATTGTGTAGCTTGCTAAGTACAGTGGTTGTACTCAGCCTTACTATTTCTCCCTTTTCAGAAGTGTAGTACTTCTGAGCTGAAGACGACATTAGAGGACCAAGGCTTATACCCCAGTTGAGTTTTGCCTATGGAGTAAAGCGATGCCCCGCTAGGATCGTCTTTTTCTGCTGTTGCTGCTTTCTTTTTGGTGTGAGGACTAAGTGCCTCTTCTATAAGTACTTTACGCTTTAATTTTTGTTTGAATCTGTATATTAATTTACCATTTTGTGTACCCTGGCTTGATTCCTAGACAGGGATTTATACACAAAATAGTTTGGAAATTTTGCTAAAATTTCTAGGTGTGAAAAAGTGGTACCAGAGCCAACTTGACTGTAGGTTGTGCCAAATGGTCAAACCCCTAAGGACAAGTTTTCCGAAAACCATATTTGTGAAAACGTCTTTTCCTGCCCTTAGGAGTTCATTGTGAAATGATTTGTGAAATTTCTCTCCCTTCCCCTCCAACTCTATAGTTGTTGGGCCTGGTGCACAAACTGAAAGCTTCATGAGAAAACCAGTCAAGCCCTCAAGCCTCAAGCAAAAGGAGCGAGGAGAATAGTTCAGACTCTGCGTTTTCGAGGATCTAGTGAAGACTTCTCGGAGCTTACCTAAACCTAAACCTTCCCCGAAGAGTTGTGTCGTTAGCTACTAGGCCGTGTGTTGTTTGCTTGTGTGTAGGTGTATGGTTTACATTAGTGCTGGGAATGTGACTATAGTAGGTTGTTTGCTTAATCAACATGAACAATAAAAGTCTACTCACAACAGATCAGTGGTCAAGTGGGTTAAGGTCTCATCTCTAGGGCAACCCCTCTCATTTCGTCCCTTCTTCTACCTGCAACAGATGGTTAGCGTTTGGGACAATGTTAGTGGATCAGGACCACAACAGTTTCATAGTTCAACTCAGAGCAATCCTATGAGCTTTCCACCTCCACCTCTTGGGGATCCGTCTCGATCCTGAGTCATGGCTAATCAGACCCAGACGATGGCTACGTTGATGCAGTAGATGCAGCAGGAGTACCACCAGCAGATGCAAGCTCTTGTGCAAGCCAAGAATCTAAATCAGAGTCAAAGTGAGTATGTTCCATTGTTAGCACCCTTGACATCTACCAATACACTCCCAAGTTCTCGGAAGACTATCGCAGCCAAGCCACTATCAGGTCAGAAGGAAGCACATGTCATTTGCTATGATTGTGATGAGCAAGGTTATTATGCAAAAAATTGCCCTTGGAACGTCTATGCCAGGACATTGGCAAAAGTGCGATATAGTGCCCAAGAGGAAAGAAATGTGCAAGTTAGCTCACCAACAACAATTATGGTGCGCCGTGGTTCAACCTTAAGAAGAGAAGGACAATAGTATGGAAGATGGATGATGTTAGGAACATGACCATCACTAGCACAGAATTTACACCGGAAGATGCAGCAAGGATACCTAAGCGTTTGAGAGGGAATACCTCTCGTGGTGCTCGTCAGCTAACTCAGCACCTCAGACTGTACGGTCCGCCCACGCCCGGAGAGGATGGATTAGAAGCATTGTCCACCAATGATGAAAGTGAAGAGATCCTCGATGGTTTCAGTGAAAAAGAAATGAAGTCCAGAGCATTCACCAGACGTGGGGAAATTAGGCATACAGTTGGCCTATGCACCCAGACCTGCCTATGTGGTGAAGACACTCGTATGCCAGATGAATGCCCTATGAGGAAAGTCGCATGTTTCTTGTGTGAGGGAACAAATCTTGTGCCTAAGGATTATCAGCTGAATTTGGTCCTAGCTAAGACCAAAGAAGAACCAAGGACAGCCATGCGTCATTATCAGCTGAATTTGGTCCTAGCTAAGACCAAAGAAGAACCAAGGACAGCCATGCGTCTTGTTTGTCAACCCATGGCAGCCGGTAACAACAGTAGCAGTTCTTATGCTCTTCCACCAGCCATAGCCCTAGTGGAGACCAACAGTGCTACCAGAAACATCATCAGCAAGATTCACGAGTCCCTTCTTACTCCAGTTCTAGTCGTGAGAGTGTAGGCCTAGGAAGCTGGGCACTATGATCAACCCAGAGGGAATTGTTATAATTTTCTTGAGCTAGGACACTGTGGAGATTATGGGTACCGGATACCCTCATGGCTAACTTATCCGACTTACCATAGGGGATAGGTTATGCTCCATGATTATGTAAACCGGCTATAACTTGGGTATTACATTACCATTGAGATAAGGTAACGGCCCATAGTCTATAGTTGGTAAGATTGAGGAGTCCGCCTTAGAGTAGAATAGGTCTCCGACTTGTAAACCCACCCTCCGGGACTATATAAGGAGGGTAGGGCGTCCCTTGAGGGGCAGAGAGAGAGAGACGGAAAAATACACGGACAGATAGAAAACTTGCAAGAGCCCCTATTTAAAGAGATCAAGACATCAATAAACACTCGGCGGATCGAATCCCCGAAACAGGAGTAGGGTATTACCTCTCATTAGAGAGGGCCTGAACCTGTCTAAACCTTTGTCCCGACTAACCCATTGTGTTTGGCACTTGACTGCTACCCCCAAATTCTAATGCCGAAACCAAGTTTCGACAGTTGGCGCGCCAGGTAGGGGCTCTGCGTCAAGTTCTTCTTCAACATCTCACCGACAAGTGCAATGGGATCTCCATCAAGCTTCGCCGACTTCGTCTTCGCCCCTGGGCAGGCGCTTCGCTTCGGTAGGCTCGATTTCATCACCGACAAATTCGGTAAGCTCTCTCTTCTCGACTCGAATTCAAACCAGTCGGGAAGGGAAAATTCCTTGGCGCCGCTCGGGTTACCGGGCGACGCTGAAATCTACCATAACCTCTCATCTTCTGAGTTGGATCCAATCCACTCGGGAGAATCTTCTTCATCGCCTTCGTGCTGTCCCCCGACCCCGAGGGAGGTTGCGGTCATACTCGAACGACTCAGGTCGTACTCATCTACGGACCTTGACGAACATCTAAGCTCCACCGACTTCGACGACCTCTACGACATCTCCACGGACGAGATCAACAGCTACGACGCAGACAAAGACTACTACGATCCGGACCTTCTCAACGTTCTCATGGCCGAAGTAGCTGAGACCGACTCGGCCATGGCCCGGAGGATGGTGGAGGAGGAACGAGCAAAGCTTGAGCAAGAGCGCAAGCGCGTGGAGGAGGAGAATAAGTGCAAGGAGGAGGAGGAGCTCAGGAAGAAACAAGAAGCCGACAAAAAGAAACGAGACCTGAGGGCGACTGGGCGCTCGGCCCGCGAGGCCATATTACAGACACGATTCGACAACGCCAACATCTTCCAAACGCCTCAACAGAACGCCGTCGCTGCCCTCACCCTCATCGACACCGTCATTGAAGCGGCGCCGGCTGCGGTGACGCCACTTCTGGACAAGATCAAGACCATCGTCGCGGCTACGGCCAACGGCCACCCCTCCAGCTCCGCACGAAGGCCGACCAAATCCGTTGCTGAAACACCAGACAGAAGCCGACTGCCGCCGCTGCAATCCAAGGACTACAAGAGACCCGAGCAAAGCAAGACACCAATCAGATCTAAAGACCCTCGCCACGAGGCAGTATGGAGGCCACAAGTTCATACGGCTGACTCTCAAGAGAGAGAACACAGCCGACAACCCGTCCACGACCGGAATCGTCGCAACAACTCCAACTACCAAAGCAGCCCGCGAAGGCCCCCGCCGAGTGATCTGCGGGAAGTACTCGACCGACGCTACCAGGAACGTGAACGGCGCTCTTCTGAAGACAGAAGGAAATCACCTGACGACTACGACGATGGAGTACCCGCGTTCACTAGGAACCTGCGTCGAGTGGACTGGCCGAGTGGTTTTAAGCCTGCCGGGATTGATAAGTATGACGGTAAGACCGACCCCGAGTCATGGCTAACCGTGTACACCCTCGCCATCCACGCAGCAGGAGGAGACAGCAAGGCTATGGCCAATTACCTGCCCGTCGCTCTCGGCGACTCAGCCAGGAACTGGCTCACGAGTTTGCCAAGAGGCTCGATTGACTCGTGGAGCGAGCTTCGGGACCACTTCATCGCCAACTTCCAGGGCACTTTTGAAAGACCTGGGACCCACTTTGACCTCTACAATGTCATCCAGAAGCCAAACGAATCGCTGAAGGACTACATCCGACGCTTTTCGAAGAAACGGAACAAGATCCCCAACATCACCGATGATGTCATCATTGCTGCATTCCAGAAAGGCGTCCGTGACGAGTTGCTTATCGGCAAGTTTGGGCGCAAGCCACCGAAGACGGTCAAGCAAATGTTCGAGACGGCAAACTCCTATGCTAAGTCTGATGACGCGATCAAGGCCTCGCGACAAGACCGGCACGACAAGAGGGACGACAAGCCATCTGGAAGCAGCTGGCGTCCTAAGAAGGACAACGGTAACAACAACGGCCAAAAGGATTGCAAGCGTAAGCCCGAGGATCTGGTCGCCACGACATCAAACTACCAGCAACAGCGTCCCCGAGTTGCCGCCTACGACAAGATCATGAACGCTCAGTGCACGCACCATCCAAACCACAAGCACGCGGCAAAGGATTGCTTCGTCTATAAACAGTTCGCTGAGCAGTACGCAGCACAACTACGACAAAAGCCGGCTGATGAGGCCGGCCCATCGGGAACCAAGAGGAACGACCCGGCTAGCAGCACAGAGCCCTTCCAAGACCTCGTGGGCGAGCTAAACCACATCTTCGGGGGACCGCAGGCGTACGAATCCAAGAGGAAGCAAAAGCTGACTGATAGGGAAGTCAACGCCGCACAACCCGAAGTCCCACATTATCTACGATGGTCAGAGGTGGCTATCACGTTTAACCACTTGGATCACCCTGACCGAGTGGTTCACCCAGGGCGGTATCCCCTGGTACTAGACCCGGTGGTCCGTAATATCAAACTCAAGCGCGTTCTCATCGATGGCGGCAGCGCTCTCAACATCCTATTTGCCAAGACGCTGGACGAGATGCAGATTCCAAGATCCGAGTTAAAGCCGAGTTCAGCCCCATTTCATGGAGTCATCCCGGGGCTGTCATCCACGCCACTCGGGCGCATTACTCTTCCAGTCACCTTCGGGGTTCGGGAGAACATCCGGACGGAGAACATTACTTTTGAGGTTGCCGACTTCGAAGCGGCCTATCACGCGATCATCGGAAGACCGGCGCTCGCTAAGTTCATGGCGGTACCACACTATACCTACCTCATCATGAAGATGCCCGAGCCCAATAGAGACATCACCCTGCGCAACGACGTCAAACAAGCCTTCACTTGCGACAAAGAAAGCTGCGACATGGCCCAGACTCACGAGAGATTACGCGGCCAGCAAGAGGTCCGACTGGCTGCATCAACATCTGGGCAAGGAGAAGTCCCCGCCAAGAAGATAACTAAGTTGGGAGAAGGCGACGCCAAGACAAAGAAAATCCCCCTTGACCCATCTGATCCCTCTAAAACTGCTGTAATAGGCGCAGAGCTAGATCCTAAATAGGAACGCGCGCTCGTCACCTTCCTCCAGAATAATAAAGATATTTTTGCTTGGAAACCGTCTGACATGTCGGGTATTCCTAGGAAGGTGATCGAGCACTCTTTAAACGTCAAAGATGACGCCAAACCTATAAAACAACGATTGCGCCGTTTCGCTCAAGATCGAAAAGATGCCATCAAGGAGGAACTCGCCAAGCTCTTGGCTGCCGGATTCATCAAAGAGGTGTACCATCCCGACTGGCTAGCCAATCCAGTTCTTGTTCGGAAGAAGACAGGGCAATGGCGTATGTGCGTGGACTACACCGATCTCAACAAAGCTTGTCCTAAAGATACTTTCAGACTACCTCGAATAGACCAAGTCGTCGACTCAACAGCCGGCTGCGAGCTTCTGAGCTTTTTGGATTGTTACTCGGGTTACCACCAGATCAGCTTGAAGGAATCCGACTGCCTGAAGACATCATTCATCACCCCGTTTGGAGCCTATTGCTGCATCACGATGCCCTTCGGCCTGAAGAACGCCGGAGCCACTTATCAGCGCATGATCCAGAGATGCCATCAGACCCAGATCGGGAGAAACGTGGAAGCCTATGTCGACGATGTTGTCATCAAGACCAAGCAGAAGGAAGACTTGATTGCCGACTTAGAAGAAACCTTCGCGAACATTCGGGCCTTCAGAATGAAGTTGAACCCGGAGAAATGCACCTTCGGCATGCCGTCAGGCAAGCTGCTCGGTTTCATGGTGTCTCATCGCGGCATTGAAGCAAACCCAGAGAAGATCAACGCTATCTGGAACATGAAGCCCCCGAGTACCCAGAAGGACGTCCAGAAGCTCACCGGTTGCATGGTGGCATTAAGCTGTTTTGTCTCTAGACTTGGCGAATGAGGTATGCCTTTTTTCAGGTTACTGAAGAAGACCGACGATTTCCAATGGACCACCGAGGCCCAGAAAGCTTTCAAAGATTTTAAGAAGTTCCTCATGACACCACCCGTGTTGGCGTCACCGCACCCTCAAGAACCCCTATTGCTCTACGTCTCCGCAACTCACCAGGTGGTCAGCACGATCTTGGTCGTCGAGCGTGAGGAAGAAGGACGAACCCAGAAGACTCAAAGGCCAATCTACTTTGTTAGCGAGGTGCTGGCAGGAGCCAAAACCCGCTACCCTCAGGTACAAAAACTATTGTATGGAGTTCTAATCACCGCTAGGAAGCTAGCCCATTATTTTCAGGGTCACACGGTCACCGTCGTCACATCCTTTCCACTCGGCGATGTCATCCATAACCGGGAGGTTACTGGGCGCATCGCTAAGTGGGCTCTGGAGTTGATGCCGCTGGATATAGCTTTCAAGGCGAGGACGTCTATAAAGTCTCAAGTCCTGGCAGATTTCGTAGCCGAGTGGACCGAACAACAAGAAGATGTGCCCAGAGAAGATTTGCAGTATTGGACTATGCACTTCGACGGATCCAAAAGAGTCACCGGCTTGGGAGCGGGAGTCGTGCTGATTTCCCCGACTGGGGAGAGGCTACGGTATGTCCTTCATATCCACTTCCCCGCCTCACACAATGTCGCCGAGTACGAAGCCCTCCTTCACGGTGTACGACTTGCTGTTTCACTCGGGATACGACGGATGATTGTGCGAGGAGATTCCCAGTTGGTAGTCAACCAGGTGATGAAGCACTTGTCCTGTCTAAACGAGACCATGGAGGCCTACCGACAGGAAGTTCGCAAGCTTGAAGACAAGTTTGACGGACTGGAGTTATCCCACGTCTTGAGACACAACAATGAAGCGGCAGATCAGTTGGCGCAGTTTGGGTCCAAGCGCGAAGCAGCCCGATTGACGTTTTCGTGGAACATCTCAACGAGCCGACTGTTGCCAAGAAATTAACCCCCGACGAGGAAGACACAAACCAGGTTGCCATACTCGACGCCGACTGGAGGACACCGTTCATCAAGTTTTTAACTCAGCAGGAGCTGCCGGGTGACCGGGATGATGCGGAACGAGTCCGACGTCACAGTCAAGGCTATGTCATGGTTGATTCAGAGCTATACAAGAGAAGCCCCTCTGGAGTTTTGATGAGATACGTCACGCCGGAGGAAGGACGACAATTATTGCAAGATATTCACTCGGGCATCTGCGGCAGTCACGCCGCGGCGCGCACTCTGGTAGGCAAGGCTTACAGACAAGGATTCTTCTGGCTTACGAAGGTCTCCGATGCAGACAAGGTAGTTCGCACATGTGAAGGTTGTCAATTCTTCGCTCGGCAGAGCCACATTCCAGCCCAAGATCTTCAAACAATTCCCTTATCATGGCCTTTCGCCGTATGGGGCTTGGACATGGTCGGTCCATTCAAGAAGGCACCAGGAGGATTCAAGCATCTGTTCGTCGTGATTGATAAGTTTTCAAAGTGGATCGAGGCTAAGCCGGTTGCTACGATAACTGCAGACAAGGCGCGAGATTTTATTCTACACATGGGACTCAATTCACTGGAGGTGTTTTTAAGGAGTTCTGCGAAGACTTCGGTATCAAGATTTGCTATGCATCGGTGGCGCACCCAAAGAGCAACGGACAGGTTGAACGTGCTAATGGTATGGTTCTTTAAGGTATCAAAGCCCGAGTGTTTGACAGACTACGACCATACGCCGGAAGATGGGTTCAAGAGTTGCCTTCGGTGTTATGGTCATTGCGGACCACACCCAGTCGGGCTACCGGCCAATCTCCTTTCTTCTTGGTTTACGGAGCAGAAGCAATGTTGCCGAGTGAGATGGAGTACGAGTCTCCTCGTGTTCGTAGCTTCGACGACGAGCGTTACGACCAAGACAGAGTCGATGACCTCACCCGACTGGAGGAAGCCCGCGAAGCCGCATTGATTCAGTCGGCACGGTATCTTCAAGGACTTCGGCGCTACCACAACCGCAATGTTTGGTCACGAGCCTTCATTGTTGGAGACATGGTTCTACGCAAGATTCAAACTACAAAAGATCGCCACAAGCTATCTCCACTATGGGAAGGGCCCTACATAATCGTTGAGGTGACTCGACCAGGAGCATATCGTCTAAAGCGTGAAGATGGGACCATGGTGGAGAACTCCTGGAATATTGAGCATCTTCGTCGATATTATACTTAGGCATTTTTTTTCTCTATGTTCTTCTCGACTGCCAACTTCAAGCAGGATGACCTCTTGGGTTGTCAGTCGGGGGCTATACGAACATCAATAAAGCATTATTTTCTTTCATAACTTGTTCATATTTAGTTTATCATTGTTTAGTGTTTTGGTTCGAGTCCAATAGATAAGGACTGAGAATTTTTTGATGGCCTAATCAAGCTTAGGCTTGATGACAGTTGGACGAAAATTCTTAAGAAATTATATCTGAAGACTCGGATCAGGGCATTAACATAAATAAGCTATATATTTACAAGTCAAAATTACAGCGAGTCATATACATCAAGGCAAGTCAGCTACTCTTGGAAGTTTGCGGCTACATCACCAGTTACCTTTTTCGCCGACTCCTGTGCTTCACTTATGAGCTCCAGGGCTTGCTCATCTGAGGTGCCAGCCGCAAAGCCATCTCCGACAGAGTCCACGTCTATCCGGGGATAGAGTGATTTCGTCTGCGCAAGAGCGAAGCTTGCACCCATGACGGCCGCGTCAGAGATATTCTCCATATATTTAGCCGGGGCCGTCCTGAGTTTATCGAAGACTTCTATGGCATCCAACGAGCTCGTCCCGAGTCCTTGTTTCTACAGTACCGACAGGATTGGTGCAGCAGCATTGGCGATATCGTCCCGCACGCTTTCAGCCCTTCGGACTCTCTCGGCGAAGACATTGAATTGTGCTTGGGACTTCACCTTATTTGCTACAAGATTAAAGAGGCGCGGGTTACATTGGCAGTCGATGATCAAGACCAAGAAAACTCAGGGACGTGAATTTCGCGAGTTACCTTCAATCTCTTCTAGAGCTTTCTCCTTCTCGGACTCCAGCTTAGCTTTGTCAGTTTCTGCTTTCTCTAGCTGGGCCTTGAGAGAGTTGACCTCGGATAAATTGGCTACAGCAATTACATCATGACATGATCAGACACATACATGACGTTGAAATAAGGACAAGGTGGTTTGGCTTACCCCCGATTGAGCCACGGAGTTCCACGTTTTCATCTCGAAGCTTCGCGATCTCAGCCCACAAGACAACCTCTCGAGCTGCAGCTTCTTCTCTGGCGGCTTTGAGATCTTGATGAACGTTTTTCAGAGAGTTTACATGGGGAACCAACTTTTCGAGGGTGTCTGATTTGGCCATTGAGCGACAATATATTCTCTGCATAAGGGGATGAAGATAGTCAACCACATCAAATGACGATGACAAGACATAGAAGAATTATATTTACATTCATTAGCCGGGTCGCTTCGTTGAGGCTGGCCACGAGCATGTCGCGTTCTTCATTTTCCTTTTGCTTATTTAACACGATGCCTTGCTTTATGCCTTGGGCATCGCGCCACTCGATCTTGATAGGAGGGACCGAGTCAGTTGAAGACTTCAGTCGGGAGATTTCCTCCTCTTCGGCTGATTGATTTAGAGAAACTAAATGAGGATAAGAGCAAAGAGCATGATGAAGACAAGAGTCTGGCGATTATTGAGAGATTCACCTGTTTTAGGAGCCGGATCCTCGGTTGGTGCTTCTTGACCACGTGAGCCCTGTGGATTTTCGTCCGGCTGGTTTCCAGTCGGGGCATCCAGATTGGCAGTCGGGAGCTGTTCTTCTTCAGCCAACTGGTTTCTAGCTGGGATGTCCTGGCTGGCAGTCGGGGGCTCTACTACAGGAGCATCTTTGCTTGAGGATTCTGCCTCAGGAGCATCCTCACTCGGGACAGGGTCTTGAGTTTTTGGTTCTGCAGGCCTTGGCTTCTCTGACGCTGCAGATGGATTGATGGCTTCAGCCCACCCGGTGGGATCAATATCTTGAGGTTTCCTGCAAGAAAGAAGATAAAGACAATTGAGTTGGAAGTGAAAAAGATTTTTAACAAAAAGCTGATTCTGGTTATGAGAGATACCTATTAGATCTCCTGATCTTGGGAGTAGATCTGGCTGATGGTTTCGGAGGACTTATGTTAGATCATGGAATTTGGACTTCTTCGTCATCTGAATCGTCGACAACCAGTCTCCTTTTACTTGCCCGCTTGCTGATATCTTCATCGGCGGCCGAGTTGGCATATCCTCATGATACACCTTGTCTGGCTTGGAAATAATGAGAGCGTTTGCCTGCAAGTAGAGTTTTTGAGATATATTGAAGGATGTGTGCAAGATTGAAAGAGTTTTGAAGAGCCGAGTCGACTTACTGGAGGAGGAGGTCGGAACAAGTTGAACGGAGGAACCGGCATCTTATGGCTGCGATCTACTGTGATTCCAGAGGAGAAAACCTCGTACATGCGAGTGCACAAGGCCTGGTAACTCAGAGCATCGCAGTCCTCCCGATTGGGGTCGCTTTCACCCTCATACTCGAACGCTAGCTTGGATCTCTCCTTGATGGGAGCCAGTCGGTTCTTGATAAAGTGCCGGGTAATTTGTTCTCCTTGGAGGCCTTTCTTCTTCATTTCAAGAATGTTAGCCAGGAGGTTATTCGCTTCTACCTAATCTTGGTTCTCCGGCATTGTGCTCCAGTTGGCTCTTTGGATCGGTGGAAGGCCGATGAAGTCGGGCAAACTGGGATGAGGGTTTGAGATGTAGAACCAGTTTGCATGCCAGCCCTTATTGGAGAATTTCAAGGGGAGAGAGAAGTAATCTTTGCGGAGAGTCCCGCGGAGTTGAAAGCCAGCCCCGCCGACGACGCAGGGGTCATCCTTGGTCGGGTGTGGCTTGACATAGAACATACGGCGAAATAGATTGAAATGGGGAAGGATGCCTAAGAAAGCTTCGCATACATGGATAAATATTGCAATGTGGAGGACAGAATTGGGATTCAAGTGATAGATTTGAAGGCCGTAGTATTCGAGGATACCACGGAAGAAATCGGAAGTGGGAAGACCAAATCCACAATAGAAGAAAGAGGTGAAGATCACAATCTCACCGGTATTTGGAGTGGGGAACTGCTTGCCGGCCGTCGGACGCCAGCCGATGATTTCTTTGGGCGGAAGAACTCCGTTCTTCACCATTTCCTGCAAGGTCGACTCCTTCACGTCCGAGGTCGCCCATTGGTCAAAAGGGATTTCTCTCTCTTCCGCCATGGATACGAGTTGGGTGAAGGTGGATCTAGCGTAGAAGTTGGGGATTTTTTGAGGGGATGCTGGCAGCTGGATGCGGATGATGGATTGTGGTGGAACTTGAGTTCTTTGATGGATGATTTTGCGTGAGCATGAGTTCTCGAATTCCTCAGCGCGGCTGGTGAACAGGAGCGCGAAAAGGGGAAAGATTTTAGGAAGATGAAGCGGCAGGGACGACGCTGGCGCTTTGAGAAAGATTTTAGGGTTTTTTGCTGGGTTTTCTCGTATCTGGGCTGAGCCCATGAGAAACTTGTAGCCCATCTTATGAGTACGGCTTGACATGTGTCCATGAGGACTTAAGCAAATTTGCTCTGGCAATATGCATATGTCTCATTGCCCGATGACTTAAAAATCCTTTCATAACAGCAGTTACACAACTTGTTGAAGGTTGGTACGATGCAATTTGGAAGGTAACAAACAATTTTTTACCCATGAGGGTCGGCTGCGAAGTCTGCTCTGAGATAACTCAGGCAAAAAGACTCGGATGAGCATGGGCTAGCCGAGTACTAAGCACTATGCCTTAATTATGAGGTTATGTATTATAAGATTTTTTATGATTATTCCTGGCTTGAGCTAGGCATTTGTTTAACTCAAGAGAGTCTGATTATTATAAGTTCTTGACTATATGCTTAGTTTGTTTAACTAAACACATAGTCGGGGGCTACACCTAATTAGGTGCATCAGTCGATGCACCTAAATTTTTATGCTTGAAACTTTTTGAATTGTTTTCAGCCCTTCACAGTCTTTTTTGGATGATGAAGCACTCGGGAGACTCAGGCAGAGGTGATGGAGGCACTCGGCAGTAGAAGCACTCGGCTAAGAAGTCACTCAGCCGCGTGTTATTCAAGTTCGAGGCAAAGTTATCTCATCGACTGCGAAGGTCTCGGGGGCTACTGTGGAGATTATGGGTACCGGATACCCTCACGGTTAACTTATCCGACTTACCATAGGGGATAGGTTATGCTCCATGATTGTGTAAACCGGCTATAACTTGGGTATTACGTTATCATTGAGATAAGGTAACGGCCCATAGTCTATAGTTGGTAAGATTGAGGAGTCCGCCTTAGAGTAGAATAGGTCTCCGACTTGTAAACCCACCCTCCGGGACTATATAAGGAGGGTAGGGCGTCCCTTGAGGGGCAGAGAGAGAGACAGAAAAATACACGGACAGATAGAAAACTTGCGAGAGCCCCTATTGAAAGAGATCAAGATCTCAATAAACACTCGGCGGATCGAATCCCCGAAACAGGAGTAGGGTATTACCTCTCATTAGAGAGGGCCTGAACCTGTCTAAACCTTTGTCCCAACTAACCCATTGTGTTTGGCACTTGACTGCTACCCCCAAATTCTATTGCCGAAACCAAGTTTCGACAGACACCGCCTCAGTAAATGTCCACTTTCGAGACCAAGGGAATTAGTTCATAGTTGCCTCAACTATGGGAAGACAAGACCTTTCTCAGAAAGTTGCTCAATGCCAAAACGTCAGCATCATCAAGTCAGAAGTTCTATTTGCAACACCCATGTTCCTCAAGTTGCACCAGCTTCGATGCAGAATGGCTAGATCCAGTCAAGGTATATTAGAAAGGCAAGTGATACCAACCGTCAGTTGAATGTGAAGCCTCCACCACGAAGAATTGTCTTCAAAGGCACCAGCAAAGGCTCTATTGAATAAAGAATGAGTTAGACAGTTCTCCTTCTTATATGATTTAACTTGTTTACCCAAAAGGGGATTGACTTGTGTACCGGTCAGTATCACAAGAAACCTAGAGTTACTTTTTGGAGCCATTGTAGTTTGGTTGAGCTCTAAAACCTTATTGCCAGCCCAGAAAAGAAATGGTTAACCAACGAAGTGAGAATGGTTAGACCACGGTAACACACCACTTGGTGAGATCTATCAGAAGGGCAGTATGAACGAAACCTCATGAGGATGAAAAGAGAAAAAAAATACTTGAAAGTAATGTCATAGAGGGAATATCGAAACTCTCTAACCTTGGAAGCCCTCAGAGAATAGTATGTGGCAATTGCACCCTAGTGGTGTGAATATGGATCAAGAATGGTTTCCCTTAATTAAAGGCACCCGCTACATTTTCAACAAATGAACTCAGTGTTTCTGGAAGATCAACAAGGAAATTGCTTCATCCTCTTTGTTTGAAGCAAATGGATGGAGATGTTAGGCTAGAGATATAGCCAATAGAGTGTATAACATGGAGGATCCTTTGTGGTGAATCATCTCTACTCAAGGACTGAAAGTAAACTTGGTCTGATTAAAGAGCGAAGACTCTTGGCAGCGTCAAAGGTAGTTTTAAACAGTTGTACATATTTTGGTAGTTGTGAGAGAGCAACTGCAGAGCTGATAGCATATCAACCTAGAAGAACCAACAATGGATAAGCGAAGAAGTGAAATGTTATATTGAGGGAATAACCTTGGGTATGATCAGTTAACTGATCAGTACTTGTTTCAAAGATATCAACCGAGCAAACCGTTCGGTCAGTTGACACCGAAGTTAAGCCAGAAGCAGAACAGTCGTGCTAGCAGTTGGAGATAACGGAAAGGTTAATCCAGGGTTTGTTTTTCATAAGCTAAATGAAGAGTCACTTTTTTTTGTGAAACCTCTTGTCATCAACTGGGTGTTAAGTTCCAAGTCTTCCTGAAATGAAAGTGTGCAACTTTGCTTCCTTTTGATTGACCAATGAAGTATTAAGTTCTCAAAGGCAGAGTTACATGAAAATCAAAGAGGTATGGTATTCTCAAGGATAGCAGTTTAATTGCTCCTAGTTAGTTGAAAGCTCAACCACATTGGTAAAGTGCGCCTCGAAGTTAAGTTGGATTTATCTCGTAACCGTTTTGTTTGGAGGTTCAACCAAGTGAAACAAACTGGACAGTACTCAAAGGAGTCCGTTGCAAGGTCTTAGCAGAGCTAACCCAATCTCGAGTTGATAGATTGAATCCTAAAGTACACCAAAGCTGTCGTGTCAACAGTTCAACTTAGAGAAGTAGCGCCTGAGAACCACACAGTCCTGATGGAAGGCAAATCAAGCAGCTCCTAAAATATCTGTGGTTCTGGTAATTCAGAATCTGTGGGTCTACTAAAGTCAATTACAAGGTTTCAAAGAAAGCTCTTCCAGTCTCTAGTCTGAATGGCGAGCTCTCTGGTTACTAAAAGGCACCAACGCTAGCTATGCAGTTCAGGAAAAGTAAGCTCGATGAAGTTCCATAGTTCAGATCTGTGTTAGATCGAGCAGAACCAATTAGTGCAGTTCTTGGGAAATCAACGGAACACCAATAGTGTGAACACCAATAGTGTTGTTAGTCAGGTCAGTCGGGCAAGTTTGGTCAATCAATCAATCAGTTGGAATCAGAAATAAAGAGCAGCAGTCAGCTGACCAGTCCAACACCACCCGTACCCAGCTTTCTTTCTAGCCATCCCTGAATTTCGTTCGGGATTAAAAATTGTTAAATAATTCATTTCTAGAAATTAAATTAAAATTTAAAAGCAATTTAACAAGTGAAATTTAATGTGGGAAATAAATTTCCTTTAAAAATCATGGCCGGGAATAAATTTCCTTTAAAGTACTCTCTGTAATTTCCCGTGAATTTTCGAAGCTCAATAAATAATTTTAAAAGCACAAAGTTCGTCTAATCAATTAAATAAATTGAAAAATAAATTAAAATCCCCTTCTTTTTACTTAGGGCATTTTCATCCCAAGTCAGCCTTCCCTCCCTCGCGGCCCGCTCGTCACCCCCTTCCTCTTCCCTCCCTCTCAGGCCGGCCTTCCTTCCTCCCCTTTCTCCTCTCTGGCCCGGTCCGTTCGGCCCAGCCCACTCGCTCTCTCTCTCTCTCGCAAAGTCAACTTTACATCCCTAGCCCGGCCTCCTCTCTCCCTCTCACTGACAGGTGGGGCCGATGGCCCCACCTATCATCCCCATCCTCCGGCTAGGAGAAATGGCCTCTCCTTCCCCACGTCGCCGTCCTCCGGCGCCGCCTCGCCACTTTGTCCGCGTGTACGTGGGACGCGGTCGCAGTCGCCGCCCACGCCCTCCTCCCCGCACCGGTTCCCTCCCACTCCCCGCAAAAGCCAGCACCCACACCCCACATCAGCGCGCCACTTCACTATTGTTCCCTGCCCCTCCAGGCATCCAATTCGCCCTCCGAGCCAATAAAAGACCTCACAGAGCTCCTCCCCTCTCTTTTCCCCCATTCTCCCAAGCTCACCGCACCTGAAACCGCAAGCTCTCACCACCACCGCCGGTTGCCGTACT
The DNA here is from genome assembly GCA_008326285.1 of Oryza officinalis. Taxonomy (NCBI): domain Eukaryota; kingdom Viridiplantae; phylum Streptophyta; class Magnoliopsida; order Poales; family Poaceae; genus Oryza; species Oryza officinalis. The sequence continues at coordinate 50,823,740 of BDMV01000001.1, read as the reverse complement.
CCGGCCGGTTGCTAGCGCCAATAGCGCCGTCGCCGCAACCCGCCACCACTGCCGCTAGCTTCACAGGGCCAAGGGCTACCCCGGCCGCCGCTTCGCTCTCCCTACCCACCATAGGAGCACCGGTCCCGCCATCAACTGGAGGCCACCGCCGCGTTCGCCTCCTCGGGTCGGCGACCGCCGCCGCCGAAGCCACTGCCGCATCACGCCGAGGCTGCCTTAGGCTCCATCGTGCCGCAGGGCAACTCGGGCGCCCCACCACCTTCACCGGGAGTCGTTGGACCGTCGTCTACGTCGCCTTCCCGAGGGGTGCTGCCGCCAACCTCGCCGCCGACCTTCTCTTCTGTCGCGGCTCTTCGCCATTGCGCCCATGAGCTCCCCTCTCCCTTCTTGCCTTCTTCCGCGACCTCTCGTGTGTGCCACCGCACTGGTGGTCGTTGCTGGTGAACACCGCGCTGGGCGCCACCACGTCCCGACCGGTCGGCCCGCTGGCGCCGCCCCCTTCGCTCGTGGTCGCCCGATTCACCCTAGGTGTATCTGGGCCATCCACGTGGTCTCCTCGTGCGGCCCCGCGTGGGTGCCGTTATAGTGCCACGTCGGCGTCACCTTGCCCTCCCCGTCTGCCGTGGCCACCACGTGGCTGCCATGTGGTGCACCCGCGGACCGGTGCGCGCCTGGACCCGGTCCACCGTGCGCCGCCCCCTTTTAGTCACCGATAGGAGGGGCCCGCTTGCCGGTGTCACCTCCTTCCCTCGGTTGTTGTCATAATTCACATTAATTACGCAATAAATCGAGTTTGGTCCCAGAAATTCATTTAAATGACTCAGAACTTCTAAAATTCATAGCTAATTAATATGAACTCCAAATTGAGCCATTCAACTTGCAAAATACATCTAAAATTGAGCTCTACATGTTTGTTTCCTTTCCACATACTATTTATTTGTTTTTTATTAGGGTTTTTCCTTGTTTTTATGCTAGCGTGTAGATTCTGTCATTTCGAAAGATTGCACTCGCGAGGAAAAGAGTTCGGAAGACTGTTTGAAGAAGCAAGGCAAGTCACACATTCCTCCTTGAGCATATTAAACCTACTTTATAAAATGTTTTATTATTTACAAATAAATTGCATGTTTTGCTAATTACATGGGAATAGGGATTACCTATTTGCTTACTTGTGCCATGTTTACTCGACATCCATCCTTTGCCAAACTTGGGTGATAACTTGAGTAGTTTGTGTTACTTGTCTTGACCTTGCTAGAATTATGATATTCCTAGCCATGCTTAATTATCACTAGCTCACAAATGGGATAATTACACTATCTACTTTTAGTATCTTGATGAGTTGTGAGCTCGAGGCACCTGGCCATGTTTTATTGGTCATAATTATCCAACTAAAATATGGCTTAAGGGTGGGTTTTGGGTGTATGGTTTTGCTAGTCTCACCCATGGCAATTAAGGACCAGTTCATGGGAAACCCTGGAGGACTTACCATGCTTACCATAAGCAAGAATGGGCAACTGGTGGACTTGTAGTATAAGCTTTCCCCTTTCTGACATTCCGAGGCGAGGGTAGGCGTGATGGAGTTAGGTCAACCAGGGTTTACCAGTTGATCGGTTGCCGGATACACCACGGCGCACGAGGAGGCTACCCACCTTGGTTTAAAGGTGGGGGCAAAACCTTAGTGTGGTGCGATTAGTTAGGGGGAGTTATGCGAAGAGTCTTGTCACAATCACTCACCATGGTGACATGTCCGGACGGGCACGGTAACATGGCGGTGGATTGTGTCTTGTGGGTATAGTTGTGCACCTCTGGCCAGAGTAAAACAATTCAGATAGCCGTGCGCGCGCTTATGAGCAATCGACTAGCTTCACCATGATTAGTCCCACACAATTAATTAGCTTGACTAAATTAACTGGTGTAGTTCAGGTGGTTTGGTTGGGCCTGTTCAGCATGGTGTAGCGTTGTTCAGTGGATGTTTAATCTTGCCTTAATTAATCAACCATTTGATTATTTTCAACTATAAATGTCTTCAACTTCCTTTATGAAAATAGCCACAAACCTTCATTTGTCTGCCGTTGCATGTCTGCATCATTGGTGTGGCTTACTGAGTACGGTGGTTGTACTCAGCCTTGCTATTTCCCCCTTTTCGGAAGTATAGTGTTTCTGAGTTGAAGATAAAGTTAGAGAACCAAGGTTTATACCCCAGTTGAGTTTTGCCTATGGAGTGAAGCTAATGCCCCACTAGGATCGTCTTTTTTTGCTACTCCTTCTTTCTTTTTGCTGTGAAGACTAAGTGTGTCTTCTGTAAGTACTTTACGCTTTAATTTTCATTTGAATCTGTATATTAATTTGTCTTTTTATGTATGCTGGGTTGATTCCTGGACAGGGATTTATACACAAAATAGTCTGAAAATTTGGTTAAAATTTTTGGGCGTGACAACATGCCTAGAGACATGGACCTCCAAGCCTTCACTAACTCCTGCCTTAGCAAGCTTCATACAAAAAATCCATGATCTCCGGGACTGTAGTCTGATCGGGTACGAAGTCATTCAAGACTTCGTTCGTCTTTGGATCCAACCTCTCCAGGACCGTTCTCACCCCGCCTACTTGCACTCGGGGAAACAGGACGAGACGCGGCAATCGCAACGGAGTACAATTTATAGTTCCTTTATTGATATAAAGAACCAAAATTGTTTTCAGTTGATAACCTTGTTCTTTTTCTTCAATTGTAGATCTCTCTGAGGACACCGTCGCAGAGTGTCACGCCCCGATTTTCGATCGGGAATAAAAATCGTTAAATAATACATTTTCCAAAAATTTAATAAAAATTAAGAGTAATTAATCAAATGAAATTAGCAAGGAAATCAAAAATTTCCTTTAAAAATCATGGCCGAAAATATTTTTGTAATATTCCCTGTGCCCTAAAGTACTCTCCAAAATTTTTCGTGAATTTTTGGAGCTAAAGAAATAATTTTAAAGTCACAAAGTTCATTTAACAAATTAAATTAATTGAAAAACAAATTAAAAGGATCCCTTTTGTTTTGGGCCGTTTTTGGCCCAAAACTCTCTATCTCTCCCACAGCGCCACCGCCACTGCCGCTCGCCGCCCGTCCCCGCCAGTGGCCACGCTGACGCCTCGCCGTCGCACGGCCCGTGGACGCCGCCGCCGTGCCCTGGCCGGTTCGGCCTAGGGTTTCGGCTGAACCCTAGCCGCCCGCCCAACCGTAGAGGTCACCCCGGGCCGGCCCACCGCTCCCTCCGGCCCAGTGGCCGTTGGGCCGTTTGGCCCATCTCTCTCGCCTCCTTTCTCTCTCCCCCTTCTCCGTTGGGCCGTCGGCCCAAATGGCCCATCTCCCTCGCAAAAGTCCACTTCACGTCCCTCCCAGCCCTTTCTCCTTTATTGGGCCGTCGGCCTATAATCCTTTCTCCACACAAAAGTCTACTTTTTGTCCCTCGGCCCTTTTAACTTTTTTCGAGGAAGTCCAGTTCACCTCCTCAATCCAGTTTACCTCCCTCTCAGCCTTTTTTTTTCGTTTCTCCTGCAAAGTCCATTTGACCTCCTTTTTCTCTCCAGGTTCGCCGACTTTTATGTCGCCGACACGTGGGCCCCCTTTGTTTGGTCCTGTTAACACTAGAATTTGGTAAGCCCCGAAGTCCTCATCGGCCCAGGATCTATATCGGCTCAAAGCTAGTATCGGCCTAGAGTTCTACATCGGCCGATGGGGGTTATCTCAAACTAACCACCAATAGCAGTCGGATTCTTGTTAGATTCGGGAAGATCTTATCCAGAGAAGACCGAATTTGAGGAGGATGCGGCTTGTATCTCTTAATTAGGAAGAGTTTGTTAGTTTTCTGTTTTATCTTTAGGAAAGTGTGTTAGTGTCCGGTAAGGACTTTATCTTTTTCCTTTTATCTTTAAGAAAGTTTGAGTCCTAATCTGTTAGGATCTTTGTTAGTTTATGGGTATAAATATGTAAGCCCAAGGTTCATGTAAATCTATCTCACGATCAATCAACTTCGGCGCATCGCCAACCTTTACTTTTCGTCTTCTTCGGCGAGTTCATGCCCTTCTCACGAGGGGTAAGTCTCGTTATGGCTGCCTGCGTTGTCGGGGCTAGGGCTTCGTCGTTCTAATCTCAACAACGTAAGCACCTATTATCATATATCTTAGTCAATCTGGTTCAGCTTCTCGATTTAGTCTTATCGGCCGAGATTCTCTTTAGGGTTTATGCCGGTATTGACTAAATTGCCTTGCTAGATTAGATTGGCTAAGGTTTCCACCACCCTGAAAATCAGTCAAGGGCTTGATTGTCTAGGTCTTGCGTTTCTTCTCACACTTAGTGCTGCATCAGTTCGGTTTGACCTACTAAGTCGTGATTAGAACCGTAATCTCTAGCCTGCTTATTGACTGCCAATAAGGGTTTCATCGGGGTTTCAGCCGATGAGTTATCTGGACGTTGCATCGGCCCAAGAGTTTTACATATAGATTGGATCTGGCCGATGACAACAGAGTATATATTCTTTTTCTGCTTGTTGAGAGTTTATGCCATCGGACTTTTGGCCGATGTGTGCTTTAATCTTCACATCAATATTTATTTTATATTTGAATTATGCTATATCACATTGCTACATCATCATGTTATCGTCGGCCGATCGTCTCTATATAAATGTTTGCTTAGTACACAGCCGATGGTTCGAAACCCTAACTACATCGGTTGGTACCGGCATCAGCTGGAATCGCGCCATCGGCCAATCGGCTGATCGGTTGTTTTGGCTATCGGCTCATCGGCCGATACGTTTTTGCCCTATCGGCCTATCGGCCGATAGACCTTCTGCTCTGCTGTTTTGCATATCTTGTCAGTAGCAGGATCAAACTGACTGGCATGCCTGCACTTCATCAATTTTAGGACCTGCACTGGAGCTAAGCAGATCTCCCAGGCCTTCGTGTGTCCGCGCGCCGGATCTACGTCGGCAGTACAGATTTGGCGTCAACACATTTTTGGCACGCCTGGTGGGACCGTGTTTTGGATAGAAGATTTTTACACGACGCGTGGAACCCACGATCACAACAATATGTCTGATCAAGAAGTCAAGGCCAAGGAAGAACAATCTCTCAAGCTGGTAGAGGAAGAAGAAGAGCTGATAAACAATGAGACGCTTCAAAAGACAGTTGATGAAATCGTTCGTCGTACTGTGTTTGATCGATCTGGAGTTCTAGTGAGTACGTTACATGGTTTGATCGAGAAGATAGTTCCCAGAGTGATTGCCTTAAGAAATCAGATTGGGGGGCAAATCGACGAACAATTTCAGCATCATCGGCAACAGTGACATTGGCTTGGGGGTCAAATAGATCAGCATCAGCCTGGAGAGCCACATCAACAATATCAGTCTAAAGAAGCTCAGAGATATCAGTCTAAAGAAGATTGGGCCGATATGATTGCAAAAGTAATAGAGGAACAGTTTGGAATTAAACCTAAGGATCAGACTTCTATGTATCGGCCGCCGTATCCTGAGTGGTTTGATAGGGTTCCAATTCCAGGCCAATACAAGATTCCAGACTTTTTCCAATTCTCAGGGCAAGGTAATATGACTACAATGGAGCATATCAGCCGATTTTTAGCTCAGTGTGGGGAGGCATCGGCTGACGAAGCTCTGAGGGTCAGATTTTTTCCATTATCTTTGACTGGATCGGCCTTCACATGGTTTGCGTCGTTGCCACCAAATTCAATCAGAGGTTGGGCCGATCTTGAGAAGCAATTTCATCAGTACTTCTTTGCTGGGGACAATAAGTTGAAGTTTTCAGATTTAATTTTAGTCAAACAGCAAGAAGGGGAATCGGCTGTGGAGTATATTCAAAGATTTTGTGATGTCCGCAACCGATGTTATAGCTTGAGCCTAAGTGATGAACAACTAGCAGATCTTGCGTTCCAAGGGTTGTCAGCGCCTATCAAAGATAGATTCTTTTTCCATGAGTTTGGCAGCCTGGCTCATCTAATACAGAAGGTATCGGCTTACGAGAGCCGATGTCAAGAAGAAGAGAAGAATCAGTTTTGGGGCGATCAAGGCAAGGGTAATTTTGAAGCATGACTTCTCATACTCCAAAACTGGGGGGCATGTGTTAACACTAGAATTTGGTAAGCCCCGAAGTCCTCATCGGCCCAGGATCTATATCGGCTTAAAGCTAGTATCGGCCTAGAGTTCTACATCGGCCGATGGGGGTTATCTCAAACTAACCACCAACAGCAGTCGGATTCTTGTTAGATTCGGGAAGATCTTATCCAGAGAAGACCGAATTTGAGGAGGATGCGGCTTGTATCTCTTAATTAGGAAGAGTTTGTTAGTTTTCTGTTTTATCTTTAGGAAAGTGTGTTAGTGTCCGGTAAGGACTTTATCTTTTTCCTTTTATCTTTAAGAAAGTTTGAGTCCTAATCTGTTAGGATCTTTGTTAGTTTATGGGTATAAATATGTAAGCCCAAGGTTCATGTAAATCTATCTCACAATCAATCAACTTCGGCGCATCGCCAACCTTTACTTTTCGTCTTCTTCGGCGAGTTCATGCCCTTCTCACGAGGGGTAAGTCTCGTTATGGCTGCCTGCGTTGTCGGGGCTAGGGCTTCGTCGTTCTGATCTCAACAACATAAGCACCTATTATCATATATCTTAGTCAATCTGGTTCGGCTTCTCGATTTAGTCTTATCGGCCGAGATTCTCTTTAGGGTTTATGCCGGTATTGACTAAATTGCCTTGCTAGATTAGATTGGCTAAGGTATCCACCACCCTGAAAATCAGTCAAGGGCTTGATTGTCTAGGTCTTGCGTTTCTTCTCACACTTAGTGCTGTATCAGTTCGGTTTGACCTACTAAGTCGTGATTAGAACCGTAATCTCTAGCCTGCTTATTGACTGCCAATAAGGGTTTCATCGGGGTTTCAGCCGATGAGTTATCTGGACGTTGCATCGGCCCAAGAGTTTTACATATAGATTGGATCTGGCCGTTGACAACAGAGTATATATTGTTTATCTGCTTGTTGAGAGTTTATGCCATCGGACTTTTGGCCGATGTGTGCTTTAATCTTCAGATCAATATTTATTTTATATTTGGATTATGCTATATCACATCGCTACATCATCATGTTATCGTCGGCCGATCGTCTCTATATAAATGTTTGCTTAGTACACAGCCGATGGTTTGAAACCCTAACTACATCGGCTGGTACCGGTATCAGCTGGAATCGCGCCATCGGCCCATCGGCTGATCGGTTGTTTTGGCTATCGGCTCATCGGCCGATACGTTTTTGCCCTATCGGCCTATCGGCCGATAGACCTTCTGCTCTGCTGTTTTGCATATCTTGTCAGTAGCAGGATCAAACTGACTGGCATGCCTGCACTTCATCAATTTTAGGACCTACACTGGAGCTAAGCAGATCTCCCAGGCCTTCGTGTGTCCGCGCGCCGGATCTACGTCGGCAGTACAGATTTGGCGTCAACAGGTCCGGTCCACACCTAGACCACGTGGCCGCCCGCGGCTTTGCCACGTTGGCGTCCACGTCGGCGCTACCTTCTCCCGTCCATCCGCCGTGGCCGCCACGTCAGTGCCACGTGGTGCGTCCGCACCCGTGCGTGCGTGGACTTGGTCCACCGTGGACTGTTCGCCCCTTGACCCGTTGACACGTGGGACCCGCCGTTCCGGCGCCTATTCCCTTTGATGATGTCAGCGTAGTCCTTTCCTTTGTAAAATTAATTAATAATTGCGCAATAAATCGATTTAATTTCCAGAAATTCATTTAAATGGCTCAAAACTTCTAAAATTCATATCTAATTCATACGAACTCCAAATTGAGCCATTCAACTTGCAAAATTCATCTAAAATTGAGCTCTACATGTTTTTTTACTTTTTATGTACTGTTTACTTGGTTTTTATTAGAGTTTTTCCTCGTTTTGCGTGCCAGCGTGTAGATTCCGCCGTTTCGGAAGTTCGCGCTCGCGAGGAAAGAGTCCGGAAGATTGTTTGAAGAAGCAAGGCAAGTCACACATTCCCCTTGAGCATGTTGTATCTATTTTATGAAATGTTTTACGTTTGCAAATAAAGTGCATGTTTTGTTAATTACATGGGAATAGGGTTTACCTATCCGTTCACTTGTGCCATGTTTACTTGTTAACCGTCCTTTGTTAACCTTGGGTGATAATCTGACTAGCGTGAGTCACTTATGTTGACTTTGCTGGAATTATATCTGCTTAGCCATGCTTAATTACCACTAGCTCATTTAATGGGATAATTATACCCATACATTTAGCTTCTAGTTGAGCTGTGAGCTCGAAACATCTGACCATATTTCATTGGTCGTAATTATCCAGCTAAAATATGACTTAATGGTGGGCTGTGGGTGCATGGTTTTGCTGGTCGCACCCATGGCAATTAAGGACCGGTTCATGGGAAACCCTTGAAGACTAACAGTGCTTACCACAAGCAAGAATGGGCAACTGCTGGACTCGTAGCATAGCTCTTTCCTAGCCGACACTCCCCGGAAAGGGTGGGTGTGATGGAGTTGGGTCAGCCGGGGATATACCGGTTGAATGGCTGCCGGATTCACCAAGGCACGAGGGGGGGCTGCCCGCTGTTGGCTATAGGGAGCGGGGGCGAAACCTGCGGTGTGGTGCGCTTGGTTAGGAGGAGTTATGCGAAAGGTCTTGTCACGATTTCCCCTTTTGCAGTATCGTGGTGATACTTCGGGGCATGGTAACATGTGTGGAATCGTGTCTTGTGGGTACAGTTGCGCACCTTTGATCAGAGTAAAACTATTTGAATAGCCGTGCCCGCGGTTATGGGCGATCAACCAGATTCACCGTGATTAGTCCCACATGTTTAATTAATTTGACTTAATGAACTGGTGTAGTTCAGGTGGAATGGTTGGGCCTGTTCAACGTGGATGTAGCGTTGTTCAGTGAAGGTTTAATCTTGTCATAATTAAACAACTGTTTTACTGTTTTAAAATAAAAAGGTTTTCAACCGCTTTTCTGCAAATAGCCATAAGCCTCCCTTTGTCTCCCCTGTGCACTTTGTATCATTGGTGTGGCTTCTTGAGTACGGTGGTTGTACTCAATCTTGCTATTTTTCCCCCTTTTCAGAAGTCTTGTACTTCTGAGTTGAAGATGAAGTTAGAGGACCAAGGCTCAGACCCCAGTTGAGTTTGCCTGTGGAGTGGAGCTGAAGCCCCGCTAAGATTGTCTCTTTCCGCTGCTGTTTTCTTTTCGGTGTGAGGACTAAGTGCCTCTGTTGTAAGTATTTATCGCTTTCTTTGCGTTTGGGTCTATTTATTGATTTGTCATTTTGTGTACCCTGGTTGATGCCTGGACAAGGACTTAATACACAAAATGGTCTGGAAATTTGGGAAAAATTTCCGGGCGTGACACAGAGCACGTTAGAATGATGACCAAGGAGGGAGCTGATGGACGCCGCGATGACACCATGTCGGAGGTGAGGGATCTTGGGGATTCTGTGATCCCGTTTTTGAAGAGTAATTTTCCATTTCACCTTTTATTGTAATGAATGCAGATAAGTATTGGGTTTGATGTTTAGAAAACATTCACGTGAAAAAAATTTCCCTTCAACTGCATCCCACTCCCAGTTTTCATTTGTTCGGTATCTCTGTATTGTAGATTTCTTGAAATTGTGAATGAGGACATCCAGCAAGGCAGACAGTCTTCAGACATAGTTGTCGAACCCATTACGCCCCAGGGCTCATCGACGCCAAGTAACGAAAGACGTGCCCTGGTTGTCGCTACCTCCGACAACGCCTTGGCTTTCGAAGAGGACCAAGTGACGCTGCTGCGCGAACAATGCCAGAGTAAGAAAGTTGTAACATTGTAGCACACTGTACTTGTGCTTAGCCGATGTTATCTTTTCTAGACCTTGGAAGTTCTCTTGTAGAGATGGAAATACAGGCTAAGTACTGGAGGAGAATGTACGAGAAGGAAGAAGGGTCGCCGACAACATCAGGAAAGAACAGAGTATAGAGCTTCTGAGAGGGAGGGAGATATGGATCTCAGCACACTTCGAGAACTGCTGTTCCACACTACAGTGGCTGTGCGAAGAGTTGTGCATGGCCCGTCCTCCCCCTGAGAAGTCGGTCTCCAGATATCTAGGGCAGATGTGGGGTACATGCAATGCCCTTGCCGTACTGATCGGCGGATCAATGACATCCTGAAGCAGGAATGTCGTCGAGCAAGCCGATATGCCAGTGGTCACGTGCTCGCATGCATTCATGAATCTCGTCCTTAGATGGACTTGAACTTCCTTCGGGAAGGGTTTACTCGTTCTTGGAAGACTGCCTCCGAGATAGACCAACTGGCATAGTCTCTTGCCCCTCTGGCCGTGGATGTCTTCTCCTCGATGGACTGGCAGCGGCCTTCCTGGTAGATGTAACCATGTTGGTACTTTGTAAGATGCTTTAGATAAAATGTTAGTAGACACTGAAATTTGATCAACTTTTGTAAAGATATTAAAGCAAGTGGTATGCATAGCAGTAAGAGAGTACTTCTTGTATGAGCCGATGTTGGCATTAAGTTAGGTGCCCTTCCTAGCCCTCAGTTAGTTTTATAGAAAGGAAAATATTTCCAAAAAAGTAGCTTAAATTTTCATATTTGACCGTATTGAAGTAGCGAATTCCTAGCCCCCAGCCGTGAAGTTGGGAAAAATTCCCGAGTACATGACCAGTTAATACATTACAATGGGTACTCTGACATGGCCAAATCTGACATGGCTGTGTGACCCTTAGTGTCCGACTAGCCCAATTGTACCATATGTCCCTGGCCAAGGTGCTAAGACCTGGTAACTAGTCAGACTTAACGTAATAGGTCGATAAAAAATGACTTCATGCGGTGTTATGAAGCAAGAGTTCATTGGACAAAATACTATAATATAGGAAGTGAAAGATGTGTATATATTTATATATATCAACTAATACAAATCAACTTACAGATTAGCCATTGGTCTTATACATAGAATTTCTTTAGTTGATCGATGTTCCAAGAATTGGATAACTCGCGGTCTTCATCGTCGGCAATTTTGTATGCACCTGGTCATAACACTTGTACCATCGTGTATGGTCCTTCCCACTTCGGTGAGAGCTTGTTGCGCCCTGCCTGATTTTGTACTCGTCGGAGGATGTAATCGTCGATGTCAAGCGTACGAGCTCGAATGCGCTTCTCGTGGTAGCGACGTAATGCTTGCTGATATCTGACTGCTCGGATGACCACTTGTTCTCAATGTTCCTCTAGCAGGTTGACATCATCTGCTCGCCTATCATCCTGGTCCTCGTCTGAGTACTCCCAAACTAGTGTTGATCGATAGCGTAGCTCGATAGGGAGCATAGCTTCAGATCCGTATCCAAGAAAGATTGGGGTCACTTTGGTTGGTGTAGTCGGAGTGGTATGGATGGCCCATAGAACAGAAGTGAGCTCCTCAACCCATCGTGATTCGTAGGCTAAAAGCCTATCGTATACACGTGTTTTGATCCCTTGGAGCACGGTCCTATTTGCCCGCTCAACTTACTCGATGCTCTGAGGATGGGACACTGATGCAAAGCAGATTTTGACCCCGTACTCCGAGCAGTAGTCCTGGAAAGCAGCGCTCGTGAACTAGGAGCCGTTGTCTGTCAATATCTGGCTTGGAAGCCCGTAGCGACAAAATATCCCTTTGATAAACTTGTTTGCATGCTCAGCTCTGATTTCTCTTATCGGCTCTGCGTTGTTCTACTTAGTGAATTTATCGATAGCCACAAACAAGAATTTGTAGCCGCCTTGTCCTCTTGGGAAGGGTCCAAGGATATCAAGCCCTCAGCACGAGAATGGCTAGGACAAAGGGATGGTTTGGAGGGCCAATGGCTAGTAAAAACCTTGTCGGAAGGCCTTGCCGACCAATGTTCTTGCTCTGGCGTGTGATCCGTAGATTCCTTCGTGGATGTCGAACAGTAGCTCCTTGCCATCGTCGGATATGATGCACTTCAGCAGTACTCCATTGGCAGCTTTCTTGTATAGATCGTTTTCGATCATACAATAGGCCTTGGCTTGTTGGGACAGTTTCTCTACTTGTCAGCGTTGAGGAATTCTGTGAGCGGTGTGCGCCAATCCATAGTAGTCTCTAAGAGAATCCGTGAGCGGTGTGAGCTGTGAAGTTGAGGAATTCAGTGAGCGATGTCTATGACGAGCTTGTCATTCTGAGTAGTAGACTCTGAGCCAACATCGGTGGTGCTATCGATGTCATCGTTCGGCGAGCTCTCGACTGAGGGATTTGTTAGCACTTCAAGGAACGTACCAGGTTCCATTGGTTCTATTCTGGAAGCTCGGCAGGCAAGGTTATTAGCATTGGCGATAGATGTGGCGTACCTTGAATCCATCGAACATGTGTTACAACTTTGTGACTTTGGCGAGATACTTCGACAACTCGGGGTTGGAGCACTTGTAATCCTTATGCACTTGTTTAGCAACTATTTCTAAATCCCCTTTAGCAATTAGTCGCTTGACCCCAGTGATATGGCGGCTCTTAGACCGGCGAGAAGACCTTCGTACTCAGCAGTGTTGTTGGTTGCCCAGAAGTTTAGTTGCGCGGTGTGTCGAAACGGATCTCCGGTCGGTGAAGTTAGAATAAATCTAACTGTTGAAAGCTCCATCGAAGGCCATTGTCTATCGCTCGTTGTCCGTCCTCCGAGGTGGTCCGGTCGGCAATGAAATCTGCGAGTACCTAGGACTTGATGGCTGTTCATGGGACAAAGTGGACATCGAATTAGCTGAGCTCGACGACCCATTTGGCAATGCGTCCTGCGACTTCTTTTTTTCTGACAACCTCATCAAGGGGGTACGACGAGACAACCATGACCTTATGGGCCTGAAAGTAGTGGCGCAGCTTTTGGGCTGTCATAACCACGCGTAGAGCAGTTTCTGGATCTGAGGGTATCTAGTCTTGGCGTCGTGCAGCACTTTGCTGACGTAGTAGGCTGGCGATGTACCTTGTGTTCGACACCAATGACAGTGCTTACGGAGTATGGTGTTACAGTGATGTAGAGGAAGAGTTCCTCTTGTGGTTGTGGGGCGATGATGATAGGTGGATTGGCGAGGTAACGCTTGAGTGCGGAGAACGTCTCCTCGGCCTCAGATGTCCACTCAAACTTGTCTTGTTTCTTTAGAAGGTTGAAGAAGGGTAGTCCTCGTTCTTCCATCCTAGCCACAAATCGACTGAGGGTTGTGTCACACCTAGAAATTTAACCAAACTTCCAGACTATTCTGTGTATAAACCCCTGTCCAGGAATCAAGCTAGGATACACAAAATGACAAATTAATATACAGATCCAAACGTAAATAAAATGTAAATATTTATAGAAGGGGCACTTAGTCCTCACACCGAAAATAAAGCAGCACCAGTGGAGAAAGGGACGATCCTAGCGGGGCTTCAGCTCCATTCCACAGGCAAAAACTCAACTGGGGTATAAGCCTTGGTCCTCTAACTTCGTCTTCAGCTCAGAAGCACTACACTTCTAAAAAGGGGGAAATAGCAAGGTTGAGCACAACCACTGTACTCAACAAGCCACACCAATGATGTAAACATGCAAGGGAGACAAAGGGAGGTTTATGGCGGTTGTAAACATTTATAAGTTAAAATAGCAAAACAGTTGATTAATTAAGGCAAGATTAAATGTCCACTGAACAACGCTACACCATATTGAACAGGCCAAACCAAACCACCTGAACTACACCAGTTCATTAGATCAAGTTAAATAATAGGGTGAGACTAATCACGATGAAGCTGGTCGATCGCCCGTAACCACGGATACGACTATTCGAATAGTTTTACTTTGGCCAGAGGTGTACAACTGTACCCATAAAACACGATTCCACACATGTTGCCATGCCCTGAAGTACCACCATGGTACTGCAAAGGGGAAAATCATGACAAGACCATTCGCATAACCCTCCCTGACCAATCGCACCACACTTCAGGTTTTGCCCCTACCCTTACATCCAAGGTAGGCAGCCCCCACTGTGCCTAGGTGAATCCAGAAGCCACATAGGCCGTCGCAGGGCCCATCCAAACCCCGTCACGCTTACCCTTGCCTGGGTATGTCAGAAAGGGAAAAGCTACACTACAAGCCCAGCCGTTGCCCACCCTGGCTTGTGGTAAGTACGCTAATTATTCCATGGTTTCCCACAAACCGGTCCTTAATTGCCATGGGTGCGATAAGAAAAACCATGCACCGATAGCCCACCATTAAGCCATATTTTAGTTGGATAATTACGACCAATAAAACATGGCCAAATGTCTCCAGCTCACAGCTCAACAAGATGCTAAATGTAGATAGTGTGATTATCCAATTAAATAAGCTAGTGGTAATTAAGCACGGCTAAGCATATATAATTATAGCAAAGTCAACAAAAGTGACACAAGCTAGTCAAATTATCACCCATGTTTAGGAAAGGACGGATAACAAGTAGGTATGGCACAAGCAAGCAGATAGGTAATCCAATCCAATGTAATTAGCAAAATATGCACTTTATCTGCAAATGGTAAAACATTATATAAAGTAGGTTCAATATGCTGAAGGTGGCATGTGTGACTTGCCTTGCTTCTTCAAAACTCTTCCAGAGACTTTTCCTCCCGAGCGCAGTCTTCCAAAACGGAGAAATCTACATGTTGGTACACAAAATGAGGAAAAACCCTAATAAAAACCAAATAAACAGTACATGGAAAGTAAACAAACATGTAGAGCTCAATTTACATGAATTTTGCAAGTTGAATGGCTCAATTTGGAGTTCTTATGAATTAGTTATGAATTTTAGAAGTTTTAAGCCATTTAAATGGATTTTTGAAAATTAAACTTGATTTGTTGCGCAATTAATATGAATTATGACGTCATCCGAGGAGAGAGGCGGCGCCGACAACCAGGCCCCACCTATCGATGACTCAAAGGGGATGGGTGCACGGTGGACCAGGTCAACGCGCACATGGTCTAGGACACACCATGTGGCGGCCTCGGCGGATAGGCCGGAGGAGGTGGCGCCGTCGTGCCGCCATGGCGGCACCGACGCAGGGCTGGGTGTGGCCCGGGTCCACCAATGGTGGGCCCCACACGTTAGCAGCATGGAGCGGCGGGCTCATCGTGGACCGAGACCACGGACGTGGTGCACGGGAGCGGGTAGTCCATATCGGTCCGAGGGCCGATCGGACGGCCGAGAGCGACCGAGCGGCATGGCCAGGCGGGCGCACCCTGCGGCGGCCGGCCGGTGGCGGCGCCTGGGGCCGAGAGGCCACCGGTGGCGAGTAATGGTGGCATGGAGGGCAGCAAGAGAGAGGGGAGGTGGAGGCGGATCTCACCTTGCCCGCTCGACGGCGAAGAGACGGCAGGAGGGCGGTCAGCGGTGAGGAGAGACGGTGGCGTCCTCGGGTTCGACTGTGACGAGCAGTTTCCGGTGAACTTCGATGAAGGGGAGGTGGTAGACGGGGTTCGGCTTGAGATGACGAAGCTAGTGGTGAAGATGACAAAGAAGGCTGGCCAGGGGAACGACGGTGAAGCTCCGCTGAAGGCTTGCTGACGATAGCGACGCTCGGGTGGACGGCAACGAGGACCTTGTGGCAGGTTCCAGGGAAAACGGAGGTGCGGCGAGGCTTCCTCATGTTGACATGATACCAACGGAGGTGATGACACAAGGCGGCGGCAACCGAGGCGGTGCTGCGACACGGCCGAAGGTTGGCGGCGGCGGTGGAGACAAAAGGCGGGTGTGGTGACGGCTCTTGGGCATGGGAAAAATTCAGGAAAAAGGTCGAAAAGGGCGAGGAGGTCAAGGGGGTTCAATTTATAGGCCGAGGAGAAAGAGAGGAGCTCCACACGGGAGGATATGGTAGCGTAAAAAGCTAGGGTTCACCAAAAAACGGAGCTTGAAACTACGTCGAATCCATGCGATAAACGACGGGATTTGCTCCGATTTTTGGGGGGAAAGGAAGAGGAAGTTGAGGGCATCAAAACCCCTCAACTAATTTGGGAAACAATCGAGAGAACGAGCGAACTGGACGGCGTCGGGCGGCATCGGGTGGCTGGATACTGGCTGGAGGAAGAAGACGCCACCGTTGGCACGGGAAGTAAAGTGGACTTTTGTTTTCTTTTGTTTTTGGGCCGGATTAAGGGGGAAGACAAATGGACTTTCGGCCAGAAGAGGGAGAGGAGGTAGGCTGGGCTGGCACGGGGAGAGAGAGAGGGAAAAGACATGGGCCGAATTCGGCCCGACCCCAAGGAGGAAATTCTAGAAATTCTAGAAATGATTTGTTAAACGATTTTTTAACTCAAACGAAAATCGGGGCATGACAGGTTGCCATATATTCTGTAAGCTTTTGGACTTCTTTGAGCCTTGCCGGCGACGTCATGTTCTCGATGGTCTTGATTTTGTCCGGGTTTGCTTAGATGCCTCGCCCGGAGACGAGGAAGCCGAGCAGTTTGCCCGACGATACTCCGAATGTGCACTTCTCTGGGTTTACCTTGAGCCAGTGTCGTCAGAGATTGTTGAACGTTTCCCACAGGTCATCGATGAGGCGGTCCTGCGTCTTTGTTTTGACTACGACGTCGTCGATGTAGGCCTCGATGTTGTTGCCGAGTTGAGATTGAATAGCCTCTAGAATCTCGCGTTGGTACATGGACCCGGTGCTGATCAGGCCAAAGGGCATCTTGACATAGCAAAATACACTGAAGGGCATGATGAAAGCCATCTTCTCCTCATCTTCCTTGGCCATGCTGATTTGATGGTACCCGCAATAGGCATTAAGATAACTCAAAAACTCACATCCGACGGTAGAGTCTATAAGTTGGTTGATGCATGGGAAGGGAAAGTAGTCTTTTGGACATGCCTTGTTGAGATCGGTGAAGTCTACGCACATCCTTCATTTGTCATTGGCCTTGCACACCATGACTGGATTTGTGAGCCACTTTGGATGAAAGACTTCTCTGATGAAACTAGCTTTGAGAAGTTTGTTGAGTTCTTCTCATATGGTCTCTTTACGGTCTGGAGCGAAATGACGCAATTTTATCTTGACGGGTTCTGTGTCGGGATGAGCCATCAGTTTGTGCTCAATCACCTCCCTGAGGACCCTGGTCATGTTGAATGGTTGCCAAGAAAATAGGTCTGCATTGTTGCGGAGAAAGGTAATAAGCTCGAGTTCCTATTTCCTATTGAGCACGGCCCCGATCTTGACCGTCTTTTTGGGGGTGCTACTGGACAGTGGGATTATCTTTATAGTTCCGTCTGGCTTGGGCGTCGTGTTGAATTTGGTCACTTTCCGAGGAGGTTCAATGGGGGTCGGCGTTGGGGGAGTTTGCTCGATCATATCGAGACTCCTCTTGTCACACTGCACGAGCATCTTTGCGTTCCCCGGTATCATGACTATCCCTTTGGGTCCTGGATCTTGATTAGCTGATAAGCGTAGTGCGAAGCTGCCATGAACTTGGAGAGTATTGTCCTTCCGAGAATAGCATTGTAGGCGGTGTCAAACTCAGCTACGTCAAATGTGATCTGCTCTGTTAGGAAGTTGTCAACTCTGTCAAAGGTTACCGGCAACGTGATCTTTCCTAGAGGCATTTACGATGACTCTGGGGTAATGCCATGGAAGGGTTATTCAAAGGGATGAGCTCGCTCCTTGGGATCCCCATTGCGTTGAGTCTGCTGGTGAAAAGGAGATTGATGGAGCTGCTCCGTCAATGAGGACTCAGGCAACTTTAACGTTCCGAATAGTAGGTTCGACTACTATCGGATATCGTCCAGGGGCTATCGTCAGGGTTGGGTGGTCGGCGTCGAAAAACTCGATGTTCTGATCTGACCACTTCATTTTAGACACTGGCCTCATGTTGTGGAGCACAATTCACGTTCTACCTTCTTGTATTCTGTTTTCGAAGAATAAGAGGTTGAGCCGCTGAAGATGTAGGACACGTGTTGGTTGAAGTCGAGGAAATTTGGTTCATCATCGAACGGAGCCTTCTCTACCATGTGAACCCTCTTTCCCTTATCTTGGGATATCTTCCTAGCCCTAGCCTTCTGGAATACGTTGCACTCCAAGAATGTGTGAGCGTTGGTCTTGTGCACCGGACACCATTGTCTTATTGGGCCGCCGTCTTGAGGAGAAGGTCATTAGAGAACTTCTGGCTCTACCTTTCTCTTTCCTCCTTTCTTGTGACTGGGTTTCTAACTTGGTTCCGGGTTGTCTTTTTTAGCCAGTTACTTCTTTTCCACTGCTTTCCCTTTCCCGTCGTTCCTTTAGATGGCTTCATCTACGTGGGCACACCTGTCAATGATCTCGAACAGCTTCATGGCAGACCACACTCGCCTTGTCGCCAGTTCCTTAATCGTATAACGATCTCGGACGTCGAATTTGAAGGCCCGTATCACGGATGCGAGTCAGGCTTCTGTTTGAGGGCGTGTAAATCGTCCTCGACTGCATGTCTCTTGTAGGTGCCTTCAAAATTCGAGAGTAATTGCTTCCAAAGATCCACCCAGGAAGATATTAAATTCGAGGAAGATGAATGAGCCATGACCGATCAGATCCCTTCAATGCCACTGGCAAATAATTGCGAGTGCGTTGTCGTCTGCGCGGCGGCATATAGAATAGTAGAGTAGACGTGTAAGAACTCCTCTAGATCCGTGCTCCCATCATACTTCTCTACTGGTGCGGGATGGAATTTCGGGGGCCAATTTACTTCTCGGAGGGAAGGCTTAAAGGCTCTACATCCGCCTCTAGGCAGGAAAGGTGGTTGGCGACCATGGTGGCCACGCGAACCGCCCATAGATGATGACGAAGAGGTTGATGAGGGATCATCGTAGTCAGGTGTGCGGTCGCGAAGTCAGCGATCACGACTTCGGCCACATCTTGGGGGCGAAGATCGGGAGTCATCGTCTTCATCAGGATAATGTTGTGAAGCTCGTTTGTTGTCACCTCAGCGTGCTGGAATATCTTGGTGACCACGAGCTTGGTTATGATCATGGTTGTCATCCCGACAATTGCCCCTATGCTGATGATCTTGGGGTTGTCGGCGTCCGTCATCGCGTTGATCCTGTTGTTGTCGCCTTCGACCATTTAGTTGTTCACGGAGATTGTGAGCATTTTGTCGGGGATGCGCCTGTTGAGCTCGCCATTGTGGCGAGACATTCTCAGGGATATGACGTTCATCGTTTTGAGGGGCATTAGCCGTACCAACGTTCTCAACAACCTCGTCAACCTAAGGGGGAACGTCTGGAAGTGTCGGACCAGCCGCCGCAGCAAAAGCAAAGTTGAGATTGGTGATAGTTGACTCCATTCGCTTTAACCACGCATCTGCTTCCAGGTGGGTTGCTGGATCAAAAGGGGGTTGTCAAGTAAGTTATTGACGATGATGAAGTGCTCAGCGGGACTACGGACAGGTTCTGATTGAGAAGGGGCTGCATCTCGAGACTGAATGAATTTGCCCACCTCTGTAGAACCCCGTGGTGTTCAGTCTGCACCCCTATCCTCGATCTCGATGTCGGCCATGTTTACATCGCGCACAGAACTTGAATTAGAGGATTCCACATCATCCAGGCTATGAAGGACAGATGGTTCATCGGGATCGATTCCGATGTAGCCCACCATGCGATCTAAAGGGTTGTCGTCCGCAGATGTCGTATGAGATTGACCTCTACGATCATGGATCGGGCAACATGGAACTCGCGTAATTGGTTTCGCAAGCTTCAAGAATGTCTCGCAGCTAGTTAGGGGGTGACTCTTGGACTTATGAATCAGGCACAACGTCTTGTATAGAGAAACAAGCTGAATCCCACGCTCCTCGCAAGCGTCGAATTCATCTTTTGCTTGGATTATGACACGACATCTAGCCAACGGATGACGAGAAGTCTTGTGGATTGGACACCATGCACTATCCTTGTCAGCACACGCTTGCCGGCCAAAGCCAAAGATCGGGCTGCTTTATGCCTTCTGTCGATGGATCGAGATTCCGACGCCTCGTTCTCGATATAAATCGGAGAGGTGGCCACTGGAAGAGATGTATTCTCTTGTGCCGTCATCACGGCCTCGCTCTTGGCAAGTGCTAAAGCAGGCAAGATCAGGATGGCAGCGAAGACTGGGATGACGACGAAGCCGACTTGGACCATAGTGAAGGCTGGCTGGGTTGGATCTCCTAGGCCAGGTTGGTCGTAGAAGCCCATGTTAGAGAATCCTGCTGTTGAACTTATCTCTTCGTAACCTTGATGCACCAAGCAGCCTTCCTGGTGCACCACTGTCGACGGGCTATACGTCGACCATGGTATTTGTAGAGTATGGGGATCACCGGAACTAGGGTGTACGTGAGAATAGATCAGGCAGACAAGGGACAAAGGTTTATACTGGTTTTGGTCCTCTAGATGAGTAATAACCCTACTCTAGTTTATATGTATTATGGATTGGAATATCGCTCAGAATACAATAGGGAATAGAACAACTGGATGAACCCACCGACTAGAAGCTGTCGAGAATGGCCCGACGAAATCTATTCGGTGAATACGACACTGACTTCCTCCAGATTGCTTTTGGGCATGGATTTTGCTATGGCTTGTAACTCCCTCCCCTCACCTCAACGCAGGGACTTTGTTTATATAGCAGAGATTGTCTTCGTTTCCAAATAGAACCTCTGAGTGCACATTTCAGAAAACAAAATCAAGAGTGAACACATACAAGGTCTATATAAACAGACAGCACAATCAAAAAATTCTATGAGCGCAGGCAGATTTAGTAGTTCCCTTTTCCCAATGGTTCAAATTAAATAAATATAAACAAATACAGCTCCACTGTTTAATGCTTAGCAACCTATTGAAGCTAACAGCAAGGCAGGTTCAGAATTTCAGGTATAGTACTGTAGAACAAAACTGGATATACCAATCAAGTGATCAACAAGGCAAATTCCCACAAAAGCAGCTAAAAGGTTAACAAAAATTATTTGCAGTCACGCCTCAGAGTTTCTCATCCTTCTCTAGCTAGGGAATGTTTTTTCCTCGATCTCTTGAGGGTAGATAATGCCGTTATCCCCGGGGGACGATTTCGGGCCTTGGAAAGTTTTTGAATAAGTAGGGGGAATTCGCAAATCCTCCAGACGTAGAGCGCGTAGGGCTTTGAAACCAAATAAGTTACCCACAATGTTCCGGAATACTTCTACGGGAAATGCTCATTGAATGCGCATTCTCAGTATTATGCCTTGAATAGGACTCGAACCTCCACGCTCTTTAGCATGAGATTTTGAGTCTCGCGTGTCTACCATTTCACCATCAAGGCATCTTGAAAGTGAATCGTATTCCATGAATATGATATCTATCTAATGTGATATATGGAATATATGACAAAGGTAGAGTCTTGGAGTATTTCGATCGATCGGTCATATAGGCCTGAGTCAGACATCAAATAGCTTCGATTTGCATTATCCGTAGGACACCTTATATGTATCAAAATCAAAAAGATGTACAATCCAATTTCTCGATTCAATAGAAGCCCAATCAGAGAAATAGAACAAAATACGAGCTTAAGGAAACCTTATTTTTCCTGACTAGCACTCTGACACCTTCTATTTCAGAAAGATAATTTCCTTCTCTATTAGCCGTATTTCCTTAATTAAAGGATACCTTCTCGTATACTATTAGGTATATGGTATTTTCGTATACCACGAACCCATGTATAAGAGGTATGCCTTATTGATAACACTCACTGGTGTTAACAGGAATATCAAATTCTATGCTCAAGTCAGGTAGAATTCAAATTTTTTATTAGAATATCAGGACTCATATAACAAGCAACTAGATAATAATTATGAAATAAGAGTCAATTATTTGTTTTGTAAAGTAAGCAATTTATCCTTGCGCATTTCAGCTCCACTCTTTTAGCTTGAATTTTGCTGAATTATCATTGATACTCAGCAAGTTTAACAAACTAACAAAATAATGCATGAAGTGATTGACGTCGTCTAGGTAGGGGTAGTAATGGGCTAGGGTCCATGGGTCCTTTCACAACCCACCTCAGCTCTTAAAAGATATTTTTAGCTCAATAATTTATTAAATCTTAATCCAACAATTTTTTTACCCTAGCTTTTAGGCTAAAATGTTTGGTCTATTATACCCCTACGTCTAGGTACGTATTCTAATGGACTGAACGTTGCAATTTGGTGGGAAAAAATAATAACATGAGCGGCACCGGCACATCAATTAGCCAGATTTTAAGCAGGATAACTAGGAATATAATCACACCAGTCTGTAGGCAAATGATGGAATCATGACTTGTAACTGCTGCAAGTCGCAAGGGCGTCGAGCTAAGGAGAGAGTCCTTGGATTAGTTGGAGCTAGCCATCCTTTTCAGCTGAATAATCCATCTGGTGACATGTTTGTTAGAGTTTGTGTTGAATATGTGTATAAAGTCGGTTACAGTTTAGTACTTAGAGTTGTGCTAGGTGTAGGATACAGTTAGAGTCAAACTTTGTCCAAGGCTCTCTCTTAAATATAGAGACACACCGGTTGTAAACGCAAGACAACAGTAGCATAGGTGTGGATATGACTGGCCGGCGGCCTAGCTGGTGGAGAGTCATGGATACCCGAATACACTGTAATATACTGGATCGGAGAGGAGCACCCATAATCAGTGCCCCGAGGATATAGGCTTTGGCTGAACCTCATTAATAAATGTCGTGCCTCGATGTCATCTTCTGTATTGGATATTCTATGGTGTTTCGTCCACGTTTGGTTTTCAATGTACTATCAGGGCTGGTTTTATAACAAGTGGTATCAGAGCCTGCGGGAGATCCAAGGTAGAGTTACGAGGGAGGTGCACCACACCATGCCAGGTTGCACACAGTGTCCGGGACAGGGCATGGCGCAAGGTGGAGCGGCGGCCATCAATGGAACTTGATCAGTGGGTCGAACACTTCAGGCAATGGTATGAACCATTCGACGGGCTGCTTTTAATAGGGAGACGACCAGACGTGGTGCTTGGGTTGATGGCGGTGGGAACTATTCGCAATCCAATCGGTGGTGTCGGACACCTCGGGCGGATGGCTAGAACTTTTCGGTAAGCTACTTTCAATAGGGAGACGGTCAGGCCTGACGCTCAGGATTGATTGAAGCTAGAAGCAATTGACAATTTGATTGGTGGAGTCAAACACTCCGGGCAGATGGCCCGGACCTTTCGATGAGCTACGATCGACATGGAGGTGGCTAGACGTGGCACTCGAGTCGATTGGCGGCTGATGAAGATGACGCGGTTGGCGGCAACTTCGACGTGCTACACAGGGACGACGTCGTGGCAAGGTGTGCAATTATTTGTCGGTGATGAGTCCAAGATGGACCATAGCTCATACACAGATGGTGTGTGAGGACGGCAAGGATCGGCGCTTTGGTGCGTGCGGTATGGCTGTGGCAGCAAAGTCGTGAGGCACGGCATGCACAACAGCGGCAACTAACAGAGGCCGAACAAGGAGCTGCGTGCACAAGATGCCATTGATCACATGCAGTCACGCACAGGAAAGCATTAGACATTAATTAAGTCCAGAATTAATTAATGGATGCACTTTGGTGCTGTCTATGGATGCATGCGCATGGGCAGGAGGACAAGGCCGGAAGCCGTCTAGCAAATGTGGGACCTACAGGGAGCAGAGACCAAGGGCTAGGGGACAATGTTGCGAAGCAATTTGCACGGTCGTATCTGCTGGAAGCCAATTAGAAATATGGATCGTGTCTGATATAGGTCGTATTGAAGGAAAGGCTGAATCGATAGGGATTGAGTAGTCCACTCGCACTTGGTTTCCTAGCCGACTCAGATGTTTCAACATGCCTATAAAGGGACCTAGATTAGGGATCACGGATTCATTGAAACACATTGGTTTTTGGCCAAGCGGTGTAAGGATCAACGTTCGTGAGTGTCTATTGCATTGGGAAAAGTGTAGGTTGATCTACACAGGCGAGGCTCAGGTGAGGTGTGTGAGGAAGTTGCAGCGGAGGGGTCGGATCTCTGAAGGTGTTTGTGTAGGAAGTGTGTGTGCAGGAAAACTGGTTGGTCTAACCAGGACAGATCAATTTGACCGAGGCGACAGTCGGTTGAGTTGATTATCGTCGATGACGGCGGCGATAGCTTCCAAATTTGAGGTGAAGTTCGATGGCACCGGAAATATTGTTCTTTGGTAGACAAGGGTGATGGATCTGTTGGCTCAATAGGGGATATCCAAGGTTCTTGGTGAGACGAAATCGGAGATGATGACAAGTGGGAGGAAATCAAGGCGCAGGCAGCTGTGACAATGCAATTGTCTCTCGGATTCAATCATGTACCATGTCATGGAGGAAGATTCACCAAAGAAACTTTGGAACAAGTTGGCAGCCCAATATATGTCCAAGTCGCTAACATATAAGTTGTATCTGAAACAACAGCTATATGGTTTGCAGATGCAAGAGGAGTCAGACCTTAGGGAGCACGTGGATGTCGTCAATCAATTGCTCACGGATCTAAGTAAGTTTGATGTGAAACTAAAGGATCAAGACAAGGCCATGATTCTTCTGAGCTCTTTGCTGTTGTCTTATGAACATGTGGTAACTACTTGTTAACAACAAAATTTGGTAAAGATATGCCAACAATCGAGATTGAATCTGAGGTGGATTTGAAGGAATAAAGGAGTTTTCCAAAACAGACAGCGCATCGGCTGGGACCATATTGGCCGATATGGAATCGGACTCGGGCAGCCGATACGGGTGACCTAAATTGGACTGGGTTAAGCCAATACGGGTAGACTAGCTTCGTGTTGACTTCGAAGAAGGACTTGAAGATATTGCCAACTAGGAATTGAGTCCGGATAAAGCAATTGTATCTATTAATTAGGAATAAGAGTTAGTTAATTTTTTGTAATATTGCGGTAAGAGTCCACCTATGACTTGTTTGTTTATGCAAGTTGTAAAAAGTGTCCGGCAAGGACAAGGTCTGTATGTACGGGTATAAATATAAGCCTGAGGTTTATGTAAAAAAACAGCAACAGTTCAATACAACACTTTCGGCGCATCGCCACAATTTTCCTTTTGCTTTTCGACGAGTTCGTGCTTCGAGTTTGTCAGCTGGAGGTATGGCTTGTTAAATTACCACATAACTTAGCCAATCTAAGTCGATGGCTAATTTAGCCATATCGGCGGAGCCTTTTCTAAGGTTTTGTCGATATCGGCTAAATAAGCTCATTAGCCTAGATTGGCATAAGGTATCTACCACCCCGAAAAGCATTCAGAGACTTGATTGTCTAGATATTATGCATCTTTTTACACTTTGTGCTGCATCAGCCCTAGTCCTAGTTAGAATCATGATCTCTAGCCTGTCTTCCGTTCGTAATAAGGGTAGTATCGGAGTTTCAGCGGATCTTATCTAATATAACTGTTTAGCCTTGTTTAAGTCATCTTAATCAAGCTTTTTATGTTATATTTGCCCTTTATACAAAGAAATTACTTTAGTTAAATATATCAAGCTTGCCTCGGTATATTTACCTAGATTGATATTCTTGTATAAGGCTATATCGAAGTACACTACACCACAACACTAAGATTAGGGATGGATGATCTGACGCTAAAGGCAGATACAGCGACAGACGATCTGACGCTAAATACTTATAGCGACAGACTTCAGCTGCCGGTGTAAGTCCTGCCAGTAAAACTCTATAGCGTCAGACAGTACTTTTAGCGATAGACAGTCTGTTCCACCGAAAATCTATAGCAACAGATAGTCTGTTGGTAAGTTTCAGCGACAGATACTCTATCAGAAACCATATACCGACAGATCATCCAACAATCCATGTACTTATAGCGTCAGACTGTTCAACAGTAGAATTCAAATATCAAAAAAAATAAATAAATGCAATTACAAAACCCATATTCAAGCTTAATGTCCACCACATAAAGATATAGAAGCACAAACATCACATGGAGGTCAAATACATACATACATACATACATATAAATATAAATATAAATATAAATATATATATATATATATATATATATATATATAATGATACATATCTTGTCTTGCACACTACATCATCCAACAAAGTCAGCCATACAACCTTGCCTTGCATGCATCATCCAATAAAGTCACGAGGCACCAAAAGCTTACATGAGTAATTGCCTTCCAAATATACTCCTATGTGCTTTTTACAAGTGGTCACTACGTTTGTATATAGTCTATGAATGTAAATTTAGCGACATACGTGCAGTGCCCTTGAGAGGTGTACTAGAAGCCTTCTTGCAAGCCTTCTTCCTGCATTCCTTTACCTGTCACAGATTTGTTTAATTAGGAACATTATTGGTCATGCATCACAAATCAAACCAAAACGAGAATTATGTCAAGTCAAGTTTATTACTTTACTGAATGGCCATGCAATGTTCATATTGAGAGCACTAGCCATAGTCTGCATCTCGCCATAAGTCCGAGGCAGCATAGCATCCTTTTTCATCACAACATCAACTACCACTTCACAGTATTCATTACCAAGAGGCTGGCCTCCTACAATGGTGTTTGGATTAGTTGAAATGACGGTTCCCTTAGCCACAGGCAACTCAGATCTCAATACAGCATATAATATCACATCCTTTCCAACCTGAAATAAGTGATGCACCCATAAGAATGTTAGAGCAAGGCGTGTATATGAAACCATAAAAGAATGCAGGAAGACAGAAAGATTACAAGGTCATCATGAAGGCGAGGGACATCATTTGTTGTTGTAGTTGTCTTGTTTATAGGTGGTTGGGCTGCATCATGTCCATGGGGGAGCAAGCTCTTGTCATTTCCAGCCTGAAGTAAAGATACACTCATGAGAGCTGGAAACATGGAACATGTTTAAAATCACAGAGAAACACTGCTGTAGCAATGCAAGATTACATGTTTATCAAAGCCTCGGGCTGCAACAGGCCTTGGGGGCAGCAAGCTCTCTTCTGTTGATCGGGCTGCAACAGGCCTAGGGGGGCAACAGGCCTAGGGGGCAGCAAGCTCTCTTCTATTGCACCTGAAATAAATGATGCATTCATGAGAACTATAAAGCATGGAACATATTTGAAATCACAAAGAGAAACATTGCAGTGGCATGGCAAGATTACATGTGTATCATTTGCAAAGAAAGGGTGGATGTCACTTGGTGGTGCAGTAGTCATGTTCCTAGCTGATTGGGCTACAGCAGGCCTAGAGGGGGGCAAGCTCTTTTGCATTTCAACCTGAAATAAATGATGCATTCATCAGAATTGTAATGTAGGGAACATTTTTGAAATCTCAAACAAATACTTTGCAAGGGCATAAGAAGATTACATGTGTATCAATTAGAAAGGAACGGTGAACATTTGTTGCTGCTGTATGAACTACAGCATGCCTATTGGGGAGGAAGTTCTCATCCTCATACTGATCATAGTCCTCATTCTCTGCATAATTATCATATTCTTCAAGCTGAGGAGCATTATGTGCCTCATTGGTAGGTCCTTCAGGTGTCGGAGTCTACACAAAAATCGGAATAGTAATATTAATTGGCTGCTACCAGAGAAATGTGAAGGAGGAGACAAGAGAAGAGATAATTTAGTTAGAGTTTTTACCGCATACTGCCGTGAATTAGAGCCATGATGTGACAGGACTTCGACATTTGCCCTCTCTCGTGCCATCATTTCCTCTTCCAATTCCGCAATGCGTTGCTCATAAGCTTTGTTCTTTCTTTCAGCTTCCTGTCGACCCAAATTTCCAGTTGCATCCTTGTTGACATGAGCGCTTTGAGCCCAGGGATACCAACCTCCTGGGGAGTTGGTCCCAGACCCAAAACACGAACACGTCCTCTTGGCTCCTTTGCCCCACAAACAGCAGCAAAAGCATCGCCTTCTTGAATTGTTTTATCCTTCAACTCTGGTTGAGCTTCGACAATGGCTTTAAGCTCATCCTACAAAATATAAATAAGTGAAGTGTATACAACATAACCATGTTTCTTTTTCTAGGAAACTTACAATGTTCTTGCTGCCTCCCTTAAAAGTACTCCATTTTTTCTTTATGTGTACTGACATACACTTCATCTCTTCGAGCGGGGCGTCCAAGTGCTTTACTTACAAGTGCCCCAAAATAAAGTAGAAGTCATAGATAAATTATAGAATTAAAAAAAATAGAAAACACAACAGCTAGCTGACTATCATGAAACATATGCCAGGAAAATGATTACTGAATGCAACCAACTTCTCTACTTAAACCTATGGTGGAGCAAAAGCACATAAACCTATGGTGGAGCAAAAGCACATCTTATCTTATATATAAAAATGGACCACATGATAGGATTCTGTACCATATTATAACTACGACAAGCGTGGCTGATGGTTCCAGATGTATGATAAACCTTCAACTTTTCACGATTTGCTTTACCTCTTTCAGTGCGAGCCTATGGTAGAAATCATTGAGATTTGCACATTTATAAACAAGTAAAGGAAAAGAGAGATTCATAAGAACTGATCCTTACTTGACATTCAGGAGACCTCCAAAACTTAATAAGACCATTGATGTCATCAGCATTTAATATATTTTTGAGTCTTTCCTTTAGTTGTTCATCTGTTAATGCTTCATCAAAATACTTTTTTTTTAAGTCTGCCTTGTAGTCCTTCCACTTCTTTACAGCTGAATCCATAAACCATTTCCTGACAGGCTCATCAAAATCAAAAAACACCTAATTTGCCATTGAAAATTAGCCATCAGATCATGTACAGATTGAAAAGGAGCCATCAGATCATGTAAAAGATCATAGAACACCTAATTTGCCATTGAAAAAAGCCATCAGATCATAGAACACCTAATTTGCATATGGATGAACTGACTTTTTTTAATATTAGTTTCAATCGTAGCTGTTAATTTTGGATTCAGTGTCTAAACTAGTCTATAGTTCTAAATAAATAGAAACGTTTTCATCTATAGCATTTCAAGTGAATTTTTCATCTATGCCACCAGGGTCATCTAGCTCATGTATATTTAGAGAAGACATCAAAACTTGTAGAAACATAGTCAGAATTGGATAACTTGCGAAAGGGCAGGCAATGATATACCTTCATGTCATCCCAAACTTCATTTTTTATTGCAAGGGGAACATCCCTCCAATCAGTAAATCGAACTGGTAATTTCCTTCTCACCTGACAACCAATGGCACTAGCAAACTTCCGATAAGTCTCTCCTACAGGCTGTCCATGTATTTTGGCTGTTATTTTGATTTTAGGCATGTCTTCTGTCCTTGAAAATATGTCATTCATTGTGGTTATTTTCCTTCCATTCCTCTTACCATTGTGCAAGTCTGTACATATTAAAACATAAAAATATCAGCATATGTTCGCAGAAATTGTAGCAAGAAATTGTAGATTTCCAGAAATACAATACCTTCATTGTCACATAAGAACTCTCCAACTACTTCATAGTCAGGATCAGCAGTAGGATCATCAGTAGTATGCTCATTTGCAGTCTCAACATTTTTTCTTGGTCTTGGTCGCAATTTATGAGGTTCAATGGCTGCATCACTTGGGTTATGAGTTCTCTACATGAAAATGCACATGGCAATGTCAATTAGTATTTGTACTAGTTTAGAAATTTGGCACACGCACATTTGTACAAAGGCCGGCACTATTGTACAAAGGCCAACACTATAGTACAAGGCTAACCTTTGTTCTTTTATTTGGCTGGGTAGGCTGCTGTTGTTGTGGTGGAGGCTGCAGTGCTGCGCTCAACTGGCGAAGACGAAGGGATTCGATCATCTCCTCGTTTCTTGCAACCTTTTCCCATTTCTGCCTCTCATACTCAGTCATGCCTTCGTCTCTGCTTCCTCTTGCGCTTGACATTTTGTCTCCTAAAAAGGTAGAAAGGAATTAGCAATCTTTTCCTTGCATAAAAATATAATACAAACAGAAGGGAACAAAATTTTCAAGTAATCAATGAGTCAATCACATATTGCATGCATAAATAACACTTACTTTTTAGGCTCAACAATTATACCATCTATGTCTGTCCTAGTAGTGGGGACAACCCCATTAATAACATCCACAGTCACCTTGGCATTTAGATCAGGCAATGGCTGTACTAGTCCATTGCCATTATCTAGGTGCTCACTCTCCAAATTATCCATATCATAGAAGCCTCTTGGTTTGGACTGATGAACAGAAACCCACTTAGAACCAGCATGTTCAGGAATATAGAAGACTTGCACTGCTTGTGATGCTAGTATGAAAGGCTCATCTGATATTTTTTCACCGGTATTGAATAAATGTTTAAAGTTGACAGTGGTTACCCCAAACTGATCGGTTTTAACCCATTTTCCTGGAATACTGTTGTCAACCCAATCACACTTTAAAAGAACAACATTCCCCTTTTGGTTATAGTTCAATTCGACTATCTCCTTTATAATGCCATAATAAGTCTTGTATCCTACTGTGACATTATCATTATCGCCCCTCTCAAAGCATGCAGATTCTGAAACCAAAGCAACCCCACTATTTTGAACAGACCTACCCACATCATAGGACATAGTATGAAAATCAAATCCATTTATTCTGTAGCTACAATATTTTTGTGCACTCATGATTGGCGCCTTGGCTAAAATTTGTATCTCAACTGGTACTTCCTCACACGCTTGTTCCACCTATGATTAGTAAGAAATGTTATTATTAAGGTAAATGAGAAGTTCAACTTAGATAGCATGTGTTAAGTTCTCTTCCTACTTACATGAGACCTAAACCACTCATGGAAGCATTCGTGCTGCATTCGGTTGATAGCTAGTTGGTTTCGAACACCAATTGAGGATAGATGGTGAGCATACTTTCTGCAAAGGTGAAATTATTATTTTACCGTGCAATAGAATGTAAACATAATATGGTGTGAAGTGAAACAAACTACTTACTCCAAGTAAGGCCCTATATTTGCATAGTTGAACAAAACATATCTATGTGCTTGCAGCCAAGTCTTGTGGTCTAAACTGACTGTGCACTTCCCAACCAAACCCCGACCGATGCTATCAAAGAAAGGGGTTGTGGAATTTTCAGATTGTAGCCCTTCAACATTTCTAGGCACTTGGCTGTGTAAATAGTGTCCACATAGTGTAAGACTCTCATAAAACATATAACCCTCCATAATCGATCCCTCCGGATGGCTTTTTGTATGAACTTCACCTTTCAATCTCATCAAAAACTTATACACATATATAATAAGCCCATTATGTTGTGAAAATAGTATGTATTTTTTTTATACGTATGCTGTAATACGCTCACAGAAATTACCTATCAACAGGCCACATGCTACGGAAATGTACTGGACCAGCCATTCTTGCTTGGGCAGGAAGATGGACCATCAGATGTACCATCATGTCAAAAAAGGACGGAAGGAATATAGTCTCTAGAAGGCTTAAGGTTTCAGCTATTTCAGCCTCTAGACTATCCATATCACTTTTGCGGAAAACAGGAGCACAAATTTTCTTGAAGAAATGACTAACACGTATCATTGCAGCACTAACTACTTCCGGCAATACTTTCCTCACAGCAAGCGGTAGTAGGTCTTGTAGAACAATGTGGCATTCATGAGTCTTAAGCCCAAACACCTTTCTCTCATTGACATGAACATTGTGACGTATATCAGATGCATAACCAGCAGGAAACTTCACCCCTTTCAGTACTTCACAAAATAATTTCTTATCATCAAGACTAAATGTATATGGTGCTGGTGGTAAATAAAATTGGTCTTCAACATCAATAGGGTGGAGATCACTTCTAATACCTAAAGCTTGAAGGTCTAAGCGAGAATTTAGATTATCTTTAGACTTTCCTTCAGCACCCAAGAATGTATTAACAAAGTTCTCATACACATTTTTCCCTATGTGCATGACATCAAAATTATGTCGCAGCATCAAATCTTTCCAATAGGGAAGTTTAAACCAAATAGACCTCCTTTTAAAAATGACTACTGGGTCCCCTTTCTTGCGTTTCTTCCTTGCTGGTTTCTTTCCAGATGGGTCCTTGCCAAAAACTGTAACAATATCTTTAGTACACTCCAACACTTCCTCCCCAGAGAGTGGAGCAGGTGCCTTCCTAAATTCAGTTGAACCAAACTTATCAACATCGAACCTAAATGGGTGGTTTTCATCCAAAAACATACGATGGCCCATATAGCAAGTCTTGCTGCCCTTACCAAGTCTATATGAACGAGTATATGAGTGGCAATCAGGACATGCCGCTTCACTAGCGGTGACACAACCAGATGCATAGCCTAGACCCGGGAAGTCTGTAATAGTCCACAACACTGCAGCCTTTAATTGGAACCACTCGCGCTTAGATGCATCATAAGTTCTAACCCCCGTGACAAACATATCTACCATATCATTCACAAATGGCTGGAGAAAAA
Source organism: Oryza officinalis (assembly GCA_008326285.1). Lineage (NCBI taxonomy): Eukaryota > Viridiplantae > Streptophyta > Magnoliopsida > Poales > Poaceae > Oryza > Oryza officinalis. Next base: position 50,791,332 of record BDMV01000001.1, on the reverse strand, counting down.
CATCCATATCACTACCAGGAGCATACTTTCCAGGAATTAGAAAAGAGAGTATGAAATTTGATTGCTTCATGCACATTGATGGTGGAAAATTGTAGGGAATACATATACTAGGCCAAATGCTATAACTGCTAGTCTGGGTTCTATAAGGATTAAAACCATCGGTGACAAATGCAAGACGTATATTTCTGCAATCCTTAGCAAACTCAGGATATTTAATATCAAAGTCTTTCCATAGAGGAGAATCAGCAGGATGCCTAAGAACATCATCTCTTGTTCTCTCCTCATCGTGCCATCTTGTTAGAGCTGCTGTTTTAGAACATAAAAACAATCTTTGGAGCCTTTTCTTTATCGGAAAGTACCGAAGAACCTTCTTAGGAACCTTGTACACATGTTTCCCATCTAGACTCTTCCTAGCTGATTTCCAACGAGAAACCTTACAGGTTGGACATATTTCAGCTTTTTCATGATCCTTCCAATATAGAATGCAATTATTATGACAGGCATCAATACTAGTGTACCCAAGTCCTATGGACTTGATCAATTTCTTAGTTTCATAGTAGTTTCTAGGTAGTGTTGAACCCTCAGGTAAGACATCATTAAATAGATCTAGCGCAAGGTCAAAACTTCTATCTGTCCATCCTCCAAGGAGCTTGATGTGAAGAAGCCTAATCAGGAAACGCAGTTTGGTGTACTTCTTGCAATTAGGAAATAATTCCTGACTATTGGCTTCTACCAACTTTTGGAGGTCAACTAGTTCTTTAGGAAGCTCAGCGGAACTGTTGTCTTCAAAATCCCCTCTATCATCTAAACCACATGCTAGGTCTCTAAGCAATGCAGATATGTCATCCTCTTCACTGGACTCTTCCACAGGATCAACACCATCACCATTGTCGGTATTCACATAAGAGGAACTAGCTTCCCCATGTAAGTTCCAAGTTGTGTACCCTTATAGAAACCCATCACATATCAAATGCTCTCGTATATCACTTGAGTCTCTCCAAAATGAGTTAACACACTTTCTGCAAGGGGGTATCTTGTCCCCTACCGCTGAATTTCTAAATGCAAAAGCTAGGAAACTGTTGACCCCTTGTAAGTATTCCTTTGTGTGCCTAGCATCACTATGGATCCATGATTTATCCATGAGTCTTTGTGGGGACTGAGCGTGTACCTGCAGTACTTGAATCTGTTGGCCGCAAGCAATGAGAAGAGGATGACGTCGATGCAGAGGTTTAGTGGGCCAGCTCCACAATACTTTCACCAAGGGGCCTAAAATGAATAAGAAAGAATAACTCAATTAAGCCTGCTTGTATAACACTGGAAAACAACAATGTGTGATGCTTGGAAATTGATTTCTTCAGTAGCTAGCAAAAAAATTGATGCACATAGCTGCCTGTGTGATGCAGCCTCAAATGCTACCATATATACATACATTCAGAACTAACATCACTAATAAATAGCTAGGAACATAACTTCTACACAGAATCACCAATCGCCGCCAAGAGAAATTAAAGAAGTTTATTTTTAGCTTTCAGCACTTGCCACCAGAACAAGTAAAGTTGCTATCACTTGGCATTAGTCATCTTATGGTTAGCTTGATTCATTACAAAAAAAAAACAAGCCTAAATTCTTAGCAAACTGCTTGGCCTCCAAAAGAATTAATCAGGACACAATGTGCTATTATGTTTTTTTCCTCAACAATCGCTATTTAAGACCTGTAGATCGGCAGAACCTCTCAGACCAAAGACAAATGGTTGTCAAACCCAATTTATGGACACAAGCCATAAAGCAAATTCCTTAACCTGTTTCTTGTGCTATTCAGTAAACTTTCTCCAATCTGAGCTCCAAACACGACAATCCATCTCTTAAAAACTAGCACAGCAAAAAAACGAATCTGTATCCAGATTGCAACAACTTGGGAACAACCTAAAAGAAGATGCAGGAGTGGATATTTGGGCATACCGATGGATCTGCACCAAAAAATTGAATCAGGGTCGCGGAGATGTCGGAAGCGCTCCCAATCGCGTGCTCAACCTTGGATGCCACAGCTGCCGCTGCTGTGTTCCAGCATGTGCCTTGCAACCTCCCAATCTGATGTCGTGTTCTGTAACTAACAAGAAAGCAGTAGAAACGATGAGGGCAGCAGCAGAATCATTGCGGGTCTTGTGCCCATAAGGAGGAGAAGGCCACACACCTGGATACCCAGCCCTAGCGAAGGGAGAGGACTCTGCAGCACCGCCTCTACGCCATGGGGCAGGCGTCCTCCGTCGCGCGTGCACCAGGCGGCGTGGGTGCGGCTGGCGGGACCGGGGCGTCGGCGGAGCTCCAGGCGGCGTGGGTGGGGCAGGCGGGACCAGGGCGCCGACGGGGCTCCAGGCGGCGCTACCTCGAGCACGATTAGGCGGGATGGGCGGTGAACCAGGCGGCGCAGTTGGGTGGGCAGGGTTCCAGGGCTCCAGGCGCTGGGTGTGGGCGAGATTTGGGAGGGAGCGTGGGATTTGGGAGAGGATGAGGCCGGGTGCTGAGAGGAAGAGGGCGAGATTTGGGAGGGGACACGGGATTTAGGAGAGGGCGGCGGCGCGGGCGCTATTTTGGGCGAGCCAGCGCGCGGGAGAGTCCAACGCTGTGACGGCGACAGCGGGATCTGTGATTTTGGGGAAGAAAGGGTTTAGGGTTTCTCGCTGTATGTGTGGGCCACGCTAAAATTATGCGCGCGAACTCATGGTAAAGAGGCGCGCGAACTCAATACGCGAGCTAAGTGGGGTTCACCATTGTTTTAGCGACAGACAGATGGATACTGACCGTCAGATGGTCTCTGAGTAATGTTTACCGTCAGATCCTCCATCCCTAAATAAAACTTTTACCGTCAGATGTCTGACGGTGTTTTGGTATTGTGGTGTAGTTAACGTGTGAATTTGAAGATCTTTAAACAAACACACACACATTTTCAAGACTTTGTAGCATCCTGATATGTAGAATTATCTTCACTTCTTCCTGTTTGTGAAGAAACAAGCAATTAATTCCTTGCACAAAACAACTATAATTACTGTTTCATCGTTGCAGTTTCAGTAATCATTGTTTTCTTTTCTTGCTTCACTACGAGACAGTGAACTTCGCAATTGATACTAGCACGAGAGCTTTTTATTTTTTTCCTCTAACATATATACGATCTACATGCACAGGTTTTGGCCTTTTTGGCTATTTCTACTGGGCTCATTTGCTGGTACTATGCATACCATTGAAGAGTAGGAAGAATTTGGAGGCAATAGACCACTACTTCTGGAGAAAAAAATCAAGTAATTTTTGGAAGTAGCATAATATTGTGTGCACAACATTTGAATATATGTTATAATTGATAATACATATCCTACTGATGCAAATACCACTGTGTGCACCATATCATCATATGTTGTACTAAGGTTTGTGTAGTTTCTTTGATTCCAGCTCAGCGCATGGGTATTTTAGCTACTACGTCCCAAAGGTAGATGGAGGTAGTATGTCACATTCAAAAGTGAGTTTCGTTTGTCCTACATCTTCATTTGCATGTAATTTAATTAGTTCCACAACTATGTATCGTGTTTGAGAAGAAAAATATTTCAATTCTTATCTATTTTATAATAAAAATTATCCAAAGTGTGAAGAATCATAATCGGAGGAGTCCTGCTATACGATGCTCTCTTAACTATGGTTTATAGGGGCATATTAGTAATTTGCTAATTGTGTGGGTAGGGATAATTTAGGAATTTATATGTTTTTTTCCAAATTGTTGGACTGGTATCACTAGATGCCATGCATCTTTCTGCTGCATCCATTTGACTGCCTCGCTCACTGCATTCATCGCCCAATCCTCCCGTCGATGACGCTCTACTCTGGTAGCCACGGGCCGCTCTCCGACGGCATTCACCCCTGCTATCTGTTGTTGTTTGTTCCCTATCATCTCGTCTATCTGTCGCGGCCAGAATTGCTGTCACCGTTTTCACAATCACATGTGCACGCTAGAGCTTCGCAAGTGCCCACCACTCCATTCCAGCACTGGCTACATGTGACCCCTTTGCTTTCATCGGATTTTGGCAGCGGCCGCTTTCGGCCGGAGTTCGTCTTCGTAGGTCGCTGACATTTGTCCCGAAACCAGTCCCGAGAAACGTCCAATAAATTGACATATGAAATCCAGCTTATTTAGTACTATTGAGATTGCAATATTCCTTGATTGCAGCTACAGCTTTGCAAAATTCAGATTCATTCTGAATAGTTGTTGTTGTATGTTGGTTGCCTGGCAATACACAATGTATCACATAGTAAATTGTCTGGTTTTTTCTTCGGTAGGTCTGCTACTAATACCCTCTGAATTTGTTTCATGCTCCATAATGTATTCCAGTGCAAGATGCAAAACGATAAGTACTAAGAGTGCTACATTCGTGCAGTTTCATGTTGCGCACTGCAGCCGATAAACGATGTTGTCCTACCTAAGGCAGGAACTTTCACTTGCAGATTAGCTGTACTTATTTTGTGGTACTCTACTTATATGTTAGATTTCCTTCAGCTTTGTCAAGCCAAAAAATGAATGCGCGCAATGCAGAATTACATGCTGCTCTCATGATCTGCAATGATGAAACAACAATTATAGTTGTTTTGTGCAAGGAATTAATCAAGGGTTTACAACAAATGAGTTCCTGAAACTACATTTCATCAAGCCTGCGGTCCTCTTCTCACTATCGTTTAAACTCTGTAACCAAGCTCACGAAATCTCGGTCATTCGATCAAGATCCTACGGACGTTGTCGAACGCGCTGACTCACACCGCCGCAAGCAATCCTGATGTGACCATGGCTACTATGGATACAACCGTTGCTCACATCATAGTTCAACCGGAAGATATCCAGATCAAACAGTCCAAGTTCTGGAATCCAATTCGGCCACCTGCTACATTGCTAAATTCAAATGGCCGCCAAATATATATACGAGCTCTGTTTTGGGCCCATGAGTACTTGATGAAAAGCTCTTGGAGTCCTCTTTCCAACGGATCCAGCCTCATCTCCAAATTCCTTCTCAGTCATCCGCAATCACAAAAACAAGGTGTTGCGTCACTTGTAATAGGCCTATGGGCTTGTAACTTTATCTGGGACCCCGGCTCAGGTGGGGCCCATGTGGGGTGCGCCTCAACCTGGTGGAGCACGACCTAAGAACCCCCTTGGTCATCCTCCCATCCCTTTAAATAGTTAGGTACCCCTTCAGGGTTTCTCGGGTTTTGTTTAGATTAAAGTTTAGCTTCGATACTTTGCCGTGTAATCCCGTGATCGGTTAGATCGCCGGTTTGCTCGTTACGGAATCCCAACTTATCAATTGTATTCAATTCCTATTTGCAATTCAGATTGCTTTTATTTTGTTCTTGCTTGTTTCTTCGATTTGCTTGCAGGAATAAGGTTGATCTGCACCGACAAGATCAACAACCCACGGAGAGGTGTATCGATCGCTAAGGCGCAACACAACAACATCTCATACGGTTGTAGTCAAGTCGTCAACGTTTCTCCCAAATCGTAGTTATCGTCAACTCACCGAAAGATCGGGCCAATAAGATCTCTAAGCGTATCGAGTGGAGTTCAGGGTTTATCAAGTGGTATCAGAGCTGCTCAGGGTTTATCAAATCCTGGCCATTGATTATGATCCAACGACACAGGCTAATGGGCCTGCGGACGGTAACTGGGCCGCACATGCTCGCCCGCGTCTGGGCCGCTCACGTTCGCCCATGGCCTGCTCGACTGCTTGCACGCGCTACGGGTCACGCACGCCTCCGCGCGCGATGAAGGGCCTCCTCGCCTAACGGGTCATGCGCGCTGTTTTGGGCCGCCACCAGCTTTTGGGCCTTACTCATTTTCCCCTTATTTTTTTCACCCAAAAATCATTTAATATTTATAGAACCAAATTTTAATCACTTTGAGCCATCATTTTAAGATATAAAATTATTGTAAATTTTGTATGTGCATTCTAATGTATTTCTAATAAGTAAATTGAACCAACGGGAAGAACCTAAAAAAATAAGTAAGGCTTCCGATAAAAGTTTTCGTCCGTTGTCCATCGCACGTGGAATCACCTTTGGTAATCAGTTTTTTTCGGCAATAATAAGTTTTTTGGATAATCACATCCGTTTCCTAATCTGCAAAGCGGTATAAAATTTAGAGATATTTGTGAGGTATGTATAAATTTGAGATTTTGTGCATGTGTTATAAGTACACAAGCAATCTTAACCATCCATATTTGTTTAATATTCACCCGTTGCAACGCACGGGCATATTTGCTAGTATATGAAAACGTCAATATTAATGACCAGAGGGAGTTTGTCTGATCTCATGGGTTTTCATCTATCTATCTATCTGTCTATCTATCTATCTATTATATTACGAAGACAATCTCGAAAAAAGACACCACATTCGTTATGAAAGCTAAAAATTCCCACGTTAATCGGGAAAAAAGAAAAATATTTACACCATTAGGTCATAGATGACTAATTTTCAATGGTGTAGATTTTGTGGGACAATATTGTGTCCAAATAGACAACAGGTATATATTAAGATTAGGTGTCCAAGAGGGAACATGGGAGTCGGACAGTTGCTTGATTAGGAGTCGAATATATTGCATGCATATGGATATGATGGTATTTAGAGGATGAATCGAATTACAACAATGCACGTTCATACGTGACTGGAAAAACTATTACTACATACATACCATACATACGTGGCCATTGATAGTAAGGAATAATGCATGCATATCATGCCATATGCACGGATTGAGATTTAGAGGATTAAAAATTATCATGTTAAATCATTAGATCATAGATGACTAATTTTCAGTGGTGTAGATTATGTGGGACAATATTGTGTCCGAATAGACAACAACTATATATTAAGAATAGGTGTCCAAGAGGGAACATGGGAGTTGGATAGTTGCTTGATTAGGAGTCGAATATGTTACATGCATATGGATATGATGGTAATTAGAGGATGAATCGAATTACAACAATGCACATTCATATGTGACTGGAAAAACTATTACTACATACATACTGTTGACGGGTTATATCCGTAGATCATATTCTGAGGATATTGGGGTACGTTGGAATAAGAATCTACACGAAATGATATCAAGCACACAAAAGACAAGGATTATACTGGTTTTGGCCTCTCGTAAGGTAATAATTCTACTCCAGTTTATATGGGATTATGAAAACCATAGAGATTATAATAGAGAACAACGAAAAATGTAGAGTACCGACGAGATCTCTATCGAGAATGACTCGACGAGATCCAGGCGATGAGTTGTCTTCAAGTCCTCCGAATTGCCTCTGTTATGGTGGTGGCTTGCGCTATAATTCGATGATCCCGTACCCCCTAGGGGGCCTTGTATTTATACTACAGACTACCCTGGCTTCCAAGAAGAACTCGGAGAGTACTTTTGGTTTACGAGATCACAGAGATTGTATCTTTCCCAAATAGAACTCTAACACATTCTATTTGGGATACAATTTTCTTGTTTCTTAGCTGAATTCCGTAACATTAAGGTGACCTTCCCGTATCCTAAGGGTATACCGTATCCATATGCTTCACAACCCCAAGGATAGGAGGTATGCTTTATCCGTATCCCTGACAGTAGCCCTCGACTTCAAATCAAATGAATTCACAGTGTTCTCGAGCCAAAGTCCTTGAATAAATGATATCGGGCTTGCCTAACCATTCTCGAATTATTGAGAAGACATGAAGCATTCGACAACACCATCAAAAAGCAACGGTCCACCATGAATTTGAATTAAAGTCTAAAAAACTACCATAAACAAACCGAGAAAATCACGGCGGCCGTTTCTCTTTCTTTCTTGAAATACGAACCGTTGGCCTCGACCTATAAATTCCCATTTTGAGATTCATTTTGTCTCCTTCCCACAAGTAATCCCTTATTCATCTGCGCCCTTTCAACCTTCGCCAGTCCAAAAGCCAATCTTCATTCTCCATCTTCAACCTCAACCAATCCAACGGATTTGGGCAAATCCAACATTGGTGTGGAGGAGCTGAAGACACTGTAGATCGAAGGATCACTCCCGGGGAAGAAAACCTTGCCTCGATCGGAAGGAGGTACAAACCCTAACCCCACACTTGTCCAAATTGTTTGTCTCGGAGATTTCGCACAGTGTGGGTTCCTGCCTCCTTCCGAATATCTTCTTCTTCTCTTGAACTTCTACGACATCCACCTTCTCCACCTGAACCTCAACTCTATTGCCTTTCTTAGTATCTTCACACACTTTTGCGAGGCATACCTTGCGGTATCGCCTTTTCTAGATATGTTTAGACACTTTTACGAGCTCAGATGGATGGAATCCCGCATAATCTCCGGCTGCTGCGGCTTCCGCCTCCAAGAGGGGATGAGGGCGGAATACATCCCCTTCAACTGCCCTTCTTCTTGAGGGGCGTGGAGATCAAAATGGTTTTACCAACACGTCGAAGACCGCCCCGCTAGCCTTGCTGTCCCAGAAGAGAAGCCCGCGCGCTCCCTCTTGTGGACATCCAAACCTTTTCTAACCCCTTCCCTTAAAAGCTTTGTACACAAGCTCCGTGAGCTCCGAGAATAGGGGTTGTCAGGGTATGAAGTCGCTGAAGACTTCATACATCATTGAATTCAGCCCCTCCAAGCTCGCGCTCACCCCGTGTACGAGTTCACGGGGACACAAGATGAGACACGAATATCAGTTCGGGGTATACGATCTCGTAACCCTCCCGACCTCAGTCCGACCATGGCTGATTCTCATAACATATCATTGTTGTTTCGTTTGCAGAACTCAATGACGTAACCGTGGTCACCCGGGTCGGTCACCTAGTTACCGATGCTCCATCAGACCCGGACAACTCTGTCACCCTACTTTGCGACCTCCCATCCTCGAACAGGGATGCCGCCATCAATGTAAGTGACTGAAAGTTTAAGTGTCACTAATTTGGTTTTGGTGATTAATGATAAATCCAATTATACGAGACTAATATTTTTGTAAGCATTTTCTTTGTCCTAGTCTCATGTAGATATGAAAGTGGAAATTGTGAGAAATGGTTCGCTGACTTCATGAGTTGAGATAGAAATATTCGTTGATGGTAGACCTAAATCACAACAAGGATGAAGTGCACGGAGATCAAGTCATATGTATCATTCCTCCTCTCCATGCATATATTGATATGTTCATATATAATATTTCTATGGGAATAACAATATACATGTGAGACTAATGTTTTGTTTGAGCATTTTCTCTTATTTAGTCTCTTTACATTTAGAACATGGAAATGATGAAGGTATGTTTTTATTTTAATGCCTATATTTGATAAATGCCTTCTATTCTTGTATAGGATAAACTTTCAATGTTTCATATCTTTTTATGCATACTCTTACTTCACACAAACATTTTATATGCATACATTTAGGGGGAGCAAATCTTATACCTTAGTTATGCATGTACTTGATCCAAGTTATTCACTTTCATTTAATTGAGATCTTTACATTTGAGCATATATTTGGGTATATGACACTTGTGGTGTTGATTAATACCCATCATTTATTCATATCCTTTTATACATGCAATCGGTTGGTCAACAAGTAAAGGTTGACAATCGGATCATTCGGACTACTAATTTCATTGAGTTGAATAAGAAAAAATAGGTCCCAAGGATTGAAAATGTGTTGATGCTTAAGTGATATGATTAGACCTAAAGATATCAAGGATGACAAAGTGAAGATATTGAAGATGTGGGATACAAAGTTGTTACTATGGCAAAACAGTGAAAAGCAAGCGATGCTCGGTCGTGATGGACCATGCGATGGTGAAGGGCAAGCAAGGGGCTTGGCGCCGAAGAACCAAATCCGGTGGTGAAGGACGAGTGACGACTTTGTCATGATGGACCATGCAAGGTCATTTGAAGCTAGAAGTAACTGCATCAATCATTTGAAGAATATAAGGTGAAACGGTTTTGGCGTTGGCGTCACTCAAGTCAAAGAAATGAAGATGGAAAGAAGACATTCCTATTAGTATAATTCGCTTCCTATTTACTTTTGAGTATATGAATGTCGTACTATCAAGAGGGATGCAACGTCGATATGTTTGTGTATGTCTCGGTGCTCAAAGTGACCTATCCTAGTGCTACCTTGAGAGAAACCCAAGTTTTAACCTATCCTTTGAGTGGTTTTAGACCTTCCTTTTGGTTGAGTTGGGTAATTCTCTGAATGAGCTTTTCATAAAGTCCAAGATCATCAAAAATGGGCTTCCGAGCAAAAAGTTATGGCCGTTTTGCTTGGTGTTTTTCGGAAATTCCGAAAATATTTTGGAAAGTCCGAAAATTTTTGGAAATTCCTAAAATGGCTACGAAACTGAGATTGCCTTCTGTTAATTTTTGGACTTATCTGAAAATGCATTTCGGAAATTTCAAAAAATAGAATCTTGGCTTCCAACGACTAGTTTTGAGAGGCTTGGGTATATAAACTCCTCCACCCCTCCTTTAAGTGACTGCTGTGCTTGGGCATTATTAGACACATCCAAAGCCAAATAGCCTTTCCCATTCCCCTACCTTTGTGGTGCCTCTTTGTGAGAGGGATTTGACAAGGGAAGAGAGTTGGGTTGAGAGATTGAGAAGTTGAGAGCTAGTGAGCTTCACTCCATACTTTGAGCACTAGAGTTCATAGTAAGCAAATCTTCTATTGTGTTTGTTACTCTTGGAGACTAAAGTTTCCTAGACGGCTAGGCGTCGCCGGAGAGCACCCAAGGATATGGTGTGCCTCGGAAAATTTGTAAAGGCTTCGATTTCGTCTCTGCAAGAGAAGAAATCAAGAGTGAAATTGAAGAGTGCATTTGTGCAACCTCGTGAGGAAAGGGTTAAAATAGACGTAGGATCTGTGGATCCGAATTTTGGGAAACAAATCATGTGTCTCCTCTCTTGGTTTGCTCGTTCTTGCCTTCTCTCATATTGTGCTTGAGCTTGTTTTAACCCGATCTACTTGTATGCTTAATTGATATAGTTGGTGACCTTATACCTTGCTTAGATACCTTGTTTATCACCTTGTTTGTTCGAGCTACAAGTTCATAGCTAGTGTTTTATTTGTTATTCGCCGAACTTTTCGGTTGAGACTAGAACTTCCAATCCCATACCGAAAGTTCCGATTTGAACCGAAAATTCTCATCATTCTATTATGCTATGAAGTTGTGATAATTTTTAGGAACACCTATTCACCCCCCCCTCTAGGCGACATCAAGGTCCTTTCAGTGACTTAGATCGTTGTTTTTCTTTTGACTATTGTTATGCAAAAGAGTAGTAATCTAAACCTTACAGGTCCTGCCTTTGACGGACATCATTGGCCCGCTCGTCGACCACTAGGTATCGTCTTCTCTAAAAGAGAAGGCAATCTCGGAGCAGGCCACTACCGAGAACGCTCTCAGCAGCAGTGGAATAAAACCCTCCAAGAAGAAGTGGGCGGCTTTAACCAAGCCGTCCGGAGCAGGAACACTAGTGCCGACAAGCGACTCGGGGGTAAGTCTCACTCCATGTGGTCCATAAACCAACCTGAGGAGGATCTTTGGTCCTGACTTACATATCTTGCAGACCACTTCCGGCACAAAGTCTTCTTCATTGGGGAAGAAGATGCTCCTGAAGCAGCCCAAGCCCAAGTAAATGACCATCTTTATCAATTTCTGTGTTCGGTGTTCTCGCAGCGTCTGCTAAGACGCACGTTTCTTCCTGTTGTAGCCCCTCCCCCGCCACTTCGGCTCAGAGTACTAGTCACGGGGGCACGAGCTCCACATCTCCCTCAGGCATCGTCGTCACACCCGCGCCTCCCCTTCCTCCGCCCAATGCCTCCCCTGCCATCGTACCACATTCCGTGATCAATAGGCTGGTGGAGGCCAGCCGCCTGCTACAATCTGGCATGCGCGATGTTCTCGCTGAAGTCGAGCAGCTCTGGACGATAGCCTCGACCTCGGACAAACGCGTCACCAAGCTAGAAACTCAACTGGCTGAAGCACAAAGGGACTTGAAGAAGTTCAAGGATCTGGTCGCTGTCCACGAGAGACAACGGCAAGGATGCGAGAAATGGCTGGAGGAGACCCAAGGGAACTTGGCGTCACTCCGACAAGGCCTCCAGGAGAATTACGGACGACTCGACATGGTGGCCCGAAACTTAGGTGTGCACGAGAAGGGCCCTGATTTCCTAGACGAGACAACTGTGTTGGGATCTCTGGGTTCTCTCATCGGCAAGCTAGAGAGTACATTCACGAGGCATGCCGAGCAAGTCACCGAGGAGATGCGCACTGGTCTCCGGACCGGCGCATGTCACGTTCTCGCGTGACTCAAGCTCATGCACCCCGAGGTGAACCTAGAGGAGGCGCTAGCGAAGGACGGGGCTGACAAGACACACGAGAACGTGATGTCAGAGCTCGTCAACTTGGGAGAGCGCGTCATTCCTTTTTTTGAATAGTGATGGCCACTCCTTTGTAATTTTTAAGAACAGTTTATTAGGCTTGTCGTATCTGCAAAATATCCCTTTCATAAACTTGATGGCGTGCTCAGCTTTGATTTATCTTGTTGGCTCTACTTTAATCCACTTGGTGAATTTGTTGATACCCATGAGCAAGAACTTGTAGTCGCCTTGTCCTTGAGGAAACGGTCTGAGGATGTCAAACCCCCAACACGAGAACGGCCAGGTGAGAGTGATAGTTTGGAGCGCTTGGGCCGACATCTTGGTGTGTTTGCTGTGAAACTGTCAAGCTTCACACCATTTTACCAAGTCGCAAGCGTCTTGATGGGCTGTCAGCCAGAAAAATCCCTATCGAAAGGCTTTCTCGACCAAAGTTCACCCGCTAGCGTGAGAACCGCATATTCCTTCTTGGATGTCGAGTAGGAGATCTTTGCCGTCCTCGAGAGAGACACACTTGAGCAAGACTCCATTCGGTGCTTTTTGTATAGGTCGTTGCCGATCATAAATAAGCTTTTGCCTGACGCGAAAGTTTTTCTGTTGCGGTGTCTTCGTCCGGAAGCCTGTCGGCATCCAAGAAATTGATGAGCGGACTATGCCAGTCTTCCGTGGTCTCGATGTTGGCGATTATGTGAGTGACCACTACAGTAACCCCCGAGTTGTTCTCAGAGTTGGCTAAGGCGCCTTCGTCATCCATGGTTTTAACTGAGGGTTTTGTCAGGATGTCCAGAAAAGTCTCTGGTTGAATAGGTTCTCTTCTGGACGCGCGCCGTGCTAAATTGTCGGCGTCGATGTTGTCTTTGTGATAGACGTGACATACTTTCAAGCCGTCAAACTTTTGCTCCAGCTTCCTGACTTCGGCGAGATTCTTGGTCAACTTGGATTTGAGCATTTGTAGTCTTTGTGTACTTGGTTGGCGACTAACTCTGAGTCCTCTTTAACAATTAATCACTTTGCTCGAAGTGATGCAACTGCTCGTAACCCGGCGAGTAGTCCCTCGTATTCTGCGGTGTTGTTTGTAGCTTTGAAGTTGAGGTGTATTGCATGTCTGAACTGATCTCTAGCTGGAGATGTCAAAATGAATCCTGCCCTTGCTCCCTGGATGTTGAAAGCCCTATCGAAGGCCATTATCCATGTCTTGTCGTTTGTATGACTGGTTGGGGTGTTCTCGGGAACGGTCCAATCGACAACAAAGTCAGCGAGAACCTATGACTTGATGGCTGTACGTGGGATGAAGTTGACATCGAATTGGTTGTGTTCGATGACTCATTTAGCAATGCGTCTAACGATGTTTTTGTTCCTTTCCACTTCGCTAAGAGATGACGGTCCACGTCTTTGTTCCGTGACTTTGTGAGCCTGGAAGTAATGACGCAGCTTCCGTGATGTCATGACTACAACATAGAGCAATTTCTGGATTTGAGGATATCGAGCTTTGGCATCGTGGAGGGCCTCGCTGACATACTACACGGGATGTTGTACTTTGTCCCTCTCAACGATAATCACAATGCTAACAGAATAAGGTGTAGCAGCAATATATAGAAATAGTTCTTTCATTTGCTGTGGGGCAATGAGTACAGGGGGGTTGGACAAGTACCGTTTGAGCATGATAAACATGTTCTCGGCATCCTATGTCCACTTGAACTTATCTTGCTTTTTGAGTAGGGCAAAGAAAGGTTGTCCTCATTCTCCCATCCTGGTCACGAATCGGCTTAGAGCTGCCATACATCCTGTAAGCTTCTACACTTCCTTGAGTCTTTTCGGCGACTTCATGTTCTCAATGGTCTTGATCTTCTCGGGGTTTGCTTTGATTCCTCGTCCGGAGACAAGAAGTCATAGCAACTTCCCCGACGGTACTCCAAACGTGCACTTCTCCGGGTTTAGTTTGAGCCAAAGTCACTGGAGATTGTTGAATGTTTCCCTCAGGTCATCAATCAGTTTATCTTTTGTTTTTGTCTTGACCACAGCATCGTCGACGTATGCTTCCACATTCTTGCCGATCTGGTCATCGAAAGCCCCCTGGATTTCTCACTGGTATGTGTTGCCTGCATTGATTAATCCAAAAGGCATCTTGGTATAGCAGAAAACACTGAAGGGCGTGATGAACTTGGTCTTCTCCTCATCCTCTTTGGCCATGCTGATCTGCTGGTGTTAACACCAAAATTTGGAAAGCCCTGAAGTCATCATCGGCTTAGGAATTGCATCGGCTTCAAAGTCATAAGATGAGCCGATGGACATATCAAGTTGCCAGCAGTTGGATTCTTGATGGATTTGGTTAAGGAAATTAATCAATTAAAGAACGCTTATCCAGAAGAGACCGAGCTCGACGAGGATGCAGCATGGCAAGCTATCTATTAATTAGGCAGAGTTAATTAGTTTCCTTTTACTTTTATGAAAGATTGTTTAGAGTCCAATTAGGACTTGTATCTTTTACTTTATCTTTATAAAAGTTTGTGTCTTGTCCAATAAGTACTATTATCTACTCATGGGTATAAATATGTACACCCAGGGTCTATGTAATTTATCTCTCGATCGATATACAACTACTCTCGGCGCATCGCCACCCTCTTTCCTGAGATTTTTATTTATCAACATATCTTTTGGCACGCTCGACGGGACAGATTTTGCGTCAACACATTTTTTGGCACGCTTGATGGGACACGAGTTATATACCAACATGTCTAAAGAAGAAGTCGATGCCAAGATCTTGATCACAATGGAGGATTTGACAGAAGAGCAGAGGCAACAGATGGAGTAATCCGTGGCTGACTTTCAAAAGCATTGTCTTCAATCTTTTGTCATATCACAACAAGGACCAATTCAGAAGACTCAATTTCCCAACCAGATGGTTGAGACACTTCAGGATATAGTTGATGAAACAGTTCATCGTGCTTTGACCGATCAATCTAGAGTTTTGATGAATACATTACAAAATTTGATCAAGAAAATTGTTCAAAGAATTCAGCTCGGGGGGCAAATCGGTGAACAATTTCAATATCATCGGCAACAACAATATCGGCTCGGGGGGCAAGCTCATCGGCATTGGAATAATGAGTCACACCAATATCGG
Organism: Oryza officinalis; assembly: GCA_008326285.1. NCBI lineage: Eukaryota > Viridiplantae > Streptophyta > Magnoliopsida > Poales > Poaceae > Oryza > Oryza officinalis. Next base: position 50,775,786 of record BDMV01000001.1, on the reverse strand, counting down.
CCAAAGGAACTTCATCAATATAAGCATGGTGAAGAGTATCAATATAACAATGGTTGGGCCGATAGAATTGCAAAGTTGGTAGAGGAGCAATTTGGACTTAAGCCAAAGGAACAAACTTTTGTGTATCGGCTGCCATATCCTGAATGGTTTGATAGGGTTCCACTGCCACACCAATACAAGGTTCCAGATTTCTCCAAGTTTTCAGGACAAGATGATATATCTACAATGGAACATATCAACCGATTCTTAGTGCAATGTGGGGAGGCATCAGCTAAAGAAACTTTGAAAGTTAGATTTTTTTCCATTGTCTTTGACTGCATTGGCTTTCACATGGTTTTCATCCCTACCATCAAATTTCATCAGAGGATGGACCGATCTTGAGAAACAATTTCATAAATATTTCTTTGCTGGAATCGATGAGATGAAGCTTTTAGACTTAATAACGATTGAGCAGCAAGAGGAAGAATCGGCTATGGAATATATTCAAAGATTTCGTAATGTCCGCAGTCGATGTTATAGTTTGAGCCTAAGTGATGAGCAACTAGCAGATCTTGCATTTCAAGGATTGTCAGCATCTATCAAGGACAAATTCTTTTGCCATGAGTTTGACAGCTTAGCTCATCTAATGCAAACGGTATCGGCTAATGAGAGCCGATGGCAAGAAGCAAAGAAGGATCAAATTTGGAGATATCAAGATCAGAAAGAAGATAATTTTGAAGCATGAGTTCTCATACTCCAAAATTGGGGGACATGTGTTAACGCCAAAATTTGATAAGCCCCAAAGTCATCATTGGCTTAGGAATTGTATCGGCTTCAGAGTCACAAGATGAGCCGATGGACATATCAAGTTGCCAGCAGTTGGATTCTCGATGGATTCGGTTAAGAAAATTAATCAATTAAAGAAAACTTATTCAGAAGAGACCGAATTCGAGGAGGATGCAGCATGGCAAGTTATCTATTAATTACGCAGAATTAATTAGTTTTCTTTTACTTTTAGGAAAGATTGTTTAGAGTCCGATTAGGACTTGTATCTTTTACTTTATCTTTAGGAAAGTTTGTGTCTTGTCCAATAAGGACTATTATCTACTCATGGGTATAAATATGTACACCCGGGGTCTATGTAATTTATCTCTCGATCGATATACAACTACTCTCGGCGCATCGCCACCCTCTTTCCCGAGGTTTTTATTTATCAACACATCTTTTGGCACGCTCGACGGGACAGATTTTGCATCAACAACTGGTAGCCGGAGTAAGCATTGAGAAAATTCAACAACTCACAACCAGCGATTGAATCCACCAGTTGGTCAATGCGAGGAAGATGGAAGTGGTCCTTGGGACACGCTTTGTTGAGATCGGTGAAGTCTACACACATCCTCCACTTGCCATGAATTTAGGATTTGGTGCACGTAGTAGGACGCTGCCATGAATTTCGCCAGAGCAGTCCTTCCGAGGATAGCATTGTAAGCCGTGTCGAACTCGGCTACATCAAAAGTGATCTGCTCTGTACGGAAGTTATTAGCCTTGGCCAAACATCACAGCTAGCATGATCTTTCGTAGTGGTTTGGATGATGATTCTGGAGTGATCCCATGGAAGGGCTTGTCAGAAGCAACGAGCTCGCTTCTAGGGATGCCCATTGCGTCGAGCGTGCTGGCGAAGAGGATGTTGATGGAGTTTCCGCCATTGATGAGGACGTGTGCCACTTTGATATTCCGGATGGTAGGCTCGACTACTATCGGATACCTGCCTGGCACGATCGTTGTTGTTGGGTGGTCATGTTCAGAGAACTCGATCTTCTGATTAGACCACTTCATTTTGGACGCGACTCCTTGTGACGTAGAGCAGACTTCGCGCTCTACCTTCTTATACTCCCTTTTAAAGGTGTACGTCATGGAACCGTCGAAGATATGGACTACATGCAAGTCGAAATCTAGGAACACGAGTTCGTTGTTGGACGAGAGATCATCAGTGCTCCACTGGACCACACGAACTTGCTTTCCTTTTTCGAGCGCTAGCTATTTTGCCAATGCTTTCTGGAAGACCTGGCACTCTTCCAGGGTATGAGTACTAGTCTTGTGGATTGGGCACCATTGTCGTACTGGTTCATCACCTTGAAAGGCCGGGCGCTTTGGGGATAGGTTCGCTTGTTCTGCTACAAGGACCTCTGTCTTCGCCTTGCGTTTTCCTTTCTTTGTGCGATTTTGTTTCTTCTTCTTGGTGGACGCCGGTGCCTCCTTGTTGTCCAACTGCTTCTCCTCGACCACCTTGCTTTTCCCATCTTTCCTCCTAAGAGCGTCATCTGTGTGGGTGCATCTATCGATGATCTCAGACAGCTTCATGGTAGAGGTGATTCGCCTTGTCGCCAGCTCTTGGATGGTGTATCGATCTCGGACGCCTGACTTGAACGTGCATATGACAGAAGCATCGGTGATCTCGGGGATCATATTCTGGCATTCATTAAAATGTCGTATATAGTCCCTTAAGGATTCACCTGGGTTCTGCCTAAGGGCGTGTAAATCGTCCTCGATCGCATGCCGCTTATATGTTTCTTGAAAATTGACGACGAATTGCTGCCATAGGTCTTCCCAGGAAGAAATCAAACGAGGTGGGAGGCGTACCGGCCATGACAGAGCAGGTCCTTTCAACACTACCGACAAATAGTTTGCCAACGCGTTGTCGTCTGCATTGGCTGCATAGAGAACTGTCGAGTAGACATATAGGAATTCCTCTAGGTCAGTGCTACCATCATACTTTTCTACCGCTGCAACCATCGCACCTCTCGCAAGGCAGGTGTGAAAGCCCGACATCCGCATCCCGGTATAAAGGGTGGACGACGTCCTCGTGGCCTGCGAGAACCACCTCCAATGGATGATGATGACGACGAAGGATCACCGTAGTTGGGGGTGCGGCCCCTTGACCTATGGCCTTGTCCTCGATCCCTCCTAGAATTCGGGGATCGCGAGTTCCATCGTCGTCAATTGTCATCATGTTGTCGTCGATCTTGATCGTTCTCGCCCTGTTGACTTTGGCGATCTCGACAATCTCGATCGTTGTTGCGATCTCCCCGGTTGTCGTTGTCGTCCCGCCCTTTATCTCCTCCGCGAGGTGTGCGAGGTTGGCAGTGGTCAACATTGTTCCGATCTTGTCGCTCCCGCCTACGCCCATTCAAGTGACTGCGAAGATCACGGTGATGTTGATGAGGAGGGGGCTAGTTGTCCTGTCTTATTGGCGATGCGTTTCAGAGATTGCGGCCTGGATCTTGGCTGGGGTGTGGACTAAGAGCGTCATTCTCTGGTGCTCGGTCTCTAACTCGAGGAGAGGATCTCGATATGGACCATGTGGGTTTGATCTGACTGCGGCCAAGAAGGCAGAGTTAAGGTTGGTTACTGTTGACAGTAACCGTCTGACCCGGACATCTGCTTCTGGGAAGGTAACTAGATCAAACGAAGTTTGTTTTAGCAATGAGTTGACCACGGTGAAGTGCTCGGCAGGAGTTCGAACCAGCTCTTCAGGTTGGTGCGACGCAGCGGGAGCAGGCGACTCTTCTCCCAAACAGACTTCACCCTCTTCACGCACGTCCTCGACGATCCCCTCAATAACGTTTACTTCCCGCGGAGAGTTGGATCCCGAAGATTCTAATCTGTGAAGAACGGAAGGTTCACGAGGATTGATGTCGATGAATCCGACCAGACGATTTAGGGTTTCCATCTCGCTATCATCCACTGATGCATCCTGAGTTTGATCTTGATGTTGGTGGATCAGACAGCAGGGAACACGAACCATAGATCTGGTGATTTTCAAGAAGTCTTGCAATCTATAAGGGGGTGACTTGCACCATGCCTTGTATGGAGATGTGCGTTGTATATCTCGATCTTTGCAAGTATCGAGTTCAGCCTTCACTTGAAGTATTACCCGACATTCGACCAAAGAGTGCTGAGATGTCTAGGGAATCGAACACCAGGTGTCGTGGTTTGAAGGAGACTTCCTTGTCGGCACTTGACCCCCAACGGGTGTCTGGGGCATGGCCGTCTTAGGAACTCCTCGGGAAACTGAAGTCATCGTTTCCTCTTATCTGACTGGACAGGAGGAATAGCTGACGAAAGATTGTTTTCTGTTGTCCTCGCGACTTCATTCTCGATCTCAGCTGGTATTGGGGAAGGCAAGATGGGAGTTGCGACAAAGACGGGAAAAACGATGGATCCAACCTGAGTCCAAACGAACGTCGGCTGGGTAGGATCTCTCAGGCCAGGACGAATGTGGACATTGCTGTCGGAAAGCCTTGAGCTTGAAGCCATCTCGACGAAACCTTGAGCACCAAGTCCTCCTACCTGGCACGCCACTGTCGACGGGTTATATCCATAGATCGTATTCTGAGAGTATTGGGGTACATTGGAATAAGAATTTACACGAAACGACATCAAGCATACAGAAGACAAGGATTATACTGGTTCAGACCCCTCGTAAGGTCTACGAGATCACAGAGATTGTATCTTTCCCGAATAGGACTCTAACACATTTTATTTGGGATACAATTTCTCTGTTTATTAGCCGAATTCCGTAATATTAAGATGACTTTTCCGTATCCTAAGGATATACCGTGTATACTTCACAACCCCAAAAATAAAAGATATGTTTTATCCTTATCCCTGACACATATCATGTATACGTGGCCATTGATAGTAAGGAAATAATGCACGCATATCATGCCATATGCACGGATTGAGATTTAGAGGAATGAAAATTATCACGTTAATCGAAAAAAATAGTAACCATTTAATTATGGTGAGATCAAATTACAACGATGTAGATTGATGTAGATTGATAGTTAATATAGGAAATACAATTATATTTGTAGAAATATAGAAAGAGTTGTATAGGAAACTACACTTCTCATTAAATGTGTCAGACTCTGTTAATTTATCGGCAAAAAAACAGACTACGGAAGAAACTAATCCGTACACGAGTACAATTCCATCATAATTCATACATGCATGTTCCCTGATGTGTTTCTATCTACTTCGATTCAATTGGCCATCAGTGCCAACGAGGCTCCAACCATTGAACCTCGGTCCCCTGCCCTGGTCCATCTCGGACAATACGATTGCCCATCCCGACACAGGAGCCAAACCAGAGAAATTTCAGTAATCTGTTGAATGTTGCAGTGAAACCAAAGTCACGAGCTAAATCTAACGCATTTCACGGTACCAATATAGTACAATAACTACAATAAGAATCAGTATACCAAAGTATTAAGCTGACACATTGCATCATAAGTTCATAACACCGTATTCCTGGACAGGGGTAGATCATGGCATTTACTGTGGGACAATGTATAAATATGTCTTTGTCGTAAAACTCTGAGGAACCACGTTTATTTTAGAGTCTAACAATTCTCACATTAATTAAAGAAAAAATGAGTTAAGTAGAAACATAATTTAGAAATAACTAGAAGTCAAAATAAAAAAACAAGATATAGAAAGAACATTCCACATTAATAAAGGAATATATAATAAAAATAGTTTTAGACACTAGAAATTCCCACATTAATCAATAAAAAAAGTTCAAGTAGGAATATAATTTAGAAATAACTTATATTATTAAGATGACAAAAAGAATCCATGACAGATCGAACAAGAAAATAATTAGGCGACAAATGAATAATGGTGATGATTGGTGTAACTGTAAAGTTGAAAATCCCATAATGATAATATTTGATTTATTAAAATATTAAGACAATGGGATAACTATTAAACAATTTTTTAATAAAAAATAATGTATAAAAAATTAAATAATATTGTATGGATGCTAGCCATACAATTGTGCGGGTCACCCAGTTAATTTTTTATAAAGTGCAACAAGAAAATCAATTGGGTGGTCAACGTTTAGTTTTAATGAATATAGAGTTTGGCGTGGTTTTTTACAGACGTAAAGTGGGTTTTTGAGATGCAAGTATTTAATTCATAAAAGCGCCGCTTGATAGTTCATTTGCTACTAACTAGTACAATATTTTCTTAAAAACAACTAATTGTGATAGACTGGAGAAAAACACACTTGATCACTTCACTTGCAAAATATTACCACACCAAATAAAATAGAATCTTGGCTGGATAATTCATTCTGACCTTTATTTCTTCATGAAATCTGATCTTCCTTTGGATAATACGAGACACCTACATGCACTTGTATCACAAAAGATTTGCCTATGGCCAGATACCACGCCTGTCCTTTTTCTGCTCGCAATAACCAAACACTCCACTCATATAAACCTTTCAAAATATGACTACAAGACGATCTTTCAAAAGGAAGACCGAGATCAGGTGACGACTATTCGAGACTTCGAAGCAAACCGGCGGTGGGTATCGGATAGGCACAAACAGCTGCTCTTCTTTTCAAGACTGCACGAACAAAAAAAAAAAAGGCGAGTCGACGAAGACGACGAGTTGTGCTGTGGCCGTTGCCGCGACGACTCTTTCGGCTTTCACGACTCGTGGATTCCTCCCTCCCCTGTCGAGTGTCGTCTGTCGTGTACTCGTCCCTAGCCTAATCCATCCATCCCCATCCGCGGCGCGCGCGCGTCGCCCCCGCCTCCCCTCCCTTTTTTGCCGCCGCCGTCGCTTTTGGTGGCGTCGCGAGGCGAGGCGGCCCTAGCAGCAGCAGCAGCCCACTCTCCCACCCCCACCCGGCACCCCCACCCAACAAAGTGGCAGCGGCCGCGGACCAAAAGCGGAAGCCGAACCAGCAACACGACACGCCCCTCTCCTCTCTCCGTCGAATAGGAGAGCAACGAAAAGCATCTCTCGCGTCGAGCTCGCAAACCCTGTTCCGTCCATCCGCCGCGCCGCGCGGGGGCGATCGGGGAGGGACGGCGCGCTCGGGTGAAGAGGAGTAAGAGGAGTGGATGGGGAGGGGCCCGGCCGCGGCGCGGTCGTCGTCGGGGGCGGCGCGGCACCAGCAGTTCCGGGCGCGCGCCAAGACCCGCGTCGACGACCTCCAGGAGATGTTCTCCGGGCTCCAGTCCGCGCGCAAGGAGTCCCGCTCCACCGACGCCGCCGTGCTCGAGGCGCAGCTCCACCAGATGCTCCGCGAGTGGCGCGCCGAGCTCAGCGTCTCCTCCCCGGCCTCCTCCCTCCAGGCAAGCACGCCCGCCCCGCCCCTCCCCCCACCGTCGTCCATTTCTAGGCTTTTCGGCTGACGCTCTCGTTGGGCGGATTTTGGTTAGCAGCAGGGGAACAACCGGGAGCTGTCGGATCCGCCGTCCGAGACGCTGCGGCTGCTGCAGCTGGCGGCGGCCGAGGAGGAGGATGACGCCACCAGCAAGCTCGTCGAGCAGCAGCACCCGCCGTCGGCTAACCAAGCCCACGGCCACGCGCAGGGCTCCCAGGACATGAAGCCGGAGCCACCGGAGGAAGCGGTGGCCTCCCCGGCTGATCTGACGATGCCGCAGCAGCCGCAGTCGCCAGGTCAGGGAGTTCTGGCGAGTGGTGGAGGGATGCTGGCACCTGCCGCTGCCGCGGTGTTCCATGATCAGGTATAAGATTTTTAACTTTTTATTACTAGTCTGTCGAACGGAAGCTCCAATCTTTATGCGAACTATGGTACAATGGCTCGCTATTAGTAGGGTGGATGTGGTTCCTTGGAAACGTGAGTGTTTCTTCAGAGATGTGAGCGGCTTGGCTTTTCGGTTCGGTGTGATTTAATCTGTTATATTTGTCTACTTTGTAGTTTGTGCAGATGTTCTATGAAGTCCTTTTTGTGTGCGTTTAGAGGGATATAATGTGATCTGCAAAAACAGACCCGTTAAATCATTTGGTGGGAGTTTCTGCTTTTCTTGTGTAGACAAACTTCATGTGCACTTGTGCTTGCCCTGTGTCGATATTGTAATAGGCCTCACCGTAACCACAACAGGAAAGCTTTGGTTTTGCATTGTAATGGAGATTTCAAATGGACGACGCTTTGATCTAGGTGTATTGACTATTTGTAGATAAAATTAAGCTTATATGTGTAACATAAGGTGGAAAGTGAACATTATATATGTGTTGTACCATTCAATTCACTTCTTTGAGGCACGGCTACTTATGACCTTCTTTCAGCTAGCGTCTCTTTTTTTTTTGCTCCTATAGCTCATTGATGTGGCGTTTATAGCTAACAATAGGCTATTTATGCTCCAGTGTAGCAACACATAGATGCACAGCTAGTATGTCCAAAGCATTGTTGTTAATGTTCTTCTGCCCTTTGGGATACATATGACAAGGGTGTTTTTGACATTGCTGCAATTTGCCACTCCCAAGTTAATAATATTTTGTTTACCTCCCCCCCTCCCCCCCCCCCCCCTTGTTAAGTTTGCTGCTACAGTTGTTCAACAACTGTGTCCCACCTTACATATATCCAGGTATTTATTCTGCTGGAACTTTGCTACACTTGTGGCGGGTGATTTTATCTTTACACTTATGTGTATGGTAATATTGGGGATGATTGTTTTCTGAATTGAGGGCTTGCATATCGATTTGCTAGAATTAGGGTATTTTTGTGAGGGATAAGGGACCTAGTGCATAAATTTAATACCAACAAAAGGTATAATGCAAAACTCAAGACATTGATCAAGCTAGTAAGACTGAAATTTGAGCTAAACAGGTGGGTTTTACTGCCATCTTAGAATAAGGGGGTCAATGTGGAAGGCAAGGTCAGAAGCTCAATGTGCCTGGTCGTAGAGATGCACACTCTATAGCTTTAGCATGATAACTTGGCTTGGACAATTTTAAGCAATGTATGCTTTATCATCTCATCATTTCCGGTAATGCTAATTGAGTGAAGGAGTTACATGGGTGGAGAGAGCTCCTGGAGGTCTGTGAGGTCAGGCAAGAACATGAGCATGAGACTTGTCATGGTTGTGGTCGGGACCAAACAGGTTTTTGTGGCTGACCCAGCCAAGCATTAGTCAATATGCATGCCAGGCCCTTGAAATAAAACTGTTGATGAGAACTTGTTAAGTGTGAATTTGAAGAATGTGAGCCAGTGATGCACTTAGCTGTAGATCATTGTGTTGGAGATTTGGTTTCCAGGGCACTCCATTTGCAACCACCAAATGGCTGAAAGTTTGATGTTTGTTTGAAATTTAAATTCAAGGATATGGTTGTATTGATGGCTCAAACTTCAAAGTAAACCTTTGCTGCTCATTGGATGCTGGTTATAAGTGACTAGCTGGATCTTCCAAAATTATCTTACAACGGTAAACTTGGATTGTGTAGTTAAGAAATCTGATGTTCGCTATATTGCTTATTGTAACTGGGATGTGCATATTGGGTTAATTAAGCTAAGCTATAGTGTGTTTGATTGTGTGGGACACTTGGAGAAGAACAAAAAGCTTCTGTTTCTGTTCCTCTTGATTGGTACAAGGATTGTTTTTGTATTGGAATTGAACTAATAAATTATCTGTGATTGCTTTCTTGTAGATGTGTTCTGAATATTTGCTTTGCTAATGTAATTTTTGGGGACTTAATATGTGGTCAGTAAATCTTATTTCTAGTGTATTCAGAGAAGAAAACAGAAGATTTATGTATCTGCTCTTTCTGATGATAGATAGTTCTTTTATCAGTATTGCATTTTAGATTTTAGGTTAAGACATTGCCCGGAACTTTTCTTTTGCCTATTTCTGAGCTCTTATAAACCTCCTTGGCATTGTAATTGTCATGTGATACTCCTAATGATGTTTTTTTTCTTTTGCTGCAATGGATTGTCTTCATGTATTACATGTGCATGCAATAGGCAAGAACACATATCATCATGTTGCTTGCGATTTTGCCTTTCTGCCACTTGCATTTCTTGACTTTAAAGTTTGACAGAAGGGAGTTAATTTTAACAAGTTTTACCTTGTCTTTGCAGATGTATTATGTGAACCAGGAACTTACTGTTGAGGATTTCCTTTATGATGATAATTACAAGATGTACCTTCCTGGATCCAATCCAGATGTTCTCAATAACCTGGAAGGTACTGGTCAGCTGGAATATCCACAATTCAATTTGCCACAAGAGTTACCCCCTAATGCATATCTTGATATGAGTAACTGTGGACAAAATGCTGGAGATGTTTTCCTCCACATGTCAGACTTGCTCACTACAATTTCTCCAGCACCTGCTGCATTCCTGAGGCCCAAATGCGCTCTCTGGGACTGCCCTCGGCCTGCTCAAGGATCAGAAAGGTGGCAAGATTATTGCAGCATGTATCATGCTGATTTGGCCGTGAAGGAAGAGGGTCCACCAGGCACGATGCCTGTGATCCGTCCAAGAGGTATTGATTTAAAAGATGGCCCTCTGTTTGCTGCCCTTAGTGCAAAAATCCAAGGAAAGCATGTTGGTATTCCTGTCTGTGAAGGGGCTGCAACTGCAAAGTCCCCGTGGAATGCACCTGGTAAGTTATTGCTACATAACTCCTTCCATTGTATTGGCACAGACAAGTGTTTGAATTAATCGCTGGTTCATTTCTGTCATTGCAGAACTTTTTGATCTGTACATTTTTGAGGGTGAATCTATTAGAGAGTGGCTGTTCTTTGACAAACCAAGACGAGCATTTGAAAGTGGAAATCGAAAGCAAAGGTCATTGCCAGATTACAATGGCCGTGGTTGGCATGAATCAAGGAAGCAAGTGATGAAAGACTTTGGGGGTCTGAAGAGGTCCTATTACATGGATCCACAACCGTCTAACAGCTATGAATGGCACCTCTACGAATATGAGATCAATGATTGTGATGCTTTTGCCTTATACCGGCTAGAATTCAAGTCTTCTGATGCAAAGAAAACTGCTAAATCAAAATTAGCTTGTAACCCGCTGAATGAAATCCAGCAGCAAATGGTTAGACTGAGTGCAGACAGCCCTGTGGAAAACAAAAGGTCTGCCCGCAGCAGGACAAAGGCTAACCCAAATGATATCAATAGCAACATCTACTTAGTTCAGAACACTACAGTTCAAGGCAGTATTCCAAATGCTTATCAGGCAGTGTCACAAGCGGACCAGATGACATATCTGAATGGTAATGTTGTTTATGGGCCTCATCTCCCATACGGTTACTCAACTCAAAGAAGCGACTTCTATTGGAGCTCAAATGATGGAGCTTGAAGAAGGGTAACCATATTTTATCTACCGCATATTTCACCTTCAAGTTCTAACAGCTCCAGCTATACCTATGGGGTCTACTCTATTGGCATGGCCCCATCATTCTAATTGTCATGGGTTGCATCTACATGAAACCTCTTTGAGAATGCCTGCGCTGCAGTCCTATTTGTCCGCAATAACTTCGACAATGTAATATAGCCTAGTGTCTTGACAATAGCATCTCCCTTGGTGCAGAGCATATGTAACATAAATTGCCAGATTTGCTAGACTTGTAACCTTTTATGCGGGTCTATCAGCTATTTGATGGACCCGTTTATTTGTGACGCTGTATATGCATGAGGCTGCTCTGAATCTGGGAGCAATGTTGGTGGCCTTTGAAGGCACTAACCTGTTGATAAAGTTGTGTTCTCTATGATTGAACCCCAATTACATGCTTGAAATGAAGCATCTTGTAGCAATATTTAGCTGCTTCGTGATCTGTTCTGCTATACTGTCGATGGCTACCATTTTTGCTACAGCAACGATGATTACTGGTAAATCAGAAAGTTGTCGATTGAAGTGGCATGGAGCCATCAAAGGTTCGCTCTTGATGTCTGGTCTGGTCCCAACTGTCTAGCTCTGAAAGAGAAGTTATTCCTTTGCTGTCCAACTCCTGACAAGGCTCCCAAGATTCCGATGGGGCCATTATGTTGCCAATGAAAATAGCGTCACTGGATGCTCGTTGATCGTGAAATGGAGAGTAAATAGAGGCTTTATCGTTTCGTGAAAATGACAAAATCTGATGATATATCGGTACACATCAGGGTCCTTTTCTTATGAATGGAGGAAGAGATTCGAAAAACTTGATTCTAACATACACATCTCGCTTAATTTCCTAATCTTGGGGTGTGTAATGGACGGGAAGACCTCCTTTATACTCCTTTGCTTTGAAACGTATGGATTGAAAAACATAAGAACAGGGAAAAAAATACACAGGAATTAGACGCCGACAAATACAATCTTGTAGGAATTGAAAACACGGGAATTAATGAAACAAATATTTGGATACTTCACCTGAAACTTGAAGGAATTTTAGAAAAAAGTATTATTAGAATATAGTTAAGACGAGAGATACAGAGATAACGTACCTTGGACTATTCAAAGGAAATAAACACATAAGGTTTGAGGCCGTGTTTGAAATCCTCCAAAAAGTGGAGGAAAGAAATGATTCCGAATAAAATTTGCTAGCCCAATACTACAAATCCAAACTGCCATAGTGCCATGTAGGAAAAGTTTCTATGGGATTTAAATCCTTTGCAAATCCTACATAATTTCCTTGTTCGAGGAGAACTGAAAGAACGGTTTAAATTCTACGGGAATCCTACAGAATGCATGTATTGCAAGGGTTCCTTTGGCACGCAACATAGTTGTCATATCAATTTTTTTATTGAAGCTTAATTTAGCGGTTGTAACGGATTATTCATTGGATTATTGTCGGGTATTATGTACTTATTATATGAATGAATTAAATATGTTGAGAAATATACTTAATGAGTAGCTTAGAATAAATGGTCTAAGCCATGTAATAGAAGAAAACATTATTTAGAAACGTATTTTTAAAAGCATAGAGCAAATAATCCATAATTCAATGAAAAAGCTAAATAAACATGACTAACCATACCACATAATAGTAGTAATATTATCTTCTTTTGATGTGACCATGATTACTATTGATACAAACATTACTCACATCATAGGTCAATCAAAAGACATCAAGATCAAGCTGTTAAAGTTCTGAAATCCAATTCGGCCACCTGTTTCAGTACTAACTTTAAATGGTCGCCAGATGTGCATATGAGCTCCGTTTTGGACACATGAGTACTTGATGAAAAACTCTTGGAGTTCTCTTTCCAATGGATCTAGCCTCATCTTTAAATTATATCTCAGTCATCCGTAATAAGAAAAATAAAGTGTTGTGTTACCTATAATGAGCGAGTAAATTCCCCATATACCCTTGAAAACTCATTCAATCCTTTCTATACCGTTGAATTTTACCTGATCCCTTTTATACCGTCAAAATTTTAACTTGATCCCTTCCATGCCCTTCCTGTTACATTTTCCTTCATTTCACTGTTAAGTTGGTTGCAAATGTCTTTTATGCCCTAGATGATGTATGTTTGAATATAAGCTTGAAAAATGATTGAAAATCTTGTTTGAGTGCATAGCATGTGCATTTTATGAAACTAATGAGACTAAATAATTAGTGCAGAAAATTTTAACATAAGTTTTGAAAAAAAAACAAATGTAATAAATTAAAAAATTTATTCGAAACTTTAATAGGACAGTGTATTTTTTTTGTGATCGGGAGCATTCATATAAAAATGAGAAGCATCCAAAAAATATCGTGAGCATTAGTAGCCCCATCTTTGTATGAATGCTCCTAATTTTTTATGACTTTTTAATAAATAAAATAAATACATATTGTTTTTTCATTTATCTAAAAAATTTTTTGTCAAAAACAATGTGTTGCACAACAAACTCATAACTATAATAATCTCATGCAACAAACTTTTACATTTTCAACAATGTAATTCATAAATTTATGTGTCCATCCATGTGTAAGGGTAAAATGATCATTTTTATAAAAACTAGACGGCCAACTGACGGGAGGGGCATGGAAGAGATCAAGTTGAAATTTCGAGGGTATAGAAAGAATTGGGTAAATTTTAGGGGTATTAAAGGGATTGAGTGAATTTTCAAGGGTATACAAGGAATTTACTCATAATGCGCCTATGGGCTTGTAATTTCATCTAGGACCCAGCCCAAGTGAGGCCCATGTGGAGTGCGCCCCAATCTGGTGGAGCACGACCCAGGGACCTCTTGGTCGTCTTCCCACCTCTTTAAATAGCTAGGTACCCTTTCAGGGTTTCTCGGATTTTGTTATATTAAAGTTTTAGCCATTGCTACTTTACCTTGTAGTTATGTGTGTTGGCTAGACCACCTAATTAATCATCTATATTCAATTCCTATTTGTAATATCAGATTGCTTTTATCTTGTTCTTGCTTGTTTCTTTGATTTGCTTGCAGGAATAAGGTTGATTTGTACCGACAAAATCAACAACCCACGGAGAGATGTATTGATCGCTAAGGTGCAACACAACAACGTCTTGTACGGTTGTAGTCGGGTCGTCAATGTTTCTCCCAAATCATAGTTATCATCAACTCACCGAAAGATCGGGACACCAGATCCCTGAACGTATCGAGTGGAGCTCAGGGTTTATCAAGTGGTACCAAAACTTTCGTTTCTCGGTGAGTTCTTATTTACCTATAACTAGAAAATAGTCATACAAAAAAATTGCATCTTTTACCTAGCCATATTTGTGCCATTACATTGTTCATTTCAATTTTTGCTTTGTTGAGTTTTGCGTTGCATCGTCGTTCGTCTAGTCCGTTTAGAGTTTCGAGTTCTGGTCGTCGCCGTCGTATCTTTGTTGCTGTCGGGACCTACGAAAATGGAATCAACTTGCCATCAGGGTTCCTTTTTCTAGTTTTGAGAAGTTTTTGTCGGTCAGTTTTGGAGTTGCATCTAGGGTTTGCCTAAACGGTTAGGCCTTTGCCGTGCTTGTGTCGTGTTTCTATTTTGCGCGTGAGGAAGAAGGGGGAAAGGAATATAGAAGATCCATTTAGATTCGGTTGGGTTAAAGGAAAAAAGGAAAACCGAGCCAGGATAAATCTTGCGCAAGAAGTTAATCTACTCTCGGTTTCAATCTAGTCCGATTCCCTTGCTCTTTCTCTTCTCGGTTTCAATCTATGTCGTGATTTCCCATACACCTTGGTGAAAAATTTTCAGTGTCGGATTGGGGATCTGTTTACAAAAACAAAACGTATGGGACGAGAACATTTCATTTTTGTATAGATCAAATTATAAGATTTGGACTTTTACATTTGAGTCCCTATAATCTTGCATTAAGGTCCTTGTGTCGGTTTTTTGTTAAAAAAGGCAAAAAAAAGAGAGAAAAGACAGAAAGATGTTTAAAATAAAAAAAAGTTGTATGAAAAAAAGAAAAGAGAAAAAAGAAAGAAAAAAAGAAGAAAGAAAAAGAGAAAAATCACTTGTTATCTTTGCTATTGCTCCCATATATCATAGTTGTACTTGAGTTGTTTGTAGTGTTATCTTGTGGTACCGTTTGTGTCTAGGCTCGCGTCTCTAGTATGTTCTAGCCTAGGACCAGCATGGTACTTGACTTTGAACGATTATTCAACTTTGCATTCTCTGATTTGAGCATTTGCTACTCCTTTGCTATATATTTAAACTTACCCAGAGCTCTACAGATTTGATTGCAGTCATACGACAAGTGTTTGCCAAGGCATCGATACATCCAACCTCTATTGAGTTGCTTGGTTGAGTCGGTGTTTGTCACCATTCCGTTTGCATTGGTAACAACATGCAAGAGCTTGGTTAAAGGCTTGAGTGTGTGTGAATTTTGAACCTAAACTACCAAGTAGTTGATAGGAACGTGCATATTTTTGTGTATGTTTCTTGTTTTCTACTAACAATGGCAGGGAAACGCAAGACAACTAGGGATAACTATGCTCAATATCGTTATCTTCGTCAAGACATAAGGAGTGATCAACATGATACATATAAGGTAAGTGACGTTGTTCTAATCAAGATCAAATCTGCACTACTTTATTTTGAAGGAAATTATGATCCTCATGCTTACATTAAATGAGAGCTAACGGTTGATAGAAAATTTAAAAAGCATGGTTTGTCTGAGAAACATATGGTTATATGTACCTCTAGTGTTCTAATTAAAAATGTTTCTTATGATTGAAAATATCTTTATAGGCATAACAAAATACCTCAATCTTGAAAAGACCTGAAACGATATTTGAGACATGTTTATGTTTTCATGTATTATGCTGATATTCTGCTAAATAAACTATAATGTTTAATACAAGATACCGGAACTGTTACTTCATACTACCATGATATGCATGTTTGTTTATTATATTGTGATATAGATGAATGCGAAGAAGCTATACAATTGAGGTTTTACATGGGCTTAACCAAGAAATTCAGGATATGCTCGCTTGTCAAAATTATAGATCTCTTTCTCATTTGTTACAACTTGCTTGCAATGCTGAAAATCAAATAGATGAGAACATGCAAAAGCAACACGCTATGTTTTTGCCTCCTATTACTAACCATTTGCAAGAAGTGCATAATCACGAAAAAAAGGAGAGATACATGAATGAGCCGTCATTCTCATTGTTCATATTCAAGTTCGATGCACCTCCATCCATTAGTGGAACCCATTACTAAAATTCTTTTGTCACAAGTTGATTTATTTGTTGTTCCTTGTGATAAAGAAGAGTTGTGTGATAATGCTTCACTTATACCCATACCACAACTAGTGAATGAACATGCTATTCCTATTGTTAATTCTTTATGTGCTAATTTTAAGCATGTTGTTCACATTGCTAATGAAGTTGAGAAACGTGAATTGCTATCTTCTTTCAGTACTTTGGGCTATGTTCTGTTTGATGATTTTTGTGAGCTCGATAATTTGAAGGAGAAATTATTTTCTATTGATTTGTCATGTCCAATTGATACTAAAGTTTATATCTTTGGCAAATATAATACTAGAGGAGTATATATGGTGCACAGAGGTTACATATGTTCAATTTTCGAACTTCCTGTAGCCATAGATCCATATTGCAAGCTAGAGAGTTATATTATTGTTAATCATGCTACTTCTAGTTTCTCTGCTTTTGATTGGAAGAAACATATTGTTTTAAATGGACTACGCGAAGAGCACCATATGGAAAAACTAAGAACAGTTTTCCGTGAAGAAGAGGAAGAGGATGTGACCATGGCTTCTATTGATACAAATATTCTCACATCATAGGTCAACCGAAAGACATCAAGATCAAGCTGTTCAAGTTCTGGAATCTAATTCGGCCACATGTTTCAATGCCGACTTCAAACAGTCGCCAAATGTACATACGAGCTCCGTTTTGGACCCATGAGTACTTGATGGAAAGATCTTGGAGTCCTCTTTCCAATGATTCCAGCCTCATCTCCAAATTCTATCCTAGTCATCCGCAATCAGAGAAACAAGGTACTGCGTCACCTATAATAGGTATATAGGCTTGTAACTTCATTTGAGACATCGGCCCAAGTAGGGCCCATGTGGAGTGCGTCCCAATCTGATGGAGCACGACAATCGGGACCTCTTGGTCGTCCTCCCACCTCTTTAAATAGCTAGATACCCCTTCAGGGTTTCTTGGGCTTTGTTAGATCAAAGTTTTAGCCATTGCTACTTTACCTTGTAGTTACGTGTGTTAGCTAAACCACCTAATTACTCGTCTTCGAAATCCCAACTTATCGTATGTATTCAATTCCTATTTGCAATACCATATTGTTTTTATCTTATTCTTACTTGTTTCTTCGATTTGCTTGCAGAAATAAGGTTGATCTGCACCAACAAGATCAACAACCCACAGAGAGGTGTATCGATCGCTAAGACGAAACACAACAACGTCTTGTACGGTTATAGTCGGGTTGTCAACGTTTCTCCCAAATCATAGTTATCATCAACTTATCGAAAGATCAAAATAACCAGATCCCTGAGCGTATCGAGTGGAGCTCAGGGTTTATCACCTTTGGATTGAAGGGATTTCATAAGAATTTTTGAAGGATTTCAATTTTTGGGAATTATTTTATTTGATGTTCTTTGGAACAAAGGAAAAGACTTTGCAAAATCCTACAGATTATTTTTCCTAAGCCCTCATTTCACATGAAAACAAAACTGAGTTACTAGGTCATGCTTTAATTTCCTTTGAGAAGTACATTGCATTTAAATTTTTTTTTTGAAATATAGTTTTATGTAACAGAAGTACAATTTTATCACAGATATTGCATAACACAAGTCGGGGCATTACCAAGCCAAACTACTCATTGCCCCGTCTGTTTAGCAAACTAAACAAGTTCATGAGTTATCCTATTACACTCTCTTTTGTAGTGTGTCAACCGTACTTCTTGAAGAAACAACATCGATGTCTTCGTCGCGCGTCATAGGAAAATCCATCTCAATCGTTCTTTCTCTTTGCCCGACATGCATTACTCTCCGTCTCTTTTTTACACTCTCTAATTTCTTAAAAATCCTTATGTTTCATTTTGTATGAACTATCAAAAGACATAGTATATTTTGGAATACCATATGATTTTGTAGTGGATAATATCATATCTTTATATTTTATCTTTTTTAATTTTAAAATCTTGCATTCTAAAGAAGCCGAAAACTGGTAGATGATCAATGAAGTTTATTATTAGTACTATATTTTTAATTTTTTTATATTAGATTCGTTTATTTTAAGAAGAGAAGAGTATATCAGCCGCTGGATTTGGCATTTTCATATAGGGTTACTCGCATTTGGGGCTTCGGCATTTGACATTGTCTGGGGAACGGCAATACCAGCACGTACGGTGTACGCCACGCACTCGCGCAGTCGGTCGCGTCGCACACTCGCACCAGATTCTCAGCTCCACCACCATCGGTGTCCATTTCCTCCCCAGATTTTCTCGTTCCTCAGCCCACACCCCTGTAAAAAGCGGCCGCGGCGGCAGTAGGGTTTCGGATTCCCACCCCGCGTGCAGCTTAGGCGAACCCCTCCTTCCTCCTCCCTCCCTCCCTTCCACACGCCCCCCTCTCTCTTCCTCACCTCGTCCGCCGCCGCCGCCGCCGCCATGGGCAGGGGGAAGTTCAAGGGCAAGCCCACCGGCCGCCGCAACTTCTCCACCCCCGAGGAGATCGGTAACGACGTCGCGCCCTTTCTTGTTTCCGATTCGGCCCTGTTTCGTTTGCACTGAGAAATCTGGTGTCAGCCGTCATGGGTGGCTGCTCGATCTGATGCTGCGGCGGGGGGTTCGGGTTTCGGTAGGCTGGGATGTGCTAGTAGAACAAGAGCGGCTCTGAATTTGACTTGAGCGCGACGCCATAGAACGCTTTTTTGTGATGCTGTACGGGTTAGCATACAATTCGATGGTGTATGATGATTTGGGTCGTGGAGGAGGGAGCGGCTCGTTGATCCAACATGGGTCTTAGCTTCGGTGTTCATGGTGCCTGATTTTGATGCTCATGCAATCAGGCACCTATCGGCACCTTTAGATGCTTGGCTCTATCCCATGATGCAGTAGTACAGCTCGATTCTGTTCTTCTTTTTGATTTATTAGTTTATTACAAATTCCAGTTCACTGTTTCAGATCTTCACGGAATAAGGGTTTGTGTGGAGTTTAAACGCAGTGAGAAATCTATTGCACCCTCTGTCTTTATCTAGTCTCAGACAAAGGAACTCTTTTGAGACTATATACAGGAGTGCAATACTGTTCTTGATGTACAATTGAAGACCGTTTCTTTTTTATTTGTGTGTCTGGATTTGGATTTCGTTTTTGATATCCTGCTAAGTGATAAATATATTTTTTACTTGCTTCTGATCATCTTTTCTATTCAAATAAATGCAGCTGCTGGTACCTCAGGTCGTCCACGCACATTTAAGAAGGTTTGTCTGCATTTCTACCACGTGGCACTCCTAGAAGAACAAAAACAAACATTTTTTGTCAGTTAAATGGTTTAGGATAATATTAGACTAAACTATTTTGCTTTTGGCATTTTGTATTTCACCATGAACAGTCATTGTCTAAAATGGATAAGAAGAACAACTATTTCATTGGTTGGCTTTGTTTGTGGTCAAAGCATCTGTTCCAGTGCAAATAACGTATCTAATTGCTTGTGTTTATTTTTTTATTCTGACCATTTCCAGTCACATGGATGAATATTGTTAATCCATAGTGCTGAAATCAAGAAACATTGCAAATGCAAATGTTTACTCAATTATTTGCACCAAACCTTGGTTTGTTTTGACACTACCTTGTCATATTCGTTCTAATGAATGAATTGAGTATCAAATAGAATTTAGCTGAAGAGGAAAAGGAGGAGGAAGAAGAAGAAATAGAAGAATCTGAAGAGGAAGAATCTGAAGATGAGTCTGAAGGGAAGG
This sequence comes from Oryza officinalis, assembly GCA_008326285.1. Lineage (NCBI taxonomy): Eukaryota > Viridiplantae > Streptophyta > Magnoliopsida > Poales > Poaceae > Oryza > Oryza officinalis. Next base: position 50,755,636 of record BDMV01000001.1, on the reverse strand, counting down.
CTGTAAGTAATCTTACTTTCTGCAAGTATATGTTCATATTTCAGTTCCTTTTCTTACCAATCCGACATGTTATGCAACAATTCCAGAAACATAAAGGAACTGAAGGTCTTATTCAGATTGAAAACCCGAACTTAGTGAAGGCAAAGAATATAAAAGCCAAGGAAGTTGATGTAAGTTGGTGACTACTGATAACATTTGGGACTACATTTTCTGTTTTTTTCTTGATCTTTATACTCTTTGATAGTTGTGTCTGAATCTTTTTGTTCATATGTACCAATTAGTATCTTTTTCATGCATGTCCAACTAACTTTGCATTTTACAGCTCGGAAAGACAACTGAGCTCTCGAGGCGTGAAAGGTACCTAGTCTTATTTCAGTCCATGCATTGTTTTTAGCTGTTTAGGAAATTTTTAAGGTACAGTACTTTAAATATGTCTGTTTTATAGAGAGGAGATTGAGAAACAGAAAGCTCATGAGCGCTATATGAAGCTCCAGGAGCAAGGAAAAACAGAACAGGCTAGGAAAGATTTGGGTGAGAATTCTTATCTATATTTTGTCCACCTCTTCCTTTCTTCTGGAATTGTTTCTGGAATTTGACACATGTACTTTTATCACTTACAACCTAATGAGCGTTCATTAAATCTGGTTCAGTGTACATATAGAAACAGACACTGTAACAAAGGAAAATAGCCTAACATGCTAGCATGATGTACAAAATTTAGGATCAGTAACAATGAATAAATCAGGACTCCTTAACCCAATTGATATCTTTAATCAGATATAAACATCAGTAGGTTTAGATTTGACATCTTACTGGACATTAAATAGTACTGATTCAGTACCTATACTAGCATTATACTAAAAAAATGAAGTTATATGTGGACAGATCCTACAATTATTGCATATTATGCAGCTGATTTCACTGATTTAAGAGTGTCAGGTTATGGATGATGTTTCTGTGTCTTGTTTAATGATTTTTAACCAAAAATCTTGTTCTATTCATTCTTAACTCTGACCTGAAATCTACTAATGCAATCCTCTTAGATGTCTCGCAACGGTGAAAAATATTTACTTTTACTCAAGAAAATTATTTTTTAGAACAAAGAAGATACCATTTTATATGTGAGATGCAGTTCTACCATTTAATGTCAGATTCAGTCAGAACTGCCCATTTGACATTATTATATATCTTTTTAGAATTGACGTCCTATATTTTTTTTGGATGTTCAATATTGAAGAATTATCTGTTAATTGCAAACAGCCATGACCCCTTATAATTTTGCAAACGCAGAACGTCTTGCTTTAATAAGACAACAAAGAGCCGATGCTGCAAAGAAACGTGAAGAGGAGAAAGCTGGTACATCTCCCTTGCTATTTGTATATTGCTTCATGGTTTTGGTTTTCTTGTGTCAAATTCAGAATTGGTTGCAGAAGTATCATATACGAAAACATATTGTTTGATCATAGCATCATGGAGTACTTATATTCGATGGCTTGTGAAACCATTTTGATGCCTTTGTTTACTAGTTTTGATAACATTCTGGGTGCATTTCATACGTAGCGCACTATGTGTTTAGCACTGAGATGTAGTGATGCCTCATTTTACACATTCAGCCAGTAACATGTTTTTCTCAGATTGCAATATGTGTAGTGATGTTAATTTTATTCTTGGCAGCCAAAGAACAGAGGAAGGCTGAAGCACGCAAATAACTGCAGCAACCAAGGACAATGAAGGCGTGAGCTGTGTTAGCTGGATATTTATTTCTTATATATGCACCTAGTATCTTTTAAACTCGGTCTCGATTTCAATATTTCCATAAAATTATGCATTGACTAACTGTAGTCTTGTCGACGTGGCTTGATGTAAACTTGAGTTTGGCAGGGTGCATATGTAGTATGATCAGTTTATGCAAAATTTGCGTTTTACTTATGTTGATATATAAAGCAAAAACGTTGTGAATACTGGAGAGTGGAGATAATCCATGGTCATGCTGCTCCTAGCTAAATATTAAAATAACCTTAGCTATATTTTTTAGGAGAAAAATAAGCCTTGTCATCAGTGAAACCTGAAATTTCTCAATTATGCCCAACATCAAGAAGTCAGCTTGTGTCCATACATTTGTGCTTTGATCTTTGAGAAGGAAGACCTCTAGGTCGTATATTCATACTTGAGGTTGATCGTAGCACAATCACTCCATGCTTTTATTCAAAATTGCCTATGTTCAAGCTGAAGTAGCGCCATCCTGTGATTGCATTTTGACTGGCATGTAGCGATGTGCACTTCTGGAGTTCTTTGTGGGAAATAAGGAGATATGCAATTAAACGAAGTATGATTGTGATTGATTGAAGTGAATTAAATAAAAGATGGTTATGATTAATTAAGATGAGGAATAGATGGAGAATGAGCTATATATTATGACAATTTGAAGTCTCTAAGTAGCTCCTCCCTTCGTTTCAAAATAAAAGCAAGCACTTCTACCCTTCGTTTTAAAATAAATGCAAGCACTTTTAGCATTTAAAATCTGTATCAAATTATAACTTCTAAACCAAGGTGGCCAGAATCCTGATATCCTACCAAGTTAAAATGATATCGATCCCAAATAATATCCTAATTTTGATATCGTGATCTACTATTTAGTTTCATACAATACCAGATCATGCATATTATCATGCATATTATCCTGATCCTATGAAAATATTATTTAACCACCTCTTGGATTAAAATCCTGCCACCCCCAGCTTTTTTCGATGCATGCGCACACCATTCCCTACCCCCTCAATTGTGGTTACTCGGCCATTCTCGTGGCCACAAACCTTAGATGTACTCATATAAATACTACTAGACGAGTCATGATCGTCATTCATGTCGGCCAAGCCATATGACATGACTATGACATCCTCACTCATGGCGTCTAACATATTGTTGGGCGACGATGGTTATGAGTCTTCGCTCTTGGACATTGGGGTCACCCGAGGATGAATTGTTGTGCTTGCCTTATGGGGTTCGATGGTGGTTGGTTTTTTCGGCAGATTTAAGATGAGGAAAATAAGCTTGATCACTAAAAAAAAGGTGTGTTTAGAAGGAAGGGTTGGGGTGAGGGGGGGAGAGGAGGGGTTGGATTGGGTATTTAAAAAAAAGCATTTTATAGGGGGAGTCTCAAGGTGACATTTGGGGTGTTTTATTTTCAATTATTTTTATTTTTCTGTTTAAAACAAGGTGGATTGAAAATAATGTGAATACGTTCACTCAAGTTTACAAAGTATAAATTAAATTTATCAAAATCAATATTATAGGCTTTAATTTATGTTATATAAAAATATGAATTTTAAATTTTGATTTAGTTATAAGGCATAAAGATACTACCTATATACCCTGTTACTTCTTACCTAGCTTCTAACCAATTTTTCTCAATTTAAAAACACCACTTATCGCACCCATCTTTCATTCAACTTTTTTTCTAATTTCACACCTAATCATCGTTTCACCCCTACCATCTCCTATCTAAAAAGGTGTAACAGCCCTAAAATTTGACAACTTTTTAAAACCGAGTCAATTCGCTTTGATTCTCTAAAAATATAACCGTCGAGTTAGCCGTTTATTTAAAATATTATTTTCGATGTTTCTTTTCTCGTTTAGTTTTGTCGCAAACTGCATCTCACCCTTCAAATAATTCCTTTGATTCAAATTTAAATCTATCCCGAAAATCAAACCATCTAAATTTCACATCAATTCAAATCCCATTCATCTTAATTTTCTTCATGTTTTCCTTTTCCCTATTGCTACCTTCTTTTTCTTTATCTCTTTCTATATTTTTTCCCTTTTCTCTTTTTCTTCTTTCTTTCTTTTTCTTTACTAGCAAAGTGCCGGTGCGTTGCACTGGGAACACTCAAATTTCATGAGATGATTAATTTTTATGATCTGAACACTTTAAAAGAATGATATTTATATATAAAAAATACACAGTTAAATCAATCCAAACATAAATGTCAGATCTACCTTTTATGATGGCTCAGTAAAGCTAGAACAGAAAATTACTATAACCACTTCCATTGAAAGTAGGATGTTCGGCATCAATTTGTTTCGTGTCGAATGGCACACAATCAGCAAAACCATGAAGCAAAATAATCAAGCTAACTCAAACAGCTCAATTAGCTTAAATCCTAAGGTAAATACTTAAAAAATGAAATAAAAAAATGCAACTCGATTATGTCAAATCCTGAGATAACGACATATAAAATATAAATAGAAAAAGGAAGTTGTCATCTCGTCGTCGTCGTCAGTTATACCAAGTCAAAGCACCACATCAGCGAAACGCCCTCTAAAATTGTTGGTTGGGATGTTAAGATATCTGGTATTACGGTTCAGGGATATGAATTAGATTGAAGCTATATTTGAGGGAGTCAAAGTGGACTTATTCCTTAAAAAAAGACCAAACAGATCGAATTTGGTCTAATCGGCCCAACAAGCTAGAGCTACCCAATTGACTAACCCTAACTCCGGCTCTCTCCCACTCTGCATCGCATGTCGCCTCTCTCCCACTCCGCATAACACGCCGCTGTTTTTCCTCCGCATCGCTCCTCCTCTTCCGCTCTGCATAGCACGTTGTGTGTCGCTGTTGCCTCCTCCTCTTTCGCCCCGGCTCCTCCACCTCCTCCTCCACCCATTCATTATCTCCTCGTGGCCTCCTCCACCGTCCTCACGTAGCGCCGCCGCCGTTGCCGCCGATTGTCCGAGCCACCAAGGCCTCCTCCTCCCCGTTGCCTCGTCATTTCTGTCAAGCCTGGGGGCGGACCGTGTGCACTGGGCTGCGTCCAAGCCACTGATGGTCACCTCCTCCCTGTTGCCCCGCTGCGCCGGCCAATGCTCGGTAGCTTAAGGTGAGCGCATGGACTATGAGTTGCAGCACCATTGATGATTTTTGTCACGCCAATAACTTTCGCACCTCCTTGATTTCTCTGCTCCGGCAATTTGTGTGACTTTTGTTTTCTTCTTTTTTTCTTTTTTTGGGATTATCAGTCGGTTTAGTTATGATGCATGTAAAATTTCTGGTTGCTCAATCGGTTTTTTAATCGATCTTTGATGTTGTGATTTGTCCTCCATACACGATTAGGATTTTGTATCGATCTTTGATTTTTTTTGCTTTGGCCGCCGTACGCGATTACGCGCGTGCGGAGACAGAGGGTGCTGCTCAGTCGGACTTTACGAACAAAAAATTTGTGACAATCGAAAAGTTACTTTTTTTAAGTAGTTAAGATAAGATAAGATAATATAAGATTAAGATTTAGAATTATTGGATGTTAATCTTTATAAATTTTCATCTTTTCATGCAGTATACGGACAAATATTTTCTTAGTTTTGCGTTGTTTCCTTTACTTTGTTAAAGTCTGGTTTTTCTTAAAAGTGAAATAGTTTTCTATTGTTGGCTAATTTTTATTGTCAATTAGGTCTTATACTATATACTATATGTGCATGCTCTCTTGCTTCCAGCCTATATGCTTTGAAAATCTATATTTGTTTGTTTCTGATTACCACATCTTAGAGAGAGAAGGAACAATACTAAAGAGCTGAAGCTTCGAGAGGTCAATGTCGGTTGGGAATTGTAGCCTGACGACACGTGCATCGTCAGTGTCGCAGCAAACACCGATCCATCCGCACGTCGAAGAGGACGACGACGCCCCTGCTCTCACTTCCATGCACACTGTGCGCTGGAGTAGGAGACAGACGCGATCTTGCTTGCACGTGTCAGGAGTCAGGACGAAAAAAGGAAGCGATATCGATTGATCCATCAGGGAAAGGAAGCGGAATCCGTTTGCTCTCTCTTGCATCTACATGGGCTGAGCTGCTGCGGCTTATATGGGCCACGCAAGAGACAGAAATCGAAAACGTGCATCGCAATGGGCAAAGCATGCAAAGGTGGGCCAGGGATGCGCGGTGGAAAAAAAATCTAGCGATGGATGAAACGCACGTGTGACGATCGGAAAATGCAAATTTTTTAGTAGTGTAGATTTCTCCCGCTCCCTTCTTCGGCCTTCCTCTCCTCGGCCAGGCTGGGCCAGCCCGTGCTGCCCCGCGCGCTCGCGCGCGCTCGTGCCAAGCCCGCGCAAGCCACGCGCTCGCACGAGGACGAACGACGGACGAATGCGTGGCGACACCTCCAGCTTCCCGCTACTCGATCTCCCTCATCCCTCCACTAGAAGGCGCGAGAACGGGGGCAAAAGAACCGAAAATAGTCCATAAACTCGAAATATAATTTTGAGCCTAACAATACCACTATCACAATTATCTCATAATACGGTTATATAGTTCCTTTTTGAACCCGATTTAACCGGCGTCCGATTAAATTCCAAATATCTCTAAAAAATTGTTTATTTTGCACTTGGTGATATTATTTCGTTTGTTTATTTTGATTTAGCTATTATTTATTGTTGTGATGATTGTTGCGTAAATAGAAAACCCCGACGTTGGTCCTGTAGTTGGAGCGAGTAAAATCTCCATGTCAGGAGGAGACGGTTTGTATGACTACATCGAGCCCGAATGTTGCAAGACATGCACCCTCCTTTGAACAATTTAAACCTAGTAGTTAGAGAGTTATTTTGGTAACATACTTGTCCTTTGGAGTACGATAGGCTGCATAAGTCCTTTTAAATTAATTATGTTATTATTATTGCATTCTATTTTCTATTGTTGTTATGAACACCTTAATGAGCCTTAGAGTCTAACAACTTAGGATAAAATGTGAGAAACACCTAAACAAACTATTAAGTATTTAACATGCTATTGGTTTAATATGGATATCATTATCGCATGTGAATGTGTGGTTATAGAATTGTTAATGGTTATATGCCGAGAATTGATGACATCACTTGTGAGCGGATGATATACATGATGGACTTCATGTGGTTGGTTTTATGAACCTGTTTATAATCGTGTTAGACGTATGAATATATTTATGGTTATTGTTTATTTAAAACTGATAATAATAATCAACCCCCTTGTGTCAATAAGAATGACATAGAGCCCATCCACACGATCGATTTATCGGACCTTGCCGTATATTGCTCTAGTTGATTAAACTTCTACAAGCCTTTCATTGTATTGGCCATTGGCTTTCAAGTGTGTGAAGCAAGGTGATATCGTTTATGTTTATGTGATTTATATATGTGGGCTCGATGGGCCCGAGAGTTCAGAACTGTCCTATGGGCAAGAGTTCTAGGCTACCCATCTAGTAACGAACAATGGTAAGTGGATGCGGTGGTAGGTTGGTACACACCTCGGACCAGAGCATCCTTTAACTTACTAGGCAGAAGGGAGAGACACATGGAACAATATTACACCTTGTTACTTTTCAGCCCAGCCAGTTGTGAGTATCGTGTGGGTAAAGTTGGGCAGATGCTGCAGAGTCGTAGAGTATTTGAATACGCGTGCTCCCAGTTAATGGAGATGTGTCTATGGGTGATTCCAGATTATGAGCACAAGTTAAACTAATTGGATATTAATTAATTAATTTGGTTAATTTTGTTATTAGCTGATGTTCTATTCAAGTTATTTATAAGTAACATCTATATTTTATGCTCATTAATTTTGTTTAAATTAAATGTTTAATAATTTTGTTTATATTAAACGTTTATTAGGATAGACCCCATGAATAACCAATAAGGTTAGGGTTTAAACCTTCTAGTTCCTTATATTGCATTTACTATATTTGCAATTGTAAGCATGTCTTGTTGAGTACATTCTATACTCATAAATGCGTTCAGATCATGAGGAGGAAGATGCTTGTGGAGATCTCGTTGACTCGTTAGAGTGGGACGATTATGGTTTCTAGGTTGTTCTTCCTGTGGTGGAGTCTAGTAGTTCATTTGTTTGTGGAAATAAGGCTTTATAGGCCATATATGTAATGGTTTGTATTTCTATTGTGTTGTGAACTCTGTGACTTAAGTAATGTATAATCAAAGTTTATGTTTTTATATCATTTCATGCATAACTGAACTTCTTAGGCGGTTACATATTTGTGGGGCATCTTGACTTTATCGGTGTCCCTATAAAAGGTCAGCAAAGTCTTTTATCCTCAACCTTATTCACTGCTACAACCACCTAGAAATACTTATATTTTGTAATAGAAAGAATATATTTTAGAAAGGGGAGGGAGTATGTTGTATTTTAATAAAAAGGGAAACTTTGCAGTGGAACATCGTGGTTATATGGTTTAGCTCATATACATGGCAAAAGTCAAGTTTTGGAAGAAGACATTATCAAAACAGGGATATTTGTTGGCACTGATTATAATATCCATTTCTAGTTAAATAGGAGAGAGAAAGGTAAAATGTTAGACATATCCTTTGCCCTACTTGCCATATCCTTCTTCCCCCTTACGCAGCCGCTTTTCTCTCTCCTATATCCTAGGCGCCGCGGCAGCTGTCACGCTCAGCCCTCTGAGCCTGCCGTCCCTCCTTGCTAAAATCGTATCCCCACCAAGGTTTCTCTTACCGTCGGTAACCGGTTACCGCGGTAATTGGGCTTATCGCAGGGGTACGGTAATGGTTACCGGTGGTAGAGTTTGAGAAATTTTGACCAAATTCAAATTTTTGAAAAAAAAGAAAAAAATTCACAAAATTTATGGATGTAATTCTTGATTTTTAGTCGCAGATGGTGAAGAAACTTTTTGAAAAAGAGTAAGATAAAATTTAATTTCAGGACAAAACCGATAATAGTTTAGAAAATGGAAAAAAGAAAAAAAACGATTATATTATAGACTCTATTGTTTCAGCTACATGTAGACATCATTATATCGTGGACTCTATTATTTCAGCTACATCTAGACTGTTTTCAAATGTGAGGTTGTTGAATTGTTGTTGAATTATTATGTTATGAATTATTAAATTGCTTCGAAGTCCATAATATAGAAAAGGTCATGACGAATTTTTGCATTTTACATCCATAAGTTAGGTTTGCAAGCATCCTATATATTTTTATAATTATCCTGAATTTTTTCACACATTTAAATGTTTTTTCTATTTTTTTAGCTTTACTTTTTTCCTACCAAACTCAATACGAAAACCGCGTCTCATATCGCGGTTACCGCGCCAAACCGCACAGTAACCACGCCTAAACCGTGGAACTGCCAAGATTCGAATTCAAATGTTCGACGACAAAATTCACACACTTTTTGGCGATTACTGTGATAACCGCCTTACCACGGAGAGGAAGGAGGAAGGGCGATAACCTGACACAAACGGTAAGGTAAACCCTGATCCTCACTACCCCTCACGGCCTTTGTCTCTACATAGGCAGCAGCCAACAGAGGGCCGCACCCTGCCCCCATGTTAGCAATGGGCGTGGACCATTGAGCTCGTCGTCGCCTGATTCGGATGGAGCCCTGCAAGGCACGAGGCCGAACGAGGCAACTAGCGAGGCAAGCAGCCTTCATCCACTAATTTGATTGTGTTTTTTCTCTTCTAATCTCACGACTGCTCGCGTGATCCGTTCATGAAGGCAGGTCGAACGTGCAGCACGGGCTGAGCCAGATTGGCTACACGGCTTCTACTCCAAATGCATGCATGATGGAGGAAGGGGGCAAGAGGATGAGAAAAAAGAATAGTGGTGGGGACAGGGGTAGTATGGCGTCTAGCAGCAAATATCAACGTATTGATAGTGTTTGTTCCTAAAACTTGACTTTTGCCGTGTTCAGGAGTTAGATCCACAAAATCATAATGCCCTACAGCAAAATTTGCCAAAAAAAAACTGGTAACCGCTACAAACTACAGGTCTATCAAGTCGACCTGTCAACGATTTTATATTTCTCAGATAAATATACGACGCACCAACGAGAGGCTTCATGATTTTATCAGAAAGCGAAATGTTCAAATACACGCATTAGGAGTAAAACATGCTCACGACGACCTTCTGTACTCTGTCTTAGTTCATGCGTCATAGCGTTTCAAATGATTTCCTTTTATCTCTCAGTAACACATGCCCATTCAAATGTGAACAAAAACAACCAGCACAAAAGAGACTATAGCTGTCATTTTTTCAGCACCCAACTACAAAAGAATACTATGACCTTCAAGGGCAATATCTATGGTCGTTTCAACAATTACTGTAAATAGGCTATCAAAAGGTATAATCGCCTTTCCAGTGGTAATCCATGTTACCAGCCCACCCACCCTGTTCTGTATTTCTGTTATAGCAGTAACTCCAATCACGGGCTTTTTCGTTCTTAGCATGCCGTGAATAATTATCATCCCACGGCTGAATGAAATTTGCATGCTGGGTCATGGTGAGGAACACTGGCAGCACTTGAAAAAGTTGATCGCCAACCTATACATAAATAGGATGCATCTGTGCCTTTTGGATTATTATAGACTAATGTAGCAGCACTAGCAAAACTTGATGTCGTTTAGTGTCACTGAAGCTTCAATCCATTGGTTTATTTTTCATCATCTTACGTTTCGTGGCATCCAGATATTTCTTCCGGAGCCGAATGACCTTGGGAGTAACCTGATGATGCTCAAATGTCAATATGAAACTCCAAGAGCAAACTGGAATATGAGTAGGAACAGTTAAGCGTAAATCCAGCAAGAAGATTTATTTTCTTTTGGTAGGAGTAATATTCCACAAAACAAGATTTTTCTCTTAGGATAATCTGCGCTTCTAATAAATAACAAAAGATAGCAGCATGTAGAGTAACTTAAATTTGGATTTGGATGTGGACCAACACGTAGCATGCAATTTTTTTTTTGTAGGCTGCATTCCTATATTCCAACCCATGCACAGAGAACACATTTCTAATTTAGATTTCAGATAATCCTTTACAAATGCTAGTAGCAAACTGCATAGCAGATGGTAGCATGTAACAACATTTGATCGTTTTATTTATTTCCAGCAAGAAACTGCAGGTGGATGCTTATTGATTGCTTTCTTTGTTTGGTTTTTGATATTGTTTGTGACATGCTATTGTATTATATGGTAGAAATACAATGCACCCATTCATTAGCCTGCAGAATCTCCGTCTGGCAGAGGTTTTTATCTGAAACGTAAGCAGTTTTATACATTGGCAATAGTCGTCAACAAATCATTTCAAAGTCCAAAAATTACCAGGCAAATCTTTTTTATTTCTAGAGCTAAAAGTAACAAGCCAAAAAAGAATCAGAATAAGAATCGGGAAGAATGAAAAGCTCATCTCTATGCACTGCTTGTGCCGCTTAGTCCTCACACAAGTACAAAAGTAGAATTCAATAGACAAATACAGAAAACTTGCCTCAATAAGCTCATCTGCAGCAACATATCCAATTGCCTCTTCCAAACTCATCTGCATGATTCAGTGCCTTTAGTTAAGATTATGTAACAACCATTTCCGAGGAAGCCAAAGGAAGGAAATGCTACATTTTTCAGCAAAGAATGCACATAATCTAGATTTATGGTCTCCTCAGTTCACAAAACCCAAGGGAGAGTGTGACACGAATATTATAAAGCTTGCAAGGCTTCTGTTGGCATTAAGTTGTTAAGTAGTGTTTAAAGCAGCACCATTAGTCTGTAGGGCGATAAAGTGATATCTCCTGAATGCTGATGTCTTGGTAAAAGTTCAAAACACAACATACCAATCGTGGTGGAGAAAGCCTGACATTTTCATCCTTTCCTGGAGCTCGAATGTTTGTAAGTTCTTTAGTTCTCACAGGATTGACCTGTACAACAGAAGAGTTATTTAGTTTGTGTATTAGAAGAGAAACCTAATTCATTGATAAGCATATAATCAACTTACGTCAAGATCACTGTCGCGTGAGTGTTCGCCGACAATCATGCCTTCGTACGCCTTAAAGAAAGGAGAAAGAAAGAGGAATAAGGTAATCCCCTAGCCTTAGATGGTAGATCATAGTAACAAAATGAATAAATGTCGATACCTCCATCCCAGGAGAAACAAACAGAATCCCACGAGCTTCTAAACTCATAAGTGCATGTGAAGTGATAAGTCCCTTGCCAACAGATACCTGCATATACACATAAGAGCACTTACATTTGTCATGTTGAGTTGAGCAGAACAAGACACAGTTCATCAAATCCTGCTTACATTTAATGACATACTCCTTTCTTTATTCCATTTGCTTAATTCTTGGTTTGAAAATTCATTATTGTTTATTATTGCAAAATAATGTAAAACTTGTTTGGTACGAAGACAGATAAGAGTAAACAGAATAAGTAATGAAACTGAGGGAATTGGCATTACCAGAACTCCTTTTCTAACATTGCCCAACTGACCTCTGTATTTAGCATATGCTGCAATCATAGAGAAACCAAGGTCAAACACTCTCAATGAAATCTAGTTGGTGGCAGCGATGGCATGGTTTTTTTTAGGGTTGGCCAGGAGCTCTGGCATTCACTTAAGGAGGAGGGTGCAGTACCCTGGTTTGAACCCGGGCGGGCAGGCAGCTTGATGGCTTGCCTTGCTAACCGAGCAAGCGTTCGTCCGCAATGGCATGTTTTATCATCTCAGATCTTTTGTGAATGAATCCATGTAGACATCTTTGTGTTATTTGAGTGTCTTTTATAAATGATCGCATCAGGTCATTGTCCACTTACGTGTATATGCATGTGGCCATTTAATCTCATGTAAATTATGTAAGCAATATTTTATATCTCTGTTAATGCATCAGGTTGTTTGATTTTAGAACTTATGGTACATTTATTCATTGCAACTCATAGGCACCAAGCTAGATATCATTAAACATCTGAGTTACCACTGATTATGAAGGAACATCTCTGTTAATCACAGAGATATAAATTTAAAGCTACATACAAGTGAAGTCAAGTGAGAAACCTTCAATATTTGCAAGACAAAAGATCGAATTTTGACAAACCAATGCTATATTCCATACCTATGTAGCTTACAATTACTATTTACATTTTTTTTAAAAAAAATGCATAGGTGAATTAAGGACTTCAAAATCATCTAGGACTTAATAATAAATAGCATACCCTGGAAAGCACGATGCATAAACCCAGTTCCACGTGTAAAGCTGCTGAAGATTCCTTTGAATCCCACCAAACCCCTGCATCCATAATACATCATTCGTATCATAAAAAATTGAGAACCAGATTGAAATATAGGGCAAAGGAAACACTTGATTCCAAAATTGGCATTAACTATAATATGCTTTTGAGGTGACACGTGATGCAGCTGGTAAGCAGCACAAAAATATGAACTGATTACCTAGATGGGCAGGTCAAAAAGATCCGAGTTCTCCCAGTTGTCCCTGGAACAGGGCCCATGTCCATTACTTCACCCTTCCTGTGTGTCAGGGTTTCCATGACAAATCCAACATGCTCCTCGTCTACCTACAATATGTTCAAGCATTAACAGTTTATGATTACAAGTTTACAACAAAGTAAACAACTTAAAACAAAGATGTTCAAACAAGGTTCCATATTTCTACCTCGACAGTTACTTCTTCAATAGGCTCTAACCTTTCTCCACGGTCTGTTTTATACCTATTTCAATTAATACCTTAATTAGTTAATAGTGGGAACAGTGCTGCCAAATTGCTCAGGTATAGAGTTCGATATCAGTAGAAATTCACTTTTCACTGAACAGGAAATAGAACTGGAGAACATCAGGCTGAAACAAGCAATAGAACAAAATATCTAGCTAGAAACGGTTAGCTTATCTAATACTGTTGGAAAGAAAATTAACTAAAGAACTTCAGGCTGAAGTGAAAATATAAGCATAGAAAGAGTATAATGTGTGGAATATTGGTGCGCACATCACTTTTGGGGGTGAAACTGAAAGCTCAAATCCTTCGCGCCGCATATTCTCAATTAAGATTCCTGGAAGTTATGCAGATCATCAAATGTTATTGCTGGCATGAAACTTTTCATTATATTGACCACAAGGTTGACGTATGAAGTGCTCTCAAATGAATCAAGGAAAAAAATCAGTTAAATAGCATATATCAGAAAACAGGAGGGATTTCATCAGTGGTACATATACTTACCTAACTGAAGTTCTCCCCTTCCTTGAACTTCATAAGATTCTGATAATGGTCCAGGAAGAACATTAATTGCCAGGTTCGTTTCTGCTTCTGCCATTAGACGGTTGCCTATTTTCGCTCCAGTTAGCTACAAAATTTAGAAGGAACTCAGACAAAGAGAGCAGTTATTGTTGCTTGAATTATTGAATACAAATTTATATGCTTAATTTATATTACTATAGCACCATAAAGATTGGTAAATTAGGCTCTTTCCAGACCACGTGTAGTCAGCATAGGCAACCTACGAAGTTGATTTAGAATACCTCTGGCTGGATCTATCTATGTCATTCAACCAAAGGAGATTGAACACTAGTGTGTTTTACTTAGAGGCACCAAGGCTTCCATACTTTGCATCGTTATATCCTAATTTAAATTTGATCATACCATTCCTCAGAAACAAATGATATAAAACTTCACATTGAATAAAGTATGTACATACTGCCCCCAAACCAGCTTGGATATCATTGCAAAAACACCTAGGAGGCTAGTACCATACCTTGGATTTAGCCCTCCAAGACTAATGGTGTTAGCTTCTTAGTGCTTACTCTCACCTACCAATTTAAAACTTCACTCAGAGGACTAGCTCCACCGATAGATTTAGGAAAACCGATGAGCTTGTAACTGAATTCAGATGATTAAAAATGTATGGTATGTTTGCCTTCTAATTATTTTGATAGGAAAATTATAATCTAGTAGTATCATGCTCAGCAAGTCAACATTTGATATCTACCCATTATTTGCAGTTCAAGTAATGACTGAACAAGATCTAATCTAGTTTCTAGCTGACACAACTTATATTGCAGTGACCAAATGCTATATTCTCTTTTTCTTAAAAAAGAAAAGGTAAAGGAACTAATATATTTCAGTGTGCAACAAATTTTCAGATCCAGTATGAATTAACTAGTTATTTTATTTTAGAATCCTGCATATGACAGCACCAAATCCAGAGCAACATAGTGCTGTGGCAGTATATAACACCATCTGACTATCATGGTTCCATTAACATGGTAACAGCTCCTACAGGAATCTGAAATCTATAATAAAATAATACCCAAACTTTAAGCAAAAATGATTAAATATGGTAAACTCCATAGCATCACCCATCATGTAATTCTTGCTTTTGATCAAAAATGGAATTCACACACTGTTGTACTTATGTATACAAGGTTATAGGGTATTCTTTGTTCGATCAAATAGGACCAGATTTCCTCAAAAAAAGGACCATGAAAACAATACGAGGAATAAATAGGAACACTTTGATGTCTAGGCTAATTGTTTGTTACTTACATGAGTGCCATCGCGACCAGCCAGTGGTGAATCATTCACACCAAAAGTCATAGATATTGTGGGAGGGTCCAACTCAATTGTAGGAAGGGCAGTCAAAATCTATATTTTACAACCATTATTAGTACAAGGTATATCTGACAATAGAAAGAGGAACACGTTCAACAGCAAGAAATAGCAACCTACATCTGAATTTGACACAGTATGTCCAATTGCTGGAGCAGCCAATCCAGCCATCGAAATTATATCACCAGCTCCTGCAGCCTCTACTGTTACCATGCTTGTTCCTTTCTTTTTCATGAGCTTAACAACCTAAATTTGTTTCAGTAATTTGCAAAGGTCCTTAAGGCATTCAACAAACACAATAATTTAAACATATTGAATGAGAAAAAGTGTCTGCAGTGATTAAACATCGCTGAGAAGAATGCAAGAAATTTAGTTAAACCTTTCCATCTTCGATCTTCTGAACACCATCATCTGTGCTACGAAGACCATGCACTTTGTCACCAACACGGACAACCCCAGATCTTACTCGTCCAGTCAGTATTCGTCCTAGATAAAAATCGCGTTCCATCATGGAAACCTGTAGAAGACTATGAATTACTGGCTCCACTTAAGAATTACCAGTACAACCTTACATAAATATCTTCAAAAGAGGTAAATTTGAGATAAATTCTAGGCTGGGGCATTAGAGAAAAGTTGCCTACAAAAGTAAAATAACACGCATATTGGAACAGGAAAAATAAGTTTGTGATGTCTTAAATTCTGAAAAGGAGGCGGAGTCTTACAAATAGCTATTGATTAAGAGTGGAGAAAACTTGGCCAAAAATGAAGGCATCATTTTGTTTTGGTTGCTAAATCAAGTGGAACTCTATTACAAATAAACAAATCACCATAATAGTTAGTCGTTCACTCATTCTAATAAACATGTCACCAGAGATGGATGGAGAATTACAAAAGAAATAGCAAGTTTTCCCTCGTCTAAATAAAATATCCATTTCAGATGCTGTGCAGTACACTAACCAACATTTGGAATGGAGCTTCAAGATCAGCTTTTGGGGAAGGCACATGCTGTAAAATGGAATCAAGCAATGCAGACATATTTTTTGCATTATCAGGAGGGCTCTTGGTGAATTCTAGAGAAGCCCAACCTTCTTTAGCCGATGCATAAAGAACTGGGAAATCTAACTGTTCTTCTGCAAAACCCGGACAAAATAGTGTCACAAATTTATGAAAAAACTTCCAAGGCAAACCAAATTGAATTACTAGAAATGCACCTGTAGCACCAAGATTTGCAAAAAGATCAAACACCAAGCTCTCTACTTCATTGCAGGTCTCTTCCGAAACTGTTGGAGTATAAGTAGTTAGTTAAAGAGCTATAGCAAACATAATATATCAGGAATCTATATATGCAAAAAATAATGAATATTGTTGATTTATCTATTTCTGAGCTGGTGTATCCCACTGCAGTTGGCCATTTTTTACCTTGTGGGAAGTGAATATATCGCAGTAGCTCATTTTTCAAACACTCAATGCTAGCGGATTCAATAAACAGGCTTCTCAAAAGAAAAGGCCTTCTAACTAAAATTACAAGACTGGATATTTCTCTTTTTCTGTGAACATAGAAAACAAAAGGTAGCCTAATTTTGTGATGAAAAATGGAATGTTGTCTCATTTTGGATAAAAATCATTGTGTATTTACCCCCAAAGTATGTTTCTGTTTGTCTGTCTTAAATTAAATTACATTTCAAAACTTCATACTTGCTCAGCTTAAGATCGTAGCCTTGATTCATATCTAACAAAATTGAATAACTTTGTTTTGTACATGTCATCCATGCTCATAAAATACTGCCGTAGTGAGCAGAGCATCTGAGAATAAGCAAACCTGATGGCCTATCAACCTTGTTGAGAAGGAGAATTGGGCGCAAGCCATACTTCAAAGCCTTTGAAAGTACAAACTTAGTCTGCGCTAAAGGTCCCTCCCCAGCATCAACAACCAAGACTGCCCCTTCAACCATTCCAACAACTCTCTCGACCTGTCACATAATTGGTGAGGATCATGTCAGATACCATAGAAAAATCATCATTTATTCTTGTTCTTAACTGTATGAAATTATACAAGAGTGCTGAGTGTGTACTTCGCCACCAAAATCAGCGTGACCAGGTGTATCAACCATGTTGAGTTCGTTCTCCTTCCAAGAGACAGAAGTGACCTACACAAATAGCCGAGCCAAGAAAAGTGAGATGCCACATAAAAAGTTACCATACTGAATGCTATGCAGCTATTGGACAGAAAGCATGTCGACCTTTGCCAACAAAATAATACTACTTCATTAGGACCATCAATGAAGAAGTTTCAACAAAAAACAGAAGGATAAGATAACGATTATCTGAGAAGACCATAAGAATCTGATTTTGGGAGTGACTTATTGAACTATAGGCACCCATCCTATTGATGATATGAACAAATAATAGATGTGCAGGCTATTTTACTGAGTACAGAATGAGCAGAGTAGTTGAACCATAAGCGACATAAATCCTCACAGAAATTTACTTACGCACTGAAATCTGCCAACGTTTTCAACGATGTATATCAGGGAAAACAGTAACGCAAGTTTGAGAATGGCTTTTGAAACAGATCTCACTTCCTTCCCCAAGCCAACATTCTAATCACTCATGTGATGCACGCAGTTTGTTCGACGAAATGGACATTAATCCTCTCGTGTGCCCTCATTAACCACGCGGCGCGCGCGAGTGGTGGAAGGTGAGTTACCTTGGAGGCAATGGTGATGCCGCGCTCGCGCTCGAGGCTGATGGAGTCCATGGCGCGCTCGTGTGGGATGTCGGCGCCGCACTGCCGCAGCAGCCGGTCCATCAGCGTCGTCTTCCCGTGGTCGACGTGGGCTATCACCGCCACGTTGCGGATGCGGGAAGGGTCGAGGGCGCCTCCGGGCCCCAAGGACGGCGAAGCGGCTGCCGACGCGGCGGCGGCCGAATAGAGGCGGCGGAGGAGGGGTGACACGTAGGGCGCCGGGGACGAGGCGGATGGTGGGAAGGCAGGACGCGTCCGGCTCGCCGCCGATCGGAGGCCGCGGAGCAGCATGGCCGTGGCCATAGCGTTCGCGGCGGCGGCGGCGTGATATTTCGCACGGTCGGGAGCAGGGAGGCGGCGGCGGCGGCCAAGGGTTTTATTTGGGCGTCACTGCGACAGTTTACGAATGTAAAGCCCAGCTAACCACAAGCCTGCATAGTTGTCCTGGGCTTCTTTCGGCCTGGATCAGGATCGTCTACCTTCAAAGTCACGTGACTTTGTCACTGACATATGGGCCCTATGAAACCTGGACCCACATGTCAGTGACAAAGACACGGTGACTTCGAAGGTAGAGAGGATCTCAATCCATCTCTCCCGTTGAGCCTGGCCGCCTCCTGCCGTTCCACTTCCCGGCGGGCGCCGGCGTCCCGCGACGACTCTCCGATCCAGCACCGTGGTTGTGGGGGCCGATGCTATCGCGAAGCATCGCAGCCGCCTCGCGCCTGCGAGGGCAGCTGGCCGGCGGCACAGCAACCGGGGGGCGCACACGCCGCGCCTTCTCCTATGGGAGGGCGGTGGACGCCGCGGCCCGGGACGGCGAGCTCCGAGTGTTCGTGGTCGCCGGTGAGGTCTCAGGCGACTCGCTCGCCTCGCGCCTCATGGTGTCTCTCAGGGCGCTCTCACCGGTCCCCGTCCGATTTGCTGGCGTTGGCGGGTCTGGTATCCCTCCCCTTCCTACATTTTCGTTTCAGTACTTCTGTGGAATCGATGTACTAGGGCATTATAACTTGAGTTTATACATTAGTTTAAGTTTCTTTTAAATCGGACCAGCATTTATCCAACTTTTAGTTTGATTTGATGTTTCACGTTAATCTTCATAGGTCCATTGCATGCTTATAGATTTCTTCGTTTCACATGAACATTGACAAAGCTGCATTGTTGCTATGCATGACATGCTCACACAGTCAAAAGGAGACTTATTTTGGAACCGCTTAAAAGTTTTTCTGAATGTTGTTGGAGATTAAATTCTAATTGTATTGTACATAGAGCTAGATTCATCGATGCACACTTGAAATGCTCAAATTTGCATATGGGAAGCAAGACACAGTTTCAGCCAATACCTTGAGACTTGCGCAAGGTGTCTAGCATTTAGGAAGAGACAAGCAACAGATTTTTCATTGTAATTCTTGTTACAATAGTATGTCATACTCTTCTCTCTTGTAATAGGTTTATTAGGTTGTAGCACATTGAAGAAACAGTAATTTTTTATTCTAGGCAATCCTCAATGCTTGGCATATAAGATTGGAAAAGATGAAAAGAAAAGAAAGAAAGTTGGGAGCAAATGTTTTTCTTGTTTGGCATCTCACTTGAGATAAAGCAAAAAAGTTCTATTTCACTGCCAGTAATAGATAGAGTAACAATCTTTCACTGCCAGTAATAGATAGAGTAACAATGTAGAACCCTCTCCCTGGCTAATTCTCAACAAGCACAGGTTTTATGTGGGGTTAATTGGATACATGCCATTGTAAATTTAATGGTTTCAAAATATGCCACTGCAATTCACATATTTGGGCCATTTACATATAATTTGAAACATGCCACTAGTCTACGTATTTTACCTGTATTGGACATAAATGCCCATGTCTTCCTTCAACCTCCTCCTCCTCCCCCTTTCTGGGCCATCATGATCTGTCAGTGCCAATGCCGACACCGGGATCGACACCACTGCCAAAGCTTGATGTGGGAGTGCTTTGCACGGTTGAACGACGAGCACGGCGCGAATGAGCAACGGCAGACGTTATCACCCTCCACGCCGGCAGTGTGTCGTCATAGTCATCCCCATCAAGGTCAGTGACCTCGAGTGCGAAACGGCTACTCCAGCTGCTGCTGCTCGTCGCCGTCAGATCCCTGCCACCGTCGCTTGTCGCCGCAGGATCTGCACCCCCTTACCTCCATCGTTGCAGGATCCACATCCAATCTGTTAAGCCGCCGCCCTTTCGTCGCCATGCCTTGGCATCGTCAGCCCCCCCCCCCCCCTAGCCATCGCTGGAGAGAAGAGCGCTGGCTGCGGGAGGAGCCGCCGCTCGACATGCTCTGGTCGCTCCTAGACGGGTCGAAGGCACGTTCCTCGGGGTTCTAAGCAGCACGCTCGCTGCTGAGCTGCTCCTTGTCGCCGCCGTGTTCCTTGCCGCCTTCATGCCAGACTGTGCCTCGCCGCCGTCGCACATGCTCTTGTTTGTGCACAGCTAGGTGAGAAGAATGGGAAGAGGAGGAAAGGAAGAAAGGGATGGAGGAAGAAGACAAGGGCATTTTTGTCAAAAAAAATGATAAATGCATCTAATGCGTAAACAGTGGCATATCTCAAATACTCCTCAAAATGCAATGGCATTGGTCCGAATACATGAATTGTAATGGCATATTTCAAAACCTTTAAATTTATAATGGCATCTATCCAATTAACCCTTTTATGTGTGTGCGCCATGGGCATTGGGCAAGGAGTCAGAGGCTCATGACCAAGCCCAAGGGGGAGGTGCGGCCAAGTCAGGGGATGCATGTGAGGGTGCGACGTTAAATGGGATTCCAGAGTAAGGGGATTGGATTGTTAGATGCTGACCTATATAAGGGTATTTGGCCAGTCTCTTGGATCTAAGCAACAAAGATCAATCTATAATATCCCCCCTAGTTCATCAACTCATCCTACAATCTGCCTCTCATCCCTAGCAGCCGATGACACCCGGCTATCCTTTTGGTGGTGTTTAACGCAATTAAACCTTGCCCATAACAGTGTGTATCCATTTGTTTCATTGTGAAGAGAGTTAACTTTTTGTGTGGTCAACATTCCCATGTAATAATTAATTCAGCGTCATTGCATCATTTCACTTCTCCATCTATCTGAGTTAATCCAAACCCAATTTCAAGTTGGATCCCATGGTTTTACTTCAAGTATGATCCTTGAGTTTCTTACCTCTTAAATGGAGTGCAATCCAAACCCAATTTCAAGTTGGATCCCATGGTTTTACTGCAATTCTGATCCTTGAGTTTCTTACATCTTAAATGGAGCTATGGACTCTTTTCTTTGATATAGGGAATTAATGCGCAATGAAGGCTTGCGGTCACTTTTTCCCATGGAGGAAATTTCCATAATGGGATTGTGGGAACTGCTGCCACACATATATAATATCAAGGTGCAATGTTGATCTGCCTCATACTCTCATGCTTTGCTTTTTGTTCATGTTTTCTGGACCTGTATGTTAATTATGCTGTTATGGATTGGCTAAGGTAAGCGTCCGAAGACCAGGGGATAGGGCAGTCGCCCTCTAATAGCAGCGGCAGGGCTTCTCCCTGCTGAGCTAAAAGAGGCTCTGAGGCTTAGGGCTAACTTTAGAGATTCATTGATTGATTCATAATAGACTATATGGGGTCCCTTTATATATAGGGAGGACAGGCTTGACATCCAAGGAACTAATCTCTAGTATTATAGAAACCAATCCAATCTCTATTTCTAACTTTCTAAAATTAGATAATCTCCTATATTTATATGACTTATTCCTAATTTATTATGCCTAAACTGCTGTATGGGCCTGGCCCATGCCCATAACATATGCCCATTTTGGTTTTGCAGAGGAAGATTGAAGATACTGCAGATGCTGCTGTATTGTTTCAGCCTCATGCTGTGGTTACTGTTGATTCAAAGGGGTTCTCTTTTCGCCTTCTGAAGCAATTGAAATGTAAGTCTATTAACAGAAGCATTTTTTACAGTACCATTCCTAATTTCTTGTGAGCAAATATGATAAGCATTTTCTGTTGTCTAGGTAGATACAATCAAGTTGCTCGTCCTCTACATGTCCACTATGTTGCACCATCATTCTGGGCCTGGAAAGACGGTGAAAGAAGGCTTGCAAAGTTGCATAATTTTGTGGACCATTTGTTGTGTATCCTTCCATTTGAGGAAGAAATTTGCAGATTAAATGGATTGCCTGCTACATATGTGGGCCATCCATTATTGGACGATGCTATTGGCTTGAATATGGTATGGACTTACGTGCTTTGTTTCAACATCAGTGCCATCAGCTAATATATTTTTGTTGAATTTTGAGACATTGCTGTCCAAATCTCTCATTCACAGTTTTCCTGCACTTTCTTAAGTGCCTTCTCTATCCAGTTATCTCGTTAGGATTTCTTTGCATAAATGCTTTGCATTACACAATGAATGCAACATCTGCTATATAGAATGGCAATGTAATGTACCAGAATGTCTCTCTCTATAACTTAGTATCTATTAAATTACTACTACCAATGCATAGCTGCAATATAAGAGAATATTTCATCATTTATTCATTTTATGAAGTGATCATTCTCATTGATGTATAGCACTTAGTAGCTTCTTTTCTAGTTCAGTTGTTAAGATATGTGCACAAGCATCTAGTGTCTTCATGGGAATGAGATGAAGATGATTGTGCAAAGGATATACTATTGTCTTTCTACTCTGTTAGGAATAATGTTGACATGGATGGAATAACTAGTAATGGTTGTCTTGTATTGTAGGTGAAATATTTCACATGTTCATTTATAAACTAAGCATTTTGATCTGGTAATCCGAGGATGCTCATGGCATGTATATAAATTGCTAGTATTAATCCACCGACTTGACTTCCATATTCTTTATGCTTGCCAAAATAATATAGGAGAAGGAACTATCTTCTGTCAATTCCATGCATCAACGAAGTGGTGAAGATTTTCGACAGGAGCATGCAATTTCCCCAGGTAGATTGTACGTGTAATTATTTGGGTGTGCTTCTTTTAGTGGCAATGCTTATGTTTTGTTTTGTGTTTTCTGCTTGTATTTATCAGTTCTATGTATTATATATCTGTTATGTGGTTTATCCATTTCTATGAACTTTGCCGAGGAAACAGACAGCATCATAGTTACATGTTATCTGTTAACAGTGCAACTTCAAATCTGCAAACTATTCGGCAGTTGCTAACTGCCATTCAATTTTGGGCACATTTGCGCACTATCACTTGTCGAGTGCTACCGTGCTATCTTTCTGGGTAATGTAGTATTGTATAAGTGAAAACTCATGGCTGCTGCATCAAGGTTTAATAATTCCTATATAATTCAGTGCTGTTAGAGTAGTCATTGCAAAGTAATTTATTTTTTGTAGCGAGTTCTAAGTAGCTTACTCATAATATGGTGCTACAATCAGATCAGCTTTCAAAATTGAGATGCAAAGCATATATTACACAGATATTTCAACTTTCTTTGGAATTGCATTTATCATAATTTTCACATGCAACTCTGGTGAAACATATAGTTAAACCTGAAAGCTCTGACTAAGAGATGGCGCAGCCAGTATTTTACATGTATAACTGAGCACATATTATTTTCTTTTTGTGCACCGCAAGTCTGCAGGACTATGCCTGGACCTGGATCCTTGCATTTATCATGTTATCTTGTGCATCTATAGCCATTCACTGAAATCATATCTGGATATGCTGCTCCAAATTAGTACATGTTATCTTGTGCATCAATAGCTAGTTAGTTCTCCTCTCTGGAACTGCATCATTTTTTTTTAATAGGCTTAATCTTATTTGCATTTTTACTCTGTGTTATTGATACGTGCTTGTTTTCTAATGAGAAAATCCACCTTTGCTAGATTCTACAATCATAACCATACTGCCTGGAAGCAGGATGCAGGAGGCAGCCCGTATGCTTCCCATCTTCTTGCAAACTGTGCACCACCTAAGTCATACATTTAATGAACTGTCACTGGTCATCCCAGTTGCTCCTCATCGCAATGTGAGGATATATGTTGAAAATGTTGTTCGATCAGGGCCATTTCCAGTGGTACTGATACCTGGGGAAACACTAAAAGAAAGATATGATGCATTCAATGTAAGCTCACATGATTTTAGTTCTTGAGTGCCAATTCAAATTTTGGGTACTATTATTTTGAAATTTGGTTATGTTTCAAAGTATCATACCTCCCCAATGCTTATATCATGGGTTTCTGTTTTTTTACGGAAGGCTTCATATCATGCACGCTGTACCCTGTGCTTGCTCCAGAACAGTGTTAATTGACAAAGTTCCCTGAATTGCTAAGTCTATATCTGAAGTACATTTTCTTGTTGCAATATGCAGACAAAAAGTTATCTAATCTAGAACACTGTTGATTACTGCAGCTAGTAGATTGTCCCATGCATGTTGTTTTAACATATTCTGTCCCTTTCTCTCAGGCAGTATATGAAACAATTCCTTAACCACAGTAATATTCAGCAGTATTATGAATGATTAGACTAGTTATACACATAAGAAAGATTGTGTCAGTATTAGTTCTTTGTTTTCTAGAGAAAACATATTTATTTCTTGTGAGGTACCATACTTTTGTTAAGGTGCATCTGCTACATCTTTTCTTTCTCGAACACGCATCTGCTACACCTCAAGCCAACATATCTTATACTCCAGTAGTTATTTTTATTAATGAAAGAGAAACATGAAATTTATATGATGTAATTGATAGTTAATATGTGAAACATATAGCAACCTAGGTGTGCTTCTTGTGCCAGCACTCGTCGTGAAACTTCATTGGTAATGTAATTGCATGCTAAATGCTGCATGTCTGCCGTTGATTTTTTGCAGTTTCCAGAATTCATGTGAGTAAACTGCAGAGTGTTGTTTCGTTTTGCAGGCTAGTAGAGCAGCATTATGCACTTCAGGAACAGCTGTCATGGAGCTGATGTTAGCAAAGCTACCCTGCGTGGTAGCTTACCGGGCTCATTTCATCACGGAATGTTTGATTCATCTGAGGAAAAAGATAGACTTTATTTCTCTACCCAACATTCTTTTAAACTCTCCAATTGTCCCTGAGATCCTTTTTCGGACTTGCACAGCGGAAAATCTAGCTGCAAAACTAAGGTAATATCCCACACCCAAAGAAAAAACTCATAGATATGAGTAGTTACCTCTCATGGATAGTATTCATATGCTTATAGGTATCAATATTCGTATTGATTTGTATCATATGCCTTGATTTGCCTGTTAGTTACGCAATTGCTTAACTTGCTTCCATTGCCTTTTTTTTTTCTGAATGATGTTCATTCTTCATTTTGAGAAATATTATGTATGCATTCGACACTGTCAATTGGACCTGATCATGTTTCATATTTTGACCGGACCAGTGAAGTCATTTTTAATGATAAAGCCCGTCAGCTCCAAGTTGAATCAGCTGACCAGTTACTGGAGATGCTGTACGAACCTATCAAGCAACGAGGTGGCCTATTTCAAGAGGAGCTGCCCAACTCGAGCTTGCCGTCAAATATCTACTCCCCAAGCACGATTGCAGCATTGACAGTGCTTTATACAGATAAGTATCAACAAGAGGTGCAACAGAATTGAGTGGATGTCCTCAGTAGCAGACAAATATTTTTATCAGCCGTGGTGGTCGCTATTGCGTGTATTCTCATCTTCTCCATCTGCTGTTCGTGACGAAGAGTACTCCTTTCTGCAGATCCGAGAGGCTAAACGAGTTTTTAGGTAACAAAGGGCTTTTCAGTTCTGGTTTCTAATTCTGACGTGCCGCATGAAGTCAGGTCAGCATCGTATTATCATTATGGAAGTTGGGAACGCATGTGTTCTGGTGGGTTTAGTGCGGGTTCTGGTCATCATTCTGCGATGATGCGTTTGGCGCGGATTCTTCCATGGTTAGAATTTCCTGGAGTGAAACAGTTGGCAATTGAGATCTGAGAACAATTGCAAGAGATTTTTTGAAGCTGTGAATCTAGCTGCCTGCTTCTTTTCGGAAGGTTTTGATACTTTCATGTCATCGAAATTTCGAGATGAACGGATGCACAGTGACGTCATCAGGTCTGGGCTTGTTTGATGGCTGCTCTGGCCATAGAGGATCCTCTCGGTCAGTGAGAAAGCATAGATTCCCACGTAGCCGGCTATTACGTCACAGCTGAGCTCATCTAGATGGTGGGCCATGCACGAGACGGCGAATCTTCTATGGAAAATATTTCGAAAATTGTTGCTTTGGTTTTAATTACAAGTTGCCGGCATTGACAGTGTTCCACTTGGGAATATCTAACGCTTTTCTTATAACGATTTCACCTGCCAACTGCAGGATGGCATGAGGAAAAGTCTTGAGCCGTCGTGTACTTAAATTGTGTAATCATCTCGTGCTACTAGCAATCCGTGAACTTCAGGAGATCGTTGATCTAGAATGGTTACTAGTCAATCTGATGATGTACATCTCAAGGCAGTGTGGTCGCGGTGGATGGATTCGTTTCCCTGGCATCTCGGTAAGAAACAGTAATATTTCAGTATTTCACAGTGATAATTAGCATTGGACCTGATCACTCGGATTCTGTTCTTTTCAAGAGTTCATACATAGGTCATTTTTTTAAGTGACTATTTTATAACATTCGACTGAAAATTATCCTAAAAATCTATCAAATATAACTACAATATAATTATAATGTAGTTTTAATAATTATTATATATGTAACTAACATGTAATTATAGTATGAATAAGATGTAATTTTAAGTCCAATCAGAAAAACCATAGTAGCCCAGTGAAACAGTCACATGCCCGCATTTCATGAGCTCACTGGATCGATCTCTGTGTATCCCCTGTACGATGGTTTTCTCTTCTTCTTAGAAGCACAGATCTTAATACACATCCAACGGTTTAGAAAGTTAAGATTTAACCATCGATTTTCTGTCAACAAACAGTTAATCGCTTTTTTAATGTGTTTTTTAGGTGATTTACGAAAATGGACTTAAAAGTATTCCTTTTGTGATGAACTTGGCTTTAGACAGGACAAACGGTCGTCAATCTAGAACGCTGCACTTTGATGATACCTTGGACATATCGCCATGTTACAATATTTTCTTCGTGCTTGGAAAGCACGATTGATGCCTTCCAGGTGAAACTTTGCTCACGAAATTGGTATCACGCCACAAAAGCTATCATAAAAAATGTGAGCACTAAGCACAGAGTAACAAACTACATGACATGCTCTTTGGTACCACTGTACCAGCTAGCAATAAGCAGAAAATTACCACACTAACAATCAGGCCAAGTGCGCCTACTGCAAATTAACCCTGGTTTTGATCCTACGCGCTGTACATGTCACACTGATCTTCATTTCACATCACGTACTCACCGTCGCTCACGCTGACCTGCTTCGCGGTCGCGGCGGCGCCACCGCCGCGGCGGACGCCGTCCCCGGCGACAGCCGGCGGGAAGTTGAGCATCGCCTTGGCGCCCCGCATGCGGAACGCGGCGCGGTCGTACGCCGCGGCGGCCTCCTCGGCCGTGCCGAAGGTGCCGAGCCACAGCCGTGCGCCGTGCCGCGTCGGGTCACGGATCTCCGCGGCGTACTTCCCCCACGGCCGCCGCCTCACCCCGCGGTAGTGCCGCCCGCCAGCGGCCACGCCCCTCGCCGCGTTTCCCCTGCCTCCGTCGCCGCCGCCCTTGCGCCCGGCGGGATGGCCGGCGACGACCGGCGCCGTCGTCCGCGCGCCCAGCTCCGGCGACGACGACGACAGCGCCGCCACCGCGGAGGCCTCGCGGAGGACGTCGAAGAGGACCATGTCCAGCGAGTCGTTCTCGTTGAGCGGGAGGTACGACGACTGCCCGTTGGCCGCGCGCGCCAAAGACAGAGACACGTCCACGTCCACGCGTGGCGGCAGAGCACCGGCGGCCTGGTGCGCGGGCGCGGCGGCGAGGCGATCGGCACCGACGCCGGCGCCGGCGCTTCGCCCCAAGGAGAGAGACATGCGGGGCTGTACGCGCGGGGCGCGCTAGCTCATGAGACGATCGAGAGGTGGATAGAGTGGCTTGCACTTTGCAGTGTGGTGTCAGGAGGCGATGCGTGATGTTGCCGCGCTATTTGAACCCGTGGAAGAGCTAGCACTGGAACTCTGGAAGTGGAAGGATTAATTATTTTTAACTAAATGGGCCATCATGTGGCATGCAAAATGTGATTTCGCAACCTCCTCGGGTGCAAATCATATGGTTCGGTTCATGCATGCTTGGCCAATTAATCCCATTTTCTACGTGGTTTTGCTGATGAAATCGGCCAATCGGGGTAGGCCCATCCATCCATCCACCGTTGGAGCAGCCAGCTAGCTAGCAGAGCAGATATTCTTGTACGGCGAGCAAAACTAGGCTTTTCATGTGTAAATTGTGTAATATCCCAGTTGTATTCTAGCATCTCACATAGGCAAAGAGGTATTAATAAACAGTACTCTGTTTATTTATGCACGGATATACATGTATGGTTACCTACTCCAGTGACCAATGTAAGGGATGGTAGGGATTGATAGAAGTTAATTTCGAGTCGGCTCATGCTGTCTTATTACTACTCCAGCGTTTAACTTTCTTTTCTTTCATTCCTTTTTTTTCAGTACCGCTTAATAGCTTTCTCGTGGGGGCATTGACGGGATGTGGAGACTGCATGGACGCTTTTTAGCGCCATATGGTACACAGACGTCTGAATTCTTGGGCAGAAAGGCAACACAACTTGCCGTTTGAATCAGGGACTTATTTTTAGTCCATATCACATCGGATGTTTGAATATTAATTAAGAGTATTAAACATAGATCAATAATAAAACTAATTGCATAAATGAGTGTTATTTCGTGAGACGAATCTAATGAGCCTAATTAATCCATAATTAGCACATGTTTACTGTAGCATCAAATCGGCTAATCATGAATTAATTAGGCTCATTAGATTCGTCTCGCAAAAAAGTCTAAGGTTATGAATAGGTTTTATTTTTAGTCTACGTTTAATACTTCTAATTAGTGTACAAACACCCGATGTGACAGGGACTTAAAAAAAGTCTCTGGATCCAAACAGGGTCTTAGGCTGTGTTCTTTAGCTACACTCTCAACTCATCTCTCTTTTTTTCCACGCGCAAGCTTTTCAAACTGCTAAACGGTATATTTTTTGCAAAAAGTTTCTATACGAAAGTTGCTTTAAAAAATCATATTAATCTATTTTTAAAAAATAATTAGCAAATACTTAATTAATCATGCACTAATAAGCTGTTCCGTTTTACGTGTTGGATGGGTGAGTTTCCAACTCAAAATATCAAACACAGCCTAATTCTTGGCCATATACTCCAAAGAAAAGACCAGAGAAAGAACTTGGGAAAATGCACCGGTCGAGGCTGCAGAGCCAGAGCCGTGGCGTGATTTGGCACGTCTTCCTTTATTCTGGATCTTCTGTGACCGAAGCCATCGCCATCGTGCCGGTGCAGCATTACGTACGCGCCGCGCGCGCAAACGATAAACGAGAGTGAGAGTGGCCGGAGCGACGACGAGAGGATAGGGGCAGCGATCGATTGGGCCAGTGGAACCTTCCAAAGCCACGTACGGAGATAGCGGTGGTCGTCAAACTCGTCAACTCGTGTTGTTCGCGAAGGGCCAAGAGCGTTTTCTAATGGCTACTACTTCTAGACACAGCGGGCAGACACGAACTGCCCGCTCCCTCGACGATATCGGTCAAGGCCTCAAGGGTCAAAGGAGCATTATTGATGATTACTTCGTCTGCTTCATTAAAAAAACAAACTTAATACAAAACACAAAGATGTGACATATTATTTAGATGTATAGTACTGAAATTTATAATATATTGTATTAGATTTATTTTTATGAAACGAAAGTAATATGTTTGACGGTCACCGTCTAAGTCTAGGTCTAGGTGGGTCTCTCTGATAATTGCCCGTCATAAATGCATCTAACAAGGTTATTTATGCATCATTGCATTCTTAAGAACGTGACAACTCGTGTTACCTCTAATGAACATCAACAATATTTTCCCGTCAACTTTGCTATTTTTTGAGCGCCTAAATTTTTTGATCTACCAGTCGATTTCTTGATCGTTAGATTAAATTTAAGGTTTTTCATGTGTCGTATTGTCAAACTCAGTGGGACGCGCAATCGGTAACGGGTTCTTCTCTCGGCATGTTAAACCATTAATGTTGGGAGGCATCGTTCAGTCCTGATAAAAAAAAAGAAAGGAAAAAAAAGAAAAGAAAACACGAAGATTGTGTGACCGTTGAGGATCTCCATACATTACATTGACGAGTCTGTCTCGGGCGGAAGGGAAAGTCATCCATTACATTGCGAGTTCTGTTTTTTTTACTTTCTTCATTTTAAAATATAAGAAATGTTCAGATTCATCGTGTTAGCATATGTCTCATATATCTAATATCTTTTATATTTTATATTTTATGATTGATGTAGTATATCTGTAAGCTCAATTTTGGTAATCCCTCCCTATTCAGTGGGTATGGTTGTGTTAACAGCAAATTTTCGTAATCGGTCCGGAGAAGGGAGAAGAAACCGACGCGGAGAGAAGGGCTGGATTGGAGTCAGACCAAGTCTCGTATCGGACTCGGTAAGCGTATCGGACTGGGAGAAACGTTACCAGGAAGAGCGTATCGGCCGATACGGATTCAATATGGTCATCGGCCGATAGAAGCTAGAAATTGACAAAGTCAGCGTGGGCTTGGTCTGGGCTCGAGATAAACTTCAAGGTGGTTGCCAAATAGAGATAAGGCTCGATTTTAGACAATTGTATCTTGTAAATCAAGTAGGTTTAGATCTAATTTTTGGCAAGAGTCTGCCGCAAAGACTTGTTTGTTAATTAGAGATAAAATCGTGTCCTACACGGACCGTGTTGTAATCTCGGGTATAAATATCCCGGTAGTTTGTACATAGAAACTCTCTCAATCAATCACACAATCAACCAAGTTTAATCTACCTTCGGCGCATCGCCAACCCTCGCAAGAGGTTAACTTCTGACGAGTTCTTGCTTCCTCAGAGCAGAGGTAAGAACTCGTACTCGACGATCTACATCGTCGGGGCTAGCGTGTCGCTTTAGGCACGTTAAGCCCTGGCGATGTGATCGTCGTTTATCGTGTGTTAGCTAATCTTGATGCGGTTTTCTAATTCTATCTCGCCAGTGGCTAACTCGTTTTAGGGTTTATTGCCGACGATGATCGAATTAGCTTGCTCGTCTAGATTATCTAAGGCATCTACCATCCCCAAAAGCGATCGACGACTTGATTTTCTTTGTGTTAACTCTCGATCTACACTCTGAGTTGCTATCGACCTTAGTCGTGTTTCGAGGTTTAACCCAAAGCTTGTTTTCCGATCGTAATTAAGGATAACACCGGGGTTTCAGCCGGTCTTAACTAATGCATGTGATCGGCTATGTTTTTGCATGGGTTTTGCCACTTATACAGGCGGATTGGTGAATATAAGCATATCGGTTACAGAGTATTCTTAGGATCTCTCTGTGATTGGTGTATTTATATTGGCCGATTGGCTTGTATAAGTTTGCACTAGAGTATTAGCTACTGTATTTATCTTTATGCAACCCTCATCGGCCGATTCCAGTAATTCACTATAAACATATTAACATGGGCCAATGAGATTAGATTTGTTTCATCAGTTACATCATATTATTACTTCAAGTAAACTGATATAGCTTTGCCCTATCGGCCAGGCCTCCATGATGTAGCATCGGCCTATCGATCGATCGGCCATCGTTTCTCACATGGTTTACTTGTTTATTCTTGTTGATTGCAGATCAAATCAACTGACACGTCCTACACGCACCTAGGCAAGCCATTGGATCTGCACTGGAGCTAAGCAGACCTCCTAAGCTGCCGTGAAAACGTGAAACCCATTTTGTTGCGAGACGGGTCTAAATTCTACGCCTACAGGTTGACCTGACGGACGTGCTGTTTGGTTCGGTCGAGTTGGACCCGAACTCCTTGAGATCAGCACACCCGGGCGGACTGCGAGCGCATCCAACGGCAGATGACGACCCAATCGCCAAGTCGTCGCCAAGTCCCCTCCGCTCCCGCCACTCTCTTCCTCCTCCTCCTCCTCCTCGCCGGCGCCGCCGCCGCCGCACCACCGCTCGTCGGCGTTTCTCCTCAAGGTGACGACAGAGCAGCATGCTTACGCGCCCACTCCTCCATCTCTTTTCCTTACTCGACCTGACCAAATAGCCTCTGCAGACGAGGCGTACTTCGCGCCGGAGGTCATCGCCTGCAGGGACGGCTCGGGATCCTTCCCGAAGCGCCGCCTCAACGACGGGTACTGCGACTGCTCCGATGGAACCGACGAGCCAGGTATCCCACCGCCTCGATCTATATATTTCCGTTCGGCTGACCTTAACTGCGAAATGCGAACTTCGGGGTCTTGGGGATCTGGTCGATTCCGCTTGTGTGATGAGATCTGATGGAATATTGCGTTGGAGGTTAAAATTGGTGTGATGGGAATATTTATCTTGTTACGTATTTACTCGCGATAGTACAATCCTTTTTTCCAATTCACCAAGGAGAAAAATGTGCGATTTTGTTACAGTAAAAAAAAGGGTGTGATTTTGATCTTTCAGAGGACATGAGGAATGTGCGGTTTTTACAGTGCTTTCGAGGACTGTTTGCAGTGGTTTAACTCGAATAAGCTATTGCGCCCACTCTGTGCTAATGCAAATCATAGATTACTAGCACATTTAGCTACAAGCTACATGAAATCAGGTTTGTTGATAGTCTCAGTATTGTGGCCTGCCGTTCTTGTGTGTGTACAGCTGAGGTGAGCTAGTGACCGGTCTCACTGCCACAGATTCATTTGTGAAATTCTGAATGCTAACATAGAAAATTCTTCCACGACTATGTGCTTTTCTGTTGCTTCACAGTAGTTGATAATAGCACCGATGCAAAAGATCTTTCACTAATATAATGCTGTCCCTCACATTATTTGTGTCATCCAGGTACTTCGGCTTGTCCAGAGGGCAGGTTTTACTGTAGAAATGCTGGAGACACCCCTCGTTTGTTGTTCTCGTCTGTTGTGAATGATAAAATATGTGGTATGCTATTGCCTTTTTCACAAAATGTTAATATCAAGAGAATACAGTTTTTTATCCTATGTTCAAGTTCTCTGTTTCAAAAAATTCGCTTCCCTTTACTTTATCATTTTCTTTCATCAATAGCAAAATTTTTTACTGTCCTTTTGTATGCTCTTATAGATTGTTGTGATGGAAGTGATGAGTATGAAAGTGGCATCCGTTGTCCGAACACTTGTAGGAACATAAATGATGTTAGAAAGGATGATGATGTTGGTATAAACAGAAAGGATGTTATGAAGGATGACGGTGGTATGAACATAAAGGATGTCGGAGAGGATGATGATCATGATAGGAAACATACTCTAGATATAGAAGATCTTATCCAAAAGCTAAAAGGTATTATCTTTGTTCAGCATGCCATTTTAGGTGTAACCGTTCCAATGGATGTGCATTTTGTTAAATGTGATTTTAATTGTCCTGTTTGCAGGATTAAAAATGGCTGTAGTCATTGAGATAGGTCTTGTTATATGTACATTTGCTGCCTGCTTTGCTCGGCGGCGTACCAGAACACGGAGGAGACATTATATTTTGAAACGTAAGAAAACATCGGCCCCTGCATATTCAATCACTTTGTCTTGTCTAGTAGGAATTTTGTAGATGACATTTTTTTAAGTAAAGGGCAGGAGCTCTGCCAAAGTGCCAATCAATGGAA
The DNA here is from genome assembly GCA_008326285.1 of Oryza officinalis. Classification (NCBI taxonomy): domain Eukaryota; kingdom Viridiplantae; phylum Streptophyta; class Magnoliopsida; order Poales; family Poaceae; genus Oryza; species Oryza officinalis. Next base: position 50,721,712 of record BDMV01000001.1, on the reverse strand, counting down.
GAATATGACTACAATAGCGGCACACTAGTGCCAGTCACAGAAGGGCCTGACCACTTAGGCCGGTGGCATATGATTACACTCGCTAGATAAGCTCATTCTGTAAACATCATATTCTATAACCTAATTTACTTGGTCTATAATTCTTAAGATCTTTACTTGCCAACGAACTTATGATTTTTGAAATTTTATTGGCATGTCTATTTCCTTGGCGTTGAACCCAGTGAGATGACCCTGTGTGTTTAACCTGTCCGTTTCTGATAACATAAATGGGAGAGGGTTCACCTCTCTTTTTCAAAAAGAAAGAAAATCAGTGAGGTATTTATTGATAGTGTTATTTGTGTAATATTCCTATTATGACCAGATTTCTTTGCCGCATAAGTATACGGTAAAATTGTAGTTTTACAAATTAACCTTTCAGGACCATTAGTAGCTTTATCACCTTGTGAAGCTGCTGTGAACACATAGCCCAATTTATTTTCAGTTTGTGATGAAGTATTCTCTGAAACAGAATAAACTCACCATAAAATTTGTGTTTATTTGTTCAGGATAGGTGAGCTGTCACTCAGAAAGCCCAAAGATTGATATGGAGTACAATGATACTCATTTGCAATCCTCAAAGCCTCCAACTCCTCCAAGGATGACGGGAAACTGGAGATGGAGGAAGGGATTTACACGGTTGCTCATCGAGACGTCTGGAACATCAAGAGGAAAAAAAAGCATCACGTTGTATGAGTACGAGTATGTATTATTTTTGCCCGTATTTTGGGTCTCCACAGAAGAGTTGCTGGTCGACCAAGGCCAGGAGATGATGGAATCCATGTAGGGATGTAGGATAAATTACGTGAATATGGCATCAGTTGGCGACGCATTATTGCGAGGCCTTCCTAGAACTTCTCTGTAACTCCGATTCTGTGAAGTGCACTGCAATGATTTTAAGTTTTAAACAGCTAATAACATAGATATAAAAATTTTGTTCATAAATTATTTTTCGTTCCTGTGTTCATTTTACTACGGCTTATCAGCAAGTCTCCTCAAACTGCACAGGTTGAAAAACTGCTCACTCGTTCTCGCGGTGAGCTAGTAATGCTAAGGGTATGTGTGGCACAACTTCAGCTACATCTCTTCTAAAGCTGGAACCAGTCAAACAATTTTACCTTCACTTAAAAGGGGAGTGGAGCAGGGAGTGGAGCAGGCTACAGTTCTCTCACAAAATGAAAGAGAGTTGAAGTTTGGTTTATGCTGCTCCACAACTGCACTCTAAGGTCGACTCCAACAAGATTTAGATTTTTTCTCGGTTTTCGTTAGCACGCTTTTCAAACTATTAAATGGTACATTTCATGCGAAAATTTTCTATATAGAAGTTGTTTTAAAATATCAAATATATCTATTTGTTAAGTTTATAATAATTAAAATTTAATTAATCATGTGCTAATAGCTTTCTCATTTTACATGCGTCAACTTAATCTTCATCTTCATAAATTTGAAACACCACCTAAATCCATCTCAGTTAAATTTGAAGTTGGAGCTCTAGTTAAGAGCCCGTTTGGTAGGACTTCAATTTCTAAATTTAACTCTATGAGTAGGGTCTGGAATAGAGTTGTGGAGCTACCTAAACCCAGCTCCACCTTTCTAGTTTATTTAGTTTATTTTGTGAGAACAGTCTAGCTAGCTCCACTTTATTTTTGTGTATAGCTGAAACTGTTTGACTCCAAAAGAGGTAGAGCTGGAGCTCTACCAAAAGGTCCTAACATCAGTTTGATTGCATTTGGCCCGTTTGGGTTTATTACATATGGGTTTTGGCCCATGATGGAAAGTCCAGCCCATATTGAACTATTACGGCCCATTAGGGTTTTACACCTCTCTCCGTGCACCTCTCCACACTCGTCTCCTCCCCTATAAAAGTCCCCGATGCCGTAAAACCTTCCGCGCCGCCGCCATCTCGGAGCACCGTAGCACGCCGCCTCCCCGCCCAGCGACCTCGGCAACTCCGGCGAAGATGGGCGCCTTCAGGGTTAGCACCATCTCTCCCGCCCGCATCCGTGCCTCTACCTCGAGGGCTGGTTTAATCTCGCGAGATCTGATCTGACGTTTGCTTCGTTCTGGTTTTTGCGCGGCGCAGTTCCACCAGTACCAGGTGGTGGGGAGGGGCCTGCCGACGCCGACCGACGAGCACCCCAAGATCTACCGCATGAAGCTCTGGGCCACGAACGAGGTCCGCGCCAAGTCCAAGTTCTGGTGAGGGTTCGGATCCCCTCGCGAATGCGCCATTGTTAAATTGCGTCGCGCTTGGTTTAGGTGTTTGGATGTTGTCCAGTGACGTTGGGTTTACTTTGGCTGCGTACAGGTACTTCCTCCGCAAGCTGAAGAAGGTGAAGAAGAGCAACGGGCAGATCCTTGCCATCAACGAGGTGATCTCTTCTTTCTCACCTTTCACCTTAATCTCATGTGTGCATCTCGGTATTTTTGCAGAGTATACTGGAGTATTAATATCATTGTTAAGTGAACTGCTTAGTTCTGCACTTTTGACTGAAGAGTGCTGCTCTTTTAATCGGTGAAATGAAATGTAGTAGTCAGTTGATGTGCCATACAATGTAGTTATTAGTAATTTTTACGTGAATGTTAGTCTATTTCACTGATGTCATTTTTTCCATGCTCGGTGTTGGATTTGACTGTCGTTTTTTTCTCTGATGTACAACAGTGTATTCTTGTATTATGAATCGGGAACTATTCTGATTCTTATGCTGTACATTTACCTCTTGTTGATTTTATGGTTTGATTTGCTATTTAAGTTAGTTCATGCTGAATTCATCATCAACTTTTTCAATAGTTTGCCTGATATTGCTTCCTTTCTGGTTGTTTTATCTGTAGATTTTTGAGAAGAACCCAACCACTATCAAGAACTATGGCATCTGGCTTCGTTACCAGAGCAGGACTGGCTACCACAACATGTACAAGGAGTACCGTGATACCACCCTCAATGGTGCCGTCGAGCAGATGTACACTGAGATGGCTTCCCGTCACCGTGTCAGATTCCCTTGCATTCAGATCATCAAGACTGCTACCGTCCACTTCAAACTCTGCAAGCGTGACAACACTAAACAGTTCCACAAGTCAGATATCAAGTTCCCACTGGTGTACAGGAAGGTCAGGCCCCCTACCAGGAAGCTGAAGACAACCTTCAAAGCTTCAAGGCCAAACTTGTTTATGTGATCCAAGTCGTCCTTCCATGTTCTGTAAGATCTGCCAGTATGGTGTAGTCCAAGTTCAGAACTTAAGATCTTATCCATATGAAGCCTGTTTTTGAAAAGTTATCTGGTAGGTCCATGCTGTGGCCTCTCTAGGTTCTCTTATCGCATCCTTTTCTTTTGCTTTGTGATCATCTGATGCCTCATACTGACAATTCCCTGTTTGTGCTGATATTGGTTTACTGAAATATTATAATGTTGCTATTTGCTCGCTTACTGCTTGTGGTAGCCCAATTGAATAATCCGTAAAATATTGGAATGATTGAAACATGTTTCAATTTTCTTGCTGTATATGCTAATCTTAATAACTTGTATCATTTGGGTTTTATGTGCTTATTATTTCATTCTGTAAAATGAAAAATACAAGTTAATTCTTGATGATTGTTGTGTGTTCCATGCTTTCATATTTCATTGGTCATTTGTTTGGCACAACACTTTACCATATATCTATTTTGGCTGATATTGGATATTGGTGCAGCATTTTACTGATAGGGATATTGATTGATGTTGGATAAAAATGTTTTTCTTGCATCACATGCAAACTTTTGAGTAGTTAGGATGGCAACTTTGCCGAGGTTACCAACAGTTAATTTGGTTCCCTTTTTTTCCCTATTGCCAATATTTGATTAACTCTTGGGTGCTTTCTCTTTTCCATAAACCTAGCGGTTTATTGGATGAGCATCCTAGCTAACATCAGCTGCTAAAATAAAGTAGTTTTACTTTTAAGTTCTCTTCCTAGTCGCATTGTGAAGTTATGTTAGGCAACTTTGCCGAGGTTACCAACAGTTAATTTGGTTCCCTTTTTTTTTCCCTGTTGCCAATATCTGATTAGCTGTTGGGTGCTATTCTTTCCATAAACCTAGTGGTTTAATGGATGAGCATCCTAGCTAACATCAGCTGCTAAAATAACTATGTATTTTTAAGTTTTCTGATCATTCTTTCATTTGGTTTTTATAATCTAATTCAATGTTCTGTGACTCCGAAAATCAAATTTTCTCCTTGGGCTTGTTATTGCTCTTCCTAATGCAAGGCGGTATGCAAATTTTGCTCATGCCAATTATGTACAAACTCATCCTAGTTGCATTTGCTACCTATGAAGTTTTGTTAAGGCAACTTTGCCGAGGTTACCAAGACATGATTTGGTTTCCTTTTTTTCCCTGTTGCCTAAATCATTAGTTGCTTGGTTGCTTGAACTCCATTAACCTATTTGGTTTTTTTGGGTATGCATCCACGCCAACATATAATATTTTTCATCATCCTTTTTACACTTTATACTGCCAAATGTTGGTTTGGTTCTTGGACTGAGATTGCCATGAGGCTTTTATGTTTTTTGATCGAATGGTCCGTGGTTTCTTTGCTGGTGTGTGGTGTGGTTCATCTTCATCACTTTATCTTATTGGCGTGTATTTGGTTATCGAGATAATTGTGGAAGTTAATGCAAACGTAAAGCTCTTTAATGAACTATACCAACAGCACTTATTCCGCGAACGCACGAACAAAATTTACTCCGAAAGAGTATATGCGTATGGCCTTTGGTTCGTGAGGGCACGAGCTAAACCGAAGGATGTGATTTTCCTACGAAATGAAACCCTTTTTGTTTAGTCTATCTGAGCCTTTTGTATAATGAGAATCAGTTGGGCGGCCGAGCACCCGCTGCATCGGCCACTGCCCGAGTCCTTCCCGTCTATGAGGTTGAGTCCACATTAACCCGTGGAATTCCGTCTGTGGGGTACACAAGATTTGTTATTTCGTATTGTAACCTTTTCAAGTTATCTACTGCTATTCATTTTAAGTTTTCAACCTTCCTAAAGTCCGTCTGTGGGGTACACAAGATTTGTTATTTCGTATTGTAACCTTTTCAAGTTATCTACTGCTATTCATTTTAAGTTTTCAACCTTAAGTCCTTTTTGTGGCTCGTCAATCGTCATAATAACGAATTCTTGAGCATACAACCAACTGAAACGCAGACAACACGGACGAAAGTGCATCAACTAGAATAGCAGTGTTGTGTCGTAGGAATACTGTATGTACCAGATCGATCAATACATTCAAAATTTTCCCCAAGTGAAGAACTGAATTCTCAAATCGTGTGTGATTTGTATAGATCGGAGATTAGCAATGTATAAGCCCACTTATCATTCAAAATGTTTCAGGATAAGGGTTCTTCAAATGGGATGCTGTCATCTCGTGATAAAGACGGTTATTGTGGTATCGTGAAAACCATGTAGTTATCATGAGGATTATCATGATTTTAAAAACTAAAAAAGTTATCGCAGTTAATAATCATGATAAGATGCACTCTTTTTGAAATGTGAATTGTCAAAGGCTCGAAGCAATAGAAGTCAAACCTGCATCGACCCAGCTGCCCATGGTCTTCTTCCATTCGCACTCGCCGTCTTCCCGCACCAACCCCGCCTACCGGTCCACTACTACTACACCATCCCCTCCACCGGCTCTCGCTCCCCTCACCAACCTTCCCTCCACTACTGCTCAGCCCCCGCCCAATCCGTTCTCTTGGAGCAGGCAGGCTCACCTAACTCGAGCTGAGCTCCCCTCACGCGGAATTCAGGTCCCTGATGGCGCAGCAGCAGGCGAATCCCGACGAGGTACACGACCAGCGCCGCGTGAACGAGGCCATTCTTCTCTCTGCATATGTGGTGAAAGTGAAAACACGGCGCCCTTTCCTGTGCAGGTGGTGGTGCTCGGGCAGGAGATCGGCGGCGCGAGGGTGGCGATCCTCAACCGGCCGCGCCAGCTGAACGTCATATGCGATAGAGTGGTGCGTTTTCTTTCGTTTCGTGCATTCCGATCTTATGCCGGAAGCAGCTGGAAAAGCTGTAATTGACTGGCCGTGCTCGGTTTCTGGTTGCAGGTGCATCTCCTCGCCCGGTTCTTGGAGAGCTGGGAGAAAGATGAGGATGCCAAGTTGGTCATCTTCAAGGTGCTTGCACTGCTGCCCTCTTAGCACCCTGCATTGATAAGCTCTAGGGCAGAACTGATTATAATTCAGACAAGGACAGGTTGTAGCCTAGTGATGTCATGCATGATTTGATACCAGGGAGACAGCCCAAACAAATCATTTACTCTAGTTTGTTTCTCCAAAGTCCTTGCAATGCATGGGACACTTGGCTAGTAGTACAAAATATCTAGAGAAACGTGTTGCTTGTTTAAGGAATCGGTGAAATACAAGGGGTGTCTGGCCAACATTTGAACTTTACTCAGTAGTTAGTACTGATACATAAGCTAACATTTTGATTTGGATAAGTTTGGCAATAAGGCAGTGTTGAAATGAGGCGTATCGTGTCACAAATGAAACTTTTTGTTATGACTTTGTATGATATCCATCGATTGGCCCGAGCATATGAATGTATGGTCTGCTGATGAACAGGGGGCTGGACGTTCATTTTCCGCTGGTGGGGACCTAAAGATGTTCTATGAAGGAAAATCGGGTATGAATATAATATGAATGTTTCAGTGTAGCAGTGGTACCACATCACATGACCTTACTGTATTATTTGATTTCCATCCCCAAGACTCAAGATTTGCAAACACTTGATGGCATTTAAACCTATTAACAGTACTCCTTTGCAGCCTATTAACAGAACTCCTTTGCAGATGACTCCTGTCTCGAGGTTGTTTACAGGATGTACTGGCTTTGCTACCATATCCACACATATAAGAAAACCGCGGTGATGCCCTCTTTCATGTTTGTATGAGGACTGTTTTCTAAACTTGGGGGTGAATTCTGTACTCAAATTCTATGGTTTTATTTCAATTCATGCAGGTGGCTCTTGTTAATGGACTTGTCATGGGTGGTGGTGCAGCCATGGTTGCTCCACTGAAGTTTGCAGTTGTCACAGAGAAAACAGTATGCAACACTAGTCCATAGTCCAGTTCTTTTGGAGGCTTTATTTGTGCCATATTGTGCTATATGTTTGTTTGTTGGTTTGCTGTATCAATATCTGTAAAAATATAAATCACCCCTGTACATGTCACCGTCTCTTCAATTCGGCTAGTATTATTATTTTATGAAAAAAGAAAGGAGAGAACACTCCTATTCTTGAAACGGACCCATTTGATATCATGATTACCCTGGCTTGGAGTTTCACGGTGATGGTTTTTGTGTGTTTAGGTCTTCGCAACCCCTGAGGCAAGTGTTGGATTACACACAGACTGCAGCTTTTCTTATATCCATTCTAGACTCCCTGGATATTTAGGTAAGTACCGAATTACCTTTTTTATTCAGAGGTCAAACCATCACCTTACTACAGGCGTATTATCTCTTGAGATGTAATGATAAATCTGATAGTGACTTGTGTGACAAATTAAACATATCTTAGGACAATATGGTTCTGTAATGTATCACTTGACATAGATATTTGTGCCGATATGCTTATTCTCTTTGAATAATTCTTAGGGGAGTACCTGGCTTTGACCGGTGCAAGGTTGAATGCAAAGGAAATGATTGCTGCCGGTCTTGCTACTCATTTTGTTCCATCTGAAGTAAGGCATTCAGCACTTACCATTCATATTCACGATGGTTCCGGTGCATGATTTCCTCCTTGATTATTGTACATGTAGCTCGACAAATCAAAATGTTTGTTGATATATTGTATTTCTGTGGTTGGACTAACCAAAAGAATTGATGTGAATGGCAGAAATTGGAAGAACTTGAAAAATGTCTGCTGAATTTAAACACAGGAGATGAGTCTGCTGTTCGAGCTGCTATTGAAGAGTTCTCAGCTGATGTTCAACCTGATGAAGATAGTATGATAAACAAGTTAAGAACAGATGTCCTTTTCCAAATGGAACATGCTGTGCATGCATTTCTTATTCTATTATTGAAATAAATTGACACTGGAATGACAATCTTACTTCGATAGGCTCCCAACTATCAACAAATGTTTCTCTGCTGAGACTGTCGAGGACATCATAAAAGCTTTTGTAAGGATTCTTTCAATTACTTGTTTCAACAAATGTTTCAATAAATGTTGAGTTCCTCAGACTATAGAATATTCATCTTGGTTTCATGCTACAAAATAATCTAAACAACAATAAGTGGACAGTATTCATCTTATGCCCAAAATATATCATCGTCAACCAATAGCTTCTGGAAAAACTAGTACACTCACCAGTCACCACCAGTCTTCACTGTCCTATAACAAGGCAATCAACTTTTTCCTGCAAATCATAAGCAGCGTCTTTTGTTGTTGTTGTTTGTAGGAATCAGAAGGGAGCATTGATGGAAACCAATGGATAGCTACAGTACTGAAGGGCTTGCGAAGATCATCTCCTACTTCACTGAAGATGACTCTGCGATCGGTACAAACGCTGACATCGTTTCTTATTGTCGAAGATTTTGTTTTGTCTTAATAATATTTGTGTGCTTCTTGTGTACGGTGAATGCTAACACCCATAGTAACTGTCGGCTTCTCCTTGGTTAACAATTTCTTTATATGTTGTGCAGTGTACTAATTTTTGACATTTGTTATGTATTGTAGTGCATTTACAGCTCCTCTCTTTGCACAAGGCAGGAATGTATTCTTACTAAATATTAATGATTGTTTTAACTCTTCAGATCAGAGAAGGTCGGAAGCAGAGCCTGCCGGAATGTTTGAAGAAGGAATTCCGACTTACAATGAACACACTCCGATCTGTAGTTACTGGCGATGTCTATGAGGTATTGTGATTTGCCACCATATGGATAAGTAACGGTGATTCTTGATACAGACAAGACTAAGATGTCAGTCATCCTAATATTTGCACCTAAAACTTGGCAGGGAATTAGAGCTCTCAGCATCGACAAAGACAATGCCCCTAAGGTTCTTTCTTATACACAGACTCTCAAACATCTGTCTAGAAATTTTTATTTTACACATTTCTTGTTTCTTAATTTTTGTTGCAACACAGTGGAGTCCTGCTACCCTTGAGGAGGTCCAGAACGAGGACATCGACCGTCTTTTCGAACCATTCAGTTCAGAAAAGGAGCTCCAGGTCCCATCTGACGATTCCAACAGGTGAACAATGGCTCCAAAATCCAAAATTTGCTCTACCATTCACACAAACAACATTGTATCCTAATCATCTGCACTATTTCCAATTTCGACATGGACAATGCACAGATGGAGCGGCAAATTTGAGCACACAGTCTATGGCAGAACTTCAGAGTGAGTGGCAGCAGAAATATATGTTCATCATCATCCGGGCATAGAGGTTTCACGGTTTCAGTGTGACAATCATGTTTGAGTACTCGTACCCCCATGTATTCTCATAGTTCCCTGTATAACATTGTAACCAAAAAATTGGAAATTACATGACGCGTGAAGCAATAAAGCATCTCATTTTTTTGTTACATGCTGAAGCCAATGAATCAGAACTTTTCCGGCGTGTGATCTCTGTAAAGCGAATTGCAACCTATCAGGGTAAAGTCCAGGGAGTGAATGTATGTCCGAGAGAAACCAGTCATATACTTGGAAGCCCTATGAGCAGTTGGGCTCCATAGAATACTCTAACTCCAAGTAGTATTGTTTGTACTTGGTAGTTTTCTTCTCAGTGGGGGCTTTCCTCACTGACAAAATTCTCCTCACAGCAGCTTCTTGGTCTTTCGGAAACTCCACCCCCATCTTCTTCAGGTTTGTTACTTGAGTTAGCAGAAAGATAAAGAGTTCCTTCTGGTACCGTTGAGGCCTGAATCCAAGAAACTTGAGCTGCTCCAAGCTCTTTGTTAGGCATGATATCTTTGCAAGCCTCTCCTCATGATCAGCAAAATTTGGCAATGCAGTGTCATCTTTTGCATCAACAGCCTAAGCATGGATGGTAGGTAGATAAATTAGTGGTAAACCTACTGATGAAACTCAATATAGTAAAGATGCTAATGTGAATGCAAGAGTGAATGAGTGATATTGCATACCGAAAAAGTCAACTGTTGCAGGTTGGGGCAACTCTCAAGCAGCTTCAGAAGGAAGATAAGTTCTCTTTCATTTGAGAAATCCAAGCTCACTGACAGTATTCTCAAGTCTTCAAATGTTACCGCCAAGTTTGGAGTCTCTTTATATTCAGATGACAACAACTACAAAATAAGACAATTCTGCAGATTGAGATAAATGACCTTCTGAAAGAGCAAGAGTTACACATGTTTGTGTTAGACCATATTCACATTCCAATGTTCAGTTGTGTGATTTACACTCCAGCTATCTGTGCTATAAGTATATAACGTTAGACATATCAATTATCTTTTCATGTTAATATATATCAACAACGCATTTTATCAACACCGTGTCATTTGGACAGTGCTTAAACATCAATGCACCATTGCAAATAGGAGAATATGAGTATTACTAACCTACTCCAAAGCTCAATGTCTGAAAGTTATACAGAACAACACATTTCCTGATTAGCGGTTTCACTATGGCCTGTCCAGAGACAAGCACATATTCATGAAAGCATTACCAAGGAATATTTGGCCCAGATGACTCCTTCATAAATCATTCTATGGATGTAATCTAAGAACAGTTTAGATCATTCCATTAATCACAACTTAAAGCACCACATCACAGACAGTGCCCTATTTCATCAGCACTACATAAATCAACATTGTGCGAAACACATCAGAGCAGCTAATAAACCATAGGATGCAAATCATATGCAAGAGAGAGCGCACCTTAATGGCCATGCCCCTGAGCGTGAGGCAGGTCAACCCCGTGCCAGCATCCAAGAACGGCCGTATCCTGAACTGCAGTTTGGCACGCGGCCTGGCGATGTGCAGGTATGCCTTCCTGATCTCCGGCGCAGGATCAAGCCGCACCGACTGCACCTTGGGGCGCGTGTACAGCGTGACCGTCCTCAGCCCCGCCATTTTCACCACAACCTCACGCTGCTCCAGAGCCGACTTAAACAGGAGGTTCCTCACCACGGACGACTCCATGCTGCAGCTGCCGGCGAATCCCATGCAGTACACCATCTCCAGCGTCTCGAGCACGGGCGCGGCTTTGAGGATGACGCTGATCATCCGCTGCGGGATGGCAACGTGGTGGAGCTTGAGCGTGCGGAGGCCGAGGCACGCGGCGGGGCACCAGCGCGGCAGCGCGCAGGAGTCGAGGGAGACCACGGTGAGGGAGCGGATGGAGAGGAGGTTCTTGGGCAGGAACCCGCTGCGGTGCAGGCGGACGGCGAGCTCGGAGAGGCCGCGGTCGGCGGCGGCGTCGAGGAGGCGGCGGAACGCGGCGGCGGAGAACCCGCGGGTCGGGGGGGCGAAGGCGAGGCGGCGGATGAGGGACGGCCGCGCGGGGAGCGACGGGAGCGGCAGGACCGGGTCGGCGACGCACGCCGAATCGACGCGGCCGAACTGGGACGGGAGGACGCGGAAGCGGCGGGAGAGGGCGGAGAGCGTGACGGCCTGGCGGGTCGTGAGGCGGGAGAGGATGGCGAGGAGGACGTCGTCGGGGAGGCCCGAGAGGTAGTCGGGGCCCCCTCCGCCGCCGCCGCCCGGGGGGCGGCGGCGGCGCTTGCGTGGGGTTCGTGCCATCGGTGCGGCGCGGCGGAATCGGAGGGGGGAGGTTTTCGTGGATGGATCCGGTACCGGGACTCCGGGAGGAGCTTCTGATTTGGATCGGGCCTCAAGTAGAGGAAACCGGTCGCACGCGCGATGGGTTTCCGGTTTCTCCTCTCGCTGTTTGGTTACACGCACAAGGCAAGTTTGTCTTGACACGTGATGAGACCACATGGAGTCCACCGGTGACCAAGGATGGTAACGGGACCCGTGATCCAATACCCGACGGGTTTTTATTCTATTAGGAGTTAATCATGTTCTAACTCTTATATTTATAAGTTTACTGACGAGCAAAAACTCTTACTCGTTGGGTATGCGGGTATGGGTCCGTTCTTTATTCATCCATACCCACCAACCCGTATGTGAAAAAACTCATAGATTAAATCTAAAACTATAAGTAAAAAGTCTCAGTAACTATTAAATCATAGCATAAAACCCTTTTCACCTCTTAAGCATTGTTCCAGTCTAGTTATATGAAATTATTATTTGATTTCTTGATTATGTAATGTAGTTGTAGAATTTTTCTACTCGCCTTTGAACGCTAATGTTAATAGAATTGTTATCGGAGAAAATATCGATGATTTACAGTTCTAATACGACTAATTAGAGTACAAAACTATAAGTGCTACAAGTTAATTATATGAGTATGGGTATCCATTGGGTACTCGTTACCCACATGGATGTGGATATGAGGACGATTTTGTACTCGCGATGGGTGTAAGTATTTAGCGGGAATATTTAGCCTTCACAGGTGTGAGTATGGGGCAAGAGAACCTAGTGGGTATATACTCGTTGCCATCTTTACCGGTGACACAAGGCCTACTGGTTTGGGGAGGGACAAGACTCATTGGGCTTTTTGATCTTTTTTCCACAGCTAGGCCCACACATATGGATTCAAGATATCTACCGATATACGATAATTATAGAGTTATATTCACTTTACTAAATACATAGAAAGCCTTATGTAGGTTTTTCAGGAATAAAAGCTCCGTCATAAAATTTAGAGTAAATTACAGTTTAGATCATCTTTTATTAACAAAGTTTTGCTTTGGATCATTATTTAACCAACCTATTCACTTTAGACAAGGTAATTTTACCTTTGTGTTACTTTAGATCACCTTGGCTTTATTATCAAGTACTATATTAATAATCTTTATTACACTGGCTCTTGCACACCAATAAACTCTCAAAGCTATATGTAGATCGCACCTTCAATATACGATGAGTTTTATGTGAATGGATAAAAGAGTTGAAATGGTCCAAACTTCAAAGTAATACAAAGGTAAATTTATCTAATTCAAAGTAAAAAAAATTTAGATAAATGATAAACCTAAACTAAAACTTTGATAATAAAATATAACTCAAACTACAATTTACTTTGAAATTTAATTTAACATGTCATTGTAAACTTAACATGCAACCTTCACCCTCTCAATCAAGAACAAAACACCCACCCTTACGTGACACAAACCCAAGGGCTACTACAAACCGATGGAGTCAAGTGAAACAACCCCAAAGGGAACAGAAGGCACAAGGAAGCAGCTGAAATTGGGGAGGAGGAAGAACAAGACCTAGAAGGAAAGCATACTCATCATTAACCCACTCGCCCAAGCCAGGCACACAGCCCTTCATAATAAACCCCTCCAGTTCATATGCCCTCTTGCCAAACATGACCGTTGGGCGCTGTCCCCTTCCAGATCCCAGATATACCCCAACCCCTCTCGCCCGCATCACCCCGACGATTCGTCGCGTTCGCGTGCTGCCAAATCCTCCTCCTCCATCCCCACAACATTCTCCTCTTCGCCCACCCCTCGCGCCGACTCGACCGTTGCCGCCTCGCCCGCTCCGCGCACGCGCTCCCCTTCCCCACCTCGCGCCCGCGCGGGCCATGGCGATCGACTTGGCGCCGCCGCTGGCTGGGGAGTTCGAGGTCGCGGAGGCGGCGGTTGGAGGGAAGAAAGAGGAGGGGGAGGGGGAGGGTGAGGAGGGCGGGGTGTGCGGCGGGGATGCCGTGGTGGTGGCCGCGGCGGACGCGGAGGTGGAGGGCCACCCCTACGACTTCCACGTGTCCGGGCCGCGGAACCTGCCGCCGCCCAACTGGAGGGAGATCATCAGATCGAGCTGGTCGGTAACCGATTGCGCGCGCGCTCTCTCTCTCTCCTACCTGTTTCGTTGCGAAATCTTAGCTAGTTTGATATGCATTTTGCGTTATGGAGATGGTCGTCATGGGCGTGAATTTGTGGGGGATCGTTGACGCCGCGGGCACCCTTGGTTTGTTAGCGCTTCTCGCGGTTTAGGCTGAGTTCGTTGCTCTTGAGTTGGAACGTTCCCTTCCGGCACGAAAAACGGAGCAGCTCTAGTATATGATTAATAAAATATTAGCCTAAAAAAGCTTTAAAAATATATTAATATGATTTTTTAAAAATATCTTTTTTTTTAGAAAACTTTTGCAAAAAACACTGTTTGGTAGTTTGAAAAACGTATGTGTGAAAAACGAGAGAGATAATTGGAAAAAAAGGAAAAAAACACAGCCTTAGTCCTTCTAATTGATCGGAAAAGGGGCTGGGTTTTAGGAAGGGGATTGCCGTCCGGTTTCACCGGGCTCGCAGAATTGGAAGGGGAGGGATTATGCTAGATGAAAGGCAAACAAGGGAAGGGAAGGGAAGGGAATTGCTTTGTTGGATTGCAAACAAGGGACCGAATTTACTGCTATTTTCAGGATTTTGTTGCAATCTGCACTGGCGCAAGGGTATAGCATGCATTAACATTTGGTGAGATTAAAATCTCCTATCGATCACCTCACAAGTGTCTGCACAAAATTTAAACTTTTTTTCAATGTCTTTTCTGATGATCCTGTGATTCGGCCTTGTGTTTAGTTGGTTACTGTTGCACACCTACAAGTAATAACCTGCAAGTCAGGTTACAGACTACCATACACTGTTTTGCCTTTCCTTCCATACACTGTTTCGTGAGACATGGGTATGGAAATGCACCTACCTCTTCTTACGGATTGAGTATTCTTCTTAAATAAGAAAGTGAAGTAGCAGATAATCAGTGATTGAAACCAACGTCCTGTGGCTGGTTCGTGATACTTTCCTATGGGATATGTGGACTTACTTTTGTTGAATTAGGTGTATTTCTCATTTCCGCACCTTTTTTTTCTGACCTTTAATAATAATCAAATCTACACACTATCGTTCTAGCTTGTTGGCTATACTGTTTCAATCGGACGGTACAAACTCTACTGGTTGAACAAGAGTTTTTTAACCACAGCCCCCTTGCTTCGTGCTATAGTACTTGGATGTAGTCTCTAAAGCATGGGTGGGAATGGTCACAGAATTGGTACTCGGAAAAAGAAATATTCACAGAATTGCACGTTTCATTCTGAACATTATCAGTGCTCAGGATGTCAGGTCTTAGTAATACCAATCTGTAGTAAGCATACACCAGTATTCATGTTAATAACCTGATGATTCCATAATTGCATCAAATATATTTCGATTTGACCTCATACATACAAGAATTTCTGGTAATGTGGTATATGCTTTATGTACTTAACCAAGTTTACTTCAATGTACCACATTTGTTAATTTGTATCTGCTACCTTTTGTTCTAATGTAACCAATGATGCTTTAAATTGATTGCAGGAAGGATCCGAATTACAAAAGGATGGTAATGGCCTGCTTCATTCAAGCAGTCTACCTGCTTGAACTGGACAGGCAAGATGAGAAAGGAGAAGAGGATGGCCTTGCTCCAAAATGGTGGAAGCCCTTCAAATACAAGGTCACACAGACATTGGTCGATGAGAGAGATGGTTCCATCTATGGTGCCGTCCTTGAGTGGGATCGTTCTTCTGCTTTGTCTGACCTTATCCTCATAAGACCAAGTGGCGCACCAAGGGCTGTGTTAGCTCTCCGAGGAACACTGCTTCAGAAGCCCACCATCAAGAGAGACCTGCAAGACGATCTTCGCTTCCTGGTGTGGGAGAGCTTAAAAGGATCAGTCAGATATATTGGCGCTTTAGAAGCACTGAAGACAGCAGTTGAGAGGTTTGGTAGCGCTAATGTCAGTGTTGCTGGGCACTCCTTGGGAGCTGGATTTGCTCTTCAGGTTTGCAAAGAGCTCGCTAAGCAAGGAGTCTTCGTGGAGTGTCATCTGTTCAATCCACCTTCTGTTTCACTTGCCATGGGTGTAAGGAGCATGAGTGAGAAGGCCAGCTACCTGTGGAAAAAAGTTAAGGCTAGTCTACCACTGACTGAAGAAGCATTGCCGGACAGTTCCAAAGAGGAGGGAAGTGCAAAGAAGAAATTGCGTGCTGACAAGAAATGGGTGCCACATTTATATGTAAACAACAGTGACTACATCTGCTGTCACTACAATGCCCCTAATTGCTCCACCACCACCACCACTACCACCACTGATGGTGCTTCAGATGAGCAGCGTCAGCAACGAAAGGCAAGTGAGATCGCTGGCGATGTGGTCGCGAAGCTTTTTGTGACATCGAAAGGCCCACAGAAATTTCTTGAAGCGCATGGGCTGGAACAATGGTGGTCGGATGGCATGGAGCTGCAGCTAGCAGTGTATGACAGCAAGCTTATACACAGGCAGTTGAAGTCCCTCTACACAGCAACTGCACCATCACCCCCTGCAAAGTAGTAGAAACTGCTGAAATCGCTGTTTCAACTGGCGTTAGAAATACTCTTTCTAATCAGTTTCTGCCTCTATTAACTTGATATGTTTCATTATGGTTGTGACTGTGAACTATTATACAGTAAAATATAATAAACCGATATGTGCTAATAAATGCATCGATGTTTTTCATGTCCCATCTTCTGTCAGAGGTTTTCAAGACACTAAATTGTTACTCCCTCCGATCTTTGGGTACTGATTAGCATCCATGTTCATGATCTTTGGACGGTTCGCTTAGCTGATGTTCGTAGGATGCAACTGTGAAGCTTTTCCACAATGAATGTAACAAGGCAAATTAGCATCCAAGTCATGATCTTTCGATGGTTCGCTTAGCTGATGTTCTTTGGGTGCAGCTCTGAAGCTTTTTCCGGAATGATGTAGCATGGCAGATGGTGAAGAAGGCCACCAAAATTGTAGGGCGTAGTTCTGAAGCTTTTCCATTTCTATTATGAATGTAGTATGACAAAATGATGAAAAAGCCACCGGAATCTCGACCAAAAGAACGATTTAGGCTTATCGAGGGTAAAAATTATATTGTAAAAATATAAACGACTCCGCTGGGGATCGAACCCAGAATCTCTGGTTCCGTAGACCAGCGCCTTATCCATTGGGCCACGGAGTCGTTGCTGAAGGTGCAGAGAAAATTAAATATTCACCTTATACTAAGAGACAAACAAAACTAAGCTAAAAAAATTGCGAGGAAATGTGAAATTTTGAAGACTAAGAAGAAGTAATTAGGCACGATCGTCCAAGCTCTACGTAGGGCCAAATCTCCGAACGCTGCAGCGGTCGCGCCTGTGGAGAATATAGGTACCAGGTATTCCCACGGCTTCTATATTCGACTAGAGATAGGAGGTAAGCTAGATCCATATATTATGTAATTGAGTAGAATTCGGTCATAATATTGTCTTATGTTTTATGACATGATCTAGAGTCTCAATTGAGTACTACCATGTAATAGATTAGGAAACTGATGCAGTGTTCGGTTAGGTTTTTCTTTTTGTAACCCTGCCCCCCCAACCTATATAAGGTGGGCAGGGAGTCCTCTAGAGACAGGATCACGGAGATAACCACAACTCGATTGTCAGATCAATATACACCCAGCAGATATAATCCCCAAACAGAAGTAGGGTATTATCTCTTTTCGAGAGGGCCTGAACCTGTCTAAATCATTGTCTCTATATCCATTCACTTTTAGGTCTCGTGCGCTATCCCTTTTATTATTGTCGAATTCCAGTTTCAACAGCGCCCTTTAAGGTCAGTACGGTAACAGCCCAAGAAATAGTTTTGGGCTTCTGTACGCTGGAGAGGAGCCTAGTAAGCTGGTCGATTTGCTGTACAGTTTCTCTTCGCCATCGTCGCTAGATTGTGTATAGTACTTCTGATTACATCTACTGATGCACATTTTGGTAACGGTCCAGCCGTGCAGTCGTCGGTGAGCATCCATTATTCGGCGACCAACTCTTTTATTGAGGTGACAGTGAGAAGGGGTCACTTTGGACCACAAATATTTACAGCCTCCTTCTTGACAACGCATGCTGAGCAAACAACCTCTGCCTTGAGTTGAGCGATCGAGTGAGCTCAATTATATGGAAGCATGTTGTTTGCTTCCTATTGATGATTCATGCGTCCCCGCAGACTGCAGAAACCACATGACAGACTGACAATGGCAACGGAATGCTAGCTCTCTCGTATGCACTCAAAATCAGTAGTATGCAGAAGCAGGGAATCTCAGGGATACCCGATGCTAAACAACTTTTACGGTGATCGCTACTGGTAGTAGAAACGATGGATCAAGACTACTCCACTCTATTACCGCAATACCAATTTCTACCTGAGTTCAGTTCTAATAAATCCGATCCCTCTCATTGTGGCCTTCTTTTCTTTGTCAGAAACTCAGAAGGTGATTCTGATTTCTGAAGCTGCAGATGGTAATTAGGAGGTGACAAAATTCACTGAGCAACGCATGCGCAGCAGGAACCTGCAGACTGCAGCTAGCACCCAAGGGAAGCTGCTGCCTTTCTGGCAACGGGGCCTCGTGTTGTTGTGCATAGCATAGACTTTGCTTTGCTTTTGGTATGGAGCCCAATCTTTGGTACCTGTGTACCAGATGGCCTTGCTCTTGCAGGAAGCAATGTTCCTGTCTCAAGGGCAAAGCTAATGCAGGCTACTGGTCATTAACTACAGAAACTTAATTGTCCAAAATTCTTACTTTGAAGCTGAAAAGAAATGCAGCCGCGTACCGTGATCTAGTCTAAAAGATAATGGCCTGGCATGCAGGATCATGACTACTGATTAAGCTGCTCCTACTAATGGTCAGTGTCATCCTTCCTCTTTCCCTGAGTAAAGCTGAACTCTTTCCCCTTTTTCCTGGTTACCTTTATTTGTATGGCAAATGCTGACATTTAATTCACGCTCCGTCCATCGGAATAACAGATCATATACAGTTCTTGAACATATCAGTCATAATCTGCATATTGATCTACTCAGTGTTCCATTTCTTGATTTGTCATGGAACAGTCAAATTCGTCTATCTTACAATCCAACTCCAATCGCAAATGGAGTTTTTTTTTAAGATAATGGGCATATAGCCGCATAGGGAGAACAAGTGGCTTGTTTAAGCTCAGATCGAGACCTATGAAAAGACGAGAAGAATCACATTGGTGCCATGCAGATAAATCACAACATGAAAATGTGAACCATGCAAATTCGGCAAAAATTCCACTTATGTTATCTCCTTGCTATGTACAAATTACAAAATTACGTACCGACTATTGGTCAAGTCACTGCTGCAAAAACCAATATCATCAACAATGGAGTGCAAGAGAGAAGAGAACAAAAGTAAAAGAGAGAAAAAGGAAAAAGAAGGTGAAGAAAAAGGAATGCACATCGCTCAGCATTCGGCAACCACAAGACCCAGTCGAGATCAAACAGGCATTGAAGGCGATCGAGTCAGCGGCCAGCCGGCTCATCGGCGGCATTGGCGACGACGACTACGGTGGCGGCGCCGGCGGCACCGGCTGGGGCGGGTGCGAGCGCGGCGTAGTGCGCGGCGGGGCGGCGGCCGTCGTCGAAGTTCTTGGCGTAGCTGGCGGCGTCGTAGCCGAACGTGATGGGCCTGGAGGCGGCGCCCGACGGGGACGACGAGCTGCAGATGCACCTCGTCTCCTGCGCCAGGCGCCTGAGCAGCCGCCGCCACGCGCGGTGGCCGCACCAGCCCGCGGCGGGGCTGACGTCGCGCACCACGAGCTGCAGGCTCCGGACCACGGCGGAGCCGCGTCGCCTGCCTGTGCTGCCGGCGCCGGCGCCGGTGCCGGCCAGCGAAGGCCACGAGGAAGGGACGACGTTGGCGGCGGGGTGGCGCGGCGCGGTTAGCTCGGTGGTGGTGATGCCCGCCCCCATGGTGGTTTCGCGTACCGAGAGGCAAGCAGAAAGAAGTGGGAGTGGGTTCTCTCGTGGCGGTTATACCTGTGGTTATATGGGAAGCGAGACGAATAATAGCAGTATTAGCATGTCGAGATGAGAAAACAATGGTGCTTATTGGGTTGTGGAGTAGACAAGTGGTAGAGTGAGATGGGTTCATGGGTTTTGTGGTGGTTACTTCGGGAGATGGAATAGGCATGCATAGGAGGTTGTGCTATTTTTAGACACAAGAGGATGAGTGATCCTTGTGCAGTTTCGGAATGAGTAGTTAGTGGATTAGAATTTTATTGTTAGTACCAGGAGTACTATCTTATATTCGTGGGAATATGTTAGAAAGAAAAAAAAAGTTAGTGATGGATAGTAGAGAATGTGATTTTCAAGGTGCATCTTGTACTTTTTTAAAAAAAAAATAGCGATTTGATGTTTGAGTCACTGTAAATATATTATGAGTCAACATATTTCCTAAACAGGGCACCTAAATAAAATTGCATTCCAAAGATGATGGGCTTGTTCGGATGCCATACTTGCTGTAGCTGTGCTTCTGCAGCTGCTACCGTTGTCGTTGAGATTATACGTCTAGTACTGTAGCAGCTGACTGTATTGCAGCCATATATTAACCTACCGAACCAGCCCGATAAAAACGTCAAGAAAGTCTTGTTGACCAGAAGAAACATTTCTCCAGCACATATATTTATGTGCAGCTTGATTAGGACCGTCGTCCAATTTACACTAGACAATGTATGCAGTATGCAATTGTTCCTTCAGATTTGTTTATAACGATCATGTAGTGGTCCACTAATCCAAAACGAGATGGTGGTGGGTACAGAAACTTTGTGTTGTGAAGCCATGCATACTAACAGTCTTATCTTTTCGTTTAAGTTTATACTTATCAGCCAAAATTTAAATTTTTAACTTTAAACTTAAAGTTGATTTTGAGGTTTTTTCATCGTAGTTTATTTTTCGGTCTTTACTTTTACTTTTAGATTGTTAAGAACATGTATATAAAAGTTTTATTTATAAATTATTTTTCATTTGTAAATATGTCGTTTCGCTTTTTTCTTCGATATGCCAAACGGTGGGGCTGTAATCTTTTGAGCAAATCACACCCTATCTCATAAAATATGATCCATCTGCAAGAGAATATGATATGATGATTACCTAAACAGTTACCCTACACTATTCTTTGTTACGATTATCCCGGTATCCCATCTCTAATCCATTTTTGGACCAACCTCCAAGATGAAAAGAGTACAATTGCCTGGGTACCATGTACTACTCATGTAGTCATGTGGGTTGGGTTCGCCGACTCTACCAAATCAGCAACGTTGTCCAAAGCTCCTGCCGATCCGCGCCACTACAAAATGCCCTTGAAATCGTCGATTTTAGGCTCCTCCCGATGGATTTGTCTGCGTCTTTCCACCGCGATTTGCAGGTTCGTCACTGCTAACGCGCTAACGCGACGCCCCGCCTAAAATGGCGCTCTAAACTCGTCTAAAATTGCTATAACACGAGCGACTATGGATTATTTAGTCGTGCAGAGCTTTTCGATGATAATGGCAGATTGGCAGTTTGCTCTCAAGTAGTAACTAACAACCGATCGACTTTGTTTACCAAGAGTAGAACAGAATGATGTAGCAAAGCTGATAGGTTGAAGTCAGCATAGCATGCCATGCCAGCTGCTAGGATCAGAACGCCTTTGAAACATTTTATGCATTATAAGAACGAGACAGAGTATCAACAAGGAGAGATCTTCTCAAGGCAAAACCTTTTCTCATAGACTAGCTGAAACCTTACTTTGCCAATTCTATAAACTAAAATGAGTTGAGGAAGCCAATGTGACGGTGGGGGAAAATCTGAAAGAACAGCCAGCCAAACCATGAAAAACGCTCATTTCTATGGCTATTTACATTTGTTAATCCTTAAAGCCTTACCCAGAGTTAATTCTAATGGATAAACGCATACTGTGCACTCATTGGAGAACCATGCTACATTCACAGGTAATTCTCTTCTTTTCTGATCACTAAAGTTTCCTTGAAGTAGGAATTACATATCCATCTTTGTATCAACAACCTGTCAGAAAGCTACTAGATGCCAGTGCACAACTGACGCATTGATAAAATTCTAGCAGATTAAGCAGACTGAAAAGTTTCCACATCAACGGTTTGTCTTCTGGTTAAATAGGGCTTGACTTGAGGGCCTATACATCCATAGATTAATAAAGTCAGTTTATTAGAAGTATGTAGATGTAGAAACCTATGAATTTTAACTGAATAACGTAATACTGCGAGTACCTTGTTAGAGGATGTAACTGCAGTCCTCCATTGCGGATCCTGTGTAGTGGATGGTCTATCCCTGAACAAAGTAACTACTCTTGATTGTGTGGGCCTTTCTACTGTCTGCCGATGAGGAATATCTTTCATGACCCATAGAACAAATCCTGATGGTATGGATGATCCTGCAAGAGTATCAGAAGTAAAATTAACAAGTGGTTGTGCCGTCTCTCTCTCTCTCTCAAAAAAACAGAGGCTGTGCCAAGTGCTTTCTTGAGAATGGAATATTCTGTTGGCAATAAGCACGAGAAAATATCAACAGAAAAAACTAATATACAACATGCATTCTGATTTCAAAATTATTTTGATTGATTGGATGCCTAGTAAAGAGTTCATTTTTGTGACTAGGCAATTCCAATGTTGCAGTTCAATGTGTGCCATAAATACACCATGCAACTAATTATTTTTCTAAAAATCATTCACTAGTTTGATGGCATTGCTCCCTACAGCTGAGTTGCACAACATTCACTAGGTATCAGGTAAGGAGAACTAAGAATCCATCCTCAAAGTGGATATCATAAATATAAGAACAAAAAGAAATACTATAAGTTATGACATGATTGCAATATATCAACTAGCAGAGTTTGAGTATTTCAATCTGGTACTGCATGTAGAATGACTAGCTTCAACCTGGGGGTATGAGAAATGAAAGGTTGGATAATAATTTATCTACACCTACCACCAAACTTACTCATTTCACTAACTTATTTGTATTAATTCCCACATATGGTTCCATGTTGGAGCATGCTCACATGCATTCACCACAGGCTTCAAAGCATGTGCACATAAACCTGATGGCACACCACATCCTACCATATTTTCCCATTGCAACATGAACTACATATAATGAAATGCTATCATTCAATTTAAGAGGAGTTATTTCTAGCCATAGACAGTAGAGAGATACCTATGAAATAGTACATAAACAATATGATAGCATTGTTGACGATGTATTCATCTGTTGAGTACCAATACACAAGCACCTGCAACAAGTATAGCGAATTGATAATTTAGCAATTCAAGAACCAGCTAGTGGATATGTCAGCTATTATTGTATAATCAGACTTACTGGAACATTAGTAACAAGTGCTAGTATAGCGGAAGACGAGAAACAAATCAGTGACACAGCAGCTAAACTTGCAACCTGCAGAGAAACAAGCATTGATATTTCACCTGGATGAGCATGTTCCTCAGGGAAACAGTTTATTTAAGATTTTCCAATATATTATTAAATTATTAAGGCTTTCCTTCTCTTCTTCTTAAGCAATGGAAAAGGAAACATCAGTACAGAATATACTTTGTAAGAGTAAGATTAACAGTCTAATTTTAGCAGTGTTATCGAGAATTAGAGATCCGAAATAATATATCCTTAAAGATTGAAGAAATTTAGATAGACTGAATAGTCCCCATAAAAACACATACTATTTTTCATAATTTATGCTACTACATATGTAATACTCCAGCCAATAGTACAGCCCCGCATGGCCCATGGTGTGGTGTTAGTGAAACTAGTCCCACATGGAGAGTTTACATAAGTTGGGGCCAGCATATAAACCCGTACATTCCAACCATAACACTTCCAGGTTGACCTTTTTACACAAAAGGGGGACGAAAGTGTAAGTGAGGTGCTCTTATACATGGGCTCACTTCTCAGAAGAGCTGAACTCATGCAGATTATGGAAGCAGGAGTATGCATATAGGGGCATCCTGTTTTTTGACATCTGGTTTTATAAGCACTATGAACATATTGAAATGATATCTTAAAGTACAGAATGTTGTGTCTATATCAGAACTCAAACCAAAAGTTGTATCTTTTGAATATGATCATCTATTCAATTAATTTAATATTGTATATGATCATTATTAGTTTGCTTTCTCATGATTTTACAAAAAACAATACATGCAGCAAATGACAAAGCAGTAGAGAGATGCAATCCACAAATTGAATGATACTGCAAGAATTATACCTTACGCTTCTCAGATGATCCAGTTTCAGAACGCACTTTGCTCATCTTTGAAAATAGTATTGCACCTTTAAATGATCATAAAAAAGAAAAGAAAAGGGCAAGTCAAGAACATATTGAATGAGAGGATGTACTGCTGGTAGCAGATGAAGGTCAAATTATTTAGCAAGGCAGATGCAGAACTAGATATGAAGTGAACTAGGACTGTGAGACTCATTCAATATTTAGTAATCTACTGCTAAGGATTTATAAACAAGATAATAAGAGTTTATCTTAGGTTGAAACAATTGACTAGAAAAAAGCATGCCTAATATTGTGACATAATTATGGTATGGTATAGATGAGTATAATAAATAGACAGTATTACATGCTTACCATAACACGCCAACGCACCACCAAGTACAAGAACAACTACTGAAAATACATCCAAGTAAACCTACAAAATAAAATATTTGGATAAACAATCAAGTCACAACACAATATGTGATTAAATAACTATTGATGAAATTGGTGGGCTTGTAAATTTATCAAGTAAACTAATGGGAAAATATGAATAAAAAGTGTGTGAAGAACATAAGATACAAGTCATAATGAAGACAATTTTACTTATAGCATCAGACATATCACAAATATAACATTTAGGATTTTGTTATTCTACTGGACCATCTCTAACAAAATTTCATGTTTGATCTGAAGAATTTCACATTGTTGGGTCTACAGCTTGCTGTGCATAGGTTTAAAATGCATTGGCCTGAATAGGATTATTTACTCTGTGCCTAGAAAACTCGGTCCACAATAATGACAGAGTTGTGCAAACCACAACACATCACAGTGTTGAAACTTGGAAAACAAGTATCAGATTCCATGTGAGATAAACATGCTGGTATTTCTTCATTCTATATCTTCACCATAGTTGTTGATTTGAGTTTATAATAATACTTTTGCTAGGCTGTCTTCCAGAACTTGCAACACATCAATGCTATTATATTGATCAAAATTAAGTTGATACATCATAGGAAATGCAGCACATAAAAACATAAAGAATTTCTAATCCATCATACCCTTTTCAATAGAGATGAATCAATAGGATTTTCTCCTCTACCAATCCAGATGAGGATGGCAAAGGCAATTGTAACAACAAATGACAGTAGAAGCACCTGTATGGGAAAAAAATATTAGGTCAGTTGTTAGTTCTACTTTCACAAATACTATATGATGGTAGGTGCACTACATGATTAAATTTAATCAAACAAATCATTCTCAAAGCAGTATGGTCTAAATAAAAGAAAGTGTCATAAAGGAATGTGTATAATGTGCATGAGCAAAGAATATGCCATGTTAAATTATTCAGTAAGTTATAAAACTTAATTAGTCATTAAGTTATAAAACTAAAAAAATTACCAAAATCACAAATTTTTGCCGACTTCCAAGCTGTACTCCTGGGCAACACCTCCGGCGAACATCAACAGCATGGTTGCCAGGTTTATTTTTTGTTCTATCCAGTAAAGCCTCATGGTGACTCCTCGTATCCTCTTCATCTTCATCGTTTGTCTGGTGACACAGGTCAACCCTGTAAGACCATTATTTTAGAGAAATATAAATTGAAAAAAGCAACTATAAGAAGAAAAAAAGGCAGAAAAACAAATGCATAATAATAACACAATTCATGAGAAACCAAAAATTTGACAATACAAGGTTCATGGCATGTGTTATCTCATTGACATTATTCCATCATGACCATCATCTTCCCCCTTTTTGTTTCACCCTAACATCTCTAATGCGATCCTCTCAAACGTCACATGGTAAACCAATGCACAGAACTTATACAGGTTTGGGCCTCAAGATGAGACCTTACTCTTTCTAATGCACCCCACCACCCATTTGTGGTTAGATACCTCAAGTGCAACCGTTGTGGCAAGTGCTACAAGATATGTTACAGCTTACAACCGAGCTAAAGGCGGTACTTGTATGCCTTTTGCCTTTACAAGGACAAGAGTGCACAAACAAGGTATATGAAGCAAGAGAAACAAAGTCTTCTATGGTAATGACAAGCACTCTTCCCTTGTCCCTTCATGATTTGGAAGCCTGTTATTAGGCCCAATTGGATGCTTGTTGGCATAGAGTGACTCTAACTCAGACTGATCGAAGCAATATGTGGGTTACAATATCAACTTCCATGTACCCTATCACCGTGGTGAAGTGAGTAAAACCCAAACCTCACTTAGGGCTAGGGCTTATCTCCAATAAGTCCATACTTGGAGAAGCCTTTTTGCATAATACCACTTTGAGCAAAAGAACATTTTCTCTTATCACACTGAGATTGCAAGCATAGAACACAATCAATAAATCATATGGTGATCATACCAATCAATCATGGTTGTTATATGGCCGTCCAATCAACTGGATATTGTCCATAACCACGAAGAAGAGGTGACTTAAAAAAGTAATGCGGCAAGTATCATAGATTATATGCTAACGAGTAATAGTGGCCTGTGGCCATCTTGTATGATTATAAGAGATCAATCTTAACAGGGTTACCCAGACAGTAAGATGATTTAAAATTACTGAAGTCCAAAGAGATTATAATGAGAAGATCCATCAGTTTTCTAATCAAGCATCAATTAGGAATGTTGTTTTCCTTTTATGCTCAGATGGTATGACTGGTCATTACGCATGACATATTGGCATAGCCTATGCTATAGTTGTAGAGGATATTTACTTGGTCTAGATTAGATAACTAAGAAATCAGAATTGGGGTAGTCCAACAAAAAAAAATGGATATGTTCATCAAGTGACAATTCTTTGAACTGGATATATGAAATAGAGACATAGTAAACAAGGACGGGAATTCCAAAACAAATCTTTAGTAATTATTAGCAAAGCTACATGAGAAATGCACTGTAAGAAACAAGTGCTGACTCACCAGAATGACAACAGCAACAGAAAAGAAGCAAGAAGCAATATCTGTGGACTAGCTGCAAAATATTGAGAATGCACAACTATTAGGTCTGATCAGAAAAATAGCATACAATAAAAGGTCCTGTAGATAAGCAGAAAAAAAAACCCCCGAAAGGACAACAGCAAAGCTATCCAGTAAAATATACCCATGAGTACAAATCCACATCCATGGACCCAACAAAGCCATCTCTCACAGGTAGCGATGATGGTAGACACGAAATACACAAGGAATACTGCCATAGGATTGGGAAAATAATAATCAGAGTTAGTAGAATGTTGGTAATCATAAAATATGCAAGGAAAACTGTCAAAGGAACGGATAAAGAAAGTACACATGTTTAACCTGATTCACTAGTAGAGCTAATACAAAATATTTTATTTAGAAACTAGTCAAACTGAGAAGCTGTTAGTGAAGTAACAACATTTTTCTTTAGAAAGTTAAACATCAGTTATATTTAATTCATTAATTGTGCACAAATTAAGACAAGTGATCAGCAGTAATGTCATTTGGTGTATATTAGACCTATTTAAGGAGAGAAGTAGCATGTCCGTAATAGAAAAAATGCAAACAAAAATGAGATTTAGCTTCTATTTCTTGATCAAAGTATCAAAACCAGAATATAAATAGTTCAACTATTCCTTGTGCACATGCTTCCTGAATGTCACAGTGGTTGCATTCCAGCATCATAAAAGAGGAAGTCCGCTCAAAGAACTTGAATTGTAGCATTTTCCACTCCAGAAAAAATTGCTATTAGTTAAAAGTTTAAAACATGGATAGCAGGAACCATTCAGAACAATTAAGACAGTAATTAACTACTAACTACATTATGCAGAAATTTCCAGTGCACAAAAATAATAAAGAAACCTCAAGCAAAATAAAGAAATAAAAGTATTATCATAGCTATACAAATCTCACCTAAGTTGCATAGGCCAATCATAAAATGGAATATCTGCAAGAACGTAGGCATATAACATTAAAAATCTGGCAGCTGAGCTCACAGCACAAAGGGGAAAAAAGTGAGGCACTAATTAGTATTATTTAATATCCTACTGTTGAGCTCTCATTCGAAAACCCTATAGTCCACGTATTGAAGTAAAATGTCCCATACCAAGGAAACTTAGATAGAGTATAAAACACATTGTTGTTTTGACAATCTATAATTATGTTTCATTCATGAGAAGGTCACATGATTATACATCATTAAAGGTATGCATAAATGAAATAACTTTTGGGGTTAACATTTGTAAATATAAACAAAGACAATATTGCTATTCATCCGAACCTTGTAACCAGATAAACTAAATAAATGCATACTGAACATGATATAAAGTGGTATGCCACAACTAGTACCATTAGTAGTCTAACTTACTGAAGTGTAGAAAGATAAATGAAGAATGAAGATAAGCTACTCCCGTATTAACTATAAGAAAATTATTATAGAGTAGATGGGGGAAGCCTAGTATGAAGCTTGAGATATCCAAAGTAACAAAACAGGATAAAGAGGCTTTTTGCGTTTGGTTATTTTTGAGCCTCCAAACTGTCAATGTAAGTGACTAGCCACTAGATATAGAAGTAAGCAAAAGCTTCCAACCAGAGATAAAGACTTATGGACCTAACCACCTAGCTAGAGCATCAGCCAATTAAGTATTTATCCATGATAACCATAGAGATATTATTTACTGCAAGCATATGAATTCATTGCAAACGAACATATCAGACAGTTGGACAGCACAAAAAGGAATTGTGCATACCTTTTGCCGAGTCCATCCATGCTGCTGATCATGCCTGTGAATTCTTGCTAGCTGCAAAATTGCAAGTACTTAAACACTCAGTAAACGGTTTTAAGGGATCGGATTAAGTAAAGGATTCAGGTCAATTTGCAACAGAGCTGATTGGTAATGAGTAATAACTACATAATTCACCGAGAAAGATGTGTGCACTGCAGAACTAGGCTACACATCATTCCACTATGAACAAACATCACCAGATAATAACACCAAAGCAATACCAGCGTGCAATAGCCTTGCAGGAATCCCTAGGTGAATAGCACATTACAATTTATGTAGCTGACTGATATCTAATTCGCGTGAAGAGCAAAATTATAATTCTAAAATCCGGCAGCCCCCCATTCCCCGTCCCGCTACCACACGACGGCCAACGCCACCGCCATCATTCGCGAACAGAGCAGCACCACGAGATAACTAGATCGAATTGCCACGCACGCACCTGCACGAAGGCGGCGACGGAAATGGAAGCGTCGATGACAGCGAGCGCGGCCTCCGCCGCGACAATAGGCATCGGCAGGCATCCCCCGCCATCTCCGGCCGCGGCGCCGCGGGACATGCCGTGGCGGCCCATATGCCCGGGGAACGACGAGCGGCGGAGGAGGAGGAGAAAGAGGAGGGGGAGGATCAGGGGGCCTGAGGGCGGCGGCGCATCTCGCGGCGGGCAGGGGATGGCCCAGGGCTAGGGTTTGGCGCGGAGGCCTGAGCCCAGCCGGAGCAGCGGGCTCGAGCGGAGGCGGAGGAGGAGGAGGCCGGAAGAGGCGGAGGTGGTCAGGGAGGAATTGACTGGAGGAGGCCGCGCCTGTTGGATTGGAAAGCGCCCCGAGACCTCGGTTTTTTAGTCGTGGTGGCCTCGGTTTCTAGTCGTGGTGTGGTGGTGCCGGGTGCGTGCGTATGAAGTGTGGTCCATGGGGATCCCCACGTGAGGCTGGGGGCGTGTGAACCGTGAATATGCGAACACGCACGAAGGGACGGAATACCGGATTGTTGGGCTGGATTCACGTTCACCGTCGGTACAACCGGGAGCTTACGTTGGCAAGGGGTGAAGAAAAAGAGGTTTTTACAGTGCTGGGAAGGAATCTTCCAAGCCAATTAACATTAACAGTTGATTCTTAAAAGATGATTTAAGAATAAGAAATGATGTTAACAAGGGTAGATTAGTAACTCCTCAATCCCTCATACCAATGGACGACGAGCAAGGAGCGGAGCGGGTGCATAGGATGTACGGCGGCTGATCTGATTGTTGTTGAATGTTACGTGATGCTGCTGCTACTGATGGTTAAAGAACGCTGAAGCATTGGGGCCCGACTAATACGCGATTACCCGCTGACGGACGTGGCACGCCATCAGCGACACCCAACGCATTTTTTCCGGAGCCTAGCTCGCGGCTCGCTTGCACACGTGGATACTCGATGAAATTTAAAACCAATTTAAAAAATAAGTTCGAAAAAACAAAAGAGAATAAAAAATATATTGCACTAAAAATTATTCATATACATGGCTAACTTTGTACATATATATAGAAAATATTTTGTAAAAAATATATTTAAATTCAAATCCATCAGATATATAAACTTTTAGCGTATAAATTTTAGGTGTATAAACTTTAATAATATAAACTTTAGGTATGTAAACTTACTTAGGAAAGAAAAGCACGAGATGGAAAAAAAACGGTGCCAAAAATAAAAAGAAAACCAATCATGCAGCCTGTTGGACACGCGAGCACCACGCGAACTAACATTTTTCGAAAACAATCACATCGACTTTATAACTCGCCCATTAGGATTATTGAGTTATTGTTGTGAAGCTGTTAAATGGAATTGAAAAGTTTGGAGTAATTGATTTGTTGTGAAATTGATGTGCTTAATTGCTAGGCTGCTAGCATATGATCGAAGAAGATATTTTATGGTTAATCGTCTAGCATTTAAGATCAGACATGTTGAGAAACTAATTAAGCACTGCATGTTAATCTTATCCGATTAATTAGTTGCAGCCTCTACTAAACTCACCCGATTAATCGGTTCGTTAGTTCGGCAACACTTGACAGTTAATTTGCTAGATTTTTGAGAGAGCAGCCACAAGACACGAAATCGAGGGATCAGGAAACAAACGTGAGCATGTAAAAGATGATTGTACGTATTTGCCCTTAACTGCACAAATAAACCTTTAAGTACCTTTTCTATTGTACCTTTTATTTTGATGCGTTGGATTAGAGGCAATCAACGATCGTAATCAGTTCCAAGCACAGAAGAAGCTCTCGAAACTCGGAGTGCAAATGTACAATGTAGCATATGAAGTTGTTCGATTTTATTTAGGGTTTATAGAGTTATATAGTCCAAGATAGACTATTTTTATTGTGCCTGTTTTATTTAAATTTCTAAATAGATATGATTAGTTCTTCATTAAACTATTTTTATTATGCAGTGTATGGTTATCCGGTTTCTTTCCTGTTCGTGTTGGATTATCCATACTCCTATTGTATACTATGTTGCTGTCAGCGTCGTCCTCGTAGGGAAGCGATCTAATCGACCGCACAGGGCCTCCAATTCCCAGGGACCTTGAAGGCCCATGCACCTTAGTGCATATTACAGACCAAAAAACTGTTCGTGTGTTGCAACGGGAAGAAAAGACGAGAAAATTAAAAAAAGTTAAGAAAGATTTACATTGTGTAATTAATTAAAATACAAATTTTCCGGAATACTTGATTATTTCTAAGTAAGCAGGTGTACAATTAAATTAATTTATAAGTAAAGTAAAGTAAGTGTGAGAAATAAAATTACATGGTTGAATTTAATTTTTTTTAAATTATTCATGATTAATTACACTCTCTAAAATTTTCTTGGAATTTTTAGAGGTCAATTGCTAATTTTAATAATATAAACACATTTTCAATATTTATTTAAATAAAAATCTAAATAAAAACCCTCATTTCTCTTTGGGCTGGGTTCAGCCCAGCAAGCAACCTAAAGTCTAATTGACGTCCCTTGACAACGCACTTTTCTCCTCTAAATAAAAACTCTCCTTTCTCTTTGGACCAAATTCGGCCCAGCAAACAACTGAAAGTGTAAATAACCTCCCTTTCCGACCCACTTTCCTCTCTTCTCTCCTCCGCCTTAGCCCGCAAGCACACGTTCGGCCCAACAAGAAACCTAAAGTCTAATTTGCCTCCCTGATGAAAAAAAAAGAAACGAATGAAAAGTTACGAATATTTATAATAGACATAAATATACATGGTTACATAAGAGTCAAATATCTCTATCTATCTGTACTCTCTCTCTATATATATGTATATGTATATATATGTATGTGTATATGTGTGTGTATGCATATATATACACGGTCTCGCTACATGAAGCGACACACAATCGATTTGTGCCAGGGAACAATGTGGGGCGACACACAGCGAAAAACCCCATAAAAAAAACACGGCACCCCCGCACCCTCAAACTAATCCTCATTGTTAGGTTAAGTTAAAAAAAGTTAACTCTCAGTTAAAAGGTACTCCAAATGTTCACTCGAACTATAATTCTAGTGTACTAATCGTATGATCAGCCCAAAATAAAGAATTGTTCAGTTAACGTTTAACTTGGATGCAGTTTGGTGGTGGCTTGAGTTAATTCGAAAGCATGAGTTGTCGTTTTACTTGATGGCAATCTGATGAAGGTTTGATAGGATTTCCTTAATGAGTTAAAATTTAACTTTTATCTTGAAGGCAAATTGATTATGGTTTGGCATGATGTATTTGACGAGTAAAAAATTTGTTGCTCCGGTCGCGTGTGATGAGTGAAATTTTAACTGAAGAAAGGTACTTGATGGTGAGTTAAATATAACTCATCGCACGCCTTGATGAGTTAAAAATTAACTTTGAATGACGAGTTGATGTTTAGCTTGAAGGCAACTTGATTATGGTTTGACATGATGTATTTGACGAGTAAAAATATTGTTTTACTGGTCACGTATGATGAGTGAAATTTTAACTGACTAAATGAACTTGATGATGATTACTTCGATGTAAATTAACTTGTACTTAATTCATCGGATAGAAATCGACTCCATGTCAATGGTATCGCTGCATCGCTTATTAATTGAGGTTTAAAAATTAAAATCGTAATGGTCCAGAAACTGCGTGATCGTAGCGTGTATTGATTCAGCGTTAATTCGGAAAAAAGCGGTTAGAGGAGTTCCCGGAATAATGCTTGCACACCTTATACCCCCCAAAAAAAAGGTTATAGAGTGCGTAATAGTAGGCTCTTTGAGGTCGGTGCCATTTGGCATATCTAGTGAGTGCTAAGTCGTGGTGATCATGGCGTCGCTGGAGTACACCAATGTCTCTTGTTCTGCTCCACCCATCACGCCACGCTCGTCGACTCGTGGTGTCTACGACGGTGACTTGTGTGCATCAAGAGAGTTTGATGCTGCTGAAGGCTCTCGTCGTTGCGATTGTACTCCCCGGCACAGCGAAGAAGACGTCGGCGCTCAAGGAATGCCGCCATGTTTGGACGACTCTGATTTGGCAACCCCCACGCCGACTAGAGTTTACACTCATGTAAGTAGCCTTTCTTTGCGTTTGAATATTTTGTGATGTTCTCCATCAGGCTAGTTAAATGAGAAATGTCATACAAGTTTTTTCGCGAAGTGATTTGTGAGGTGATACTGACCTACCGTTTAATATTTTTTCCGATAGAGTGCTGGTGTTGCACCGCATATGGTGACCACTGAAGGGATGGTTTTTAGTACCTATGATGATGCCTACAATTTCTACAAAAGATATGCATACCACGCTAGTTTTGATGTGAAGAAGAGCCGCACAAAGATGGCGATTCATGAGGTGTGCTGTACGATGTAGGGGAAGCACGTGTCCAAGGTCGCAGATTGTGATAGAGAGCGGAAGAGAACCTCAAAGAAAGAAGACTGGTTGCAAGGCAGATGTGAAATTAAGGCATAACTTTGTGGACGAGATGGTCTCATCCGTAGTGATGGATGTGGTTGAGCTTCAGCACAACCATACGCTAACACCGTCTCCTTCTACGGTTAAGCAAATGCGTGCACATAAGAACCATGACGATACAGTTATGCAGTTTGTGGACACATTGCAAGAGAGTCATGTGCCGCAAAACTGCATTATGGGTGTCCTCTCTGAATTGCATGGTGGTCAGGATAAGATCCCTTTCACAACTAGGGATATAGAGAACAGGTCATTGAAAAACTAGATTTTTTTATTTATATGTTTCGTGTGCTGCTTTGTTTGCTTTTATGCACGTTTTAATAGTCGAGTAATTTTTGACTTGTCGATGTAGGAAAGCCGATAACGTCCGAAAGGAAAATGGTGATGACATAAACAAACTTTTGCAGTTCTTCAACGAGTGTTCATTGCAAAACCCGAAGTTCTATTGGGATGTGCAGCTGGATGAAGATGGTGTTTTGAAGAACTTGTTTTGGAGCCATGCTAGTAGCCAAGCAGAGTTTGCCGATTTTGGAGATGCGGTAACTTTCGACACCACGTACAAAACAAATATATATGAAATGCCGCTTGCAATGTTTGTTGGTGCGAACCACCATATGCAGAGCACACTTTTGGATGTGCGTTGCTTAGAGATGAAAAGATAGAGTCGTTTGAATGGCTGTTCAACACTTTCAAGAAGTGCATGGCGAACTATCCAGCCCCGATGCATACTAACAGGCATGCAATTTGTTTTATTTCATTAGAGAAACTCATAATATTTTTCTCCATGTATGTTTGGTGTTTTATTAAATTCCTTTTTTTTGGACTATTAGATTTTTTTCAAATCAAGATCCTGCTATGCGGTTGCGGTGAGGAGATCGTTCCCAGGAATTATATACAGGTTGTGCCGCTGGCATGTTCTGAACCGCCATTCCGACCCGCTCAACATAATTTTCGCTAGGGATGAAAGAATTGAACCTGACATGATGTTGTGTATTAACCAAACATACACACCCTATGAGTTTGAAACGGCATGGGACAGGTTCATAAAGAGGTATGAATTAGAGGATTGTGCTACCATGCAAGCTCCGTATGATATTAGGGAGAAGTGGGTGTCTGCATTCTTCAAGAAGGACTACTGCGGGAGGATGACGTCCACACAGCGGAGTGAGAGCATGAACAAATTGGTGAAACGCAAGTTTGTGGACCACCAGACTGCACTTCACCACTTTGCTCGTATAATGCTAGACGTCATAATTGATAGGAGGGAGAAGGAGGCTACTGAGACAAGAGCATGCTCAGTGAGTTTTTTCCTTTAAATAATATGTTGTACAATTTTTGTACGGAAGTTAACTTTTTA
This sequence comes from Oryza officinalis, assembly GCA_008326285.1. Classification (NCBI taxonomy): domain Eukaryota; kingdom Viridiplantae; phylum Streptophyta; class Magnoliopsida; order Poales; family Poaceae; genus Oryza; species Oryza officinalis. The sequence continues at coordinate 50,686,468 of BDMV01000001.1, read as the reverse complement.
TGAAAATGACTTGGATTAAATTTGCAGGGGAAGCCACTGTTGACGGTGCGGTGGCCATTTGTTATACAAATGTCGAGATTGTACACGAAGGCTGTGTTTAGGTTGTTTGAGGAAACGTTGGAGGACAGTACTAACTTTAGGATAGCTCAAGACTATGACGGTCATCATGGTTGGATAATATCCCACACCAAACGCTCTGAGAAGCATGATTAGTGTCAGAAGCAATTCAAGTTGATAGCCGACGTGGATGCTGGGGTATTCACATGTGAATGCAAGCAATGGTTATATTTTTTGACGTATCCGTTGATATGTGTTCATAGTAGAGTTTTCAAAAGTTAGTTGGCTTAATTATTTTTTTTACGATGTTGTAGGCATGTTTTGCCCACACCTCATGAGGGCATTCGTACACGTCCAACTAGAGAAGATTCCTGCTGCATATATCCTAAAGAGGTATACCATGAAAGCAAAGAGTGACATGCCCTTTGACATTGGTGATCGTGAGACGGCTGGTCCAGATGGAGTGCAAGAGAATTGTCGAACAAACATAATGATGATGGAAGCATTCGGAGTGGTCAGGGCAGCATGCAAATCAAAGGTTCCCTATGAAAGAGCTATGATTATTTTGAAAGGATTCCGTAGGCAAGTTGAGGGGATACCCCACGATAATCCAGTGGATGTTGATGCCACTAGACAGGTCGGTGGCGCCGATCGAGTTGAAATCAACAAAATTAGCCGTGAACCTCCTTCGAAGTCGTACACTAAAGGCAGGACCCGTCAGGCGGATGAAGAAGTAACACTTGGAGCTAAGGGTAAAAAACTATGCATGCGGGAATGTGGGTGGTGCGGGTTGAGGGATGGCCACTACGCCAGTACATGCCCAAAAAATCCGGCGAATTTCGAAAAGGTTAGGAAAGCTGCAAATAGGGAAAGGAAAAAGAGAGGCAGACCAAGAGGAGGGGAGGAGGCCGTGGGGGAGATGGTAGAAGAAACACAAGGGGATTCAACGGTGGGGGCCCGACATTGGGAAGAAGGCTGATAGATGAGTGGGAATCGGTGGGTATTGACCATGAGCATGATATGAATGGTGCATTTGATTCTGCGAATGGCCAAGATGGTGATCCCTTTCGATGGGATGTAAATGAGTCAATTTAGGAGTGTTTGGTAATGTTTTACAAAAGTGTTATTGAGCCCATGACTTACATAATATTTCTGCAGTTTGGTACTGTTATTTGATTCATTATTGAGTACATGCATTAAGATGAATTTGTGTTGTGATCTTTTATTTTTCCATATGTTAATGAAAATGCAATGATGTTGTACCGTAAATCGGCTAGCACTGAGATCCCAGGATAAAAAAGGGAAGAAATAAAGACATAAAACTGATACCTATTGGCGGGCATTTTGTAACTAATTTTACGATATGGCGACAATAATCTGTTGATTGTAAAACATAAGGGAAAAACCAAAATGGCTTAGAATGGAATACGAGCGTGTAAAAAAAATAACTGAACACAACAGCTAATATTTGTAGAATTGAAAGTAAAAAAAATAACTAGGCACGTTTGTGCCACTTGAACTGGGTGGCCGGTGACCGAGCATCCCTTGGTGATGTCTAGTGATCTGTAAAGTTGAATCTGTTCTTGTTGAGTAATTCGAAGTCGCCATCGTCATCGTAGGCCGGATGCAGTGGGAAGTTGTTAGGGGCTTCTTCAGGTGAGTTTAGGTCATCTATGTTTGATGGTGGTGAAGGGCATGGAGTTGACATGTATCCAAAATCCTCTGCGTATATCCGCCGTCTTCTTCCATTGACGGTGACGGTGGGAGCAGGTTAGGGGAGGAAGGTGGAGGTGGCCCTAAAACACAGAAATCGGTGAGAAGTTCACATGTATCTTCATGGTGCTCCGGCGGGGTGGGCGGGGCTGGATTTGGTGTGGGTGCCTCGGCATGAACCGGTTTTATGGTAGCTAACGGAGGATTATCATACATGGTTGCGTGTGGTGTGGGTTGGTGACGCATATCATGGAAATATATATAGGGCTAAAATTTTTCGTAAAAGGAATTAATCTAACTTGATTGGTATAAATCTGGGAGGATAGATAGCGATATTGTTGTGATTCTGTTAGCAGGTAAATTTAATCTAAAAAATATATGGCAACGTGATCTCAGTGAATCTAACCAACGATTATGGTGAGTTAATTTTTAACAAGGATGTCAAATGCAATGTTAACGGTGATTACAAATTTGTCAATAATAGTGCTCTGTAGTACTAATGGTTTATGAAATTTGTGAGAGTTAAAATTTTACTACGTGGATGGAACATTTTTCAACCCCAGGTTTATGTGTGATGTTTTTCTTCAAGGGTGTAAAATTATAACCACCATGATTGATGAGTAAAAAAATTACTCGCCGGACATTTGATCAATAAATTATTTCTCACCGGATAGTTAAACTTAGTCCACTGTACTGAGGATAGTTGGAATTGACAAAATGTACTGGCAAGTTGAAAAGGATGACTGGACTTTGAAGGAATAACAAAATAAACACTTTAGTCGACATGGTTCGTTGCCAGATGTATCATTGCATTACAGAACTTAAGTTTGGTGATTGTGTAAATACATAATTAATGGTTGAGGTTTACTAATCAGCATATTGATGGGTTGACCACCTTGCATCTGTCTGGAGCATGCGAAAGAAAATCAGTTTAAATTTGGAGGTGGGACACCAACTGATGAGCCGTGGAACTGCGCGATCTCTGGATGTTGCAGTGCGGCTATGTTGTGCTCACTAAAAACAAGCTGATGAAGGATGCTTGAGCGGAGAACCGTTGAGTCGCTCTGTGGTGCAAAAAAGGGTGGACTGAGTGATACGAAAAAAACTTGTGTGATAATTGTTTGAGATTAAATGTCGTTTTACGGACGATGCGATGTGATATTGACATTATTGCATACCGGGATAGGCAGTGTATTGATGGGTTCCCTGTTGCCGTCGTAGGCCTCCATGTACTTCATGATGTAGAAGGCGCAGTCGTTGGAACCAATTTCCATTTTGGCGCAAGACATGGGGTTCTTTCTAAAGCCGCCGAACCTACAGAATCTCTTAGGCCATGCCTTCTGCAGTGCGTCGCTCAGCCTCTTGACGATCCTTTTGGACAGCGCACCATGGTGGTCGCTAACAAGTGTCCCAACAAGCGGGTAGTTGTTGGAGTCCATTATGTCGATTCACCTATGTGGAATGTTGATTGCGTATAGTGACCAATGACTGTTGTGAAGAACAGGGACGATAATCTGGCCAAAAAAAAACATGTGTAAAGATAATTGACTAGTTGGAACAGAACCTGAATCAGGTATCACAAGTTTGAAAAAATTGAATTATTGGAAAAAAAATGTAAAGCTGACGGTCTCCCGAAGAAGCTTACCAGCTGAGTTTTCAAGGTATTAATGTGTCGAAGAAACTCACCTAAATTGGTGGCCAATGCATCGGCTGAGAATGGTTCTTTTCGTCCACCTTGTTCGATAAAATCGATGTTCAGAAGAACCTGCAAACAGTGCATTCATAATAGGTGATAATCTAGAATATCATTTTGGTACATGGTGGTGCATGTAAGAAAAATACCGGTGGAGACTCCAATCCACGTCATTAATGTGAAGCAATGAAAGAATGAAAAACGAGTCAGTATTTTTAGTACCACGATCGAAGAAGGAATGAAAATTCTTTTTCCAAAAGTATCTGGTCGGATCCTCATATCATCCTTGAACAACATCGAACTGAATGCATCTATGAATAGTCCCTCGGTCAAGTTCCTGTTGGTGAATGATTCGACCACCTCAGGGACACATGCCACCGAGCTGTCTATCTCTAGAAGCTTCAAGCTGTTGTCATTTGGTGATGAACAAAACACATGTCATAGGTTTGCTTGAAATCCATAAAATAGTGTAATTTAAAGTGTGGACCTACCTTTTGAGTTGTTCTGCATTTGTCATTATGAAATCCCTGAACTGAATACTGACAGCAGGGTCTGTTGTGGATTGTGGGCGGCCCACGACCACCGGCAATAAGTATCTTGGGGGCTTGCAGATGAAGCTCTTAGGCTGCGACCATGGCGTGGAGTTTGCACCTTCGATGTCCACACTGGTTTCAGACAGTAGCTGAAAAAATGAAACCATGAAAAATTATGTTTGTAGTTTTACGAGAATTAAAAAGGTGTGAGAATTTAGTGTTTATATTTATTCGAACTGTTACTTCTAGTGTACTAATCCGCGAATCGTAAGATGAATGTAAAAGTGATGAGTTAACGTTTAACTTGGAGAAAGTTTGGTGGTGGATTCAGATGACATCATTTAGGGGTGAAAAATTAACTTGAAAGCATGAGTCATCGTTTTACTTGATGGCAATTTGATGAAGTTTTGAAAGGATTTCCTTGATGAGTTGAGAATTAACTTTGGATGACAAGTGAACATGCAGTTGGAAGTACATTTGATGAAGTTTTGAAAAGATTTCCTTGATTAGTTAAAATTTAACTTTGGATGACAAGTTAACGTGCAGTTGGAAGTACCATAATAATTTAATCTCAAATTTAGGAATCAACAGAAATTATAACGTGCAGTTGGAAGTACCACCTCGGACAGTTTAGGAGCTCCCTCCCTCATGCATATCTCTTCAATCTTTTCATTCACTTGGGTGTCAGTCATGCCAATGTCCGTTGGGAGTACCAGTGACAGGGATGGCGTGGTAGAGAATGATGAATATTGTGAAGCTGCACGCACCAGTGTGTTAAAAAACACGCAGACCAAGGTTTGAGTGGCCAACTTTGAGAAAAAACTGAAACATGAAGTAATGAGCTACCAAAAAAATAGATGAGGCATAGATTGTGCTTACCAAACTGACTATAATCAGACTGGTTGGACTCGTTTGTTGCTGTCGTATGGGCTGTTTCAGGACCGTTTGCACCAGCAACCTCTTGGGTTTGATTGTCGATTATGGGATGTCCTCTTCAGTTCAATTGTCAATTCTAAGATCTGCATGTGGCCCGTGTGCAACTCCGACCTCGTCAGTTTGATTGACGATTGCTGGATCTGTTAGTGTGTCCGTTGCTGAGATTTGGATCAGTTCTTTATTGCAGTGGCGGTTGGTGGTGCAATGATGACCTCCTCAATGACAGGGCCAGCACTAGCGTCTTCTTGGTCCGCTATGTCATCAACAGCCCGACGAGCCGCATCCAACCCCGCTTGCTCTTCTGAAATAGAGTTGACCTCGGTCAGGGAGCTGGTGGATCCAATTCCAGAGGTTGGGATATTTTCTGGTTGTGCCCAATCGACTACGTCGTGTGGGGCTTCTGAGCTGTGGTAGCCCAGGTCCATGGGTGAAGTGGCTTGATCGGGTGATACAGGGCAACCTCTATTTTGAGCCTGGACAAACGATAGGCTGTGATGATCCACCTGCTGCTGCTGCGCTGCATTTGTATTGGGTTCATCAATCATGGGTTGCTCACCGTCGAGCTTCCGGCCGTCTTCTTGGCAATCAGCAAACTGGGGGTCGGCCGTTCGATGCTGTGCACCGTTCATCCCTTGCAGCGCATCGATGACCCGTTGACAAAGCAATGTTTGTTTGTTAAGCGCTTTCCTGAATTGGCGCTCAATCTCCGCTGCACTTTCTTTTGCCTGCCTATCGTAGTCAGCGAGAGAGTCTATCAATATGTGCCTCCGATAATCCGGAACCCCATCCAGGTGTGGCCCGATTATATCAGACATATTGGGGAAGGTGATGGCTGTTGCACTGATAACCTCATCATGTGGCCCCTTGCCCTTGACGCCCAGCCTGTGCCCATAGCAGGTTGTAGAAATCGGACACAGCTGTGAAATAATGACGAAATTGCAATATTAATACAACTAAGATTAACAGCAAAAAATGTGTTAGTGAGCTAATGGTGAAACATTGTCATGAAATATGTAATACTGAGCTAACGTGGGTTCCTCTTTGAAATAAATGTGTTGAACAAGCGTTTAATAAATATGCATAAATGCACCAGAAAAAACCAGCATGTAATTAGTGTAAAAAAACATCACTCGGTTCCACAATTATTAATCAACAAAAAGGATCTTACCGGTAAGTTGCCAAAAGGCGGCGTGCCATCTCCGGCTGCTTTTCGATCCTCTTTAACTAACTGTTCAACGACCTCCTTAGTATACATCTGTATACGAGGGGTGTACGTGAGGTCAATGCCAACATCTCTGGGTGGGAGGAGATTGTCAACATAGACCAGCTGTAAAGACAAAGAAAAAAATAACAAAGGAAAGATGAGACATAGTGTAAAGAGTTCAAATTAAAAAAAGGACATGTCCGAACATGTAAAATATGGTCACAGAAAAATTGAGCTTACCACCAAGAAGACCACGCAAGATGTTATTGACGACCTCGGATTGTGGCGCCAACATCTGAGGCTATCACTAAGGGCTTGAAACACTGCCTTCGACCAGTTGATGGCAGCGACCCGGTCGAGATCGGCAGCAACCCTACTCTTGGGGATGTAGAAGTCAGTTGTTGGGAGGAGAAGCTTGGACATTAGTATCATGACGAAGAACCGAACTGCTTCGGGGTCGTCCTTGTGGTTCTTTATCACTTCTATTAGTATCTTAGCTGAGATCCAACCATCACGTGCAATGCCAAGTTCATCAATGATCCTGTCATATGTGCTTCGCACAACCTTGTTAGGTGGGATCACAATATCCTTACCACCTAATGGGGTCCCCATCACAAGCTGCATGGTGCGGGGGGTGATCTGAATCTTTCTGCCATCGTCAATTAAGATGCACATCATATCCGGGTCGGTCCTATCCATTAGCCAGCATATGAGATCTGGCTTCTCAAGACCATCGATTGTCATGCAAGCTACTGCATCTAGCCCAATTTCCTCCAATTTCTCAAGGTGCATCTTTGACAATGCATGACAAGCCTCAGACGCTAACCCGGCGCTGCAACGGGTCAGGTTTGGTCCCTTTGTCTCGGTTGGCTGCAACAAGAAAATTTACAGGCAATAAAAAATCAATGAAACTTGAGACATTGTTATGTTGGCTGACATAAAATCAGAAATGGTGTATTCAACGCTGACATATGTCACAGCCGACCGACAGGACAAAATTGCTAAAAGATGACAACATTTTCACGGAAACAGCATCAAAGATCCATGCATCTGAAAGATTGGAGCTATGAATTAGCACTAGCAGTGTACATTAGTTGGTTCATGGGAAGAATAATCCACACATGTGGGATAATTTTTTTACCAACATAACTGAAAGATGACAATATTTTCATGGAAACAGCAGCGAAAATCCATACATCTGAATGTTTTGGAGCTATGAAATACCACTTGCAGTGTACATTAGTTGGATAATGGGAAAAAATAGATCACACCCATGGAATAAAATTTTTAACTTTAACCGTACTCGACTATGTGGCCCCCATCTACACTTCACTCCCCCCTTGCTGCGGTCGATTTCCTTCTAGTGGTAATGGAACCCCAGATAAAAGGATAACTAAAAAGAATTGACAAAAAACGTGCTAATTTAAGAGAAAGTGTATGAGACATGGAGTTGATATCGACAGTAGGTTTCAGTGATTTGTACTTACATCGTCGCCTGTAGCGCCTTCAACAGCCGGCTTTGCACACCTCTTTCTTTTTGGCTTCCTCTGTTTAGCTNGCCGCCTGTGATTGCGGCAGGACGACCTCGCACTCTGTTTGCGAATCGGCGAACCTAATCCTCGTCACCTTTGCTGGCATTTTCCCCATAATCTCCATCCGCGGTCTGGACACATCAAAGAATGCAGATAAAACAAACTCTAGGATATAGGGGGTGGGTGGTGGGGATAAAATCAGAAAAAAAAGGATGGATGGATTGTGGATAGCGCGTTACCTGGCAGCCGGCGTAGGGAGAGAACCACCAATAGCAAATGCGGCGGTGTCGGCGATCTCCGATTATCCAGCCGCAACCCAAGTAGGAGGGGATTGCTGTCGCCAGAGAGCCACCGTTTCGGATATTTTGGAGACGAAGATAACTATGCGTGGTCACCGTTCTGTCCCGGTTTGCAATGAATACTTCCTGAAGAGAGATTCGCTTCTCTGAAAACTGTAAATGTTTGAAAGAAAAGGTTCACTTAAAAGAGAAAACACAAAAAAGGGACTAGTTTAAAAAAAATAAAGAAGAATTACTGTAGATTGTCGTAGAAATAGATTTCAATGTAAAATGGTAATACCTAAATTATTTCTAAAACCTTTATTTTAAAAAAAATCTGGAAACAGAGAATCAATAATTAAATTTCATGGTTTGTCGAGTAAAAAAATAACTATAGATCATGATGTCTTTCGGTGAGGAAAAACCTATCTTAGTTCCATTTAAAAACTTACTGGCTTAGCATAATATAAAAATACTAATACCTAAATTATATCTAAAACATTTATTTTAAAAAATCTGGAAACAAAAAATCGGCAATTAAAATTTATGGCGTGTCGAGGAAAAAAATAACTCTAGATGCTGACATCATTCGGTGAGGAAAAAACTATCTTACTTTCAGTTAAAAAAATTACTGGCATAGCATAATGAAAAAAAATACTAGTTCCTAAATATTTCTAAAATATTTATTTTACAAAATCTGGAAACAAAGAATCAAAAATAAAATTTTATGGCACATCTAGTAAAAAATAACTCTAAATCCTGATATCGTTCGGTGGGGAAACCTTTCTTTGCTTTCGGTTAAAAAATTATTCTTAACTATCTCGCGGTGTGTGTAATTGACTTAACTACATGTACGTATGGTTAGTTAAAAAATTACAAACGCAAATGGGACGACGCTGTCATATATGGGTCGCTTTTGTGGTTGTCTAAAAATTTTACTGCCAAATTATGTGAGAAGATGGGGAAGATGGTTGAGCTAAGGTCAACGTGAGTTGAGAAGATGGTGAAGGTGGTTGAGCCGGATCAAGGTGGGTGGAGGTGGTTGCACCAAGGGTGAGGATGGATGTGTGTGTCTCGCGTCATCTAATTCGTAGGGCACTACGTAGCATCTAAGCAGTTCTATACACACGCTTAGGCTGAGTTCGTTTCTCGGTGTTAAGAGTTAATCTCTTCGACACGTAAAACAGAGTGACTCATTAGCATATGATTAATTAAGTATTTGCTAAATTTTTTTCAAAAATGGATCAATATGATTTTTTAAAGCAACTTTTGTATAAAAACTTTTTGCAAAAAACACACCGTTTAACAGTTTGAAAAACGTGTGCGCGAAAAACGAGAGGAATCAGTTCACAAGAGCAGGGGCCGAACTCAGCCTTATTAGCAAATATGTCTGTGCGCTGCAACGGATAAAAAACAAATTAAACAAAACTGAATAAAATTAATCCATTAGTTCATAAATATTTAACGTTGAGGATAAGATTTTCTTAAAACTTCTAATTTTTTGATTTGTCAATAATTTATCAAATGTTTAGCTGAAAAAAGGAACTAAAAACATATATCGACCTACAAAAACAGTGTGCTGATTTCATAAATTTATTAGTTTTTATAAATTTATTATAATATAAAATTAATGTTCAGAATTTAATCAAATCTTGTTTTAAAAGGTGTAAATGACTACTTAGTCTTCCTCGTTGGAACCTCACCGTCGGCGTGGTCAAGACCTTCGTGCCGCATGCGTGTCGTCTACACCATATCCGGTCCATGGCGACATGTAAGTTAGCCAGCTCAGAGCTCATTTTGATTACTAATCACATCAGTGACATGTAGGTTTTCCATGCGTGGAGAGGAGGTGATCACCGCCGGAGCAACAACGGCGGTGGTGCCTGGCGTACGTGATACCGTTTGGTTGCAAGCCTCAGCTTCTCGCGCTCTACCTAGGTGAGCGGTGGGCCGGTGGCGACACCAGCGAGTACGACCCGCAGTCTGGCCGCATGACGCTGCTGAATGACCTTGCTGAGCTCCACGCAACCGCGTGATGAACCGCGCCATCGTCGTCGATCGAGCTCTGCTGTACGCACCCGGCACCCTATTACGACATTAATTCTACGGCGCATCAGTGACATGTGCGGACCAGTCGATGTGCGTACAGGTTGCGTGTCCGTGCACCGTGCAAGCGTTGGAAGTGGAGAACTGAACAGCGATCCGGAAAGTGCATCGCAACAAAATCGTATCGGTGCGACGATGTGCGATCCGCACGGATTTCTCCACGACCAACGAAGACACGAGACGGACGAAACGGATGATGACGATCAAAAAATTACTAATTACTAATTTTTTAAGTAGTTTAGATTTAGATTAAAGGTGATTCTGTGCTCACCCCTAGCTTCGTTCGTAGTTGCTTTCCTTCCCACGCGTGTCCGCGTCACGTCACGCGTGCGCTGGTCCTGTTTGGTTCGGTATCGTTACAGGTAGCACACGTCCGATTTTTCGTTCGTCGTTGCATCTCATCTGCATCCGCGCCGCCCGCGCGTGTTTGCGTACTCCGTGAGTCCGACCGCGCGCAATTGTTTGCCCGTGCGTGAGGCCCGCAAGCGATCAGATCCATGTGCGCGTGCGTCCATGGTGACCCCGGCCCGCATGATCCAAAAAGCTAGCTAGCGCTCTTCTCCTGCAAACAGACATGGCATAGCCGATCCTTGCCATGCCACTGGCCGCCGTGGTGCTAGCTGGTTTGCAGACTAGCCATCGGCAGACACTACTTCCCTACTGAGCCGGCTGGAGCTCCACAGCGATTTCCTCATCGGCGATTGGGTAGTCCACGGCGTGCGACAGTCGACAGGCACCCACGCCCGACGCCTGCGGGGAAGTGCCCATATTAAACGCTGTGGAGCTTGGTGTGTGACTGTGAGTCGACGTGCTGAACGGACGTACTGATCCACGCGATGGTGGGGAAGCCGCCAAGGCGCCGCGCTGCCCGCTCATCACCGGCCTGGCCGTGGACGCCGCGGCCATCAAAGCTAACGTGCTTGGCATCAACGACCTTGACGTCCCCGTCGATCTCTGCCTCCTCCTCAACTACTGCGGCAAGGTTCCCGTTGGCTTCCAGTTACCTAATCAAACTCTTTAATTATTACTTATCTCTAGCTAAGCTAGCTAGCCAAGCTGCTTGCTCGTATCATGCCAGTATGTATCACTAGTACAGAAACGGTTTTTCCGTGCGGGCCGAAAGGCATCTTCCCGTGCGGAAGGCCTGTCCGCACGCGCGAGAAGGTCTGGGAAAAGACCATATTCGCGTGCGGGCGGTCCAACCGCACGGGAAGATCGATTATCCCGTGCGGTCGCGTTAAGCCGTCCGCACGCGAAAATGAAAAATCACAAAAAAAAAATTCCCAAAATCAAAACCTAACCCTAACCCTAACCCGCCTCCTCCTTGCAAATTGATTTAAAAATTAATTTCAAATTATCACAATTTTACAACAAATTTCACATGTTATTACAACAAATTTCACATCATCACAAATTTTACAACAAATTTTGGAAGGAGGAGGCGGCCGCAGTCGGTGGTGACGGCGGCCACGGTCGGTGGAGGCGGCGGTAGAGGCCGGCCGTGGAGGAGGCGGTCGTGGTCGGTGGAGGCGGCGGGGGACGAGGCGGCCGAGGCCGGTGGAGGGCCGGTGGAGGAGGCGGCCGCGGTCGGTGCAGGCGGCGGTCGGTGAGGAGTCGGCGGCGGTGGAGGCATGGAGGAGGCGGCCATGGGGGACGAGGCGGCCGTGATCGGAGCTAGAGGGGGAGGGGAGCCGAGGGAGGCCGCCACCGTCGCCCTCCGCCACCGACGCCCCTCCCCTCCGCCGGAACTGGTAGGGAAGGGAAGGTGGAGGGAAGCCGAGGGAGGCCGCTGCCATCGCCTGCCGCCGTCGCCGCCCCTCTTTCGCGGCGGATCTGGGATGGGAGGGAAGGGGGAGGGGAGTGGAGGGGAGCGGCGGTTTGTCGGGACTTAGAAATTTTCGGAGCCCGCGCACCCTATATAGGCGGTGGTAATCATCGCGTGCGGGCGGCTTAAGGTCCCGCACGGAAAGATTATCTTTCCGTGCGGGCGGCTTAAGAGGCCCGCACGGAAATCCAGTTCAACCTTTTTATTTTTCTCTCTCTAGTGTAGAGGAGAGAGAAAACAACTTTTTTATTTTTATTTTATTTTGCTAATATTTTTTTCACACATAGGAGCACGCAGGAACCAACCACAGAAAATTTAAGCTCAAACGGACGAAATATGTGGTCCGTAGAATTTTTCAAAGTTCTATCAAAAAGGGTCCCGAAACTTCTCACCTCAAAAACACAATCTTGCAAGCGGAATTTCGAGATTTTGATTTCGCCGAACCCGACAAAGTAGGGGAGCAACGGATGTAATTTTTTCTGTAGATGTCCGTCGATATATTATATGTCTGATTTCGAATCCGTATGAAAAAGATATGGCCGTTTTATCGAAGGACACTCGAGTTATGACCGTTTGACGACAGACTCAAAGATAAGCTTAGTGAATTGTTAAAACTAATTGGTGTAAGATAAAATCATGAAAAAATTCATGTGGATGCTACTCAATATGTTAGACTCACTGGAATTTTGGCATGATTTTATCTTTACATCTAGATCCCCAATTAAATTGGTCAAAACCCTAAACCCTAAACCCTAATCGGCAAAACTCGTACCTCATCCAAAAAAGCATTAAATTATATGAAAGTGTATAAGGAACATAATTTATTAAAATACTATCTTATTTATAATGAATTAATATAATTTTTCCATAATTTATTTTATTAGTTTTGACCCCCTAAAAATTCAATCTAATTTCAGACAGGCCGATTTTCTTTATTTTGCTGATAATAAAATATAAGGAATTTTTGTGTGAAACCAAGGAAAATGGAAACTAGGTGTTTTTATATATCTTCACAAAAATCCACTTTATTTTATCCAACCCACAATATAAATTATAGCATTATAAAGAAGAGGAGAAGGAAAATAAGTAGGAAAAATCCTGAAAATGTCACACTGTCCAACAGTAGCGGGTCCTTTCTGTGCGGGCGGCTTAAGTGGACCGCGCGGAAAAATCCATATTTCCGTGCGGTCACTTAAGTGGGCCGCATGGAATAGTGCGGCATTATCCCGTGCGGTCCACTTAAGGGACCGCACGGAAATATGGATTTTCCCGTGCGGTCCACTTAAGCCGCCCGCACGGGATAATGCCGCATCGGTTTTTTCAGGCGCGGCCACTTATGGCCCGTCTGGAATCTATCGGAGGCCTCGTCCAGAAAAATCGTTTTTTAGTAGTGTATGCAATGTGTGCTAGGCTGGTAGCTTAGCTCCCTTAGTTACCGGAGCGGGGAATTAACTTCATCAGCGAGATGACGGTGACCCCCACCGATGTCAAATCGCACACGAACCAGTTCTCCAGCCCAATTTCCGATTTTTGGCATGCGACGCCACCTTGCCCGCTCCTACCCCCCGACGAGCACGGAACGCGCCAAGCTGATCGAAAATGAAAGGCGTTCCTCGAGACACAATAAAAACTGGTGTTAGTAGGAAGCAAATATTTCCATAACTTAGAATCATCCTGGAAAAATATTTCCAGTGACAAAACTACATTTTTATCTATTATAAAATTTAAAAATGATTCCGTACTTAATTACTTTAGTTTTCGTCCGTCCTCCATGTCATATACGTATCTTACGTAGAAATCAGAAAAAACATGTATGGATGGGATTCAAGCTCGGGATTGAATTTGAGTCGACGCAGAAGAATTCTTTTATGTCCGAGAGCTTTCCATCCTTCTTAACATCTAATTACGCGTATAATTACGTGCATAATCATGATTACCGTTAGCCAGAATTTTATTTCTTCGGTTAAAAAAGCAAGTCATGCATGCTTTATGCTTTTTTATTACGATGTTTATTTGGATTGGACATATCCGGTGATGATCTGTAATTTTTTTATTTCTATTGAAATATATATACTAAACTTTCTATATATATATATATATATATATATATATATATATATATATATATATATATATATATATTCTACATAAAGTTTATATACATAGAGTTCATGTATAGAAAGTTTATACACATAAAATCTATGTATAGAAAGTTAAGTATTTTACATACGAAAAGTCTAAAGCGATCGATCTATAGGTAGAAAGTTTCCCGAGAATTAATTAATATAAAAAAATTCATTAAAAAACTATATAAAAGATTAAAAAAATCAATAAAGGGTGTGGAAAAAAAAGAAAAGTTTGTCACCAACTAGGAGGATCACGTATCTTTTATTTACCTAGTATATAAAAATTAAAGATGATTTTGTACTCACTTTACTTTTCGTCCGTCCTATGTGTCATATGCGTATATTATGCAAAAAAAAAAAAGGGAAACATGTAAGGATGGGATTCGAACTCGGATCTCTAGAGTATATGATGCGCTTATAATTTGAATCTACTATGATCTATCAATCTATCAGTCAAAGTAATTATAATATAGATTTTTTTACCCGTTGCAACATACGGGCATTTTTGCTAGTATTATATAAAACTAGAAAAAATGCCCGTGCATTGCAACGGGTAAAAACTTTTTTTAGTGGTACAATAGCTATTAGAAGTTCAGCAATAAATTGAAACATTGGAACGCTATATATTATAATTGAAACAAATAATTAAAATCCTTCTTTGGTTTTGGGCGGAAGCCCATTCCTTTCTTTCTTTTCAGCTCCAGCCAATAAAATAATAAACATGAAGTGACAATTAACGCACATAATTTCATAAGATTTTAATTTTATCTCATCATGAGGCAAGAAATAAAGCTAAGTGTCAAAATGTCATCAAAATCATATAATCATAAAATTCTACCTCGTTGGGGGCAAACAAAATTAACATTAGTATCCGAATAATGGAAATAAATTAAATTTTCTAGCCAAATTTCTCGTTGGTTCCATTTAGCTACACATGATCTTACTTGCATAAGAAAGTTTATAATAGCTTAAACTAAGTAAAATGTATTATGTAAAGGGAAAATCATTAATTCGGGCCGATAATAAGGGAAAAGCAATTTGGGCTGAAGACCGGCCGTGGCCCAGAGGTCAGAGCTAGCCTGTGATCGCGTGGCCTGAGAGACACGCGCAGTCCATTAACCAAGCGCGACCCATCAACATGAGCCGTCTGATCCTGATGGACGGTCACAATCTCTGAGGGGTGGCTAATGCGGCGCGGGAGAGTCGTGGGCCGTTCGATGCCGATGGATGGCTTGGATTGATCAACCCTGGATCAAATTGCCACCAACCGAAAACCCTAACCTTATTCCCCTTTCTCTCCCGACTCGACTTTTCCGGCGCTAGTTGAGGGGTGGTGGTCATGGCAATGCCAACCGGAGCGACGAAGCCGACGACGTCGATGCGCCCGCGCGCGGTGAACCTGATGCCACGCACAACTCCAGTGGACCAAGGGTGGCGACATGCAGTGGGATGTTGTGGCCAAGCCTCGCGCGACGAACTGATGCGGGCACGAGGCCGGTCCAAGACAACAACTAAAGGATGCATGGCGGTGCGTGAAGCCATGTGCCAGTCCCACGAAGACGCCCAAGAGTTCGGAGGCGCACGCACACGGCAGAGCTCATGTCGTGCGCCGCGAAGTCCAATGAACTAACCCTAAACCCGATGAATTTTAGGGTTTCTCTTTGAGTTGGGGATTTGCCCATTCACGGGGTTAACTGAATTCGGGATTGGGATTCTTAATTTTGGGGGTTTCGGATTTTGGAAAAAATCAAAATAAGGGTTTTGAATTTTGGGGATTTTGTTACTCTTAGTCTGATCTGAGTCTCATCCTTCTAATTGCTATCCAAGCGATAAAAATGATGGCGTTGGTGCAGATCTCGGCGAGAGTTTACCAGGGGCCCTCTTTTCCTCCTTGTTGACCGGTGCCCTTGCTCTCCTCCTCTCCTGGTCGGCGACGCGGATCTGGGCGCTTGCTCTCCTCTCCTGGCGAGCGACATGGATCAAGCATAGATTGTGCGCTGGCGACATGGATCAAGCGCGGCCACTCCCTGCCAACATCCACCCCAGCTGAGTATAAATTTGATTTCTCTTTTCTCCGACTCGATTTCTCTTCATTTTCTTATCGGATTCAATTGGTCTTACCATAAAGTTGTTTTTTAGGCTCGATTTATTCACATGATTGGGTTTTTTTTAGAAAATTTGGGTTAGATTGTTTGTGTGTTCATGCTTCCATCTTTGTTGTCTTGTCCTTTTGTGCATCTGATTCGGCCGGTTTGAGAAAGACGGAAGCGCAGAGGGGCAGAGGGGATCGTGACTTCGTGAACAAAGCGGAAGGGAACGCTCGCACGACGGAAGAAAGCACCTGGGTGACGATCGGAAAGTTATAAATTTTTTATGCAGTTAAGATTAAGAAATGAAAATGTTTTTGTCAAATCCTTCGTATGTCGTCGTTGTCCGTATTGTATTGTTGTATCATATCCGATCTCCTAAAGATAAAGATAAAGATAAAGTGTTTCACGTAAAACGGGGTGATATTAACGTGCGATTAAGTGAGTTTTAATTATTATAAACTTAAAAAATGGATTAATCTGACATTTTAGAACAACTTTTATATTAAAAATTTTCGCACAAAACGCACCGTTTGGAAGTTTGAAAGCGTGTCACGATAATTTATGAGTTTAGAAGCATATAGCTGTACGTCTTCGGTTGTACAGTATCTTGGAGTAACCATGTTATCGTCCAGAACGCCGCTTGGGCTGATGGGCCGGTGGCCCTCCTGCACCATGGGCCTTCCCCGTAAAGTTGTTTCAATTCTTAATTTCTACAAACTGTTACATTTTGGTATTTATATTGTCGAATTAGAAGCAGAACAATTACAGTGTTTACATATTAAAGTTTTTCGATTGCTTCTCCCTATCTCTTGTTGTTGATACATGCACAGTTCACCAAGAAAAGCTCACGAGTGCTCGGTGGCATTGAGCTTTTGACACGATAAGACCTACACACTTTGCATGCAACACGTCAACACCTGTAAAGTATTTTTGTCGTGAGTCTGGGTACGTCATCGTCTGTCCGATTTCTACGCGCTTCGCGTCAATTTATCTGTACTCAAATTTTTTCGTACGTATAGTTGTCGGACTACCGTAGCTTTCCTGATTATAAAAACACATTAAACAAACCGACTTGTAATAGGATTGCATTCTCTTTGTTTTTGTTCGTTTCGTATCCTTAGACTTCATGGCCCAAAGAATCACCAAAAGACACAATATATATAAGCAATCGTGGAGATTCGATAGCTGCATTGAGGCTGCCTGCATGAGATCTGCTTCTTTAACTCAACTGCTCACTAGAAGCACGAAAAAAAAATCATTAATCAATCTATCCAACCTGGCAGAACAAAAGAGAAAAATCTCATGTTATCTTCTATTACTTATTTAAAAATTACGGAACGTTTTAGTTCATTTGTCGATCTATTGCCTTTCCTGACTTTGAAACCAGATCAATAAGTTTCGAAAACCAAGTAACTTCACGTGATAAAAAATCATATAAGAATTGTGGAGATTATGAATACCATATACCCACATGGCTGGCTTATCCGACTGATTATAGGGGATAGATTATAGGTGATGATTATAAAATGGTTTAGAACTTAAGTATTATGTTGCCTGGTGTATTAAGGAACGGCTTATAGTCTTAAGTCGGTAGTATTATGGATAATGTTTAGGAGTCTTATACCGTATGTGGTTAGGTCTTCGACTTATAAGTTTGTCTTCTGAACCTATATAAGGAACGTAGGACGCTCCTTGAGGGGTACAGAGCAATAGCAAATAGCTTAGCTTTTCCTCGTACATAGCCTGCTCATGAGATCAATACATAACTCGGCGGATACAATCCCCAAAATAGGAGTAGGGTATTACTTCTTTATAGAAGGCCTGAACCTTTATAAATTCTTTTGTCCCCTAACCCATCGAGTTTGGCACTTGTGCGCTACCCTTTTTTCTCATTGCTGAAATCAGGTTTTGACAGTTGGCGCGCCAGATGAGGGTTGTGTCAAGTTTTTTCGCCGACAAGCGTGATGGGATCTACATCCGGCATCGACAACTTCATCTTTCCTCCAGGACAGACGTATTGCTTCGACAGCCTCAACTTCATCACCGACAGCTTCGGCAAAATTTCTCTCCTCGACTCAGATTCAAACTAATCGGGAGGAGAAAACCATTCGGCGCCGTTTGGGTTACCAAACATCGCTAAGATTTACTCTAACTTTTTCTCTTTCGAGTCGGCTTCAAACCACTCAGGAGAGCCTTTCATGTCGACGTCACGCTACGGCTCCCCCAAGAAGACGCCGGATCCAGGTTCCAGGGAGATCGGCGTCATGATCCAACCTCTCGGATCCTGCTCATCCATCGAGATCGCCGACTACATCGGCTCTTCACACTTCGATGATTTTTACGGCATCTCCACGAAGAACATCGATAGCTCCGACTTCAACGACAACTACACTCCGTTATTTTTCGGAGTTCTCATGGCCGATGTAGGAGAAACCGACTCAGCCATCGCCCGTAGGGCTGCGGAAGAGGAACGAGCCAAGTTCGAAGAAGAGCGCAAGCACAAAGAGAAGGAACTCAAGCGTAAGGAAGACAACGACAAGAGGAAGCGAGACCTAAGGGCGGCCGGGTGCTTCGCCTGCGATGCCATACTTCAGACCCGAGTCAAAAACACCAATGTCTTCCTCACGCCCCAGTAGAACGTGGTCGCTGCACTCACCCTCATCGACACCGTCATGGACGTGGCCCCGCCCACGTGACCCCAATTCTAGACAAAGTCAAGACCATGGTCGCTGCTACAGCCCCACTCGGTGTTGTCGCCGAAACTAGTCGGGGATTCACTGAGTCCATTGTTGAAACACCTGATGGTAGTCACGTACCACCGCTGTGATCCAAGGATTATCGAAGACCCGAGCACAACAAGACCTACGGCAAGTCCGAAGAAGTCAGTCGTCATCAAGCTTGGAAGCATCAAGACCAGTCGGCCGATTCTCGTGAGAGGCATCACAACCGACCACCCGTCCACGATCGGATCTGCTACAGTAACAGCTCAGTTACCAAAGTGGCTCTCGAAGGCCCGCGCCGAGTGATTTGAGGGAGATAATCGACCGGCATTATCGCAAGCGCAACAAGCCTTACTATGAAGATCGAAGGAATTCCCCCAACAACTGCGATGAAGGAGTGCCCGCGTTCACTTGGGACCTGCATCGAGTGAATTGGCCGAGTGGCTTCAAGCCCACAGGGATCGAGAAATACGACGGCAAAATCGACCCTTAGTCATGGTTGACCGTCTATACCCTCGCCATTTGCGCAGCAAGAGGAGACAGCAAGGCCATGGCAAACTACTTGCCCGTAGCTCTCGTCGACTCAGTCAGGAATTGGCTCGTCAGTCTACCAAGGGGTTCAATCAATTCTTGGAGCGAACTTCGAGACCACTTCATCGCCAACTTCCAAGGCACCTTTGAAAGGCTTGGGACTCACTTCGACCTCTACAACATAATCCAGAAGCCAACGAATCTTTGAAGGACTACATTCGGTGTTTTTCGAAGAAGCGAAACAAGATCTCTGACATCACCGACGACGTCATCATAGCCGCTTTTCAGAAGGGCGTTCGCAACGAGTTGTTAATCGGTAAATTCGGGCGTAAGCCTCCAAGGACAGTTAAAAATATGTTCGAGACAACCAATTTCTACGCCAAGTCGGACGACGCCATTAAAGCATCACGTCAAGACAAGCAATTAGGAAGCAGCTAGCGCCCTAAGAAGGACAACGGCAACGGCAACGGTGGCCAAAAAGATCGCAAGCGTAAGCCCGAGGATCTGATCGCCGCAACATCAAACTACCAGCAGCAACGTCCACGCGTCAGCGCTTACGACAAGATCATGAACGCTCAATGCACGCATCATCCGAATCATAAACACGTGGCCAAGGTCTGCTTCATCTACGAACAATTCGCTGAGCGCTATACGACCCAACTTCAGAAATCGACTGACGGAGCCGGGACTTCAGGAACCAAGAAGGATGATGGAAACATTGGCTCAGAACCTTTCCAAGACCATAGGACCGAGTTAAATCATATTTTCGAAGGACCACTCGTATACGAGTCAAAGCGAAAGCAGAAATTGACTGACAGAGAAATCAATGCAGTTCAGCCTGAAGTTTCACGTTACCTACGGTGGTCAGAGGTGGCTATTACGTTTAACCGCTCGGATCATTCTGACCGAGTGGTTCACCCAAGGCGGTATCCCCTGGTACTAGACCCAGTTGTCCGCAATGTCAAGCTCAAGCATGTTCTCATTGATGGTGGTAGTGCGCTCAATATCCTCTTCGCCAAGACACTGGATGAGATGTAGATCCCAAGGTCCGAATTAAAACCAAGTTCAGCCTCTTTTCATGGAGTCATCCTAGGGTTGTCATCTACACCACTCGGGCAAATCACTCTCCCAGTCACCTTCACTACTCGGGAGAATTTCCGTACAGAAAACATCAGCTTTGAAGTTGCCGACTTTGAAGCAGCTTACCATGCCATCCTCGGAAAACCTGCGCTCGCCAAATTCATGGCAGTCCCGCACTATACCTATCTGATGATGAAGATGCTTGGACCTCGTAGAGTTATCTCCCTGTGCAGCGACATCAAGCAAGCCTTCACTTGCGACAAAGAGAGCTGCGATATGGCCCAATCTCGCGAGAGGTTGCTTATCTTCGTTGTATGACCTTTGCACGACCTACAAAGTGGAAGTCATTGTTAGCCCATGTTGAATGGTGGTACAATACAAATTTCCATACTCCCTTGGGTATGTCTCCTTACCAAGCACTGTATGGCATGAAACCTCCCCTTATGGCTAAATTGTTATTACCTTCTTCTGTTGACAAATCTTTGAACAAAGCATAAGTCTAGGCCACTATATTTGAAAACATCAAGTTCAATCTCCACAAAGCTCAGAAGAGAATGAAGTACTTTGCTGACCGCAAACGAAGTGAGCGCATTCTAGAAGTGGGAGATATGGCTTACTTGAAAATGCAACCATACCGGCACAATTCTTTAGGTTTGCATCGCTCTCAAAAGCTGCATTCCAGATTCTATGGCCCCTTCAAAGTATTGGAAAGGATAGGCTCTGTAGCTTATCTTTTGTTGTTGCCAGTTGATTGTCACATTCACCCAGTTTTTCATGTGAGCCAATTGAAGAAACATATCGGCCCTAAAGCAGTTGTGGAGTCTGGCTTGCCATTGATTGATGGAGAGGGCAACATCTTAACTGAACTTGTATCAGTCTTGGAGAGTCGTCTTATTCCTCGCAACAACAAACCAGTGGTTCAATGGAAGGTACAATGGGCTAACTTACCTGTGACAGCAATAACCTGGGAAGACGCTTCTTTCATTTCCAAAGTCTTCCCTACATTTCATCCATGAGGGCATGGGATCTTCAGAGGGGGGCATTGTTAGGGCCGCTACTCTGCTTGCTCTGCTTTGATCTGTTCTGAAGAGAAGAGAAGAATAGATGGACGGCTAGGATTATGTGATACCGATTTGGGAGGATAAATTATGAAGATCGAACAGCTCAGAGTAGAAGCGGTAGCTTCTGTAGCTTTTCTTTTGCCGTATTGTACTGCGTCACAGTTTGTCGTCTTGCTAAATTGCTGGGCATAAAAGCCAGCGGTTGTAAAGGGGAAAATTCATTCGATCAAACCCTAAACTTTATTCCTATTCTTGTTCTTGCAGCGCACACATATATTCCTCCAATTACTGTTAGATTCAGCAATTTCTACAATTTCTTGTTGTGTTAAGAATTCCTAATAGGTAGACACTAGCTAAATTCTGAATTTTTGCATTCTTCTTGTGTGGATTTGTTCGGGTCCTCACAAGACTGCAAGGATGAATAGCACGGGAGACATCTATTTGTGGAAATCTCTCACGCAACGCAGGGGCAAGTCGCTGGCTCACCGCTGCGTCAAAGTCTTTAGGTTGGACATCGCTCGGGGCCCAGAGACAACAAGGGACGGCTATGACAGATGTCGAGTATATGCGACCAAAACAACTAAAGATATGAGTGCCAAAATTACCCCAATCTATTATCTTAGGAAAGTATTTAGGGTGTGTTCGTTTGCCTGTGTTCCCAAAACACACAGTACGCACGGAAAACGGAACGGTCCATTAGCACGTGATTAACTAAGTATTAGCTATTTTTTTTCAAAAATAGATTAATTTGATTTTTTTAAGCAACTTTTGTATAGAAACTTTTTGCAAAAAACACACCGTTTAGTAGTTTGAAAAACGTGTGCGCGGAAAAAAAGAATGATGAGTTAGGAAGATAAGATGAAAAACAAAGCCTAATATATCTCTATACATCGATGACTCAGATCATTTCTACTTTATACTATCAGCAGAAAGCGTCGTAGACTCTCTCAAAGATATATGTGAGCTCAGCTCACCTTGAGCTTCACCATGCATCCCACCAAGTGTGGATCCAGGCCTAGACAGAGGGCTAAACCCTTAGGCTAAGGATTCAAACTCCGCCTAGACAGAGGGCTAAACCCTTAGGCTAAGGATTCAAACTCCATGTAAATTTCATATAAAATTTAGAAAAATGTATGATTTTATAGGAAATTAGGATAAGATAATAAAGTTGAGCCCTAGGCTTCGCTCTGGCTGACTCCGCCCTGCATCCCACCATATGTTAGGTCACACTTTTCTCATTTATTCCACAATGGCTAAGCCTATGCTTCTCTTCTTTTTTTTTCACATGTTTTTTAAACAGCTCTCATAGTAAAAATAGATGCTTTCATTGGCTATATGTTACTTGTGCTTTTCAGAGTTTAAGGGCTACACAAACCAAAACCAATCCTATTTGTCGCTGGTTCAATTCGTTAGTATAACTCTGTATGTCATTGGATATAATTCATCATCCCCTTTGCGCGTAACATGTCTGCATTGTCAAATATCGCACAAACGAAAGCATTGGAGTAGTAATATCAATGGATTAACAGCAAACAACCAAACAAAAGCAAGGTTTGGAACTTGGGCTCCAAATTAGTGAGGAAGGAGATATCACTTATCGATGTACGAAATACTCCTAAAATTCCTTCAAAGAATCCAAGATTATTAAATGAAATAAAAGGTAACAATTATGTATTTGTTTAGCTTGTTTAACATGTTTTTGAAAAAAGAAAACAAAATCCAAAACAACCTAACAAATTTATGAATCCTTTTTTTTTATTGAATGTATCACTATGCAATTTAAGAGGAAAGCATGGAAACATTATAAATGCATTGCCTCGATCACTGTTTATTTTATTTATTAATCACCCTTATTTATTAAATGTAAAAACAATGTTGCTAAAAGTTTGTACTTTTTCTTGAAAAAGCATCAAGAGGAGTTAATATGGTTAGTTTGGTAAAATTACAAATAGTAAAGCAAATGAAGGGCCATCGTTGGGATTGAGGCTAACTTTGCTATTTGCCGTAAGTGTGGCAAGTCACATAAAATGTGCCTAATAATTTGTTATCCACAACCGTGGCAAACTTTAGCTATGAAGTATGGGCCATGTGCCAATAAAGTGGCTTGTCTTAACTGTGTCACGCAACTAGCCTCAAGCTGAGTTCGGCAGTATAGGATGAAAAACAATTTATCTGACACGTAAAACGAAACGACTCGTTAGTATATGATTAATTATATGATTAATTAGATATTAGTTTTTTAAAAAAATGGGTTACTATGATTGTTTTAAACAACTTTCATTTAAATTTTTTAAAAGCTTGAAAAACGTGCACGCGAAAAATGAGATAAATGAGTTAGGAAAGGTGGAAGAAGAAAGTAGTCTAAAAAATCCCAACACAACTAAGGTTTGGCAAACTTCGCCCCCAACCAAATAACCCCAAAGTATTCTCACCTATTCCCGATAGTTTGGTAATTTATGTTGCCTCTCGCAAGATTGTGCAGAGCTACAAGTAGTATTGCAAAATTAGTCTATTCCATCCATTTAAAAATATAAGTATTTGTGTTGCAAAATTCACCTAAACACTCTGTTTCAAAATATAATAGTTTTTTATATGTTTTAGCGAAAATTAAGGTTGAGATGAGAAAAGGTTGCAATTGATAGCTATAATTGATTGAGATGAGAAAGTAAGTAAAAGAATATTTATATTGTAGTACATAATTTGAATTCTGGATATAATTATATTTTCGAACGAAGGAATACTATGGAATGCCAATCACTTTTCAAGTTGAAATCGCTTAACATTGGTTTTATTAAAAAGTCCCTAGATGCTAATCTCTATCTCAAAATATACTTAAGGGTGTGTTTTTTTATGGTGTTAGAAAGAAATTCCCTCGCACGAAAAACGGAGCGACTCATTAGCACATGATTAATTAAATATTTACTATTTTTTTTGAAAAATGGATTAATATGATTTTTTAAAGCAACTTTCGTATAAAAACTTTTTTAAAAAACACACCGTTTAACAGTTTGAAAAGCGTGCGCGCGAAAAAAGAGATATGTGAGTTGGAAAAGTAGGACGAAGAACTCATCTTAGTAACCTAAATCTAGACGAACTAAATTATGTCTAATTGGATCCTATGTTAGTACTATATTTGGAGGGAGTAAAAAAACTACTCCGCGAACCTTTTGTGTTTTTAAAAAGAACTACTCCGCGACCAGACTCACATTCGTGTCCGGCGTGATAAACAAGAGGTCAGCACTCAGCACTCACTCATCCAGCGACACCTAGGGCATCTCTCTGGTGGAGTCGTGGTCAAGATACACCACGTCACTCCCGCGCTCCTCCACGCTTCTTTCTCCTCCATGCACAGCGCCAGGCATCCATGCTCATGTGCCTTTCCATGCTTTCGTTTACTTCTGGATGGCAGCAGCGTGCCAGTGACAGCATCCATCATGTGCTCAGCTGGGCTCTAGTACTACGTGCTCTCGCCTTTGCGCGGATTGCGCCGGCCATAAATGAAAAACAGACGAGGAGTGCACCCGCGAATTGTGCAAGAACGAGTCATACCTAAGTACTGTATCCTACTGGGAATTATCTAATCTAAATTCAAAAGTCACAAACATTCTTGCGCAAAAATCACATGAAATAGCAAAGTCTGTGTTCGGGATGAAGAGGTGGAGTTTCTTGCATGAAAAACGATGTAACCTAAAACATGTGATTAATTAAGTATTAATTTAAATAATTAAAAAATAAATTAATATAATTTTATAAAATAATTTTTTATAAAATATTTAAAAAATATATATTTTTAATTTGAAAAACGTGCGTACGGGAAAAGAAAAAGAACACAGCCTAGTTTCTTTCCGTTCGATACAAACGAGGGAAGAGGATTTCTTAGTTCTAACCAGAGTCAGGCACACCAGGATATTGCTAGTACATCAATTGCACAACGGAATACGATTAGAATGCTATACTGCAGCCCACAACAGAATCGCACAAAACTCCGGAAATTATGAGATCACTTGCAGGATTTGAAAATTCAGAACTTACTCGGAACTGAAAATTGCTACCACATCAGGAATTCAGAACGGGAACAGCGCGATACAAAAATTTTGCTCCAGGAGCAAACGAAAGAAGCAGCAGCAGCAACAAGCACTCCGGTCAGGTGCAGCGTGCGTGCTCACAAAAGAACAAGCCAAACAGAACTGAACAGGCAACGCGACGGCCAACGCCAAAAAGGTTACATGCGATGCGCGCGGAGATGTGGAAGCCCCCTCATCAGGCTTCACGTCGGGCTAGGTCGCCGGCCGCCGCCGCCGCATCGAAGCAGAAGAGCACGCAGATCAGGTACCCATCACGTCTCGTCAGATGTTGCAGCCGCAGCAGAGGAAGAAGCTGCAGAGCGCGGCGGAGAGGACGACGGCCTCGGCGGCGTAGAGGACGTGGAAGAGCGCGTCGTCGAGGAGGGACACGACCAAGCCGGCCTTCTCCCCCCACCTCCACCCGTAGCCGCCGCCACCGCCGCCCCCTCGCGCCCCCTGCAAACTCACCATGCCTCCTCTCGGAAATTCCGGATCCGCGCGCGCAGATGGATGGATGGGGATGGCTCTCCTCCTCACTGCAGTTGAAGCGCTCTTGATTCGACCGGAGAAGATGGCAGATGCGTCAATCGCTCAGCTGGTCCCACCGCCCGGATGGAGATTTTTTGGGTTTGAAATCTTGGAAGTGGAGGAGGAGCAGCAGGAGGGGTGATGGGACCGAAGGGTTTTTGTACGCCATTTGCTGGACTTGTGATGGCTTAATTAGGCCCACGTTTTTCCGTTGTTTAGATTAATCCCTACTGCCGAAGTTGCTTTCACGATTTCAGTACGGTTAATATACTGATTCTCAAGCTGCTATCATGGGACCTATGTGTTTAGTGCTTAGTGTTGAAGTATTTAAAAACGATCTGGGCGATTGGTAAAGGAAAGGGAAATGTTCCTCGAGCGGTGAAAACATATTGAAAATTCTTCTAGTGAGAGAAGTTCGTGTTTTCATTGGTGAACATATGAGGTTTTGCTTTTGGGTATAACATTACTTAAATCATAGTTTTGTGCTTACTGTGATGTCAGTTTAAAGTTTAAAGAGTAAAATGCATATAGAGACATTCAATTTGTTTAGATATATCATATTATTTACTCTACTTTTAAAATGCATATTTAAATCACTGATATGAGTTGAGTGAGTCATGTGTTCATCTCATTATCCATATGAGCATACTTTACACATGACATGTCACGTATGATTAAAAAAACACTTTTGAAAATATGCAAATATAGCAATGTAATTGAATGAAAAAAATAAAAACTGTTAGGGTTTGATGGCAAGCAAGAGAGGACGAAAAACTATAATTCGTCAAAACAAACACAAGTGAATTATTTGGTTTCACTAATTTTGTGTATTGCTAATTGATAGTGTTGTGAGAAAGGAAAAAAATTACACATGGGATTTTATGCACATTTTCAGTTGTAATTTTTTTAATCCTACGTGGCATGACAAGTGTACAAGGTATTCTTGTGTGGATAGTTAGATGGGTAAATAATTTACTTTACTCACATTAATTATATAAACGTGTATTTTTAAAGTAGAATGACCTACATAGCACATCTAAACAAGTTGGACGACCCTTCATGCATTTTACTCAAGTTTAATCAATATTGCATAAGAAATTATTCGCCAAAAAAGCATATATAGTGTGAATTTCACAATAACGATATTGTTTTCAAACAAGACAATATGACTTTCATTTCTCACTTTGTTCACTATTAGTCTTAAATAATTTAATTTTGCTTATATTTATGACGCTATCCACTTTAACAATATGTCCTTTTTTAAGTATTTGCAAATATGTTACATGAGAGATAAGTTAAAATATTAAAATAAATAGTGTCCCATTTAAGTTATAAAAAACGGAGAGGGCATTTCTTTTTCCACGAAGGGTCAAGGTGATATATCAAAGCCAGGTTCTCTGATTTTGGATTTTTATTTGCATGTTTTCAAGCTTGCAAACGGTATGTTTTTTAAAATGATATCTATATAAAATTTTATTTGAATACTTTTCTAAAACAATTTTTCAACTCTGTTATAGTTAATTTATCTGTTTATATCTTCAAATCATCAAACTTCAATTTTAGTTATCTCAAATAAGACCCAATTGTGAAGTGAGCGTTGTTTAACTGGTTAGTTTCTTTATGACGAAACCAGTCCATCCGGGTTCAAATACTAGATTTGACATGGGTGCTCGTATTTACGGCTAATTATTCTTTTATTAGTGATAAGTGACATGCCTATCGACAACTAGGGTTCAAATACTAGATTTGATATGTGTGCTCGTGTTTACGGTTAATTATTTTTTTATTAACGATAAGTGATATACCCATTGACAACTAGACGCATGTAGTGTCTTTCGAATATACTCATAGGATAGGATGTGCATGTGTGTTCATATGGATGAGTGTGCTTATGTTGTAGGCGCATGTGTTTGTACTATATTTTAAAAAAGAACTAATCACATAATCACACAGTTGTCACAGTTTTGAAAGGTAAGCTTCTGAATTGAGCTATACTACACACAACGACATGCATAACAACACTTCAAGCGAATTGAGCTATCCCACGAGCAGCTTTGTTGTGCCCTACTTCATAAAACAACCCCAACAAATCTCACATCTCTGGAAACGTTTTGGCAACCCATCAACCGATCATCTGCAAGATTGTTGGCTTTCATTGTCACCTCGTAAGTCTGACTCAACAATAATAGCTAGGTAGACAAATCCATTCAACCAGAAATGCATAGGCTTCTTTTCACACCAGGGCCTCCAATTTAATGGAGCAGTTCCATGCTATATTGACCCTAACGAAGACAAGTGTACAAGCTAAACGATCTCCGCAAGAGAACACTCGGGTCTTGTTTGAGAAAGCTGGAATCTGCTAGTTAATAGTCAACTTCTGAGAATTAAAGAAGCTGGGGTTTTTAGTTTTTATCTTTTAGTTTATTTTCTGAATCCTATAACTATAGATTTTTAGTATCTAGGTGATAATCTAGACTGTTTTGAAAGCTAAAGATTTTGTGGGAATCTGTAGCTTTTTACAGAATCTCCAGCTGCTAGAAACTCTCCCAAACAAAGCCTCGATCAACTTTTCACCTTAGCCCTAACACAATCTCTTGAGCGAATTTTGCCAAAAACACACAAAATGTAGGAAATTTTTTTTCATTACACGGTAAACACAAAGGTGCACATACGTTTCATCTACCTAATACTAATCCATTTTAGTTGTGAGGGTAGAACTAAAAATCCATATATATCGCAAATTTTACCATGTCCAAATTACAAGGGGAACAAATTGAAGATTGCTCCATCGTTTAGTTTTTGGCTAATAATATTTCTTAATGTGTATGAAGTGTGCATAACAAATACTTTCTTTGTTTAACACTATAAGATATTTTGGGTTTTGAATAGATTTATACATGAATTCATATACGTGTTTCATATATGTGTTTAAATTCGTATGTATGTTAGTGAATCTAGACGAGAAATGAAGAGTCCAAAACGTCTTATAAAGTGAAATGGAGGCAATTTATATTTAAGGACAATGCTATTTATATTTAAGGCAATTTACATTCCTACACATGTTTAAAACACCCCCTAACCCTCCATCGTTTTAAAAAGACAATGCTATTTATATTTAAGGAAATTTTCATTCCTACACATATTTAAAAAATGAAAAAAAAGAGAAACCCGTTTTTCTGGTAGGAGTTGGAGACTTGGATGTGAGTTTTTTTTGAGAAATAATATTATTTTAATAGAAAATCGCAAAAATATATGTCAAATGGATAAAATTGCAAAAATAGTACTCTGTCGTCATGGGGGAGGACGACAGGGTACCTGTCGGCATGTGGTATGCCGACAGGACTGTCGGAGGACCCTGTTGGCATCCCCCATGCCGACAGGGGACATGGGGTATTTTTTCTCGAAAAATCACTGTTCATCACTGTTTGGCACTGTTCATACGGGCCCGTCGGCACATCGCATGCCGACATGGGTGTTTTTTTCGAAATTTTGCTGTGGTAAACAGTATTTTTTTTAAAAAAATACCCCTATCGGCATGGGGGATGCCGACAGGGTTCTGATGAACAGTATTTTTTGAAAAAAATATCCCTGTCGGTATGGGGTATGCCGACAGGGTCCTTCAATAGGCCTGTCGGCATACCACATGCCGACAGGTACCCTGTCGTTCTCCCCCATGACGACAGAGCGCTATTTTTACAATTTTATCCGTTTAACATATATTTTTGCGATTTTTCATTAAAATAATATTATTTCTCAAAAAAATTCCTTGATGTTGGGAGTCGTCACTCGTCAGGCTTCAACAACGGCAACGTATTCTACAAACCCGTCTTCACGAAGCTGACACGGGCTTCTTACGGATGTGCATTCGCGATTCGCGCGAGTGAATCCTACAGGACGCTTTCGTTCTCCGGTTGCGGGTTTCTGGCCTTGCGGCATCCTGGTTAATGCCCCCAAACACCGGAGGGCAGTAGCGACCTTGCGGCCGTCTCCCCAACCCCAAACCAGATCGGCGTCGGGTCTTTTCCCCTTTCGCGAGCCACCAGCGCATTCTCACAGCCGGAGAGAGGAGGCGGCGGCAGCGCCGGATCGAGGTGAGGGAGCGGAGAAGATGGGAGGCGGCATGGAGGTGCACAAAAACAAGTGGATCGAGGAGTGGAACGCCGGGCGCGAGAACCTCGAGTTCAACTTCCGCTGGACCCGCCGCAGCCTCGCCGTCGTCGGCCTCTTCGGCCTCGCCGTCCCCATCCTCGTCTACAAGGGCATCGTCCGCGAATTCGTAGTCCCCTTCCTCTTCCTTGTCGTGTCCTCCTGGGTTATCTAGGTCCTAACGAAGAATCCCTGCGTGTGTGCTTGTTTGGTTGCAGCATATGCAGGACGAGGACGCCGGCCGGCCGTACAGGAAGTTCCTCTGAGTGCTGCCTCCGGTGGATACCTCGAGGCTGCGACCGGGAGAAGGACTCTCTGTTCGGTTTGTTCTCCATACTGTTTTAAATGGACAGAGTATTTTGGAGTGCTCAGACTATTGTGTGGGATCTGTTGAATAAGCTGTAATGACTTATTGTCTTTTCAATTGCTGAAATCTTGGAGATTTTATTCGGTTAATTCGGCTGAATAACAATGTTATGCGATGCTGTTTGTGCTTTGATTCTTCAGGTACTAATTAGAACCATAGTTTGGTTGTTTCATTTAGTAAAATCTGAAATGGATTACAGTGAATGATTTTAGCATGTCGTTTCTCTAGTGTGGCCTACATAGAACGTGCTATTGGATGAGCTGAAGAGAATAAGAGATGCAGAAAACTGTTAGCAACGATGCCCATGAGGCAAGGTATTGACTATTGACCAAGAACTTTCCTACGATTAATTCTGGCTTTGAGAGTTTGAGTGCATTGAAGTTACGATTAATTCTGGCTCCGGGAATACTGTTACGGATGGGAAGTTGCACCGAGGCAAATGATAAAGTGATAGTGGTAATTATTCCTTGGCGGCCTGGATGAGATCTGATTTCTGTCTCAGAATTATTGCACTTGCTCTTGGATTATACTTGTTCATTAGCCACTATGCCCAGTGTATTTGCTATACATGAGTAGGGTCTAGGAACTTTCAGTTTCTGCCTATAAAAACATTAAATTCCTTCTATGTGTTGAATATACTGGTATGTTCCTTCAGCACTTCTAGATTGTTGGCCTGGTCTGTGAACAGCCTAACTGCTTGAGGCCTTGAGTAGTCTTAGACTCTCAGTTGCCTGGCAAGTGTTGTGCAACTCAGTTAGTCAGTTTTATGTTAACAGCTTATTCAAATATTCACATAACTTTACTGACATACTATAGTTTAGCTAGTATTTTCTTCCGTACCTCATGCTCCTTTCATCACCCAAGTATTTTTCATGAATAAAAACTTCATATATCCATAACATTCAGTATAGATGAAATTGTTAGTTACAATATCATGGACTACTAAAACAATAAGTAAGGGTATTTGAGCAGACCTGGAGAAAAAAAAGGATTAAATTGCTTTTCTTATTCTTCTTGTCAATGGTAACAATAGGTAAGAGTACTAGCAGTTTTCTGATAATAAGGTTTCTAGACTCAGCATTCATTAACTGCTACAGCAGAGCATGCGAAGCTCCATGTTGATGGAATGGAACTATAGTTGACTTTCATCTTGCTATATCATTATCGTATCATTTGGTGAAGTTTTATTTGCAACATCTTGCATACTGATGAGCCATTGACTCAGTTATCCACATAACATTTTCATCAAAGTAATAGAAGAAGCCGTGACCACAGGCTGCATGGTAGTAGATGTGTTATGTTGCATACCTGTCCATACACTTTTATAACTGAGTTCTGTTCTCTATTACAGTGTTTCAGTGAGCTTTTCTACTGTTAGTAAGCAAAGAAGATTTTGTGGTATTCTCTTGTTGGAAATGTTGGTGTGGTGTGGTTGGTTGAAAGGGCATATTTTAACAGTACTAGGAAAATTTGGCCTGTTCTGTATGGAAAAGATGGCATGCTAGCAAATTTAAAATCTTCGCTTCTTCTTCAACAATATTTTTTGTCTTTGACTGCACAAGCCGATTTGCTGATGCACCATTATCATATCACATCATCTGCACCTACAGCCTCCTTCAAACTATTGGGTATATATGTTAGATTAGACTTAATAAGGCTAGAGTATTGTTTAATAGATATCGTGTTTTTGGATGTCTCACTCATCATCAAATATTAGAAAAACCACTCTAACCATCTCATCTGGAACGTTTGATATCCTTAATTTCTTTTATACAATTAAACTGTTACTGTTTCATCCACTCCAATAGCTACTAGCATTGTATGAAACTTGATAGTTCTTGTTTAGTTTGTTGCTTCCAAGATGTGTTCCTGCTTTATGCTGGCATGTATAATCATGAAGTATGAACTCAAAAAGTATATGAGTGATTGGTGACCAAATTGCTATTTCAATTTACCTGTTGTGGATAACCTTATAGTGACCATGTTTTATTCTAGTGCAGTTTTATTTGCTTGATCTTTAGTTGTCTCTTCGAAGTTCTTAAAAATCCTCATCATTCATGGGCTGCCTCCTTTATTTTGTTCTGAGCTTCTCAATTGGAATTAAGAAAACTGATGTGGTCGGGTTTGCTCTTTCCTTCTGACGTTACATGCGGTTTTATTATTTGATACTACCAAATAATGACAGAAATTGCGTTGATGTTGCACCCAAATGACAATAAATCTGCCTCGTATATCAAAATCCTGATTCTCTCTCTCATAGTGACGAACTTCCGAGCAGAAAAACAAGAGCAGACACATTGTTTCTGAATTTTGCAGGTTGATTGCTGGCCGTACTTGTCTACTGATGAATGATGATAAAGTATCGAAGCCACTGCTCAGAAAAAAAACACAGGTCAGCCTCATTTGTGTTTTCTACTTGCACGTATTAAGCTGTCAACCCATGTCATTGGCTCGCACGTGCTCTGCCGGTATCTGACCAGGTCTACCTGGTTAATGGCTTGCATAAAAAACCCATGACTAAGTTCATGATTAGCAGTTTCGTGCCATTTCTAATGTTAGCACAATCCAATCAAATTCTGACTTTGCACGGTCAATCTTATCTAACACTGATAGCTACTACCCGGCAAAAGAAATAAGAAGAGTAGCCTAGTCTTTTCATGGATACTACCAAGTTTCGCCTGTGCATCTGTTGCTTATGTCGCTTGAAAATTGAAGCAAGCAAGCGACACGAAGACCTGCACGGCCAAAGAGAAAACCATCTCGTGGCGAACTGCGTCCAGCTCATAGGTATATATAAGCTCTTGATGCTCTCTCTTCTTGCCCATTAGTATTGGACCTATTGATCGTTTAGTGATCACACTGGGAGCTGCAAGTACGTTGCACTTGCACGCCGCCCAATCATGTCCAGCCCGTCGCCGGCCCCTCCTTCCCCCCCTGATCGGCCTCCACAGCCACCTCCTTCAGCAAATCCGCCCCCATCACCACCGGCAACACCTTCACTGTCTGCTCCAACAACACCTCCACCGTCTCCTCCGGTTACTCCGCCGCAGCCTCCTCCAAGGAACCCTCCGCCACCTCCTCCGGAGAACCCGCCACCGCCTCCTCTAGGAAATCCCCCACCTCCTCCGGTGATTCCGCCTACGCCTGCTCCAGTGACTCCCCCTATACGTCCTCCGGTAGATTTCCCCCCACCGCCTCCGCCACCATCTCCACCACCGCCTCTTCCCGTCATTGCTCCTGCTCCGGCACCT
Organism: Oryza officinalis; assembly: GCA_008326285.1. Lineage (NCBI taxonomy): Eukaryota > Viridiplantae > Streptophyta > Magnoliopsida > Poales > Poaceae > Oryza > Oryza officinalis. Next base: position 50,652,627 of record BDMV01000001.1, on the reverse strand, counting down.
GGTCCACAACCCCCTCCTAATCCGACCCCTAAGCCTAATCCACAGTTCCCTCCTTCTCCAGTGTTTCCCCCTCCACCTCCTCCCGTCACTCCCCCACCGCCTCCTCCTGTGAACCCTCCACCGCCACCACCACCAAGACCGAGGCCAAATCCAACACCATCTCCACCTCCGCCAAATGTACCATCGCCATCTCCTCCTCCGCCTATCGCAAGCCCACCACCACCCAAGGTCCAAAACTCTCCACCTTCGCCGCCATCACCCCCACCACCACAGTCTGCTGAAGCACCGACGACGTCACCCTCACCTCCATCATCCAAAAGCGGAGCTGCAGTGGGTGTGGGTGTGGCTATCGCCGCGGTGGTCGTGATCGGTCTCGCGGCCGGGCTGATCTACTTCTTCATCGGCAAGAGGCGCCGTCGCCAACAGCAGCCTCCGCCGTCGTTGCCAGGTACATACGCTCGTATCACCTTTCCTGGGAAACAAATTCCTTGCCTTCGTGTTATAAAGGCACGAGACCATTTGAAATATGGACGGTTGGCTAAAACGAACGGCATAGATATATTACGATGCTGTATCAACTGCTGAAGTAGGTGTGACACTGCAGCTGGTTGTTTGCTTGACTTGCTTCCTTCATCTAACGGTTGAGATCGCCGGAACGGCATGTCACCGTAGGTCACTGTCGTCGCAGCTGATATGCTTACCCTTTCTTAACACGCTCGCTCGGCTGTTACGTACCTACGTCCCAGTCTGTTTGTGGTGTTAGTGCGAATCCATCTATTTCCATAGGGTTCAAAGGCACATCCCATTTTGAAGATTTGCTAGGGCTAACCATTATTGAGTTAGCGGTGTGGATATATCTATTTTACAACTTAAATGCACAGTTCTCCCACATGCAACCAAATAGTTGCCAACAATTTTGAAACGTTTTGAATACATCGAGTATGGTCAAACATGTCGCTCACACAGATTCTCAAGTCCAATTCGAGCTACAGACACTAAGGAGACATAATTCTGCTGTGAATATTGTCTATACTGACCATTTGCATATTATGCAGAAATGGTAGAGTGAGGACACATGCTATATATGTTGTTTCGGTTACTTTATTCTGTTCTAATCGGTATAAGGAAGAGAGGACGAAATAAGGAAGCGAAATGGCCATCTCATAGTTTTGGGATGAAAAAAAAGCATTACTTTTTAAAATTCAAAGTTTTTTTTACGATGGCATTTAGTAGCTTAGGTTGCTGCCATGTATTTTCTAAAATCACAATCTTTGCGATACTAAGAAAAACTGCTTAGTTTTTTCCCTAGTATTTTGACTATTTGTAACTTAATAGTTCTGACGGCTTCATGTAATACCCCCTTTATTTTGTTTCAAGCTTCTAGACTAAAAATGGTGTCTTAAAAAATGGGGAAAAAAAGGAGGTGACCAGTTGCTTTGTTAAGGATTGTTTCTTTGGTGCAAATCATGACTATCTTCGTTTCAAAATATTAGTATATATGCTTCTTTAATTACCTTGCATGTTTGACTTATGTAACTTGTCATAAGGAATTACAATTATTAAAAAAAAGTTTAATTGCAATCATCTCTCGTCAGTAAGGCTATGATTGGGAACAAGCATTCATGCAAGGTGATTTGGACCTTGTACTAGATTGCTGAGCCGATTATTACCGTGGATTATCTACCTGATTATAGAGATATATTAGATATTTTAAAAAATAATCTTAATAAATAGCTTAGAACAAGTGGTCCAAGTAATATAATTAAAGAAAATTTTCTGAGAAAACATATTCTTTGTCGAAGCTTAGAGCAAACAATCTGATAAACAAGCGGGCTGTGTTTGTTTCTAACTCTTCTCAACTCACCTCTCTCGTTTTTCGCGCGCACGCTTTTCAAACTGCTAAACGGTGTGTTTTTTGCAAAAAGTTTTTATACGAAAGTTGCTTTAAAAAATCATATTGATCCATTTTTGAAAATTTTTTTAACAAATACTTAATTAATCATGTGCTAATGAGTCGTTCCGTTTTACGTGCTGGAAAGATTAACTCCCAACACCAACTTTCAAACTCAGCCTAAAAAAACAAGGCCCACTCACATGATTATTAGATAAATTAAGAACTGGTAGCCATAAGAGAGCGCTAAATACAAAAAAATGACGAATTATATTTGTCACACTTTGAGACACTACTTTGGCGAGTACAACAGGGAGCTGTCCAACTTGCAATCCAACTTGCAATCTTTCGGGCCTGTTTAGTTCCTTCAAACTTCAAACTTCAAACTTCAAACCAATCACATCGAATGTTTGGACACATGCATGAAGTATTAAATGTGGACGAAAAAAAAAACCAATTACACAGTTTGCGTGTAAATTGCGAGACGAATCTTTTGAGCCTAATTGCGCCATGATTTGACAATGTGGTGCTACAGTAAACATTTGCTAATGACGGATTAATTAGGCTCAAAAAATTCGTCTCGCAGTTTACAGGCGGAATCTGTAATTTGTTTTGTTATTAGACTATGTTTAGTACTTCAAATGTGTGTCCGTATATCTGATATGACCTGATGTGATGTTTTTTTTCAAAGTTTTTTTGGATCTAAACAAGGGCTTCGTCTAGTGGAATATATGGGGACATTGCACAATGCAAGATTCTTCTACTGAACTATGAGTTACAAGTTACAACTACCTTTTGTCTTTCTTCTTAAGCAAACGAGGGAGCTGTTAGTACCACAACTTTGAAAAACGAGTACAAGTTAATCATTCATCTTGCAAAAATTGTTCAAACTAGTTATACATTTTATTTTAGGTGTGCAAATCTAGTCAAAATAGCCAAGCCAACGTGTGTGCTCAACCTGTATACGTGAGGTCCAACTTTGCCTAACCCCGTCCAATGTGAGCTTGAACTTGATTTGTACATCAAAGTTAACAATTGTATGAGTAATTTGTGCAATCTATAAGCTATATCGTAACGCCTATCTTACGGATAGCGCAAATTACTTATGAGTTATATCTACCGATCCATTTAGTTACTATCTTTTTAAGGTAAAGTCTAAATTACTCGCGCTAGTCCGATTCACATTATATGCAGTTGATATATTGTGCATCGTAATCAGAACATGCTTACCTCTCCTAGGTTGTTTTCGCATCTCAGAACGTGATTGATCCGTACAAGTACATGGAATAGCATGCATCCAACCATCCCATATATATAGTACGGGAGTGATCAAATCACTTGATTAAACATTCATTTCCCGGCCCTCTCATGAAACAGTCAAGGAAAAACTGTTGGCCTTGAGTTTGCGAGAGGCGGATGGATTCAGTTAGCCCAACGCCCCAAGACCGTTTTCAGCAAATTGCCCAAGAAAAATAATCTACATTGGCCTGACTTTAGAGACGCGCAAGCTTCATATCTACTCGGGGCAGAAAAAAAAATAGTACTCCAGATCGATCAATTCAGAACCCTTCCCGCAGGATGATCGATAGCGTACATATCTTCTGCGAAAAACATGTACCGCAGCCACGGCTCAGAAAAAAGTACAAGAAGGGAAAATTATTTTCATCCCTTAAACAGATATCCCTAAGTTTTTAGTATGTCACCTAAATAATTATCAAATTTTTTTAAAAAATTAATAAGATAGATTAATATGAGATATATTACTCTACCAACATGTAAGATCAAATTCAATTAGTATAACTTGCAAAAAAAGTAATAAATATAATTTTGAATTTATGTTAACTAGTTTCATTTTAATTTTTTTATTATAATTTGTAGAAGTCAAATTTAACACTACGTGTTTATGAAGTGTATATCTCATATTGATACATAATATTAATTTTTTTAAAAAAAACATCTATTTAGATAACATGAAAAAAAAACTAGTAATAAAAATCTCCCGGTAACAGCTTCGTTTGTTTGTTTGTTTTTTCGCCCGGCCAGCTTGGGCTTCATCTGTATCTCGGTCAAGCCTTCGTCATTTGCTCATTTTAAACCCTTGCGACCGAAGTGGTGAGTTTGCTATGCTGGTCGCGTGCTGTCCGGCTGCATCTGACCAGTTCTGCGTGCCATGCTGGCATCAGAAACCTCACGATTACGCACTGCGGCGGGGAGCTATACATATGCCGTCGCTGTCGCTTGAGGCAAGCAAACCAAAGCTCTTTTCTTGGTACGGATCATACCGATACCTACACGTTGCACTTGCGCGGGGCGAAACCATGTCCGCTGCGGCGCCAACGCTGCCGATCCCTGTCCTGAGTCCTCCTGATGGGCAGGGGTTTGGCCCGTTGCCGCCGTCGCCGCCGCCTCCCCCTCCCCCTCTGCCGATGCCTCCTGTCCCTTCGGCGACACCTCCTCCGCCACCCCCGATAACTTCACCGCCTCCACCGGTGTTTCCTCCGCCACCTCCAGTACCAAAGCCGACACCAACCCCAACGCCGGTGACGCCGTCCCCAACTCCGCCGGTGAACGTGCCAGTGCCTTCTCCCCCGCCGCCGGCTGCCAAGGTCCCAACCCCTCAGCCACCACCGAGTAACAACGTCTCGCCGCCGCAGCCACCCTCTAACAGCCTCCCATCTTCGCCACCGCCTCCACATCAATCACCCGCTGACAACGTCCCGTCTTCACCGGCGCCTCCACAGTCGCTCATTAATTTATCTCCACCACCGTCGCCGCCGCAGCCGGCGTCCTCCCCGTCGTCGTCCAACAGCGGGACCTTGGTAGCCGCGGGCGTGGTTGGCGCGGTCGTGCTGCTCGGTCTCGCCGCCGTGCTGATCTATTGCTTCGTTGCCAAGGGACGGCGCCGCCGCCGCCACCACCAGCCGTCGCCGTACCCGGTGTTTCCAAGTAAGTTACGGACATATATATTCGCGTTACCTGCGTATTGACATTTGACACGCCCGCGGGCGTTGCACGAGACAATATATATGTGCTATGTCGCGGGCATGTCGATGTAACAATGAGCGTTGCCAGCTCGAGAGCCCCAGCTTTTGTGGTGTTAGCGCGAGTTTTTGCGGCGAACTTACTTCAGTCCTTTGGTGCGGGCATCGCGGGTGATCGATGGTGGTGAATTGGTGAAACTGTGATCGATACCAACACGGCGGCATTGCGTAGCGTGCGTACGTGCGTGCGACGTACACCACTACACCACCAGCGTGTTCGACCAGGACAATGCCTTGTGTCTAGCGGCGCGCGGTTCAAACGGCACGTTCGCGCCATCTGTACACACGTTAGGGGCTAACAAATGAAACAGTTCTTTAAACGCACGCTTCAAATAGTTATAAACTAAGAACGTACTATATAGATTCCTACATAGATTATGGTATCACTTCTTGGTGCACAAACGTCTAAGAGTGAATTTGACGTCCACGCAAAAGAATCAATTTGTGAAAAAATGCAGTTGCTTCATACTAGTTAAATTTGTATTTTTTTTAATCTCCATTTATAAATCTAGTTTGATCTTACATATCTATAGTAGAGTAATGGTAGACCTTATGACGTTAGTTACATTTGGAACTAATTAAATCGCTGCATGCGTAGTTGACTCTCTTCGAAATCTGGATCTGTACAATATGCATGCTTGGTGTTATCTAGTCTCCTCACATTTAACTCGCTAAGAGTCATTATTGAGTAATTGTTAACCGAAAAACAACAATGTTTCTCTCATATCAGTAAATTTACCTGGTGGTAACTCTAAGAGCCTGCTATTACAGACTATTGTACATGTCCACTTACACTTGAGGAACTAAGGTAACTATTATTTCAAAGGGATTAATTCGCTGCCTCAAGTCACCTAGCTTACCTTACAATGGTTAGAGTTAGATGGTGTTTGAATCTCCTGAAGATAAAGATAAATATGAAAATTAAGTGTTTCACGTAAACCGAGATGATCTTAACGTTTGATTAATTAAGTTTTAATTATAACAAACTTGAAAAATGGATTTATATGATATTTTAGAACAACTTTCATATAGAAAATTTTCGCATGAAACATACCGTTTAGCAGTTTGAAAAGCGTGCCACGAAAGTAATTTTGAACGCGGCCTTAGTCAACTTTGCCATAAGAAATTATCTATCCATCCATCCATCTTTACCTATCTACACTAATTGGGAACAACGTAGGCCCCTTATTATGATCATAGATATACCATATGTTTCATATTAAGTCAAACTTCTGACCATAAATATAGTATTAAGATATATTTAATGTTAAATTTAATAAAACTAATTTAATGTTGTAGATATTTTATGTTTTTTTCTATTAATATAAACATAGTATAATCTATGTGCACTTAACATCGTGGGCCACTTTTAAAGCCCGTATATGTCCACCAAAACGTCATGAGCTACTTTTAAAGCCCATCTAATCTACGTGATAAAAAAAACATAGCATTGGAAAATCCTGTGTACTTTTTAGTTGTTTTTTTTTACTTTCATTGAAAAATGAGACTCCAAACGAATGCAACTCATTACTTATAATTTCGAATTTTGGAATCATTAAATTAAGAGAATACTAAATTGAGACTCTCACATGACAAATATGTAGTGATTAATTTCGAATGTTAGAATCATTAAACCATTAAAGAAAGCTATAGTTGAGAATTGAAATCAAGTATAACTCGATATTTACTGATTAGGAATTTAGAATTATTAAATCAAGAAGATTCAATTGAGACTCCAAACCGAGTCAACTTGATATATTTATTAGTATTAAAATTTGAAACTATTATATCAAAAGGAGCTATAATTTAAACTCCAAACTAACAACAATTTGAATTTATCAATTACTCATGAAAAAGTCGAAATTGCATCTTCAAACCGAGTAAAACTAGGTACTTCCTCAATTTTGATATTATAAGTTGTTTTGATTTTTTCTAGTCAAAATTTATTAAATTTGAACAAGTTTATAGAAAAATATATTAGTATTTTCAACACAAAATAAATATATTATTAAAAATGTATTTAATGTTAGATTTAATAAAACTGATTTGGTGTTTCAGATGTTGCTATATTTTAATATAATTTTGATCAAACTTAATAAATTTTGACAAAAAAATCAAAATGACTTGTAATATGAAATAGAGGGGGTACTGTTTTATTCTAAATTTATGAATTAAATAATGGCAAATACTAAATCGATTATGTGCTGTTTATTTTTGAAATTTTTGCGCCATGATTTGGGAATACTGGTGGGCATCGAAAACGTACGTGCTGATCAGTCCAGTTAGTTGCTTTCGCCTACCAGAAATTGATTGATGCATATACACAGCAAAAACATGCATCCAACTTGCCAATATGTATAGACAGTATATAGTATAGAATTGGTCGTGATGTCGTGACGTAACCTATCTCTTGACAACCTTTCCCATCATGAAACAGTCAAGGAAAATTGCTGGTTTTGCATGTGCTACAGCCTATAGGCGGCGGATTTTCTTAACCAAGACCACTTTTCGGCAAGTTGCCAAAAAGAACAATATTCTCCCCTCGATGGATCGGGACAGTCACAAAATTTTATCATCAGAGCAGAGTAGTGGATCAATTGTTTCAGAAATCAGAATACTCTGAAGGCTGATCTGTGTCCGTACTTGTCTGTTGTCTCCTGAGAAAACATAAAAACCGCAGCCACTGCTCAGAAGTACAACTGTAAAAGTCGGCAAGTGGTTTGTGTAATTGTGTTTGCTACTTCACGCAACGAGCCGTCTAGCCTTGTCCTTGGCTCGCTGCTCCCATGTAACCGAAGTTGGTGAGGGAGGCTGCTAGCTGCTGGTGTCGCGCTGTCTGCCTGTTTCTGACCAGGTCGATCTACCTGTCACAGACTCACAGTTGCATCGATCGAAATACATGATTAAGTTCATGATTAGTAGTTAGCGCCATTACTAATCCTAGCACAACGAAGCACAAATGCACAATCCAACCGAACTCTGACTTCAGCACGGTCAATCTTATCTAACCACCCAGGTTAGCTAACTACCATCATACAAAGGACAGAAAGATTCGAGTTTTTTTAAGAGATGCCAAGTTATTGCTTTCGCTTGAACCAGGCAGGCAAGCAAAGCTGAAGAATTGTACACGGCCAAAGTGGAAACCACCTCGCGGTGAACTGCAACCAGCTCATAGATATCTTGCACGTAGTCTTCCTAATTATCTAGCCCATTGGTATTTGGTCGTGATCGTTGAATCATACCGAGAGGCTAACGTTGCACTTGCGCCGCGTGCCACCATGTCCTCTCCGGCGCCGGCGGCGCCGGTCACGCCGGCGGCTCCACCGCCGCAGACGCCCCCCATGACGCCTCCTCCGGTGACTACTCCCCCACCGGTGTCACCTCCTCCGGTGACGCCACCACCGGTGACTCCCCCACCGGTGTCGCCTCCTCCGGTGAGTCCCCCACCTGTGACACCNNNCCCCGCCGGTGACTCCTCCTACACCGGTGGCTCCTCCACCAGTGACGCCTTCACCGCCTCCACCGACGCCGAACCCAACACCGGTGACGCCGTCCCCCCCTCCGCCTGTCGCGAGCCCGCCGCCACCCGATGTCCCAACCGCTCCGCCACCGAGTAACCAAGCCCCGTCTCCGCCACCGCCCCCCAGCAACGTCCCAGCCTCACCAGCGGCGCCACCACCGCCGCCCTCGCGAGTTTCTTTATCTCCACCGCCACCGCCCTCGACGCCGACGCAGTCGGCCTCCTCCGGCTCCAAATCCTCCAACAACGGGACCGTGGTGGCCGTCGGCGTGGCCGTCGCGGCGGTGGTCGTGCTCGGCCTTGCCGCCGGTCTGATCTATTTCTTCGTTGGCAAGAGGCGCCGTCGCCGCCACCACCCGCCGCCGCCGCACCACCCGGGGTTCCCACCCTTCCCAGGTACGTAAGCGCGTATTCCCCTTCCTTGGCAGTTGGCACTTAGCACGCGCGCGGCTGTGTGTTGGTTGCGCGAGATCATGCTACGTCGCGGCCACGTCGACGCGACAATGTGCGACGTGGGGCCCCAGCCTTTTCGGTGTGAGCGCGATGCCATCCACGCCCTTCGCTGCGGTCGTCGCGGGTGACCGATGGTGGTGATAGCGACACATCGGCATCGCGTACAGTGCGACGTATACCATCGCACTTGTGTCCGCGGTCTCGCGGCGCACACACGTTAGCGTTAACAATTTTGTATGCTCATGAAATCTTCTCCAGGAATTATGTGTTTGGATGCATCGATCTGTGCGCGGCGTTGAGCTGATCGATTGCTTTTCTGTTTGTTGCGGTGCCAACAGCCGAATTCTACGACCCGCACCGGCCGCCGTCGCAGCAGCAGTCCCACGCGCTGTCGCCGAGCCCGTCGTCGACGCCGCCGCTGCTGCTGCAGCCGCACTCGTTTGTGAGCAGCGGCGGGGCGTCCGAGGCGGCGTCGGCGGTGCCGGGCATCGCGGTGATGGGCGGCGCGTTCGGGTACGACGAGCTGGCGGCGGCAGCGGATGGGTTCTCGGAATCGAACCTGCTCGGGCAGGGCGGGTTCGGGCAGGTGTACAAGGGGACGGTGCGCGGGCAGGAGGTGGCCATCAAGAAGCTGCGCTCCGGCAGCGGGCAGGGCGAGCGCGAGTTCCAGGCCGAGGTGGAGATCATCAGCCGCGTGCACCACAAGAACCTCGTCTCCCTCGTCGGCTACTGCATCTACGGCGAGCAGCGCCTTCTCGTCTACGAGTACGTCCCCAACAAGACCCTCGAATTCCACCTGCACGGTAAGTACTTGAGCGCGTTCGCGCGCTGCTGGATGATGTACCATTGCTGCGTCTAATGCTGGGGCTTGCTGCCCTGACACGAGTGAGCGCATTGGTTGTTTTCTGCAGGGAGCGGCCGGCCGGCGCTGGACTGGCCGCGGCGATGGAAGATCGCGGTTGGCTCTGCCAAGGGACTCGCGTATCTGCACGAGGACTGTGAGTCTATTGATGTTTTGCGTCCCCTTCTGTATAGAAAATTCTGAAGTTTTGTGGTTTCTGACGAGATGGACTGCTTTGACTGTCGTCAGGTCATCCTAAGATTATCCATCGTGACATCAAGGCGGCCAATATCCTGCTGGACTACACCTTCGAGCCAAAGGTAAATAACGAAAATCTGGAACCTGCAATAATTGACGTTATGCGCGTATTTATCGCGAAGGTGCACACTTGTTTGTACAGGTTGCAGATTTTGGGTTGGCCAAGTACCAAGCCACTGAACAAACTGCTGTTTCGACGCGCGTAATGGGAACTTTTGGGTAAACACATCATCATCACAACCACAACAATCGATTACCCTCGCACTCTTACGTCAAAAGTTCCTCAGTGCACGCACCACGCAGACTAAACTTTGTACTGTCAAAAACTTCTGTCTCCAGATATTTAGCTCCAGAGTATGCTGCCACTGGCAAAGTGAACGACCGGTCCGACGTCTTCTCATTCGGCGTGATGCTCCTGGAACTGATCACCGGGAAGAAGCCTATCATGGTGTCTCACGGTGACCAGCCTGACACATTGGTTTCTTGGGTGAGTGGGCTTAATTCGAAGTGATGAACCAAACACGTAGATTCCCATTTGCCACGACTGGTGAAAGAAGTCATCTCTGTGTGTGTCCAACAGGCGAGACCCCTGCTGGTGAGAGCTGTGGAGGAGGAGAACTTCGAGGAGCTGGTTGATCCGAGGCTGGAGAACAACTACGATGCGTACGACATGGCTCGGCTGATCGCCTGCGCGGCCGCCGCCGTGCGCCACACCGCGCGGTCTCGCCCACGGATGAGCCAGGTTCCCTCCAAAACTCCTCACACCTTCACTGAACAAACACACAGCACACACTGCACGGATTCCGGTTTCAGCAATTTCCGTAGCTTGTACACTGAAAATGTGGACACTCGAATGGTCAGATCGTGCGTTACCTGGAGGGCGAGCTGGCGGCGGAGGACCTGAACGCCGGCGTGACGCCGGGGCAGAGCGCGATGCAGCGAACGGGGGGAGGCACGACGGACCAGATGAGGCGGCTCAGGAAGATGGCGTTCGGCTCGGCCACCGGGACGGGCACCGTCAGTGAGTACACGAGCAGCGAGTTCAGCGAGCCGACGAGCGAGTACGGGCTGAACCCGTCCACCGAGTACACCACCAGCGCAGCCGGCGGCGACACGGGGGAGGTGACGGTGGACGTACAAAGGACGGCCGGCGCCAGCGGCGAGGTGACCGGCACGGAGAGGCTGAGCAGGCGGACCACCGCTAGACGTGGTGGGCGGGTGTGACAGCGCGACACCGGAATTTCGGTGCCCCGGTCGGCGAGCCCGGTGACTGTTAGCCGTAAGTGATCGTCAAGGTTGCGATCGAATGAATTGAATCATTTTGTTCGTGTATATATACACGTAATGATGTCACTGTAAATTATACTACATTCCAAATCCTCGCGGTTGTTTCTTTGATTTTCGAATTCATGCAATTTTTGTTGGAGTGGAAGTTTGTAAATTGTACCTACCTTCACTAACCACCCAGGTGAATAAACATCAAAGATGAGATTTGTTTGGAAGCTGGAATGATTCTTCTCCTTCCCCCCCGAATATATGTACTAAAGATTCTGACATGCTACAAGTTGACTGAAAGTTTCAGGTTATGTTTAGATCCACAATCGTGCCATCCTATTATTTGCTTCTTTGTTTTTTCCTTTTTGAAAACTAAGCCAGATTATGCTGGTGCTATCATGTGCAGGTTGCAACTACACAAAACGATTCAGTAACCTTAAATAAACTTTTGGAATGAAATGCTCGGTTGAGAGCCAATGCGGAAAAGCTAACTGGCACAAACGCGCAAGCTCGCTTGCTGACGCGCATGCCTGGCGCGCCTGCGCTCCCACGTCTTTTTATCATTTTTTTCGCTATTATTTCGCTGATCTTTTTTCGCGAATTTTTTTATCATGTGTGAATGTTGAGTCAAAAGTTTTTAAAATTTTAGTTAAAAGTTTTAATTTTTGTGTCTGAATGTTTTTTTAAAATTTAAGTTGAATGTTCTAAATTTTAAGATAAAAGTTTTTAAATTTGAGTTAAAAATTTTAAATCTTCAGTTGAAAATTTTTGAATCCGAGTTAAAAGTTTTCAGATCGGCTAAGGCTAAAAGCTTGAACTTTGACTCAAGTAAGTTTGATAAGGTTGATATTAAAAATTTTGTGGCATCACATGTGCATACTATGGTCCAGCTGATGTTTGTGGCAAAATCGGTTATTGAACAGGAATCTGATTTCCTTGTTCCTCGGCTGCGAGTTTTAAAATATTCCAGCTAATGTTGGTATAGCTCTTGGAGCTTGATTTTGTAAAACTTGATGAGATGTCTGTCCCCCAGGTACAAATAGTTGTTGCATCCCTGAAGAACCTGGGATCTCTGTCTTGATGGTCCTATATGGAGGAAACACATTGTTTGAAAAATATACTGGTCCTTTTGCTTTTTTCTCAGCTATAGTTTCATCTATCACATTTCTGATCATATTTGTCAATGTGTTCACTAACACATTGGATTGGTTCATCAAGGCTTGATGCAATGCATAATCCAACCTATCTTGTAATGACACTTTTTCATCCACAGCTGGTTCTTCTCCTTTAGCCTTGATCTCTTCTGTCTTGTTTTCATCTTGTCGTGCACTGGATTCTGCCTCGGGCTTTGGGAAGATCACTTTGCCTTTTTGAATTACTTTTCCTTGTTGAGACACAGTGAAGGAATCCAGATACATCTCGTAAAAAGCTTGGATAAGCTGATCTATCTTTACCTTTTGTTCTTTCGATAGTTGCTCAACCGTCACTAGGATGACATTGTATTCAGTAATTTTTGACATGATGGATGTCTTGAAAGTCGTGTCCCACTAGGCGTGCCAAAAGCGTGTTGATGTGAAAACACGGCGGTCTGGGAGATTTGCTTTACTCCAATGCAGGTCTAAATCTTAGAAAAAGGGTTCAAGGCGTGTTAGTTGGTTTAATCCTGCAACCAACAAGATATACAATAAAACCAGGTTAGATGCACGATAGCCAATCGGCCAATAAGCCGATGACGTACCGTGTAAGCCTAGCCGATACGATCTGATCGAATCGGCTGTGAGAGGTGATGTAGGCTTGACGGCGAAGGTGGCCACTCCCTCATCATCACTTAAGCTTGACTCGGAATCAGAACCGAAGATCATCCCAAGGTGAGCTTGGCCATGTCGCTCGCGTTTGCTATGCTTGTGCTTCTCCCTCTTGTCGCCCTTCTTCTTCTCTTCCTTGAGTTTGGGGCAATTGGCCATGAAATGTTCGGGTTCATGACACTCATAGCATTTCCTTGTGGAATGCCTCCCACTTGACTTGTCGATGGAGCGCTTGGAAGAACTCCCCTTGAAGAAGCCGCTTCGCCTCATGAACTTCCCAAACCTCTTAACGAAGAGAGTCATCTCTTCATCATCGATCTCCGCCTTGCTCTTGCGGTTCTCTTCTTCTTCTTCTTCCTTAGCCTTCAACGCCAAGTCTTCCTTCTTGATGCTTGCGGTTCAGCTTTGGTTGATGTATTGGATGACCTCCTTGGATTCTTGCTCAAGCATGTCATGGGCAAGAATGCGTCCGAGCAAATCATGAGGTGTGAGAGTCTTGTAGTCCGGACGCTCACGAATGATGGTCACCAAGATAGAGTTCCTTGGAGTGATTGCTTGAACCATCTTCTTGACCACAACCTCATCGGTCATGTCCTTAGAGCCCAGCCCCTTGATCTCATTAACAATCTTGCTCAAACAATCATACATGTCGCTTGGGCTCTCACCATCCAACATCACAAACCGCTCAAATTATCCCTTAAGGATCTCCACCTTGGACTCGCGAACACTATCCGTGCCTTCATGCAAATTCCGAAACGTGTCCCAAATCACTTTGGCACTCTCAATGCCGTCCACACGGTTGAACTCACTTCCACTCAAGGCGCTAAGTATCGCATTAGCGGCCTGAGCGTTCTTGTGCTCGTTCTCCTCGTTCTCCTTGGTGGGATCCTCGGGTCTCTGCACATCATAGCCATTTTTGACTATTCTCCAAATAGATGGGTTAATAGACTTCAAGTGCATCTTCATCTTATGTTTCCAAGAGGCATAGTCCGTACCATTGAAATACGGAGCTTTACCGCTATAGGTGCTCACATAAGATGTAGATGTAGAGGAGTAGTCATAAGGAACCTTAGCTCCCTGATCACTCTCCTTGCCATTCCCTGTTTGACCCGACATGATCTCTCCAAGCGGTTAAGCCTAATAAGGAGATTAGGCTCTGGTACCAATTGAAAGGGTCAATTAGGCCTAGAGGGGGGTGAATAGGCTAATTCAAAAACTCAAGTAAATGCGGAAGCAGGAATTTTGGAATTTCCGAAAATGTTTTTCGGAATTTCCGAAAGTAGTAGAGTAAGTGCACTTTAAAGTAAACTCTAGATCTAGCTGCCTACAACAAGAATATGCTAGCACAAACAGCAATTAGTCCTATAGCGGCACAAACAAGCAAAGCTAGAGAAGTGAGAAAAGAGATATCACCAAAGTTGTAGCAAGATGAGTTGTTCCCGGAGTTCAAATCCTTGAGGAGATTCTACTCTACGTTGAGGGGCTCACAAAGAGCCGGGTCTTCACTAACCCTTTCCTCAAGAGGTTACACAAAGCACTCCTCCTTCCATTAGTGGTATCGCTTCCCTTTCGGAGGTGAGATCCGACCTTCACAAACTTCTCCCGACCAAACACAAGTAGATCGGTGGCTCGGGAGTGACACCTAGCCGCCTAGAAGTCCTCAACCTCCAAGAGTAACAAATGATGCAAAGAACTCCCGGAGATGATGCAAGTGCTCACAAATCTTCACAAAGCCAACAACAAGCACTCACTCAAACTTGAATCCCCAACTCTCACACACACACCAAATCCGAATCGAGCACGGGTGAGAAGGGAACAAGAAAACAAGGCTCAAAAGTGAATCACGAGATGAACAAGCCAATGGGCACAAAAATATCCAATGTGTCAAGCAGCCCTCACAAGTGGAGAGAGTGAGCTATTTATAGTCACAGCTCCAGATCTGCCCATTATGCACAATAATTGCATTTTTCGGAAATTTCAAAAATTTATTTCGGACATATTCAAAAATTTTCAGAACAGCGAAACAGTGAAGCCAACTGAAGATTTTTCAGAGATTCCGAAAACTTTTCGGACAAGTCCGAAAATTTTCAGAACCAAAACAACCTTCTGGATATTTTCGGAAATTTCAAAAATTCCTTTCGGACAAGTTCGAAAATTTCCAGAAGCAACTTTTGGTTCGCAGACATTTTTCGGAAATTCCGAAAGATGATTTCGGACAACTCCAAAAATTTACAAAAGCTTGTTGTCTTCACTACCATTTTCGGAAGTTCCGAAAAGTAGTTTCGGACAAGTCCGAAAATTTACAGAACCCAACTTTCCTTCTTGGTTATTTTCGGAAATTCCAAACACCACTTTTGGCTAACTCCGAAAATTTCCAGAAGACAAAATTGGTTCTGTCTATTTTCGAAGATTTCGAAAATAGTTTTTGGACAACTCCAAAAATTTCCAAAACACAGAAACTGAGGAGAAACATTTTCTAAGAATTGATTTTGAGCACTTTCATCACTCCTCATATGTCAATGCATCATCCCTCTTAATAGAGCAGTTTTCCTAATGACCCAAAGAGATGTAAATATACAATACAACCTTTGATCATTGCCGTAACTCATGATTTTCTCGCAGTCGTTGAGTTATGCATTGCGCTATAAAACATCACGGACTAACAATCCTTCACATTCACTTAAATAAAATTGTTAGTCCTCTCTAATCGCATTGTCATTAATCATCAAAACAATTAGGGGCCTAGATGCACTTTCAATCTCTCCCTTTTTGATGATTGATGACAAGACGATTAGATCACAAAAGAGAGTGAAATAATATAAAGGTTTTGGTGCAAGATTTTAGTGAAAACTTCTCCTAGAAGTGTGCATTATAGGCAAGTGGAGAGCTCCCCCTAAAACCTTGCATTCACACTTAAGCTCACAACAAGAATCACACTATGACTTAATCACCATCACATATCATATGAATAGAAATGAAAGCATTGCATCACAAAGTCACACATAAGCAGTCATTAAAGACTTACATAAAAACATTAATAAGATAACAGTAACTCAAATTCTACCACACGTAGTCTTATACATAGAGAGATGCCATCAATGTTCGACCAAACTTGGAAGAAATAAAGATAAATATTCTCCCCCTTTGGCATCAAAACACCAAAAAGGGGGGACAGTGCGATGACGGCTCACATGAAGGCCGCCTGGGAAGGATCCTCTGGAGGAGGGGGAGGAGGATGGCCATAGCCATGGCCAAAACCAAAGAAGTCGTAATCCTGAGGAAATCCTGCGAATGGATCCTCAATCTCCTCAGGCTCGTCTGGCTCTGCCTCAAAGCCCGGAGGGGAAGGAGGGACATCCACCTGAAGATGTTGGTTCAGCTATGCTTGCATAGATTTGACGCGCTGGCCATCTTCTTAACTTCGTTTCGCGCTTTGCGGTTCTGTTTAGCCTCTACAGAGCAAAGGTCAAACAGACTCCGCAAAATGCGAAACAAAGGAGACGGCACGCAACAAGCCACAGGAGCAGACTGCTGAGGCTGAGTCAAGGAGGAGGGGATGTCCCCAGCGGCAGCAGAAGTGCGAGCCCTGGAGGGGCGAACAACCTTGAGCAGGTGCAGGTGATGCTGAAGGTGAGGCATCTCATGCTCAAACTGCAACTGAGTGACGGATTCGATCATTCGCATGAGATAAGGAGCGTAGACCAAACCCTTCTTGTACTGAATGGATGCCAAACGAATTTCCTCCCATACAAAGTTGAAAACATGGAATGGATGGGAGGGAGGATTGAACCTGAGCAAGACATTCCGGGAGAGATGGTTGATGCTGCTAGCATCACCATCCTTGGGCATAAGGGACCGGCGCAACATCCGGTTCAGATAGGAGTGAAAGGGCTTAAGACCCTCAATCTTGCCCAAGACACCATCAGGAAGGTACAGAGGACGAAGCTCAGTGTTGAGGGGCGGATGATCATGCAAGTGGGCGAAGTGGCGCATCCAGTGCAAATCAAAACCCCATAGCTCAGCCAACCGCTCATAGGTAATCGAGTACCAAGAGCCCTGCATCATCCAATGCACACCACGATGACGATCAAAGTACACCGTGGCATAGAATTGGGCAATGATCTCATTGTACCATGGCTGCTGAAGAGTCATAAAAGCTCGGACCCCTATCTCCTCACAGACGGCAACAACTGAGTTGAGGACAGGATCATCATAGGCGAGCAGCTCCTCCTAGTTGATCCATTTCATTTGCACAGAGGGGTGAGACTTGGACTTGATGACGGACTCATAGAAGTCTTGCTGAAACAGAGTCTAGAACCATGCATCAGAGGCAGAACGGCGACTGGAACGAGGATCCTCATCCCCGTGAGGAGCAACCACTTCGAACTTCTTCCGCCAGTCATGCACCTGGCGAATCACGGCTGGGTCCCGCTCGAGCGTGTGAATCCGAAGAGGCCCAATGGGGACGGCGAGGATGTGCAACGGCGTCTGAGGTTGCTGAGACGAGCCCTCACCAGTAGACTGGCGAGGTTGCCTCGAGGAACCCGCAACGCCGTGCGACTGAGTCGACCGACGGGGAGGAAGAGTGCTGCCCTTGGCCACCCGTGTCACTTGAGGACCTGTATCCTCTGCTCCGGACCAATCACGGTCCGAATCCTCCGGAGAGGATGGAGTAGGAGAACAATCCTGTTGACGCTTGGGCTTGCGAGTGGCAATCTTGAGATGAGGCATCCTTGAAGCAAGAAAGAGATAGACAATGAGTGCAAGGAAGTCAAGGAAGTGAAATACAAGTGATTGGATGCAAAAATCTTGCGAATACCGAGGTGGGAGGGCTCGGGCAGCATTTTTGGAATTTCCGAAAATAATTTTCGGATATGTCCGAAAAAGGCTGACCGAACCCTAAAGCCTAGATCCCGCACGAATCCACCAACAAAGATTTGTGAAAATGAATCTACAAGAGCTATGGCACTAGGGGAACAACTTCACTGAAGGGAATCAACCGATTTGAACCGAGGAAGCAAAGGATTTGATTTGAAGAAATATACCTCAAGAACGCGAAGAACGAGTAAAGAACACGATGAAGAACGACAATGTAGCCTCAACAAGAGCCCCCAAACGTGCTCCCGCAAAGAAGGGAGCGCCAATGAGTTGCCGGAGAGGAGTTGGCCGTCGGTGGAGTGGAGGAGGAGGGGAACCCGTGGGAAAGAGAGTGGAAATAAGAGGAGAGGAGAGAGAGAATCACGGGTGACGATATATAACGGCCCAGGACTACAAATTTTTGGAATTTCTGAAAAATTTTCGAAATTTCCAAAAAATGGCAGAAGGATTTTAGACAGCAATTTTTCGAAATATCCAGAAATTTTTCGAAATTTTTGAAAAACTTACAGAAAAACTCAGGTTTTGAAAGGAATTTGGCCGAAAATTTGAAGAAACCTTTTCGCAACCATTTGGATTTTTTTAAAAGGATTTGCATCGGGAATTTTGAAGAACAACACTTTCATAATTTTTTTTGAAGGGAATTTGGAATGGATGGATGGTCGAACACTTTGGTCCCCATTTGAACTTGTGACTAGTATTCAGGCAAGCACACAAAACAATAGCCATAAGTCAAATGAGTTGATCCAAGGATCAAAAAGAGAGTAAATTACCATGAGACAAGATAATTCACCCTCTAAAAAGGGAATGTGTGAATCTATCTTAGATTGTGCATGGACCAAAATTCAATGAAAAATGAGATCCCCAAACACATAGATTCAAATTATCCACAAAATGACTAGTGTCCATCCATAAATTGAATGTCCATTTTGTCACAAAGTGGTATACAACCCTATTCTAGCAATAAAAAATGTATGCAATAGATCAAGCCACATTCCGAAAATCCAAGATATTTAGTTCACTTCTCAACTCACAAAACCTATCTTCATCTAGAGGCTTGGTAAAAATATCCGCCAATTGTTTGTCGGTTCTCACATGTTGGATGTCTATGTCGCCTCTTGTGAAATGGTCTTTCAAGAAGTGGTGACGAATATCAATATGTTTAGTTTGGGAGTGTTGGACGGGATTGTTGGCTATCTTGATTGCGCTCTCATTGTAACATAGGAGTGGAATTTTGCTTACATTTAGGCCATAGTCTCTCAAGGTTTGTTTCAACCAAAGAAGTTGAGCACAACAACTCCCCGCCGAAACGTATTCCGCTTCGGGGGTGGATAGGGCGACGGAGTTTTGCTTCTAAGAAGACCAAGAAACAAGGGACCTACGCAAGAATTGGCAAGTACCCGATGTGCTTTTCCTATCCACCATGCACCCGGCATAATCCGCATCGGCATAGCCAATGAGGTTGAACCTCGCTCCCTTAGGATACCAAAGACCAAGGTTGGGTGTGTGCACTAAATATTGAAGGATTCTCTTCACAGCCACAAGATGACACTCCTTCGGAGCAGCTTGAAATCTTGCACACAAGCATACACTAAGCATGATATCGACCTAGATGCACAAAGGTAAAGGAATGAGCCAATGATGAAACGGTATACCTTTTGGTTGACGTCTTTACCTTATTCGTTGAGGTCTAGGTGCCCATTTGACGGCATGGGCGTGTGAATTGACTTTGCATTCTCCATGCCAAATTTCTTGAGCATGTCATTCAAGTACTTTGTTTGTTAAATGAAGGTTCCTTCCTTGAGTTGCTTGATTTGAAGGCCGAGAAAGAACTTCAATTCACCCATCATAGACATCTCAAAGCGTTTGGTCATCATTCTACTAAATTCTTCACTAAAAGACTTGTTAGTAGAGCCAAATATAATGTCGTCGACATATATTTGGCACACAAAGATGTCATTATCATGTCTTTTAGTAAAAAGAGTAGAATCGGCTTTGCCAATCTCAAACCCGTTTTTCACAAGAACATCACAAAGGCATTCATACCAAGCTCTTGGGGCTTGCTTAAGCCCATAGAGCTCCTTGTGAAGCTTATAAACATGGTTAGAATACTTTGGATCTTCGAACCCTGGTGGTTGCTCCACATATACCAACTCATTAATTGGACCGTTGAGGAAGGTGCTCTTCACGTCCATTTGGTAGAGCTTGAAATCAAGGTTAGTGGCAAAAGCTAATAAAATGCGAATTGACTCAAGCCTAGCTATCGGCGCAAAGGTTTTACCAAAATCCTATCCTTCAATTTGGGTGAACCCTTGAGCCACTAACCTTGCCTTGTTTCTTCCCACCACTCCGTTCTCATCTTGCTTATTTCGAAAGATCCACTTGGTACCTATCACGTTTTGCCTTGGTCTCTTCACCAATGTCCACACTTCATTCCGTGTGAAGTTATTCAACTCTTCTTGCATCGCCATCACCCAATCCGGATCACCGAGTGCTTCTTCTAACCTTAGTGGCTCAATGGAAGACACAAAAGAGTAATGTTCACAAAAATTTACAACTCGAGATCTAGTGGATACTCACTTGATATCACCTAGAATGTTGTCGGTGGGGTGATCTCGTTAAATGCTTTGGTGTATCCTTGGGCGTGCAAGGTTGATTGGTGAAGATGGCACGTGCTTGTCTTCTTCACCATGATCCATGTGTGAAGTTGAGGGATCGTTGGCTTGGGTTGATGTAGATGACTCCACTTGTGTTGAGGAAGAGACCCTTGTTGTGGCTTCCTAGGACGAACATCTCCTACAGCCAACCTCTTGATAGCTTCGCTTGGGTCCTCTTCTTCACCTAACACATGTGAGTTAACTTGCTCTACTTGAGAGCCATTAGTTTCGTCAAATGTCACATCACGCGCGATCTCAACAATACCGGAGGTTTTGTTGAAAATGCGGTATGCGCACTCATTTGACCCATACTGTCACGCCCGGAAATTTTCCCAAATTTCCAGACCATTTTGTGTATTAAGTCCCTGTCCAGGCATCAACCAGGGTACACAAAACGACAAATCAATAAACAGACCCAAACGTAAATAAAGCGATAAATACTTACAGAAGAGGCACTTAGTCCTCACACCCAAAGAAAACAGCAGCGGAAAAAAGGCGATCCTAGCGGGGCTTCAGCTCCACTCCACAAGCAAACTCAACTGGGGTCTGAGCCTTGGTCCTCTAACTTCATCTTTAACTCAGAAGTACTAAACTTCTGAAAAGGGGGAAAAATAGCAAGATTGAGTACAACCACCGTACTCAACAAGCCACACCAATGATGCAGACGTGCACAGGGGAGACAAAGGGAGGCTTGTGGCTATTTGCAGAAAAGCGGTTGAAAACCTTTACACTTTAAAACAGTAAAACAGTTGTTCAATTAAGGCAATATTAATTCTCCACTGAACAACGCTACCCCACGTTGAACAGGCCCAACCAATCCACCTGAACTACACCAGTTCATTGAGACAAATTATTAAGGGTGAGACTAATCATGGTGAATCTGGTCAATCGCCCATAACCGCGGGCATGGCTATTCGAATAGTTTTACTCTGATCAGAGGTGCGCAACTATACCCACAAGACACGATCCACCATATGTCACCGTGCCATGCCTGACACGTTACCATGCGAGTGATCGTGACAAGATCCTTCACATAACCCTCCCTAACCAATCGTTCCCACCATGGGTTTCGCCCCCACCTTTAAGTCCAAGGTAGGCAGCCCCCCTTGTGCCACGGTGAATCCGGCAGCCGATCAACGGGTAAGTCCCCCGCCGACCCAACTCCATCACGCCCACCCTAGTCTGGTACGTCAGCTAGAGACGGGTTATGCTACAGATCCAGCAGTTGCCCATTCTTGCTTGTGGTAAGCACTGTAAGTCTTCCAGGGTCTCCCATGAACCGATCCTTAATTGCCATGGGCACGACAAGCAAAACCATGCACCCACAGCCCACCATTAAGTCATATTTTAGTTAGATAATTACGACCAATAAAACATGGTCAGATGTTTCGAGCTCACAGCTCATCTAGAAGCTAAAAGTAAAGGTATAATTATCCCATCAAATGAGCTAGTGATAATTAAACATGGCTAAGCATATATAATTCTAGCAAAGTCAACATAAGTGACTTACGCTAGTCAAATTATCACCCACAGTTAACAAAGGACGGTTAACAAGTAAACATGGCACAAGCGAACAGACAGGTAAACCCTATTCCCATGTAATTAGCAAAACATGCACTTTATTTGCAAACGTAAAACATTTCACAAAATGGGTACAACATGCTCAAGGGGGAATGTGTGACTTGCCTTGCTTCTTCAAACAACCTTCCAAACTCTTTTCCTCGCGAGCGCAAACTTCCGAAACGGCGGAATCTACACGCTGGCACACAAAACGAGGAAAAACTCTAATAAAAACCAAGTAAACAGTGCATAAAAAGTAAACAAACTTGTAGAGCTCTATTTTAGATGAATTTTGCAATTTGAATGGCTCAATTTGGAGTTCGTATGAATTAGATATGAATTTTACAAGTTTTGAGCCATCTAAATGAATTTCTGGAAATTAAATCGATTTATTGTGCAATTATTAATTAATTTTACAAAAGGAAGGACTACGCTGACATCATCAAAGGGAATCGGTGCCAGAACGGCAGGTCCCACGTGTCAACGGGTCAAGGGCGACTGATCCACGGTGGACCAGGTCCACGCACGCACGAGTGCGGACGCACCACGTGGCACTGACGTGGCGGCCACTGCGGACGGAAGGGAGAAAGTAGCGCCGACGTGGACGCCAACGTGGCGAAGCCGCGGGCGGCCACGTGGTCTGGGTGTGGACCGGATTAAACAAAGGGGCTCACGTGTCGGCGACATAAAAGTCGGCGAACCGGGGAGGAAAAGGAGGTAAAATGGACTTGGTACTGGAAAAAGGGCCAACGGACTGAGGGAGGTATGTTGGACTTCCTCGGGAAAAAGGAGGGAATGAGCCGAGGGAGGTAAGGTGGACTTGCTGAGGGAAGGGACAAAATTGGGTTGAGGGAGATGATCGGCCGAGGAGGTAATTCAGACTTCCTTGGGAAGAAAGATCAAATGGGCGTCGGTCAAGGGACACAACGTAGACTTCTTGCGAGGGAGGAGAGGGGCCATTCGGGCCGGCGGCCCGACGGAGAAGGAGGGAAGAGAGAAGGGAGGAGAGGGACGTTAAATGGACTTTGGGAGAGAGGATTAACGGTGTGACGGCCCAAAGAGACGAGGGACCAAGATTGGACTTTTACGAGGGAGATGGCCCAATCGGGCCAACGGCGCTGGGCCGAGAGAGAGATGGGCCGGCCCGAGTGCGGCCTCTACGGCCCGGGCGGGTGGCTAGGGTTTGGCCGAAACCCTAGGCCGACCCGGTGAGGGCACGGCGACGGTGGTACGGCGGCGGGCGGCCACCGACGGCAGCCAACGACGCGGGCGCGGGCGGCGCGACGGCGGCTGGGCGGCGGCGCGAGGCGCTGTGGCGGCGGCGGCGTGCGATGGCAGCGCACGGTAGGGCGGCGCACCGGGGAGGAGAGAGGAAAGGAAGAGGGAGAGGGGCTCACCGGGTTAGGCCGGAGCCAAAGAAGACGACGGCGGCGCCGACGCTACGATGCGGGGACGGCGACGCGGAGGGGCGGCCGAGGATGGTCGGAATAAGCGGGCGAAGTGGGGGGGTGGCGGCGGAAATGGTGGCGGGGTGGTTGCCGGCTTGACCGGCCGGAGGAAGGAGGAGGGAGGCGATTCAGACTTCGCCGTGGGCGCGGCAGCGGGCCGAGCTGGGCCGGAGGGAGAGAAAGGAGGGAAAGAGGAAGGAGTGGGCCGAGCTGGCGAGCTGGGCCGCGGGAGAGAGGGAAGGGTTTTGGGCCGGAAACGGCCCAAAACAAAAGGAGACCTTTTTAATTTGTTTTCCAATTTATTTAATCAGTTAAATGAACTTTGTGACTTTAAAATTACTTCTTTAGCTCCAAAAATTCACGAAAAATTTTGGAGAGTATTTTAGGGCACGGCGAATATTACAAAAACATTTTCGGCCATGATTTTTAAAGGAAAATTCAATTTTCCTCACAATTTCACTTGATTAAATTGCTTTAAATTTTTATTAAATTTCTGGAAAGTGTATTATTAGACCATTTTTAATCCCGATCGATAATCGGGGCATGACACATACCCACGCAAGAACCCTTCATCCACTTTAGGAACAAACTTTGAGGATCTCGCCTTCTTGTTAAGAATGTAGCACTTACTACCGAAAACATGAAAGTAAGAGACACAGAGTTTGTTACCGGTAAGAAGCTCATAAGAAGTCTTCTTAAAAAAGCGGTAAAGATAGAGGCGGTTGGTAGCGTGGCATGTGGTGTTGATCGCTTCGGCCCAAAAGTAGTCCGATGTCTTGTATTCATCCAACATGGTCCTCGCCATCTCGATGAGAGTCCTATTCTTCCTCTCGGCTACTCCATTTTGGTAAGGTGAATATGGAGCCGAGAACTCATGCTTGATGCCTTCCTCATCAAGAAAGCTCTCCACGTACGTGTTCTTGAACTCTTTGTCGTTGTCACTTCGGATGTTCTTGATCTTGAGCTCGAACTCATTTTGTGCTCTTCTTGCAAACTTCTTGAAGATAGCTTGAGTCTCACTCTTGTCGTGCAAAAAGAACACTCACGTGAAGCGTGAAAAGTCATCAACAATAATAAGATCATATTTGTTACCTCCAATGCTTAGATAAGCAATGGGTCCGAAGAGGTCCATGTGGAGAAGCTCCAATGGTCTTGTTGTAGTCATCACATTCTTGACCGGGTGATGAGCTCCAATTTGTTTCCCGGCTTGACATGCGCTACAAACTCTATCTTTCTCAAATTGAACATTTGTTAGTCTAAGGATGTGATCGCCTTTTATAAGCTTGTGAAGATTCCTCATACCAACATGGGCTAGCCTCCGATGTCAAAGCCACCCCGTGTTGGACTTAGCCACTAAGCATGTCTCATGTTTGGCTTTACTTGAAGAAAAGTCCACAAGATAAAGCTTTCCCTTGAGAACACCCTTAAAGACTACCGAGGAATCATTCCTTCTAAATACGGTCGCATCAACATCGGTAAAGAGACAATTGTAACCCAAGAAACATAATTGAGAGACAGACAGAAAATTATAGTTTAGAGACTTTACCAAGAGGACGTTGGAAATGGAAAGATCATTGGAGATTGCGATCTTACCTAATCCCATTACCTTCCCCTTTCCATCGTCCCCGAAGACTATGTTCTCTTGGGATGTGCTGTTTGGATCAAAAGATAAAAACATTGATTCTTCTCCGGTCATGTGATTGGTGCATCCACTATCAATCACCCAACTTTTCACCGGAGACATAGTCCTACAAGAGATCAATTTTTAGTTTTAGGTACCCATGCTTGCTTGGGTCCTCTCATGTTAGTAACAAGTGTCTTAGGCACCCAAAGCACTCTCTTGATAGAAACATTCTTGCTCCTTGGACCAACATACTTAGTAACAATACGACCATTTGCATTCTTCCTAAGAATAGAAGATGCATCAAAAGAACAATGTGAAGCATAATCATTAGGAAGGATACTTTTAGCCTTAACAAAGTTGCTAAGACTTTGGAGCTTCTTGATCATCACACTCTTGTCCACCTTTCCTTTTGGTGGAGGAACGTACCCAAGACTTTCGTGATTGAAGTTGTCCCGTTGATAGCCTAGGTACTCCTTTAGGGCCTTACTACCCATATGACACTTGAAAAGGCCATTGTGAAGGAGTCTCATAAGCTTCTTATTTTGCTTTTGCAAAGCACTCAAAGATGTAGAATTAGTAATACAAGCATCAATATCAATGTCCTTACACCTAGCACATG
This sequence comes from Oryza officinalis, assembly GCA_008326285.1. Lineage (NCBI taxonomy): Eukaryota > Viridiplantae > Streptophyta > Magnoliopsida > Poales > Poaceae > Oryza > Oryza officinalis. The sequence continues at coordinate 50,626,760 of BDMV01000001.1, read as the reverse complement.
ATTCATTGCTTGGGGCAATCTTAGAGCAAGATGTCTCACTAGGGAGAGAGACACTATTATTTAAGGTTTTGAACTTCTCTTCAAGAGAGAGGTAAGCTTTGTCCAAGCCATCCACTCTCTCTTGAAGTTGAGCATTCGTCACCTCAAGATTAGCATGAGATTCTTTGGTTTGCTTGTAAAGCCGTACCAAAGCCTCATTTTTATCTCTCTCCTTAGCAAGCTCAACCTTGAGTTCATGAGTTCGCTCCTTCTCACGAATGAGCAAAGCCTCTTGCCTCTCGACGGTTGCATATTGATCCTCGATTCTCCCAAGCAACTCACTCAAGTGCGGTATTGATTTCTTAGTTATGGACTTGAACAAGTCCTCATCCATAACCTTATCAACCTCATCCTCCTCATCACTAACAAGATCAACATTTATGGACTTGAGAAGGGAAGGTACCTTAGACTCCTTTGCCATAAGACAAATGGGAGCATCGTCATCACTTGAGTAGTTGATGAGCCTAGGTGTGAGAGGTGATGTAGGCTTGACGGCGAAGGTGGTCACTCCCTCATCATCACTTGAGCTTGACTCGGAATTGGAACCGAAGATCATCCCAAGGTGAGCTTGGCCATGTCACTCGCGTTTGCTATGCTTGTGCTTCTCTCTCTTGTCGCCCTTCTTCTTCTCTTCCTTGAGGTTGGGGCAATCGGCCATGAAATGTTCGGGTTCATGACACTCATAGCATTTCCTTGTGGAATGCCTTCCACTTGACTTGTCGATGGAGTGCTTGGAAGAACTCCCCTTGAAGAAGCCGCTTCGCCTTAAGGATCTCCACCTTGGACTCGCGAACACTATCCGTGCCTTCATGCAAATTCCGAAGCGTGTCCCAAATCACTTTGGCACTCTCAATGCCGTCCACACGGTTGAACTCACTTCCACTCAAGGCACTAAGTATCGCATTAGTGGCTTGAGCGTTCTTGTGCTCGTTCTCGTCGTCCTCCTTGGTGGGATCCTCGGGTCTCTGCACATCATAGCCATTTTTGACTATTCTTCAAATAGATGGGTTAATAGACTTCAAGTGCATCTTCATCTTATGTTTCCAAGAGGCATAGTCCGTACCATTGAAATAGGGAGCTTTACCGCTATAGGTGCTCACATAAGATGTAGATGTAGAGGAGTAGTCATAAGGAACCTTAGCTCTCTGATCACTCTCCTTGCCATTCCCTGTTTGACCCGACATGATCTCTCCAAGCGGTTAAGCCTAATAAGGAGATTAGGCTCTGGTACCAATTGAAAGGGTCAATTAGGCCTAGAGGGGGTGAATAGGCTAATTCAATAACTCAAGTAAATGCGGAAGCAGGAATTTCGGAATTTCCGAAAATGTTTTTCGGAATTTTCGAAAGTAGTAGAGTAAGCGCACTTTAAAGTAAACTCTAGATCTAGCTGCCTACAACAAGAATATGCTAGCACAAACAACAACTAGTCCTATAGCGGCACAAACAAGCAAAGCTAGAGGAATGAGAATAGAGATATCACCAAAGTTGTAGCAAGATGAGTTGTTCCCGGAGTTCAAATCCTTGAGGGGATTTTACTCTCCGTTGAGGGGCTCACAAAGAGCCGGGTCTTCACTAACCCTTTCCTCAAGAGGTTACACAAAGCACTCCTCCTTCCATTAGTGGTATCTCTTCCCTTTCGGAGGTGAGATCCGACCTTCACAAACTTCTCCCGACCAACCACAAGTAGATCGGTGGCTCGGGAGTGACACCTAGCCGCCTAGAAGTTCTCAACCTCCAAGAGTAACAAATGATACAAAGAACTCCCGGAGATGATGCAAGTGCTCACAAATCTTCACAAAGCCAACAACAAGCACTCACTCAAACATGAATCCCCAACTCTCACACACACACCAAATCCGAATCGAGCACGGGTGAGAAGGGAAACAAGAAAACAAGGCTCAAAAGTGAATCACGAGATGAACAAGCCAAGGGCACAAAAATATCCAATGTGTCAAGCAGCCCTCACAAGTGGAGAGAGTAAGCTATTTATAGTCACAGCTCCAGATCTGCCCGTTATGCACAATAATTGCATTTTTCGGAAATTTTGAAAATTTATTTCGGACATATCCGAAAATTTTCAGAACAGCGAAACAGTGAAGCCAACTGAAGATTTTTCAGAGATTCCGAAAACTTTTTGGACAAGTCCGAAAATTTCCAGAACCAAAACAACCTTCTGGATATTTTCGGAAATTTCAAAAATTCCTTTCGGACAAGTCCAAAAATTTCCAGAAGCAACTTTTGGTTCGCAGACATTTTTCAGAAATTCCAAAAGATGATTTCGGACAACTCCTTCACTGCCATTTTCAGAAGTTTCGAAAAGTAGTTTCGGACAAGTCCAAAAATTTACGGAACCCAACTTTCCTTCTTGGTTATTTTCTGAAATTCTGAACACCACTTTCGGCTAACTCCGAAAATTTCCAAAGGACAAAATTGGTTCTGTCTATTTTTGGAAATTCCAAAAATAGTTTTCGGACAACTCCGAAAATTTCCAGAACACAAAAACTGAGAAACATTTTCTAAGAATTGATTTTGAGCACTTTCATCACTCCTCATATGTCAATGTATCATCCCTCTTAATAGAGCGGTTTTCCTAATGACCCAAAGAGATGTAAATATGCAATACAACGTTTGATCATTGCCACAACTCATGATTTTATCGCATTCGTTGAGTTATGCATTGTGCTACAATACAACCTTTGATCATTGCCGCAACTCATGATTTTCTCGCATTCGTTGAGTTATGCATTGCGCTACAAAACGTCATGGACTAAAAATCCTTCACATTCACTTAAATAAAATTGTTAGTCCTCTCTAATCACATTGTCATTAATCATCAAAACAATTAGGGGCCTAGATGCACTTTCAAAACGATTTAATCAAGACTAAGTAGTTATATTAGATAAGATCGGCTGAAACTCCGATGAAACCCTTATTGCAATCAAGGAGCAGGCTAGAGATTATGGTTCTAATCATGACTAGGGCTAATGCAGTACAAAGTATAAAAAGAAACATAACACCTAAACAATCAAGTCTTTGAATGTTTTTCAGGGTGGTAGATACCTTAGCTAATCTAAGCCAATCAACTGATTTGGCCAATACCGACAAAACCTTAGGTAGGGCTTGGCCAATACAGGTAAATCGAGCCATCGATTTAGATTAGCTAAGTTATGTGGTAATTAACAAGCCATACCTTCAGTTGAAGATCGAAACCGATGCTCAACTCAAGGCAACAACTCGTCGAAAAGTAGGAAGATAATTGTGGCGATGCGTCGATGGTGTTTATTGAACTCTTGTTGTTTTTTTACAATACCTCGGGCTTATATTTATACCCATACACATAAACCTTGTCCATACCGGACACTATTTACAACTTGCCTAAACAAACAAGTCCTAGGTAGACTCTTAACACAAAATTATAAATAAACTAACTCTTATTCCTAATTAATAGATACAATTGCCTCTTCTGGACTCAATTCCTAATTGGTAATACCTTCAAGCTCTTCTCCGAAACCAACATGAACTGAAGCTACCCGTATCGGCTCAACCAAGTCCGATTCAGGTTACCCGTATCGACTGCCCAAGTCCGATTCCATATTGGCCGATACGGCTCCAGCCGATGCGCTGTCTGTTTTTGGAAACCACTTTATCTCTTCAAATCCGTCTCGGATCCAATCTTAATTGTTGGCACATCTTTACCAAATTTTGTTATTAACAGATGCGAAACAAAAAAAACGCCTACAATGGACCCACTGCTTCCAACCGCATGCGCTACTTCCAAAAATGACGTGTACACGCCAATTAGTCACCCCCATGTGTCGCCTGACACAGTTAATGGGCCGATGTTGTGAATGCTTGCGTGGCAAACAGACCCAAAGATCATAAGCTTATTGTTAAGTTTTTTTTTATGCGCCAAGCCATAGCAACCATCAGTGTGCAGTCCCCTGTACCCGTTTATGTCATATATGGATCTCTATTTCATTTGTGACCATATTAATTGCCCTTTCAGTGCGGAATGTAGATTTTGTTTTAACGAAACGGCACTTAGATGCGCCCATTTCATTCAATATAACATGAGAAGAAGTGTACAAAAGCCAAAACTTTACGGAAAGAGAAACTATGGGATGATCTGTGCTAGGTATTTCGCTCCTGCCAGGGCCGAAGTTTTAGCCTCCTCAATTTTCGCCACAAGGGATAGTGTTGAGAGTTTCTTGTGTTGAAACACTATCTGGTTCTTTTCTTTCCATATCTCCCGGATCACCAGTAGCAGAACAGTGCAGACTCCTTTCCTGGGCGTCCCGGGGTTGCTAGCCATCGTTGTTCACTAGCTATGGACTGATGTGGCGGGGTTCCAGCTGGTCAGCTTGCTTTGCTCCTGCACCGTCCAATTCGCTAGGATGTCCCAAAATTTTCTCGTGTATCTGCAGTCCACGAGGAGGTGGGCTGCCATCTCAAGGGTGTGTCTCTGCATAGCGGGTAGTATGTGTTGTTTGGCTATCCCCGAGTCTCAAAGCCTGTTTGAAGTCCAGACTCTATTTTGGACAGCCAGCCAAGCAAAAATTTTACATTTGTTCGGTCCCCATGGCTTCCAAATGATCGCATTGTAGTTCGTGCTGATGGCTCTGAGGAAATGCATTTTGTAGGCTGAGCGTCGGAGCCTACCATGTGCTCTATGTGACTTGTGAGTTTCCAGGTGATTTCGTCTACCACATCTGGGATGAGCTGCATACTTTGCACTGCTGTCCACAGGGTCACTAGCTGATTTAGAAGCTCGGTTGTCATTGCTCCTGCAATCGAGAGATTTAGGTCTTGCGACCAAGTATCATCTGCAATCGCCTCTCTCAAGGTTATGTTCTTTCTTTTGGAGATAGCATAAAGCTGTGGCATCATGCCCTTTGGTCAGCGTCCATGCATCCAGGCTGACTACCTACCAGAAGCATGCTATTGCTCCATTCCTAATGGTTATCCGTGTCGCTATTGTGAAAAGTATTTTTTGCCAATCTGATCGCATGGGGTGTCTAAGCGGACCATTGTCTTCTCTGGTGATTTCCATTTTTGTCAAAGCCATCTGACATGAAGTGCTCTTGGGAAGCTTTCCAAATTTAGCACACCCAACTCAATTTGGAAATAAGGCGGTTGGTGAGCAAGTTCTTTTTTCCAATTTACTTTGCATTTGTCATCTATTATGTTTTCGGAACCTGCCCACAAGAAGCTTCTACGCTGCTTGTCAAGCACCTCCAACAATTTCTTGGTAACTTTAAGCACCTTTAGGACCCAGATATAGAGTGCGATCAGTAAGCCTCATGTTTTTTTCCTTGGAAACATATCCTATGCACACAAATCTTTCCGTGTACACATCGTGCATACTAACTAATAAATTTTACCAAAAAAATCAAAAAAAAATTGTACATATACTTTTAATAGTATTATATCTATGCGTAAAGTCTCATCTTAAAATTTATTATATATAGGGAGCCAAAAAAAGACAAAATTCTGACATATTTATACTCTCAAAACTGTCAGAATTTTTATCTTTTTTGTTACGGCTAAAATACAATGAATTTCAATATGAGACTTCACACATAAATGTAATACTACTAAAAGTAAATGTATAATTTTTTTGAATTTTTTGATAAAATTTGTTAGTTGATGTACACGATAAGACCTGTGCGTATAGGATATGTTCCCTTCTTCCATAGCATGCAGCTAGCTTTCCTAACGATTTATCAAAGAGCGGTTGAACATCTGCCTTGCGCAATTGTGCGGAAAGAAGATTCCTAGTTGCATCTTTCATGCTGTGCAGGTAACAATCTTCTAAGTGAAATGTTGTCCACGCTTTACTCTTGCCGTACATGAGATACATTTCCATTTAGTTATGCTGCATTACTAGTTTGTAGCTGGCCTGTGCGGCAGTGCATTAACGGGCTATCTATATTGCATACTTTATATTTATTTTAGTTTCTTTTAAGTAATTAAGAGTAAAATATTTTAATTTTCTTAATACGTTAAAGAGGAAATTTCACAAAAACAGATATAGTTTGACCAAACCATTAGCATATGAAACTAATTTGGGACAATTGCTTATTTGACCCTAACTACCGATCTGACTCTACCTTTTCTAGTCTCCTTATTTGATCCTGCTTTTCGAAAACGAACTTCCTGTCTGACCCTGTTTCCACTAGATCGTTAAAGTTTCATTTTAAAAAAAGAAAAGAAATATAATTATTTTTGTAATGACCAAAATACCCTCAAAACCCTACCCACATCTAATCCTATCCACTTAGATCCCGTCTCTCTCTCTCATATCCCATCTATCTCTCTCGGCGAGTGGCGGCGGCGGCGCACGGAGGGCATCAGCGGCAGCGTGGGCTCGTGGAGGAAGGGAGCGGTGGCGGCTGGGCGCGGAGGGAAGGGATCCGTGCCGGCGCCAGCTCACGAAGAAAGGGAGCGGCGGTGGCATCGAGGCGTGAGAGGGATCTGCGGCGGGGCTAGCTCGCGGGGGAGGGATCTGCGGCGGTGTCGGCTCACGAGGGGAGGGAGCGGCGGCGCGGCGCCGCCGCACAGATGGAGGGAACAATAGCGGTGCCGACGCAGGACGGAGCAGCTGCTTCGCGCACCGTCAGGGGTGGTGGTGGCTGCTGCATGCAGCGGGGGTGGGAGGGCCGCAGTGGACCCGGCGCGCGGAGGTAGTGGCGGTTGATCTCCCTGAACTCTCTGCTCCCAAGCCCAGCATCAACCTCCACCTACTCTTTGCTATATATGCTTCAATGTATGCAATTTGGAATCCACAAAATAGGATAATATGTTGTCAAAATTTTGTAAAAAAATCTGTCATAATTGTGTCAAATTTTGTTCAATTTATTTTGTCAACAATATGTTCAAATTTGTCAAAAATATGTCAAATTAATTCAAATTTGTCAAATTGGAGCCAAATCTGTCAAACGTGTCTTCAATGTGAAATATGTTAAATTTATTACAAATATGTCAACAGATTCGAATATATACACGTTATGACATAATAGGGTCAAATAAGCAAGATATAACAGGGTCAAATAAGCAAGGGTAAAAAGGACTATTTGCCTCTTACTTAACATTGTTAACTCACTTTAACGGAATAGGGTCAGATAATAAGTTCATGTTTGAAAAACAGGGTCAAATAAGCAAACTAGAAAAAGTAGAGTTAGATCGGTAGTTAAGCTTCGAAACAGGGCCAAATAAGCAATTGTCCCAACTAATTTAAGGCATTGTATCTCAAAAATACAAATTCAACACCAGCAAAAGTGCAAAAATAGTAGTGAAATTATCAAAAAAAATATAGATTTTATAGTTTAGATATCTCAAACCTTTTTTTTAGTTACATACATTATATTTCTGTGATAAAATTATCGGTAAATTTGTAATTTTGTGATAAATTTGATGCTACATCTATAGTTTTGCGATACACACCATCAAATTTTGTAGTTTTGTGAAAGTTTGATCCAAATATATATAATTTTGTGAAATTTACTCTACTTTGAAATTCAAAATTAGTACAAATAAAGCTATACACAAAATCCAACTCTCATACCATTTTTGTTATTTTGTGTACAAAATAAGTTTCTACTCCTTTTGAAATCTTAAGTGTAGTTTCTACTAATTTAATAATTCCAGTTTTTCAAAACATAGTTATTAATGGATGTGGATTCTTAATTCTAACATGGACTTGGAATTAATAAATAGAAAGCCATAATAGATTTGGACTGAAAACTAATAAATATGAGGAAACTGTATTTGGTGTGGACTCTTTAATTTCGACTTTTCTTGATAAGATAAATGATAAATTTTGAATTAGGAGTTGGTTGGTTGATGTGAAATCATTGTCATGATTAATATTTTGTGATGAACAATTGGCTTCGCCAAATGATTTATTCGTTAAATTGATTTGAGAATATTTGTCGATGTTGGTGTGAGTGCGTGTGACTAATGTGGGTCAGGTTGTGATATCTGTGCTCAGAAACGGTTGTGTATGATTGTGTGCAGGAGTCTTGGAGGTCAACTTCGGTCGACGGTGGGATCGGGACTAGACTCATGGAAGAGTTGAGGTCCAGACGATTAAGAATATCGGGTGACAAAGTTGGATAAGAGATGACACACGATGGATAGATATCGTGTGGGAGAGATCTTCGCAACAGGCTTCACGAGGTGTGTGTAAGAGCCGGTGTTTAAGAAGGAAAATTGAAAGAGAAAAATCGGAGAAAAGATGGGCTACAGTACACGAAGGTACTGTAGCATACAGTGCTGTACCGTGCATACGTCAGCATGCAATGGGTCGGCGGGTGTACGAGGACTGCAGGTGCTGCAGTTTGGAGTTTGACTCCGACACGTCATTTGTGGCCGTGGTGTTTTTTTAGAAAGAGAATTACAATTTTAGTAAATTGTAAATTGTTTTGGAAACTGAGGGTTTGAGTCCTAATGAAACTAGGAGTTCTATTCCTAGTTTGAGTAGGAGGTTTTTGTGGTATAAATAGATGAGGGGTTGAGACCTCTAGATATCGATTTTTGTGAGAATTGAGTTTAGAGAAAAATTAGGGTTTCAAGATTAGTCGAGTTTTTAGTAGGAGTGTTGTTGGTGTACTTTGTAAACACATATTGATGCAATAAATTTGATCTACTTTCAAGAATTCGTCAATACGTGTTTTCTCTGGTTTCCGATGGTCTGACCGGCGACAGTGCAGCGGTTTGACCGGCGGCGTCACGGCGGTCTGATCAGTGCAACTTCATCAGGTTAGAGGGTAATTTTTATTTCCGCTAAAAGTTTTTGATTTTTGATTTTTTTCTACTATTCATTTTCCTCTGATAGGTTTGTTTGATCTTGTTTGGTTCTACAGTTGACGAGCTAGAAGTGCCACAGTTAAGCTAATCCATACTTTATTAGCATATTAGTCCACACATCATACTCTTATTTTCTAGCGAAAGTTTATCGCGGTTATGGCTAACAAATATGGTTTGCTACACTTATAGCTAATAATGGAGTTGTGACAAAGTTAGCCTCTAACCCAGCAACCCTTTTTTATGTCCTCCGTACAAATTTGTACTTGACTTTGGACCTAAATTTTATATTTCTTTTTCCAAAATTTAGGATTAACAGTTAAGAACTACTCCAGTATTAAGTTGTATGACTTTATATTTAGAACCTTACTAATTTAATCCCAAAATTTGTAATACTCCGTAGTAACTAGCCATTTGCTAGTGGCATATACTCTTCATCTAATCTAAGCCTTTGTAATTTGATCCCGCCTAAAGGCCCTAAATGGATGACTAGATTTATTTATTTACTATTTCTTTGATTAACATGGGGATTTTTACATAATGGCAATCAGTATAGCTGTACAGATATCAATATATATAGGTAAGAACAGTTCGAAGTTTCCCTAGCATACGAAGGATCGAATTGACAAAATGACCTGAATTAGCATGAGTGTGCATGTCCTACTCTCCATTGCACTCGCAGAAGCTAATATTTTAGTATTATGCCGACTTTTGCGAGAACACGCAAAAAACATTGCTGTATTTTATCAAGAGATATTATGTAATCACCGAGTATGGGTTAAGATGCGACGCCATGGAAGCTCCACTGTATGTCACGATCATCGTCAGTTTGTCACTGATTGCGCTGGATCAGCAGCGCCAATGGATGAGGAGTCCATAATGGATTAGCTTNGTCGCGATTGTATCTCCTCTTTTCTAATTTTCCCCCGTTGAACGTGGATCACGCAATTGATGGTCGATCTTCTGAGCTACTGGCACGCGATTCTCTTGTCTTTCCCGTTCCCATAATTTTCCCACGACAGGAGAGAAGGAAGTTATATGTTGTCTAAAAAAAATGAGAAAAAGTTCTCTATTGACGAAGCTAAGCCTAGAGGTGGTTAAAGCGGCTCACACGGATCTAGGGGATATCAGCCGCTCGCGTAAAGACGGCCGGCACCGCTTTGGACGCACGGCCGGCCGGTGTCCCGTTGCGTGCCGCTCGCCGCGTGATGACTCAGGTTCAGATAGATCCTCTCTCCTCGCCGTCTCTTCCTGTCCGGTCGTTTTTTTCCGCTTCGATGCGTGCGCGGGCCGGGCCCCCGCTTTTCGCATGCATCTTTCGGCCGCGCTCGCGAGCGCACAGCCCAAATATTCCCGTGGCCCATCTCCTCCTCGGTCTTGCGGTCTTGCGCGAACCGTCACCTCACTAGCCGCGACTTACGCATCACCGAGCGAACAACGATACGCGACGGGTTTGGGTCGAAACGGACGTCGTTTTCGCAAAAGTACGGGGCTTTTCCGGTACCACCAATCGGGCGGGGCGGTGTGTTACAGGGGAATTACTCGGGTCAACACGATGTTGGGTACAAGCAGGAAAGTTTGGGTAGCAGGATATAGAGTGGTAATTAAACTGGCAATCCTTTTGCCGCGGCTGCCATGTCAGGGACAGATCGACCAGTGAGTGGTTGAATTACCATGGGCTCTCTGATAATCCGCGCTAAGCAACAACAGGGGGATTCCCGTCACTTTCTTCGTTGTTGTTGTTCTCGATAGGCTAATTAACAACAATAGATTAGGCTAAGAAAAGCGCGAGTGGGGGAGCAAAAGGCGTGCCGGCGTGGATAAGGCCCCTCCACAGGCTCCCAACCGCATTTGTTTAGTCGAATCCATCGTGTTTCCACGTGGCGACCCAACCAGTAGACCTGCGTTTCTAACCACGCGATCGAACAGTTTACAGGTCGTCTGCTCGCGGAGTCGCGGCTCGCCCCCTCCTTATATACCCCCACCCGCCCGTGGCTCCGTCGCTGCTGCCGCGCGCCTCCGCTCCATTCCTGATTCCTTCCTCCCCACTCTGCTTCCGTTTCCGCGCCCCTCCTGCCGACAAACCCACACCTGAATAGCTAGCTCATCACCTGATCAGCTGAACCTGTTTGAGAGAAAGAAGTTAGTTGGCCATCTCGCCCTCGCTAGAAAAGAAAAAAGAAAGAAGGAAAGGAGAAAGAGTAGGGCGCTTGCGTTGCTGCTGGGCTGTTGCTAATGGTGTTCTACTACAAGGCGAGGCCGGACGCCGGCGACTACACCATCTACATGGGCGCCGACAAGAACGAGAACGAGGAGCTCATCAAGTACGGCCTCCCCGATGACGTCTGGTACGTACGTACGTGCAGTCTCCGCACACGTACTCTAGTAGCTCGTCGTCGATCCTCGAGTAGCGGCATTGCACATTTGCGCTTGCGCACACACGATCGGCTAATCGCACGCGTAGACTCGCGATCGGCGGCGACAGGAGAGGACGAGGAGAGGAGAGCTCGCCGGCGGCAGGTCGGCAGCTGCGAGGAGGAGGCGGATTGAGGCTTTGACGAGGCCATGACGAGGCGTGGTGGGGACATCCCAACGCCCCCAACGACCAAACTCTATAAAAGATGCCTACCGGATCGACCCCGTCTAGGAGTACGTACACAACATAACTGCTCATGCTCAGCAACAAGTTGCATCTCTGTCTGTAGCCATCGTCTGCCATCCGCGCTAGTACTACTACCACTGTGACCACTGCCGCAGCCTTTTGTTTGCTTCCTCCATCTAGGGGACCTCACCTTGATCTCCTTGGGTTTCCAATGCTAAAAGTACTTTTCTGCTTAATTCGTCATGTTGCGTCTCATCTGAAACATGTAGAGATATTATTCCGATCCTTGTTAAGATGAACTATATAGTGCTGTAGGAATTTTCTTAGAAGTAAGAACAAAGATATACAAGTGGTTGTTTTAATGGAAAGGTCGGTTTAAAGTGGATTCTTCCCTTCTAATTTCGATAAGGAAAATTGCCTTTGTCCCGTCAGGTTCCATGTGGACAAGGTATCCTCGGCGCACGTCTATTTGAGGCTCAAGAAAGGCGAGTCGATAGATAGCATCTGCGACGGTCTGCTGGAGGACTGTGCACAGCTCGTAAAGGCTCATTCCATTCAAGGTACGCACTCATTTCAGACAACATTTGAGTAGAGGTAGCGCATAGCTTAGCTTTCTTTTCCACCATCTGCTTTGTGTGCTTGTGGCTAGATTCTTTTGGTTTCTAACGATCAACTCGTAAATTTTCAGTCGTGCAAAAAAGTAGGATAGATACAGTTTATCATACAAGATTCTGCAGTTACGAAGAATTTATCATGGATAGATGTAGGTTCTCAAAAGAAAAGGAAACGTTTACTTGCAAATAATGATAATCATTTGCACCTCCAATTATATTATCCACGGATAGAGGAAATAGAGCATGGTGTGACCTGTCGGATATTCGTGTGGCCTACAATTCTACAAAGCTGCAGCATCACATTATATTGCCGGTTACAGATAGGAATCTTAATTTTGTTTTTGCTTTTCCACCCCGGCCTTTTTCTTTTCAGCAACTTTTAGCTTCTCGTATTATTGGCACTAGCTACAATGGGCCCCTTGGATCAATTATCCGCTTGGGTTGATTTGGCCTATGTGAGGGGATTGTGTGATAATTGGAACGTGACGAGTATGTGTCTTGGATCATTGGATGATATTTGCAGCTTGCATGTGCTTGTCGCGCAGGAAACAAGATGAACAATGTTGAGGTGGTATACACGCCATGGTCCAATCTCAAGAAGTTCCCATCCATGGATGTCGGCCAAGTTGGCTTCCATAATCCCAGGATGGTAAGCTGCTAGGGTGGTTTAACATCCTCTTCTTTGTACACATCAAGAATTTACAGCAGCATATGCTCATAACAATGGCAGGTAGGAGTACTTGATTTCTATGAGGGGGTTACAAGGTTAGAAACTATTGGTAAAATAAACATGAAGGTCCATGTTGCAGAGAAAGAGACACACACACACAAATACTCCCTCCAATGAAGCTTGCTCTCGAGTCAGAGAGTGGTGTTTTAAATAGATTATTGCCCTGAAATATCTAGTTAGGGATAAGTTAATTAAAAATATCTTGAGAAGTAAACATAACAAATTGTTTATAACAATTTGTCCAAGCAATACGTTAAAAGAAAGTTTTATGAGAACATGTGTATTTTTAGAGGCATGGAGCAAATAACACGAGCAAGTTGGTTAGGTAGCTGAAAAGAATGATATCCGTTCTAGACATTTTTAGAACAGCATTTTAGTGACAAGGTAGTTATTTTCACCCAACTATTCACATACAAGTGTATTATATGTGAGTCATATTGTGTTCTTTCCAAGGAAAAAAGTTTGTGGCACATTTTTTTTACAATTTGAATAAACCCAGGCTACATGTATCTGGCCAGACACACTGTCGACTATCGTTACCGCTTTTTTTAAAAAAAAAACTAGTACTACATTATTAAGAGCCACCAACAAGCCATCATGACATCAATGATAGGGGTCTATCCTCTAAAAATGTGTAGTTATGTGATAAATTGATTTCGCCGACATGTTAGTATGTTACAGCATATTACGACATAATTAAACTACATTGGACCAAACTAGTGCCACTTTTTCATCAAACACAATTCAACAAAAAATATCTCTTAAAATGCCATATGAACATATACACGAAGTACTCAGGATACCGGAAATATTATTTGTCTGGAAAGGGAACAAAATGTAAACAGCAGAGTACTGTACAGGCTGCCTAGATGTATATATTTTAATTAGGACCAAATTGCTTAAACATGCATTATTGCGTTCAACTTGCTTTTGCATCATATTTTGATGGAGATCCATTTTGGAACTAACAGTAGTTGATATCTTTTGGAGTTGGCGTACATTATCCTGCCCATATATTATAGAAAATGGGTTTTATTTTTGTGAAAAAGAAAAGAAAAAGAAGGTAGCGCCTCTTGTTTCCAAAGGGTCACTGGAAAAGGCCGCCAGCGGATTTGTCGGGGGGGTTGGGGTGTCAATTCCGCAGATGCATTTTTGGGAGCATTTGCATAATCGATCTGCACGAGAACACTGACAGACAGAGAGTGACCAGCCTTGCAACTTGCAAAGCCTATCTTGCAAATCCATCTCTTGTTAGCCAGCCACCACAAGTTGTAGCTACCGCCGATCGATCAGATGCCAGTGATCTCCTGTCATGCTTTCCTGTGGCATCGAATCGAGATCCACCAAACCACCTGCACCTGGTTGATCACTGATGCATGGCAGGTTCGCGTGGTGATCGTCGAGAAGCGCGTCAACGAGATCATCAACAGGTTGAACAAGACCAGGGTAGAGCGCCGGCCTGATCTGAAAGGTACACGCACGAATGACGCATCGATCGATTGATCAGATATTCAGACATTACGCATACAAATCGACTAATCCATTTTCACGCCGCAGCCGAGAAGGACGCGTCGAACGCGGCGGAGAAGGCGGAGAGGAAGATGCAGCTGAAGGAGAAGAGGCGGCGGGAGGAGATTGAGAGGCTGGAGAAGGAGAGGCGGGGGGGGGGGGGGGNTACGGAGCTACAAGGGCCTCATGGTCGCCGAGAAGATGACCTCCAACCGCCAGATCGCCTCCGCCGGCAACTCCATGCAGGAGATGGAGGACGACTTCGTCTGATCCATCCATCCATCCGTCGGAAGCCAGCAACCGCTCCCGGGCATGCGTGCGTGCGTAACGGACGCGTGCGGCCGCGTGTTTCTGTTTACAGCATCCATCCATATATGCGTGCGTCGGTGCGTGATCGTCTCACCGGTCGCCCTGGAACGGTTTCTGCTATAGTAGTGATAGCACGCATCTCTGTACATACACGTGGTCCCTAGCAATGGGCACAGATGAGAAAGAAGGCAACGCGATTTTCGGTACATGTCGTAGTATTCGGCAGCTGGGTGGGCCGCGTGACGGCGCCGATGCAAACTCTCGCTGATCTGACAGTATTACGTGATCAGTTACCGACTCCAATCAACGTCAAGTGGTCTTCAACATCTTTCGGATTACTTGTAGGTATTGCTACTCAGCAGTATTTTTCTCCTTCGACCAACAGGAACCAGCTTTGTGTCTCCTTTGTTAACTGCAGATACGTGAACACAACAGATGTTCAACAGTCATTTTTATTCAGCGATTATAGGGCTCACTGAGACAAAACTAAATTGAATCAGAGAGGAGATAGCATTAACACTTAATTGCGATTCTGACTTTCTAAGCCCACTTTGCCAGTTATCACGAGGGAAGAACGGGTAGTTTTTTCCGGGAAAAACAGGGGAGTAACAGTCACCAAGGCTATACCGCCATAGGCCCATAATAATTTTGGTCCTTTAGGCCCATGCTAGCAGCCTGTTAATCTCTTTAGCATAGGATGACAGCCTGCTTCATCAAGCCTAAAATCGGAACAGCAGGGCTGCGATAAGAACATGCCAACCATATGGGCTTGTCATCAGAGATAGTAGATGAATACAGCAGTACAGTCCCGACGTTGTTAAGGAAAACTTCGCAAGAGCGTGTCGCGAAAACGGAACAGAATTTGTTCATGGAGACGCCAGTCACCAGGACGGGCACTGCCGAATTTGCATGTTCTTAAACAGATCCACTTGTGGTTAAACAGATCCACCATCTTTTGCATGTAAATGATGACTCTCCGGTAACAAATTGTAACTGTGATCGTTCGAAGGCCAAATCGATTGTAACAAATCGAAAGATGCTTCACAAACCGTCCAAACCGCTGACTCCCTTGTTGCCTGCTCGCCCATCACGGGCACGTACACGCCGTTCCGCTCGCTGAAAGACGGGACACGCTCGAGCACGCACCGTAGCACACCAAGTTTTCAGCGGCAGCTCACATGGAGAGTGGCAGGAGGCGCCAGGGCGCCGGCCACTGGACCAACACGAAATCTCTCCCTCGTTGGCGAGACAACTCTGACATGACAATGCTTAGCTCGCAGAGGTCCATGGAGAGGAGAGGAGAGAGCTCGCTTGCACGGATACCCAGGCAGGCACGAGATGCCGCATGCTGCAGGCCGCAGCGCCGCGCAGGGGTCACAGGCCCTCTCTTCTCCGTCTCTCGTCGCGCACAGTTCTCCCCGAAAGCGACCGCGCCGCGCCGCGCGTCGCATTCGCATCCGTCCGTCCGCATGCCAACCAACGGCAGGGATCACGGCACGCCCCGGTCCATCCTGCGCTTTCGCAGGACAAAACATCGGAAACCGCGCGCACCCCCCTTTGAAACCTTTCTCGGCGTGAGCCCGTGCCTGCTCTGCGCCTCTGCGTCCAAGAGCATGGCCACCACCACCACCGTCGCCACGCACGCCCTGCTACTACTACTCGTCGCCATCTCCTTGGCCGGAGCAGCGCCGCTGGACCCGGAGCAGCTACTGGCGCTGCGGGCGCTCGGCCTCCGCCCGCACCGCTCAGACCCCTGCGACGCGGCCGGCGCCGTGGGCGTGGTCGCCGCGTCCTGCGACGCCGGGGTGCCGTTCCGGCGCGTGACATCGCTCGTGATGGCCAATTGCTCGGCGACCACCTCCGTCTCGGCCGGGGCGCTCGAGGCGCTCGCGCCGTCCCTCCGGGCGCTCTCCTTCTCCGACTGCCCCGCCGCGCCGCCGCGGCTGCTTCCGCCGGAGCAGCTCGCGGCAGGGCTCCGGGCCTTCTCCTGCGTCGCCTCGCTCCACCGCCTCTCCGCTGTGTGGCTGTCGCACCTGGAGAACCTGACGGAGCTCACCGTCGCGGACACTCCCCTCGCCACCGGCTCCCCTTCGGAGCTCGCCGTCGTCGTCTCCCACATGGGCCACCTCACCAGCCTCACCCTCTCCAATGCCAACCTCTCCGGCTTCCTCCCGCACCACTGGCACTGCCCCAACCTCACCCAACTCGACCTCTCCGGAAACAGGATCACCGGCGCCATCCCCGACACTCTCACCCTCCTCAGCGCCATCACCCACCTCAACCTCAGCTCCAACGACCTCAATGGGAACATCCCCACCTCCATCGGCGACCTCATTTCGCTCACCACCATTGACCTGTCCAACAACTCCATCTCCGGCCGCATCCCGGACACCGTCTCCACGCTGCCCGAGCTCGAGGTGCTCAACCTGGGTTCGAACCGGCTCAATGGTAGCATTCCCCAGTTCCTGGCCGAGATGAGGGGACTGAAGGAGCTCAACCTCGAGGGCAATGACTTCGACGGCATGGTGCCATTCACCGCCAAGTTCGTCTCGAGGCTGCGAGTGTTCAGGGCGGCCGGGAACCCCAAGCTGTGCTACAACCGGTCGGTGCTGTCCGCCGAGATCGCCGTCGGGGTGGCGCCGTGCGACAAGTACGGGTTCCCGGTGATGGCGCCGCCGGCGACGGCGAGGTCGGAGCGGAGCGCGGACTACGACGACGGCGCCAAGGACGGGGACGCGGACGAGGGCGCCGACGCGCGGGGCGGGCCCAGCGCGGCGGTGCTCGGGGTGGCCATTGGGCTGTCCTGCCTGGCGTTCGCCGTCATCCTGCTCGTCTGCCTCTGCAAGGTGTGCCGGTGAGGCGGCGGCGCGGGCGCGGCGAGCGAGCCGAGCAAGCGAGAAGAGAGGGCTCCCCTCTCGTGGAATTCTTTTGCTTCTCTCGTGTTGAGTTGGCTGGTTGATCGGTGCCACCCGGTGTCCCGGTGAAATCATGAATTGTTCCCTAGCTAGCTCATGATCGATTGATATTCTTTCTCATGTAATTTTTGTTGCGGTTCTTTGCTCTTGATCGGGTTCAAGACCTTTGTTTTAGAGCTAAGAACAGCCATATACAAACGACACTACGACAGCATCAATTTGAGCATTCTGGAGAGCCGAGCAGGCATTGTTTTGGCAAATGTTGTTCACACTTGTGTCTGTCAACACCTGCCGTTATACTCGCACTATTGACCACACAGTAACGGCCCGTGTGCCACTGTTCGTGTGAAAACTGTATGTGCTGCACTGACATTCCTGTGGACATAAACTAATCTGGAGTAGAGAAAATCGAGTATGCTGTTCTGGAGTAAAAGTTCTAACCAATGTACGGCAATCTAGGATTTGTTACTGAAACTAAGGAGTGATGTTACTAGTCCTTTTGGCTCTTAGTACTACTGAGTGCTGAACCAGAGATCAGTACCTGTGATACTGTCTATATAGCGTGCACTGCATGTTCAAGCTCCAGTTGCTGTGCATAGCGATCAGGCCAGTATTTCCTTCCTGGCATTTGATTGTGCCGCGCGCGCTTACACACACAGGGGTGCGTTGTTGGGTGCCCGTGTTCATTGCGTGTTCATTGCGTGAGGTGTAAATATTGTGATGTGAGGACTGAGGAGGAAAGTCCATTTCCTGCTCCTTTCTGCTTGGACCTTTCGAGCCGGACTGCAAACTTCCTATATTTTTTTTAATCAAACTTATTTAAGTTTGATTGAATTTGTAACAAAATGCAGTAACATTTTTAATACAAAACAAACATTACATCAAAATATATTTAATGTTAAATTTAATAAAACTAATTTCGTGTCACAAATGTTGCTAATTTTTTTATAAATTTGATCAAATATAAAAAAATTTAATTAAGAAAAAATCAAATAATTTATAATATGAAATTATAATATAAAAAGGAGTGAGAACTAGCCTTCAACCTCCCGTCGCCAACCGCGCGCAATTCGGGTGAGGGCGCACGGCTATCATGTATCCCTCGGTCCCGCCTCAACGCAACCATCCAAAAAGACGGAACAGCTACGAAGCTACGGCATTGGTAAGCTTTTCAGTTGGGCAAGCGCTGCGCAGTGATCACACACGTACGTGTTCAACACTTTGCCTGCCACTTAAATGGTGGTACTAGTAGTAGTTTTCTGTATTACTACACGTATTCTGCTACTCGAATGGTATGATGTCCTGAAGCTCCTGAAGTCAGATTTCACTGCTTTGCCACGCTACGCTTGTAGTACAAGTTACAACAGAGTGACAGACGAGTGGACGACGACGATACACTAGTTATAGTAGTAGAGATACAATCGAGTACTGTGACGTACTGAGTGTGTCTTGATAAGTTGATATACCTCGGAAAATGGAGTTTCACAGTGTTGGTGCATAAGTACATATACAGTTCACCACGCTTTGTGATGACAATTTTCCGATGTGATGATCGCCGCTAATGAGCATCCATGATTGCAACAGCATCCTGTGGAAGGTGTTGATTCCCTACTCGATCGTGTCCCTACGTCTATGCAAGACAGCACGAGTTACCGTGGGTTCCAACTCAAGTTAGTCAGATCGAGACAGCAAACTATCATAAGCTTGCCCATGTAAACAATCAAATCTTATTTAACATGGTCATCATCTAGTCACACCTTGCACCACATTGTTGATAGGTAGATTAATTTATCTACGGTCTTCTATAAGTAGTAGTAGTAGTACTAATTCGTGACAATTAGGTCGTAGGATTGATTGTTGTCAAGATGCAAAGGCAAGGAAGCGTGCTCGAATTAGCAGTCATTAGTGCTGTTTATCATGAAAGGATGCAGTACTAGCCGAAAAGAGTGTTGTTTATCATGAAAGAATACAGTACTAGCCGAAAAGCTGGTGCTGAAAAGTTAGTGCTAGATTATGGTAGCTTGTGTGTGGTAGTCCAGAGAATTTTGAAGGCTAAGCAAAATCTTGTTTGCTATTATTCGCAAGGCAAAGGCGTACTTTTTTTCTCTTCTGCAGGAGGCTATGCATAAGATTCAGTAGCATTAGTCATATAACATCACAAACTGACCAGTAGTCCAATTTCAAGTTCACCGAAGAAAACTTTTCTTTCCCCCTCT
This sequence comes from Oryza officinalis, assembly GCA_008326285.1. Lineage (NCBI taxonomy): Eukaryota > Viridiplantae > Streptophyta > Magnoliopsida > Poales > Poaceae > Oryza > Oryza officinalis. The sequence continues at coordinate 50,607,021 of BDMV01000001.1, read as the reverse complement.
TTTTTCTACAAGTATGATTAAAAATGTAATAGTGCCCTCTCATAGTTTCAGCGGCTTCAACATCAAAACTTCTTATAACACAGATAATGACAATACAATGAACATTTTCATGCGGAGTACTAACCTACAACACCTCTAAGATCGAGGACAAAGCCCTGAGAGAGGAAACCACCCATCGTCTTCGTCGCATTAGATACACACATTTGTAATACCGGCAAAACACCGCCAAACGGGATGCTCCTGGAGCACAAATGTCGCTCAGCAGTCGAAGTTGGCGCAGCTGTTGGTGGTGGTGGTCTCGGAGCTGCCGATGAACGGGTCGATCTTGACCCAGAGGAGGGAGAAGACGGAGGCGAGCAGGACGGACCAGAGCACGACGATGGTGGGCGTCCGGTTCTGGCGACCCATGAGACCTTTGAGGAAGGGGTACAGGTGCATGATCACCCACATGGCGAAAAACACCTTGCCGAAGAGCGGACCCCAGGACTCGTAGCCGCTGTTGAGCGCGTCGGAAAACCCGGCCACCACGCCGACGAGGTTGAGCACCAGGATGGAGGTCGGCGGGATCAGCACCGTCGTCCACTTGAACACGTAGAGTTCGCCGAACTCGGTATCGTCCGTCGCCTTGGCCGTGACGGTGAAGTTGGTGTCCAGCCCGGCAATCATCTTGAGGATACCCTGGAACACGGCGAAGAGGTGGGCGGAGACGCCACCGATGACCCAGAACTGCTCATTGCGCCACCAGTCCTCGATGCCAATGCCACTCCACCGCAGCTCCAGGACGCTCGTCACGATGATGGAGATGAAGAGGCCAAGAAACCATATGGTTGCAGCGTTGGAGAGCTGAAATTGAGAACGGCAAATAAATAATGTCACTAAGCAATGGTGAACATCGGAACTCAAACCAAAAACATGTATAGAGACGGGCATCTTACCGTGGGAATGATGAATTTGCCTGTAAGCAGGCAAATGGCGGGCAGGCAACAGTATGCAATGAGAGGAAGAGAGGTGAACGGGTAGACGATGGTGTTGATGTAGGACAGTCTCTGAAGCCATTTCAGACGACCACCACCGTAGCCGTACCAGAGCGGGCAGTGCCGGCTGAGGAAGATCTCAACGGAACCGAGAGCCCACCGGAGAACCTGGTGGAGACGATCAGAAAGGTTGATTGGCGCTGATCCCTTGAACGCAGGTCTTATCGGCATGCAGTAGATGGATCGCCAGCCACGGCAGTGCATCTTAAACCCAGTCAGAATATCCTCTGTGACTGAACCGTAGATCCAGCCAATCTGTGACAGGCCAGAACCAAGCAGTCACGCTTTGAGATTTTAGGAGGAATGAACTTACAAAGGTACAGATAATAAGAGGAGAATTCACACCTCTTTTCCCCATTCAGTTTTCTCTTCATATCCACAGCTAATGACATGAATGGCTTCTTTGATCAGTGTAGATGGGTTTGCAGACTCAGGAACGCCTCCATTCTCCATAAGAGTTGATTCTATGAACACTGATGACAGTCCAAACGACTTCTCAAAGCTCATCTGGGAGATAAGCATGGAGCGCTCATACTCATCATAGTCTGCAAAACAAACCACATTGCTATATACACAAAATTCTTCAAATTTCGAACTACTTTTATCTCTCCATGTTTGTGCACTTACTGTCAATTTCCCGAAGATTGAAAATGGCAGACTCAAGGTCTTCACGTCGAGAGTCTCTATGCATTTCCTTCTCACTTTTTTCAGCTTTTTTCTTAGGACAGCAGCAGCAGCACCATGAACAGACTGAAGACTTTGGAAGCGCAGGCAGTGATGGTGGTCCATAACCATAGAGCGCTTGCCTATAGAAACAACAACCAGTTCCCACATAAACCGGCCCTTGGAGGCCATCAAGCCCTTTCATGTTAACCTGCACATGATAAGTATGAATATATAAATTGGGTAAAGATAACATACATGCAATACATAGTCACTCTCTTAGTACTTACGTCAAAGAACACAACATTCCTATTAGCATAACGATCGCTGCGATCAATGCCATCGAACCTCTGTGGGAATTGGACATAGCAGACATCTCTACCAACAGAAGGGTCCATCATGAAACACATCGCTTCACGAACAGCTTTGCTGTTGTTAACATAGTGATCACAGTCAAGATTAAGAATGTAGGGGGCATTTGTCAGAACCGCGGATACTCGAACCTGCAAAATTAGAAAGGTGACCAAACTTTCAATTGCTATATCCACATGATAAGTTTGCCATCCTTTAAACTAATACATATGTGTGGTAATTTTCTCTAGGAGCTATTTTACCAGAGCGTTCATGGCCCCTGCTTTCTTGTGGTGTTGGTACCCTGGTCTTTTCTCTCTCGAAACATAGACTAGCCGAGGAAGCTCATTTCCGTCGAAGTCCCGAGCACCGGTCTCACCAAGGAAAACCTGTTACAAAAAGCCAGTGGTATGCTAAGTGTAAGTTTGAAGAATAGGCTATTGTCTGCATGGTATCTATGTCTTGCCTTTGATGCAAGCATAAAAAGCCATATGAGAGATAGAAATAGAGATTAGAGAGAGAGAGAGAGGTTCGACAAAACAAAGCATTTGAACCATTATACTAATAAATCTGTAAAACCTTGAGTTTACTCTAATGACATAATTTTAATTAACTGCATCCTGAAGAGTAGGATAGAATTTACGCACAATCTCCTGGACAACAAGAACGAGCATATGGATAATCAATTGAAGTTGGCATGGAATATATTATCTGCGAAAAGCTTAAAGTGGAACTGCATAGGATTAGACTTTCTCTCCTGGTTTTCTGTATGCAAAAAATAATTAACACTTGACATATTTTGTTTCAAAGCAGAAGTGAATAGAACCTCTACTCCAACTGGCAACCTAAACTTCATTATTATTCTTAACTTTTATACACTAAAAACCATCCCGTTTTCAGGTGCAAATTACAAACTTGCAAATCTGTAAAAGGTTGCCCGGTATGAATACAAGAACAAATATCCAACATTGATGTTTTGGTAACGAAAACTGAATTACCTGGATCATTCCAGGGTGGTCACGAGGGTTGTTCCCAGGCCATGGTGTCCCATCTTGCATAATCCAGCCTTCCTCAGGTGTCTTCTGAGCCTTAGCAACCAAAGCATTTATCCTCACCTTGTATTCTTCATAATCCCTCTACATAAAATGCGACAGTTGCTTTAATATAAGCAAAAGTACAATGTAACATAAAGAGCGCCATCAAACTGTATAAACTCATGTCTACCTTCATAGCCCGACGCTCCTTGACGAAAGATGGGTGTATCTTGTCCTTCAAGTAGTCAATCTTCTGTGAGAAGTAGAACTCAGGGGCACGTGGCTCAATGGAGTACTTCTTGCAAAATGGAACCCATCTCCTAGCAAATTCTGCTGTTTCCGCAAGTGATTCAAACGTGAGCATAGCCGAACCATCATCTGACACATAACACGAAATCTTCTCAACTGGATAGTCCACGGCAAGAATGGACAGAACAGTATTCGCAGTGATTAGAGGAGGCTCTTTCAATGGATCCACCGTACTGACAAAGAAATCTACAGGTGCCAACCCAGAATCTTCTCCATCTCCATATCTGAAACAAAACATGAGCAATGCAGCTTATGAGATACAAATTCTTAATGAATAGTGATGTATATAGTTTTCATATACAAATTAGGCTTTAGAGAACACACCGTGCAATCAGCCTATCAACATAAGTTTCGCGATTGATAGGACACCACTTGGGGAACTGATCCAGGATCCAGGAGAATCCAAACCAGATCTCACATATCACTGATGTCATCCAGAGACCAAAGGCGCTGTAAACAGGGTTGGTGATACGGTAGTGAAAGAAGAGCCCCAGAACTACCAGACGCATAATGATTACTGCCCTGTAAGGTGTGAGCTTGTTCTTCGATATAGGAATGATCCGAGAAAGCGGCTCATATGCATCTGTCAAGCTGCAAAAGTGCAAAATTGCTTGGTATTACAATCAATTCACCACTACAGTGTTATGTCAACAATCAACATTTAAAACTTGAAGTAACAAGAGTTTCTGAAACTGAGACTTCACTGGCATATTATCAGGATATGAACCCGAAGTTAAAAAGGTCGCATAATAGGCTAGGAGAGTGTATACTGGAGGAACAAAGATGAACATGTACTATTCGCGTCACAAAATGAGAAGGCCTAGTGTTATAACAGAAAAAGATGCGCTGCACCTAAATGAAACCTGATTAATGAGGTACGAAATATGATGTATTAAGATTGACTACATATGCTGATCTCGAAATTAGCTAAAGGGTTTTGCTGTAGTAATCCAATAGGACGTTTTATATTTTAACATGGTGAGATAATATCTGCATAAGGGATTTAAGTTCAGTTCTAAACGAATAACGTCTGCATAAGACGTCAAGTTCAGTTCTAAATGCACATGATCTGGCATCTAGTACATTCAAAAAAAAGTTAGATATAGCAAGATTCTAAATTTAGCCAAAGCAAGGTTTTATATATATATATCAACAAGGATCAAGAGTGTTCTTAGCCTATTGATCTAATCAGATATATTTTAATATACACAAGAATTTTCATTTGTAACTGTAAATAGTGTATATGAATCAAGAAAGGTTAAGATCTTGATGGATCACATGGATCTATGAAATGGTTCCATGGTCCTTACTCTTTTTCATCCATAATCTGTTCTTCCACAGGCGGAGCTTGAGCTTTTGCTGCAGCTTTTTTCGCTGAGGCTTTCTTCTCTTTCTTTTTCTCCTTCCAGCTCTCCACCCTGTTCTTCCATATGGGCTTCCCAGATTCATCATTCAATTCTTCAAATTCGTAACAAGTGAAATAATTTCAGTACTCAGTTGGAATTATGCCAAGGAAAAATATGACAGACAACAAGACGAGTTGCTTACCACTCCCAACTCCGGACACACTGCTAATTGTCCTGGCATGGGTGCTCATAGTCCTGGCATGGACTCCTTCATCCTGTTCCCACAAAATCCCATACAACATTGTCAATGACGTCGGAGCGCTCAAGCTGTTGTACCCAGAATTGCACAAATTTATTCACCTGGTGATCGCTGAGTTGGCTGGCCATGGTGACCCGCTCGCGTAGACCTCCGGCCGCCGGCTCGTGGCTCTCTTCCACTTCCTCCTCCACGACCGCCCCCTGGCCTTGCGCTGTAACAGAGAGCGACCTAGTCAGAAACTGCTACTTCATCCCGCATCGATCGAATCCCACATGGGGCAAAACAGTAACCCGCAACGCGCGGGCGCACCTGGGTCGGGCGCGCCGTACTCCCCGCCGCAGCGCGCGCAGGTGGTGCGTCCCTCGGCGGCGTCCTCGTCGAGGCATGCCTTGCAGAGCGCGTAGCTGCAGGCGCGGCAGGCGGCGTGCGCGTCGTCCCCGCACGCGGCGCAGGGCTGGACCGCCGACTCCATCATGGCTCACCCCCTCCTCTCCTCCCCCAAAGGAGACGCTCCGGGGCGTCGCGAGCAGCAGCACGCGACCGCGCACAGGAGAGCAATGCGCAGAATGGGAAGGAGAGAGAGAGGCTAAGCGTACCGGAGGTTGGAGGCGTGGTGATATAGCCATAGCCGCAGAGGCGCGAGGTGAGGTGGCGCTGGCAGGCGGTGGGTGGGGTTGGGGCGTCGGCATCGCGTCGATCGGCGGGTGGATGGAAAGAATGGAAGCAAGGTTGGGCGGACATGGAACGGGAGAGAGGAGGAGAGGCGGAGGCGGAGGCGGAGGCGTGCGCGCGGCAGGTGTTCGGTGTTTCTTCCATGAGGTTTTGCGGGGTTTCGAAGCGAAGGTGACGGGGGATTTGGTTTGGTTTGCGTTGGCCGCGGGGAGGCGCGTAACCTGCAAGGCGTGTGAGGGTGGGGATCGGACTAGCGAACGGGCGGTTGGTGGGCGAGGTGAGGGGTGGGTCCGCCGGATCGGGGGAGAGCGAGCTGTAGTTCGCTCGCGCTGCGGCGTCGTTTTTGACAGCCCGCTTGCTGTGACAGCGACGGGCCGGACGCCGGGACGCGAGGTGGGAGGTCAGGTGCTCCGATCTCGCATTGTCGCGCAAGAGTTGAAGGTGTTCCACATGCGGGCACGGGCACGCCAAGAGCTTTGTTTACGGATGCGGTTTCCTGTGCTGAGATTGAAGGGCCTGTGTTTCAGTTCTGACTGGTTGATTATGTCGTGAGACTTTAACTTTACGTGTTTACGACCGACAAAGTGTTAACCGTGGCATCGGGCCAGTTTTTGCATGTTGCGGCCCGTGGAGAGTGGAGTCTAGTACTATTTCTTGCTTCAACTTTTTACGCGTCGTGATTCGTGAACGTCGCGTATAACCGTACCGGCCTAGCCTATGATAATTTAGTTCCGCGTCCTTGCAGGGCAGGTGCACCGTGCACTCCTCCCACATCAAACACACGTATCAACTACCGTAGAAGAGAGAACAATAGCTTTCGGATTGCGAGTGCTCTATTCCCTCATTTTCGTTTTTTTTACTTCAACACCTCGATAGACAGCGACGAATCTACAATAAAAATTATCGGAGGTCCAATACATAATAATTATCTAACTATTAGCTGATATATTAATTAAAATGACATATTTTAGTTAGGATTGGATAAACTAACCGGGGTCCTATGACCCCGGGTAACTAAACGTGGGAGTGCCACTGTCGACAGGTAAAACCAGTACAGTTTAACTCTCTCAATGATTTTTTTTACCCTCGTTTACGTTGACGTAGTGTTTACGTGGTAGCAGTATTAGAGAAAATTTAAAAGATGTCTACGAGGCCCACATGTCGGCGAGGGTACTTCTTTCGTCCATTCCCTTTCCCTTTGTCCGTAGAGAACTACACGACGATGGCCATGATGGAATCCAACTCTAAGCTAACGCTGCTAACAAGAGAAAGGTTTTGCATTGGGCAATAGATGTGGCGACGAAGGGTGTCGTCTTGGGGATAGACAGGAGAAGCAACTATTGTCATTGCTTAACACATGCGGATTGTAAGCTTGGTGACCTGCCCATCTCACCAATATCTCTTTCGGTCCTTGTCTGCTTGCACTTTATCTGCGGATGCAACTCGATGGAGAAGGATGCGGAGCTCGAGGAGACAACAACAAACACTCAGTGGAGGCAAAGATAGCGGTGGCTCTAATTAGAGGCGTAGACGACAACAGCACACAATGAATATAGGCAGGGGGAGACCCAGATCCTTGGCACTTGGGCCATAGCCTAGGGTCTGGGTACCAAAGCCCATGCACATACATGCAATTTCATCATGTAATTATCTTTTTGACCCAATGCGCAATGGGCTGTTATAAGATCGAGATGTCGACTAGAGGGGGGATGAATAGGCGATTTAAAAACTAAATGACACCTAATCAAAACTAACATAAGTTGCTAGGCTTGGTGAGGGTCAAGTCTAACTAAGCAACTAAATTATGTTTTACAAACCTAGGGTGATAGCGGCTCAATTGTATCTCTAGGAAAGTAAATCACACTCCTATGTCAAAATTTAGCAATCCTAGGGAGATATGATCTCAAGTATGTCTCTAGGAATGTAAATTGCACAAAAGTAAATGCGACAATCATATGAGACAAGGAGACAAGAGATTTTTCACCGAGGTTCAAAAACTTGCCGGTTTCCTACTCCCCGTTGAGGCGAGCCCAACTCCACTGCTCAACCACGAAGCCACCGCACGTCCCCTTCGTCAAGGGGTGGGCAAGGCGGGAGCCGGTCCACGGAAAGGACTACCCAAGCCTCGATCACTCGGGGTAGTTCTTCCTTCACTTCGAAGGTGGTGAACTCCAAACCACTCACAAACCAGCACCGGGCCTCCTCCACAATTTTCTCGGAGAGGTCACCGGGCAACTCCTCTACAAGCCGTCTAGGAGGCGGCAACCTCCAAGAGTAACAAGCAATGACGCGGCTCGGAGATGATCAAGAGCCACACTAGTTCTACAATGGAAGCAAATGCACTTGACTCTTGGCTAGAATAACCTCAATCACTACAATGGATGAACACTAGGCTCAAATGTATGTGAGAGAGGTGCAAGGGGTGTATGCAATTGAATTGGGTGCCAAGAGAGTCCCCTTGCTGCTAGTAGGGGAGTATTTATACTCCCACCCACCAAAACTAGCCGTTGGGGACGAAATCCACCAACTCTGTGCATTGCCGATCAGACCGCAATAGTGTGGCCGGTCAGACCGGACTACGTCGCAACGGCTAGAAAACTAGCCGTTGAACTACATTAAATGCACTGGGACCACATGGCCGGTCAGACCGGAGGCCAAACTGTCGGTCAGACCGCCCACGACTCGGTCAGACCGCCATCGGCTCGATCTGACCGAAAACGGCTCTGGCGGCTCTGGATCGGCCACCCCGAGCAGCACCATCCCAGCCTCCAGGGGGCCGGTCTGACCGCAAAAGTGCCTCCGGTCAGACCATCCTTATGTACAGGTCAGATCACCCGCTTGGGGTTGGTCAGACCGGCCAGGGCACGCCGGTCAGACCGCCACTATATGGACGGTCTGACCGCCCCTGGTCAGGCCGAGACAGTGAATACAAATGTGTGTGTGAAGAAATGTGAGCACAAGTCTAAATGCATAAAGACTTAATGTGGCAATTAAAATCATCTCTTTGCTAGGTCATTACCCCTCTTAATAGTACGGCAAAGCTATAAATAAACTAGCACAATTTTGATCGCCCAACGCCTCGATCAATTTAAAATGAAAACACTAGTTTACCGTCTTCTCTTCTTTTTGCTTTGCGCCGTCAATTTTAATCCATCGATAATCATCCATGCGCACACATGATGTGAATCTAACTTAAAATATATAGCTCAAAGACAACGGTTAGTCCACAATTAGTGCTTGTCATTAATTACCAAAATTAACTACGGGGGCCTAGATGCTTCAGCTGTGTTGGGCCCTGGCCCAAACCTAGGTTCGCCCCTGGATGCAGGGCTAGATGATGACACAGTGGCACCGACAACCTCCTTAGCTTCCTCCACGTGGTGCTCCACCACTGTCCCACGGAGCAGGTATGGAGGCCACTGGATAGCCCCTCCTTCGTCGCCATCAAGGGTACCTCCATCATCGGCATCGCTGACCTACCACCTCCAGCATCTCCCCATCCTCATTGTGATAGGTGGCACCATCGTCTCTCCCTCCTCCTTGTCCGTCTGTGTCATCTCTTCCTCCTCCTGTGACGTTCTTTCCCTCTCAACACCATGTGTGCCTCTTGTAGTCACGCATTCACGTTTGCTCCGCTTGAGGGAGGAGGAAGGAAGGATAAAGGAGTGGGTCTCACTGACATGTATGTTCTACTGAATTATTATTTTACTAATTGTAATGTCACACAAGCATAACCGGTATTGACAGTTGATAAAGGCTTTTATCTAATTTCATGGTTGGGGGAAGGAAATTGATCTCGGATCATAGTTGACAGACGTAATATAGACATTTTAAACAGAAGTATGCTGTTTTGTTTCGGCCTACTGACTTGAGAGCACACTTCAACGGGCGGCGAATCCAATGTGGCCCACCATAATGTTGGGCTGTTTTCAACAGTCTGGCAACATTCCCGCCCGGGACAGAGCGGCCTAGCACACACTACAGTTCTCGCCCGTGATGAACGCAGGGCCTAAATGGCCTAATCCCCACCCAACAAACCCCCACTCCTCCCCAGAATTTTTAGCATTTTTAATTTTTATTTTTTAAAAATTTGTAAAAATAATTTTAGGTTTGAAAATTTTGCAAAACTAATCCCCAATCGCTCTCCCAGATCGCCTTCTCGCCCGTGATGAACGCAGGGCCTAAATGGCCTAATCCCCACCCAACAAACCCCCACTCCTCCCCAGAATTTTTAGCATTTTTAATTTTTATTTTTTAAAGATTTGTAAAAATAATTTTAGGTTTGAAAATTTTGCAAAACTAATCCCCAATCGCTCTCCCAGAGAGCGACAAGGGGCCTAACTGCAAATTTTAAAACCCTTTGCATCGGTTTAATTGCTTAAAAACTAATAATACTTATTCGACACTCAAAACAATCTTAAATGAAAAAGTTGTTAACTATAAAGTTGTAGATCCCACAGAGATCTATAATTTTATAGTTAACAACCTTTTTATTAAAATCTTTTAGATATCCAAATATTCGTTACAAAATCTAAAACCTATTTAAAAAAATCTCATATCTACATTTTAAACGACATCGGATGAAGATAAACTTTATATGAAAGTTATAGATCTCACAAAGATCTACAACTTTGTTATTAACAACTTTTTTATTTAAGATCGTTTAAAGTATCGAATAAGCATTATTAGTTTTTAATCAATTAAAACCGATGCAAAGTGTTTGAAAATTTGCAGTTATGCCCCTTATCGTTCTCTGGGAGAGCGATTTTTAAAAATCACCTTCTGGGAGAGCGTTTGAGGATTAGTTTTGCTAATTTTTCAAACCTAAAATTATTTTTGTAAATCTTTAAAAATTAAAAATTAAAAATGATAAAAATTCCTCCTCCGCACGCACGGTGGAACGGAGAGCCCAAAGCCCAAAGTTCCTTTGCTTCGGCCTCCGTCAACCCATAAGCGAAAAAGCCTACGTAGTTAAGGCCCAGAAGCTTCTTTTTCTGGAAAACAGACACCGGGCACGCATGGCCTGCTTGGCAAATGAGAAGGAATGGATAGACTTTTCCCAGTTGCTGATTGCTGCTTCCGCTTGTAGCTTCCAGAAATAGCGAGATGTTATGAGCTCAACTAATTGAAATGAATGGACTGGCCAAGTATGCCCGTGTTTAGATTCAAAAAAATTTTGAAAAAAAACGTCACATCAGATCATATCAGATATACGGACACACATTTGAAGTATTAAATATAGTCTAATAACAAAACAAATTACAGATTCCGCCTGTAAACTGCGAGACGAATCTTTTAAGTCTAATTAATCCGTCATTAGCAAATGTTTACTGTAGCACCACATTGTCAAATCATGGTGCAATTAGGCTCAAAAGATTCGTCTCGCAATTTACACGCAAACTGTGTAATTAGTTTTTTTTTTCGTCCACATTTAATACTTCATGCATGTGTCCAAACATTCGATGTGATGGATTTTGAAGTTTGAAGTTTGGAACTAAACAGGGCCTATATTGTACTGCATGGTTACCGTCACAAAAGACGCGTGATCCGCATCATCCAGAGTTATATAATGGGAGACCATATGGACCCTGAACAGGTAAAAGGATGCATGTCGGAAGCTGCACAATATTTCTTCTCTCTCGTTCTCAAGCGCAATACACATCCGATTTGTGATCTACCACTTACATCAATCATGCACACATTCATACGCGAAAAGGAATGAATTGCTTCGACGAGCTTGAACATGCCTATAATATTCTCGTCACGCAAACACGAAGTCAATCATAGCGCCACTAATCGGAACAACGAGGAGCCGGATAAGATGACTTATTCATCATTTCATAAGAACCAACAGGACGCCAGGCAGGCAACATCAAAGGAAAAAAGACAGGAGGAGACAATATCGTGCATGCATGTCACTTTCAGTTTTGGCAGGCAGGTAGGCAGGCAAGTATTCCACCCTTCCTTGTTTCTCTTCGACCACGAAAACAAGCTCGGGTAACTGAAGCTAGCAAGCAACAGACACCTGATATTTCCTCTGTTCCTTCCTTTTATAAAAGCATTCGCACAATTCCTCGTTGCAGCCGGAGAAAAACGGGGCCAAAAAAATATCAGCCGCTACGATACAAACCGGCCCAGGCCCGGCGGCCGCGAGGGTGACGCGCTCCTGAGTACGGAACGGAGCACGCGTGCGCGAAGTTTCCTCCTCATCTCATCCACCCCTCTCGCAACTCTCGCAAGTTGCGTGCGGCCTCGCGTCCGTCTTGGTATCCATCTCTCGTCCATCCTGGAACACAGTGGTGATGTGAAATCTGGGCCTTTTGTCTCCGCCTGCAGCCGAAGCTTCGGTCCCTATACGGCTCACACGCGCACGCGCTGCAAAGCTACAGTTGGGGCCTGTCGTCTTTGCGGGCGGTGCGAGTTTTTGTCATCAACTTGAGCGTCGTATCAGCGACTTCTCGGCTTCGGATTCGGGGGGACGGGAAATCATTGGAGTTCCCTGAACTTGTACTGGCAATGGCAACGCGAGGCCACTGACTACTACGAGGGGATGGATGGATCATGAATCAATCGCTCCGATAAGAAAAAAACTTCCCGTTTGATCACTATCATGTCAACCTCTTTTCCACGTACATGTGCGCCGTAGGCTGTAGCTTCAGATCTAAGTAGGTGCATCGTTTCAACGCCGCATGCCGTTTGTCAAAGCTGCGTAGTTCAGCAAGAGGAGAGATATTGTTTTCTTAGACGTCTCCCTCCTGATCATCGAGGAGGAGGAGGAAGAACGGGTCATCAATCGTAAACTAGCGCTAATAATTCGAGGGCCGTGACGCGAATTAAAGAGGCGCCTGATCCATGACAGCCTCCCGAAACAATTATTTTTATCGCGAATGATTGAGATCGATGGATGGGTCGAATGGCCAGTCGATCGATACCGACGCGCGCGGCTGCTCTTCTCCGATTCGTCGTCGTTTTTCGCCTCTAATCCCATCGCGAAATCCGGAGCAAGAAACGGTCTACGCATATTGGCACCGGCTTCTCCTGCTAGCTTGCTTGCATTAGCCGTTGCATTTGTTGATAGAACTGCTCCCGCCACGCACATGACATCGTTAATCTGGCCAGCATCGGCAGTGTCTTAGTACTATATAATTAGATTAGTTAACAGTTAACAACACGAATCACGAAGCTTGGCACGTTGGTGCTGGCCGAAACCAAAGGTGAGGGTAGCTTTGCTTTGGGTTAAAAGTACTCCAGTAGCAGGAACTTTGATGCTACTGGTACTATTTAGTTTGTGATCCGGATCAGTACTTACAGTAGGCCCCGCGTGACGGAACGAAGAAGATAAGGTGAAGCAGGTCCCGGTTGCCTCGACTGACTAATTAAAGAACTTGGCGTTCGGTTGGTGATTAAGGGTTTGGTTACATCGTGTCCCGCTCACGGATAGGCTGCTTAATCCCCTTTTTAAAAAGGTTTTATAGCTAGATGCGCTACTGCTGCTGCTTCCAGAATCCAAACTCATGAGCTTGACCAACTGAAAAGTCAATTCAATCTGTATCATCTCAATTACTAGTACTAGTACTGAATATGTACTGCTGTTAGTAGTACTGCTAAAAAGTCTAAAGTAGCAAAAAACCAGAACACACATTTTCAGTATCGCAGGAGATAATGTTTCCAGCTAAAACACAGTTCATCTCAGCTTGCTGCGCCAAAATAGCATTATTGGCCAGGAGTTAGTGACTAGTGAGCCCCCTGAAAAGGAGCCCAAAATAGCGTTCTAGATACCTTTTTAATTTCCTCCTCCCGTTTGGACAAAAGGAAACAGGTCTTGGATTGGAGCACATCATGATCAACATCTCAAATCAGTGATGCCGAGATTTCTGCACGTGGGGAACGTATTTCTATTCGTCAGAACAAAAATGAAAAAAAATAAATCCAGCTCGCACACAATACCGGGACCACTTCTCAATAGCCCACCACAAAAAAAAATCTAGTACTAGTATATGGATCGATCGATGCCCGCATCTTTCGTGCTTGCTGTACTCAGTTAATCATACTAGCTGCTAGCATTACAATATCCAGATGGGGAAGAAAATGTATAACACCATTTGTGTCAGACAGAGATATCAAAAATATTAGAGCGGTGTAAATTAAGCTAGATACCGTGCATGAGCCACTGACAGCATTTATACTAGTATAAGATCGAAACAACTAATTAACAAGTACCCCAAACAAAGCCATCGTCTATGTTTTTAATTTTCAAGTGAGGCACATGGACCATTGATGGTTGGACACCTAGCTCGCAATCGAGGGAAAAAATAAGGAGCGCTTCGATCCAACTTGCACCGGCTGTACCCTCTCCCAGGAGGCCGGCTTCTTGAGCACCACATGGATAAGTTTAACTGCTGTAGTTTCAGATCGGGCTTGTACACTTGTACGTGAACCCACGTGAGATGCGAGTGACTCGTGAGGTATCATCGATCCAAGCTTGGCACTCGTTTCTCCGGCTATCTCCAGTGTACACCTGTAGTAGCGTACCCTCCACCGTTCGATCGAGATCCAACGCACCAGACGGATTGCTAACAAACAATACATAATCTTCTCTTTTTTGTTGTTGTTGAGATATATATATGATCACGGGCGGTACTGTGGTTCTGGTTCGTCTGTGAATTAAACCACGCTAAAGTACAGGTATCCCGTATAGTATTCCTTCTCATGTACGATCTGGTGTGTGTTGTGTTTCCACGGGGATAGCAGCAGAGCACGGCGATGATTGGCCAGATCGGGTTAGGGAGGAGGTCGCAATCGCCGCCTGCACTAGATTAATCGCCCGCCCCGGCCCAGAACGTCGCTCTCTCCGTCCCCGGCTCGCCATCTCCTCCTCCAAGACGCAACAACGAGAGTGAGAGAGAACGAGAGATCCAATCCAGTTTGCGCAACGAGTGGCATGGCATGGCATGGCAACCGATCTAGAACGTCAAACAAAAACAACGCCACGCGTACATACAAATTCATGTGCCGCGAGCCGGTGTAGCGCAGCGTAGAGAGAGAGAGAGAGAGTATGGTAGTCTTCCTACGCTCGGTCAGTGACAGCGTCGCTGCGCATAAAGGAAGGCATCCACTAGCAGGAGCCAGCATACGCTGCCGCATATACAAACACGCATGTAGCCAAGGTGAGGAGAGAGAGAGAGAGAAAGAAAGGGAGATCATTGAAAGCTGCACCCATCCGTTTGTTCGCCACCATTTCCATCCCCTCCATCATGAGCTCCAATTAGCCGCACACCGATCCCCTCTTCTTCCCCCTTCTCTTTTTTTTCCTCATCCGTGCGCGATACTGCGTTTAGTTTGTGGGGGTAGTGATCATCACCAAAGCCACAAAGGGGAGGCGGAGAGATATTATATATTCTTTGGGAAAGCGTTGGATTAGTTTTTCTCGCTTTGGGCTTTTTATCCGGAGTTGGGGGTGTGCGCCGGGAGTGGTGGTGGTGGTGATGGCGGCTGGAGAGGAGGTGATGGATCGGTCGACGTCGGCCGAGGACGGGTACTGCAGCGCCGGCACGGACTCGCCACGGGCGGAGTCCGTCGACGAGCAAGGGGTCGCCGAGGAGTCGTCGCCCCGGGGAGCGCAGAAGCGGGAGCTCCCCTCGCCGTCGGCATCGCCGTCGTCCCCGCTGCCGCCTGCCGCGAAGCGCAGGTACGGATAATATTTGGCACGGTCTGCGATTGATGAAGCCCTAGCTGGTTAGGAATCCATAGAGGGATTGATTGGTGTTTGTTTGGTTTGAGCAGCCGGAGGTCAGTGGAGAAGCGGGTGGTGTCCGTGCCGATCGTGGAGTGCGGCGACCGGCCGAAGGGCGCCGGGGAGGGGCCGCCGCCGTCGGACTCGTGGGCCTGGCGCAAGTACGGCCAGAAGCCCATCAAGGGCTCTCCCTACCCAAGGTAATTAATTAGTTGACGGCTTATTTTCAGTTTAGTTGATATTCTTGAGCCTGTAATTAGTTGCCTTGCTGATTAATCACATCAATTAGATCAGTTAAACGGTTGTTAAAGTGGCAAGATTTAATTTGGGTTTGCTTGTGTGTTTATTATGCTCAGGGGGTACTACAGGTGCAGTAGCTCCAAGGGGTGTCCGGCGAGGAAGCAGGTGGAGCGCAGCCGCGCCGACCCCACCGTGCTGCTCGTCACGTACTCCTTCGAGCACAACCACCCGTGGCCGCAGCCCAAGAGCAGCAGCTACCACGCGAGCAAGTCGTCTCCCCGGCCGACGGCGCCAAAGCCTGAGCCGGCGGCTGACGGACAGCAGCCCGAGCCAGCGGAGAACGAGTCCTCGGCGTCGGCGGAGCTGGAGGTACCAGAGATGGAGCCGGAGCCGGAGTCTGAGCCGGTTGTGAAGCAGCAGGAGGAGGAGCAGAAGGAGGAACAGAAGGCTGTGGTTGAGCCGGCGGCGGTCACAACGGCGGCGCCGGCGCCGCCGGTCGAGGAGGAGGATGAGAACTTCGACTTCGGATGGATCGACCAGTACCACCCGACGTGGCACCGGTCGTACGCGCCGCTGCTGCCGCCGGAGGAGTGGGAGCGCGAGCTGCAAGGGGACGACGCGCTGTTCGCGGGGCTCGGCGAGCTCCCGGAGTGCGCCGTCGTGTTCGGCCGCCGGCGCGAGCTCGGCCTGGCGGCCACCGCGCCGTGCTCCTGATGATCGCCTCTTTCTTTTCTTTTTCCTCCCCTTTTACAATTTCCCCTTTTTGCTTTTTTTAGTTCTCCTTGGAGTAATTTGGATTGGAGGTTAGTACATAGCTTGGATGATCAATGGGAATGGCATAACTGTTCACAAGAGAGCCTTCTATCCTACTCTCCAAATTGCGTCGCGTGCTCGTCATCCATCCAAGGCCCGCCGTGCCGTTTCCGAAGTGGTTGGCGACGTGATTCCAACGACAAAAAAGCAGCGAAAGGTGGACATTTTCAGGCGTTTTCCTCGCCATCTGTGACGGATAGACGCGCACATCGATCGCTCCAAGGCCCATCCCGCCGAGTGAGTGAGTGAGTTAGGTTTCTCCGCACGCACGCACGTCCCCACCGGCTGCGGCTTGCAAGTGCCTCGTCTCGTCCGATGCGGAATCCAACGGTAAGCGGCATGGCATTAGCCGGGCAAGCGTTTCCGGCGTGGTTGTTGGGAGGATGCACGCGCACGAGGCCACATGCCCGGGTAGTGTGGCGCTGCCACGGATCCACCCGCGGGACGCGTGCCGCGCCTTCCCGCCATGCCGGCCACGGCCGGCTGCCGCCCGGTTCGCTTGGCGCTACGCCTACGCTCGAGCGGGTGCGCGTACGCCGGGCGGGGCGGAGCAAAACCTCGGCGCAGCAAAAACCGCTTTCCCGCTAGCCGGAGAGGCGCGCGCGAGGCTAGCCGGCTATGCTGCTACATGTATGTACGCGCGCTGCCGCTTGGGACGTCGCCGAATTGGTCCCTATCGCGGCGCGGTGCGTCGTGTTCGTGCCGTGTCGCGAGTCGCGACGCCGTCCCTGTTACGAGAGATTGGGGGGTCTTTGCTACGAGACAGACAAACGGATCGTTCGGCTCGGGGTTCCATGTATCTCTAGCCGGCCGGCTGTTCACTTGTTCCGGCTCGCCATCCAGATTCCAGCTAGCTGAACTGGCTCGAGTTCTGCGTGTGTACGCATGTATCCTGCGAGGCAGGGCAGGGGAAGCGAATTCGGATTTCGGAATTCCTCGAGTGGTGTAGTAGTACTGTTGGTGTTCGGAGGGGAGCTTTTGTTTAATTCGTTTCCAGAAGTAAATACAAGGGGACGATGCTAGATTCGTGATGGCATCTTCTCCATGTGGTGATTAATTTAGAACCATCTTATCTCAGCAGCAGTTAAGCACTACTACTACGTATGTATAGGCACCTCTTTTAACTGCTCTAGATCATGAACACACTTTTTTCAGGAGAGATTCTCACATTGTGCTTGAAATAAATATTTCAACTTTGCACCACATGACACGACTAGGTAGTAGGTACCAAAGTTTCGTCACATTTTTGCTTAAGCAATTACTAGAACATGTATTTATCCGTCTGTTGGCTTCGATGCTAATAGACAAGCTATACAGGTGAAGAAAAAAACAAGCTTGCAGGACTTTCCGATATAATTTCCCCGTAACTGAGGGGATAGCTAGGACTAAAAGGTAGAGATCGTAGAAAAACGCATAATCAGCCAACTTTACAAACAAAAGATAAAACATATGACTTCACTAGCCTATTTGGAGTCATTATCCACAGTCGAACATTTCACAATCTGACCACGTAAGAGTAGATGCTAGGAATCAAATAGGCAAGAGAAGACAAATGAGTAGTTGTCACTGACATAAGAGTGGCATCCATGACAAACCTGGCTTTTGGGCTTGGCTATGGCTACTTGGTACTTGCAAGTACTTGGACTAGGCCTTGTCTGCTGAATTTTTCTTTTCAGATAATGGATAAACTAGGCCTTGTTTGCGGATGAGTTATTGAGTTTACACAACAGAAGACACCTGCAGGAAATTTTAGCATATCCATCAGAAAGGACATGCAACATGAACTTCTGTAAGATGAGAGGCCTACTACTGCTGCATGTGCCACTCTAATGGATGCAGTAAAGCAACTCAGCACAAACCATATTGTCAAAACCTCCATTGTTCACAAAGCTGTCAGAATGCCCCTGAAATATTGCCAAGTTCCCACCGTAAACAAATGGCTTGCAGAATTATATCGAATACTGTAACCAGTCTGACGAAAGGAGCTGTCTTGAGTTAAGACTATCAAGAAATGGTATAACTGAAAGTTGGAACAATCTAACTCTCAATATGACCACAACAAAATGAAAATGAATGAACCTCTTTCAATAGAAGCAACATACAGCCGTGCACCTAGTGGAAAAAATCAACAAGAAATGCATCTCTACTCTAATTTGAGCAACAACCAATTCTCTTCAGCGCAGACACGTCATCTTTCACATTAATCTTCTCTCCTTTGATTGGAGCATTTGATCCATCATCTGATGCCTCAACCATCTTCTTGCTGACAGTTTGGTATATCTGAGTCAAAACTTCTGCAAAAGCATTCTCTACATTTGTGGCGTCTAATGCAGATGTCTCCATGAAGTACAATGACTCAGCCTCAGCATATTCCTTTCCATCTTCAGTTGAAACAGCCACCAGATGGCGAAGATCGGATTTGTTGCCAACTAGCATGACAGCAATACTAGGGTCAGTATGATCTCTCAGCTCTTTTAGCCAGCGCGCCACATTATCAAATGTAGCACGCCGAGTGACATCATAGACAAGCAGTGCACCTACAGCTCCTCTGTAATAGGCACTTGTAATAGCACGGTATCTGGCAACAGAACGAAAATATTAGGCAATCATATACTTATGCACAAAAGAAAATCATAAAGAAGGTGCAGCCACTCCCACCGTCCCACAAAGAGTTTACTTTTAGCATTCAAAATTTGTCCACGAACAGTTTACTTTTAGCTATGATCCTACTCACTCCACAAATCAACATACTCTCTCTCTCTCTCTCTCATTCTCCTTACTATTAATAAGGGGCACCTAAGCCATTTCCTCACAGAACTAATCTGCAATCAGTGTGAGAATTGCTACAAATAAACTCTTTGTGGGATGGAGGTAGCAATTCTGATTTCAATAGCAAACATGTTGAACATGGTCCACAAACAACAGAACTAAAAACAACTGGCATGAATATTTGATATTAGAAGGAACATTATGAAGCCTTATTTGTTATTCCCTAGGTTAAAATGCGCTGCCAATGTGTTGCTACAGTAAGATGTGATAGACACATGGCATGCCAGGTAGTGATCGATAATAAAGAAAAGGCCAAGCTATAAGGCCATAAGGGGCAGGCCATCCTTTTCTGTTCCCTTCCGCCAAGACCAGATCTAGGATTTAAGCTCCAGTTCATTCACATCAATATGGTGTAACCGTACAACACACCAAATTGCACGAGTGGGTAACAGATTACTGGAATGGAGCAAACAACCGCCGAACTCATAGTCAACATCTCAGGTCAAGGTCCTAGTAAGCAAGGTTGCTTTTGTGAAGGTGTGATTGGCTCAGTTGCTGAGGCGTCTTTGTTATGGTACAACAGGAATGCTGAATATAAAAATATTAATGATCCAAATAGAAACTATAGCAGAAAAAGAAGGCACTGCTATAGCACAAGTTATACATTGAAAAATTTTTCTGTGTAAGCTTTGTAATTTTGTTGTTAAAGTTATCAATATTCCTTATTTTTAAATCCCAAATTTCAGTTGTTTCTAAATTATATTCATATATGGACTATAGACTCCTCTTCTAATATTTCTTATTTTTAAATTCCGAATTTCAGTTATTTCTAAATTATATTCCTATATGGACTGTAGACTTCTCTTCTAATATTTATTATTTTTTAATTCCGAATTTCTGTTATTTATAAATTGTATTTCTATATGGATTCTACACTCTTCTTTCAATATTTTCCTTTTTTTTAATTCCGAATTTTAATTATTTCTAAATTGTATTCATATATGGACTCTAGACTTTTTTTCCAATATTCCTTATTTTTTAATTTCGAATTTTAGTTATTTCTAAGTTGTATTTCTATATGGACTCTAACCTCTTCTTTTATTATTTATTATTTTTTTAATTCCGAATTTCAGTTATTTCTAAATTGTATTCTTATATGGAGTCTAGACTCTTTTTTCAATATTCTTTATTTTTTAATTTTTAATTTTAATTATTTCTAAGTTGTATTTCTATATGGACTCTAACTTCTACTTTTATTTTTTTAATTTTTAATTCCGAATTTCAATTAGCTTTGAAATTGTACTCTACCTGTATGGACTCTAGTATCATCTTCCAATATTCCTTATTTTTTAATTCCGAATTTAAGATATTTTAAATTGTATTTCTATATGGAGTCTATTTTTTATTTTTTCTCCGATTAATATGAGAATTTCTAGACCGTGAGAGCGAATGTGGAGGCTCCTTTTTTTATTATTTTAACAAGTTAACAAGCTAGTTGGCCCGCGCAATTGCGTGGCCAAGGTTGGACTTACCGCCGGGGGCCCGGTTACCGCCACCCGGCGGTAACCGCGGTAACCGCGCAAAATCGCGACAAATTTACAAATCGAAATTTGAATTCAAAAATTCGGGCAAACCGCGGTATCGACCACGGTTACCGTGCGGTATGGCGCGGTAACCGCGCGATGTGTGACGGGCCACACAGTAACGGGCCGGCCCATTTTTTTTTCTTTTCCAATTTTCAAATTTATTCTCCGTTTTGCTCTCAAATTTGAATAAATATTACTCTTTTTTGAGAAATTTCTTCACCATAAAACACTACAAATCAAGCACTACTTTCACCATTTTTTTTGATTTTTTTTAAATTTTTGAATTCGGGCGAATTTCATTAAACCGTACCGCGCGGTATGGGTAACCGTACCCCCGCGGTACGGGCGGTAACCGCGGTTACCGCCGGTTTTTCCAACCCTGTGCGTGGCTGGCATCCATATAAAAGTATCCAATTATTTACACATGATCATCTTTAAAATATGTTAAATAGTCTTCTTCTTATCTTACTATTTTTAAAAACTAAATGTTTTTAATTTTAAAGTTTTTAAAAGTCACACCAGTCGTCAACCTTTACTTTTTTGCCTCCCCATTATTTGCTTTCTCGACGTGCCATGGCTTCTATTCATTCTCCTTGAGACCTTTATTTTCTTTCCGATGTGCCATAGCTTCTATCATTTTTCTTAGGACCTTTAAAAATTAGACATTGTAGTTTTTAGAGTTCATTGTCTCATCGGGTTTCTTTTTATAGTTTTTAATGTATCGTCAAACGTCGCTATTGTATTCCTTTACGGCCCACCCGCTGCGCTCACTTTTTATTATTATTGACATTTTTAAAAAAACAAACCTGATTATCGTTGGTCTTTTTTTACTTTCTAGAAGTCCCATAGCGTCCATGTTATTGCGGCTTGCTAGTTGCCCATTCTCTAAACGTCATTGGGACTCTAACAATTGAACCTAATCATCATTGAGGTTTTGTTTTATAGTTTTTAGACGTCACATCAAATGATACCACCCTACTCCTTTACGGGTTATGGCTCACTCGTTGCTTCTCTCCTCTTTACTATAATTTGTCACTATTGTGTTATAGATGGACTGTTTTTTCAATATTCGTTATTTTCTATTCCAAATTTTTGTTAGTTATAAATTGCGTTCCTACTTTAACTATCGTTTTTTATTTTCTAATTTCGTACGTTATTTTATTTTTTATTTCGAATTTTAGTTAATCTCGTATTTTTTTATTCTACTTATACTGTTTTTTATATTCTTTTATTATTTCAAATTTTAATTATTTCTAAATTTTATTCCTCAAACTCTCATATTTTTCTAATTTTAGAATTTATTTTATTTTTTATTTTAGATTTCAATTAATCTCATGTTATGTTCTAAATGGACTCTTAAATCCATAAATCAAAACTGACATGTGGGCTCCACCTCTTTTTAATTTTTTTTTAATGCTGACTGGACTGTCACATGTGTGTCACTTAGGACCAAAACCACTCCAGAGCGAGTCAAGGGAGTAATTCGTTCGGTATAAAAAGTTGAGAGTGAAGGATGTCTAATTTTGTGGTTTAGGGGGTAATTTATACTGTCGCTATAGTTTAGTGGTGTAATTCAAACTTTTTTTCCCTATTTTCAAATTGAAAGCAAACTTTCCTCAGTTGTGTGGGACAGCGACGCCAGTGCGTGGTGGTGGTGTTTTTTTTCCTTTTTCTGACTAATCTTTCAGGGCTATAGTCTTATAACTTTTTTCTGCTATATTCAATGAAACTTCACACTATCTAATTGCCGGTTTGTTAAAAAAATTATAAAGCAAACTGACTTAAACTTTTTTACATACTGTCATTAAATCTTGACCATTAAAGTGTACATATACCATGGTCTAACGGTATATATTCTTTTATATGGTCAAAATTTGTTGTCTGGACAGTAGCAGGCTGCCATGTACGTGCCAACTTTGATGGCTTGATCAACCATTAATCAACCAAACTAATAATATATATTCTCAGCCCACCATATATATTTATCCATAAACGTGTATACAGATGAGGCCATGTGTTACTGCTGTATACAGTGTATTATATATATTATTAAGAAAAACATGTACTCTAGAAAAAAAACATGAAGTTGTAGTGAGACCTTGTCCGATTGGGTGTCCGGACATGATTCCAACATGATTTTTGTTTTGTTGTGTACAGTAGCAATTTTTTTTACAAAGTCTAAGTAGGATTATTTTCTCTATATATTTTTCTTTACTTATAGGTATCCAATCAATCTCAACTGTTATGATATAGGCTCATCATGATCTAACGGTTTAGATTTTTTCTCTTTTTCTCCGATTAATGTGAGAATTTTTAGCCTCCATAGCGAACGTGATGCCTCCTTTTAAGGTTGTCTTAATAATATAATAGATAGATAGATAGATTGCATTTTTTTAGATATGGAAATGGTTTAAATCTCTTGCTCTGCCAACAAGCACACAGCCAATAAGTTCTATTGTTGAAAAAAATTTGGGTGATGGGCCTCCCCAATTCCTCTAAAGAACCATATGGGCCTATTTCTGAAAGAACTACTCTTATTTATGATTCAGAGACTTATAATGAACCAAAAGCTTGTATACAGTACGAACAATGCTGCAACCACTGTCCAATTAGGATTATTATCTCAGTTTATATTACCCCTCCAAAGCTCCAAAGCAATATCAATGAAACTGTGTGGTATTGCAAAACAGTGCTCGTTACGGTGCGTTAGGTAGTTAGCTATACACTACAAAGAACCAAAGTATGCTTTTGAAGCGTATTTATGCACTCCACATGATGCAGAAATGTAGTGAACACAATGGCACTTTCTACTCTTGAGATCCATAGCAATAGAAGCCATCAATAGCGACCATTTCGCCGCTGGGGCCGCACTAATTAATAAGTCTTCTAACACCTGTTCCCAATTAACACTGCAGCTAAACTAGCACCACTGCATTTTTGACACACAATATTTCCTCTGCTTCCTCTATTAACTTCAAATGGAAGATGACACAACAACCACTTCCGCTAGAACATAACAACGATTTTTGGTGGCTTCACTCTCGAACCATCGAATGAAACAGACACGAACGTCCGAACAGCCGAACCACATGTCAGCTCCCAATCCACCCTCCAGGAGAACCAACCAGATGTGAATTGGCATTCACTACACTTTCGGCTCCCCATGCCAAATTCGTGCAGGAACTACCAAGGTCAAATTTGCAATATTAATGCTCTAATATCATCATCACCGAACTGGTTTAAACAAGAAAATCGGCAATGACGACAACCAAATTTCACTTTTTTTTTTTACCAAAACCAAGCAATATCGAAGCGCCTACAAACAACCTGCAGGAAAATTATCGTCGGCTATGTCGCACTCTTAACTTCCAAGAGAAATCCATGAGCATGCGGCCACCAGCAAATCTAGCAGAATACACTCGACGCACCAACGCGAGAAGCGGCTAGAGTAGGAGAGGAAGGGGGCCGTACGTACCTCTCCTGGCCGGCGGTGTCCCAAATCTGGGCCTTGACGACCTTGCCGTCGACCTGGATGCTGCGGGTGGCGAACTCAACCCCGATTGTGGACTTGGACTCGAGGCAGAACTCGTTCTTGGTGAACCGCGACAGCAGGTTGGACTTGCCCACGCCGGAGTCGCCAATGAGCACCGTCTTGAACAGGTAGTCGTAGTCGTCCTCCGCCCTGTAGCCGCCGCCTCCGCCCGCCGCCATTCCCGCGCACTAGCCCCTCGCCGGCGCTTCTCTCTCAGCTAGCTAGTGGCGTTAGGCTTTGGATCTCGCGGGCTTTGGAGGACGGAGCTGAGCAGAGCAGTTGTGGGCACTGACAGGTGACACCGTGACAACCGAGCTGAGCTTTTGCTCGGTTTTCTTGCGCAGTGGGGTTTTAATTTGTCTGAACCCTGAAGAATTAATTTGTTGCTCTTCTTAAGCAGAAAGTCCACTGTACTTTTTTTAGACCTCTTTGTTTATTTCACCCACCGCTGATAAGCTGTAAAAAAATTGAACGAAACGACGTAGTGGAGTAAGAATTAGGCCCTGTTCTTTTCTCCAATAAAAATTGGATAAAACTTTAAATACTCGTGACACGCTTTTCAAACTGCTAAACGGTACGTTTTGTGCGAAAACTTTTTATATGAAAGTTGCTCTAAAATATCAGACTAATCTATTTTTCAAGTTTGTAATAATTAAAACTCAATTAATCATATGTTATTGTCACCTCGTTTTACGTAAAACACTTAATCTTTATCTTCAGGAGATTCAAACACCACCTTAATTTGTTGCTCTTTTTACGCAGAAAGTTCCCTGCACTTCTTTTATTTAGCCCTACATTTGTTTAAGCTACGACAAAAATAGTTTATAAGTAAAATTTTTATATGTATTTTATTAGCGATTAAAAGTAAATTTTAAAATAATACTCTACAAGTTCACGATGAAATAACTTTAAATTCGACTTAAAATTGAGTTTTAAAATTTAAAATTTATTTATGATTGATAGACTAATAGATAGGGTTATTTGCTTCATAGGAACTTTGTAGGAATAGTAGATGAATTCAATTCCTCTAGTATTTGGCACTATTTTTTTTTATTTGGATGGACCATAGGATAAAATAGAGAGTTTTCCTTAGCCATAGATCCATAGGAATTGAAACATCTACAAATACCTCTTTTCTTCATTCCTTTGCTCATCAAGTAATAAAGCAACAAGTTGACACAAAATGATGATACATGAACCAAAGAAATTATAATGTTGTTTTGTAAGATTCTCGTGTTCCAAAACCATTGTTATTATCTTTTTCTTATGTTTTTAATCATCTTCTTTACACGTATATTCCTAGCAAATCTTTTTCCTATTCATATAGTTTTTCATTCTCGTATTTCAAATGAGCCCTTAAGCCAAAAAAAAAAAAGAAAACTTTTCCTCAAACTACTATGAACAGTGGTGATGGCAAAGGGTACAATGGAATATGTTGATAGTAAAATTTGACAATAGATTGAATTTAGGCTAAATTTGGAAAAAAAATCAGAGCATTTGCCAAAAAGTCGGTCAAACTGTCGTTCATGGCACGGTCTGACCAGGCCCCTTGCAGTTTGACCGCACATGGTTGGCCGATATAACCAGGGGCATTTGGACAGTCTAATTGGCAATACCAATTCCAAGTCGAATTTAGTTCTTTCTGTGTTTTCTTGCCGGTCAGGGCTTTTTAGTGCTAATGTATCTCTATACCCAACAGAACGTGAAATATATTTATTTTTATCAAGATCAACACATTTTATAAGGGCTATGACCGATTCATATGAGGCAACACGATTCAATTTACAAGGCTCGTTCTTTTACCGTAGTTCGTCCATTTCTGTTGGTATGTGCGGTAACTCGTTCACCTTCACTATTAAAGTGCAAAGTATTTGTAGATTTGTCCAAAAAAAAACTTCCTGTTCGCTTACAAGATGGATATTTTATTCACCAATCGGTCTAAATCAGCTTTGCTAGCTGATTTGATCCCTATCATTATCAAAAGATTAGAAGCTACATCACCCGTGGTTCAGATCAAAGCACCCCTACAACTACTTCGTTTAAGCCAGAGGCTCGGTGGTAACTGGTAAGTGTTAATCATAAAGAAAACATCAACATAATCACAACTCTTCTAATATATTGAAGTATAAGTCTCTTGCGTATTCGAAAAAAAAATCACAGCCCCGCTCTAATTAATCGTGACCAGGGTTGGACTTACCGACGGTAACCGCGTGGTTACCGCGGTTACCGCCCGTACCGCGGGGTACGGCGGTACGGTTTAATGAAATTCGCTCGAATTCAAAAAATTTTTAAAAAAGGAAAAAAATAAAAAAAAATGATGAAAGTAGTGCTTGATTTGTAGTGTTTTATGGTGAAGAAATTTCTCAAAAAAGAGTTATATTTATTCAAATTTAAGAGCAAAACGGAGAATAAATTTGAAAATTAGAAAAAAAAATGGGCCGGCCCGTTGCTGTGCGGCCCGTCACACATCGTGCGGTAACCGCGCCAAACCGCACGGTAACCACGGTCGATACCGCGGTTTGCCCGAATTTTTGAATTCAAATTTCGATTTACAAATTTGTCGCGGTTTTGCGCGGTTACCGCGGTTACCGCCGGTAACCGTCGTACCGCCGGGTGACGGTAACCGGACCCCCGACGGTAAGTCCAACCCTGACCGTGACCCAATCAACAATGGGACAGCTTTTTTATTTCTTAAACCATGTTAACTAGTAAAAACAACATGGGGTCTTCACTAAAACCCTTGCGAGATCTCCTCTCGAACTCGTTAAAGAAAGCTTTAAGCCTTTAACGCCTCGGTGGCTTGCTCGTGAACTCGTGATCCTGCATGTATGGTAAGGTGCGAGACGCGCGCTCCGCTCGTGGTATGCCTGAGGTTAGAACCCTGGTAGTTCATAGTATCATCTTTTCACTTATGTTTATTAGCCAAAATTTAAATTTTCAATGTTAAATTTGGAGTTGATTTTAGAGTTTTTTTATTGTGGTTTTTTTTAAATCGTTAAAAACACGCATATAAAAATTTTATTCACAAATTATTTTTCATTTGTAAATATGTCGTTTTGTTTTTTTCTTCAATATGCCAAACGATAGTCTGTCACTTTTACAGCGGGAAATGCGTTCGTTGAGATCCAGACGCGCGCTTGGAGCTTGAAAGGCGAAGGCCGACGGGAAGGCTATCGTACGATGTTACCGGCCAGAGTGTGATCAGACGCCTTGTTGCCGCCATTGTGCATGGCACTAGTAGATGCGGCGAGCCAGCGGCAGAGGATGCCAGCGGCGCAACTCAGATCCCGCAGGCCGGCGACCCCACATGCACTCGTGCAGCGCGACTGAGCCCACGTTGATGAAACATACAACTAGGTGCTGTACAGGTGGGTCAGCAGGTGACGGGTCCATTGCCAGTGTGACGTGCCCAGAGGCGCCTACCATCACCACGCTAGTGCTCCTATCCCAGCAGAAGATGATGGCATGTAGGGTTTTGCTGGTTTCTACATCTAATTCCAGTGATCCAGTGTACCCTTTGTAGCAACAACCAACATGAGATGGGAGACCACGAGCAGCCAGTCATCTGGCAGTGTGACAACCTCACTATGCAAACTGTTTGACATGAGGAATAATCCAAAGGGATTGGGTACCATTCACTTCTAACCAATCCATGTTTGAATGCCGGCACAAAACAATAATGCTATTCATACGGGAACTAAACTTACCCAAGTGAAAATACCGCAAAAACCCTACATTCCAGACGGAACAAACGGGTATGAATTGACTTGATTTTGTAAATTTCATAAAAACCCAGTGATTATGGTCCAAATTGCAAAACACACACACATGGATTTAACACGTGACATATAACCCCGGGTATTATGGTCCTATGGCTTTATAAAACCACATTGTTAATTAATTTGACTTGCTAATGTAGCAAAATGAAAAAAAAATACTTAACTTAGATGAATAAAACTTTTATAGATAGATCAAAGAATTTATAAATTTGAGATTTGACTTAGAACTTATAAGTATGGAGAATCGAAGAACAATTGATTAACAGGAGACTAGAACCATAATACAAGAGATTAGGTTCCACGTGCCAATATTCCTATGTTTTTTTTTTTTTGCAACAAGGACCATAGTATCTGCACTTATATGAAATTAACTCATTTAGGTATTACACATCCTGTTTTTAGTTGATAATAAATGATAACTGTGCCTTTTACCAAGTTCAGGGACTAAAAATTGTTCTTTATGGAAGGTGAAAAGGCCGCATCTCAACATATAATAATCTCAAAATAAGGGGACACGCATTTTACTATCATGTAATATTTACACATTTCTATGCAGTTAATTTAGCTAAAAATTAAAGAAAAACATAAATTACAACAATGCTACATATAAACAATGTATTCTTCTACCCAAAAATAAAAAGGAAATGTCTCAGTGCTATTCTTCCGCGCACGTGCCAATACTAGCCAAAACTGAGCCTTCTACTCTTCCAATTAAAGAAAGAATTAGCAAATTTCTAACTGGAGGAGAAATAATGTCAAATATAACAATTCTATTTATGCACAGTTCTTGACAGATATCTGCACCCTTTTTTTTGGACAGGAAAATCTTTCTTTGGCGACTAGATTGTCTGCTGCTTGTGCAAATGTGTCTTCTTAATCAATGATATGGTTTGTGTCGGTTTGTGGCATGTTTCATGCTCATCCTCATGAATAACACACAACTTCCCTGAGTGGTGGAAGCACATAAATGCTAAAAAACGATGGCACCTGATACCAGGGCAAGATAGGCTAGTCACCTGTGCGGAGGTATAGATAACTATTTTTCCAGAATATGAAAATCCATCAAATGGTCCACTCTGGGAAAAAAATGTGCCAGTGTCAAGCCAATTGCCAACAATGAGAAATAATAATAAAAAATGAACAAATATTTTATACATCATATTTTCTTACCCACCTGTTGGTGACATCAGCCTGAATTAACCTGGTTTTCCATATCGTCATCATCAAGGATAACATATTTTGAAGCACCACTAGAAGTTTGGGAATTCGCGTCACAATTCTTACTATGATGGCCTTTCTTGAACCTATGATACCTTCGCATATCATGGGAGAAGAGTGAGGAAATATTGGTCCACTTGACACAAATGCATTAGAAAATAAAATTCTGCTTCTAGTTACATAGCAAATAGAGATGCTCAATGCTTGCTAATGCTTGCTTTATACCCTCACAGAAAGAGCTGACGTGCCAAAACAAATATTGTGGAATAATGTGATAAGTAGTAATGAAGGTTCAAATGGATCAAGTGAAAAGAAACCACCAAACATTATTAGAATTGTGGTAAAGTTGATGACTTGAATAGGTTTCAAGTTAACATGTATGCAAAATTCAACATAGAAAAGAAAACATCGACTTACTTGTATAAGTTGAATAGACTGACACCGAATATTATTATTGCTAGCCCAAGCCCTTTTAACCAGGTAAATGTATCATTGAAGAAAAGCACAGCAACCTGTCGGTTTTAATTGTTACAAGTTACAACTCACACTCACATGCATGAACATAGATGAATTTATATACATAATAAATATATAAGTGAAATCAAGCTTTATTTATACCAAAATAGTGACAGCTTCCTTCACAATCCCTGCTACAGTCACTGTTACAGCACTTGTTACAGAAACCAGAACATATTCCGTCAAAACCTGCAGATGGAAAGGTCCAATCATTATCTTTTACAGACATGCTCCAAGATAATACAACTCACAACAAGAATAATCAGCGGGCATGTCTAACAAAAACTGTCAGTGTATTTCCTGACTGAAGAAAAAAAAGGCACTCACTGGAGGTATTATCAGTGCATGGAAAAATTCATTATTAGCAAGCTAATTCTGACAAGTGGGTACATGATCCATACCATGAAAAAGGCCAGAGTACCACCAAGAAGCATCAATAAGCTGCTCCTTATTATGTGAGTTGAATTATCAAAAAAGTGACTTGCCCTGACGTCGTGCCATGGATCCATCGCAACAGAAAGAATTGCAGTTGTTATTGCCATAACCGGGGTAACATAACTCATCAAAGTAAAGGGGTTTCTTAATCCTGTGAATCATAGAAAACACTGTAAAGGATGGCTGTGTGGTGATTCTTAGTTTAAAAAGAAATTATCTTCATGTGTATATATACTAAGAATATGATGCTATAGCTTACTTCTAGTTCATATAACTTTTTTTAAAAGGATTATAATACATGTAACTGTTAAAGTTCGAAGCAATAAAGGCAAATTCCATGCATTTAGCTTCAGATATATTATAATCTATGTATCTGATCATCTATGAGTCATGTGGTTGCATTTCAGGCATGAGATGCTAACACAAACAAATAGGATCAATATAAATCCTCTCAATGGACAAAAAGGCTATGATAAAATGCGTACCATATTCCTCTTTCTTCAGTAGATTTTCATAGACACATAAGACGAAGCAAAAAAGAAAGTTCAGACTCAGTCAGTACATCAATGGTAACTAGAATATAAAATAGCTGTATGAAATTAAGAGGACATGGTGCCATGCCCAATCATCAGCTTTGAATCATAAAAGTAGCAAGACAAACTATGGAAGTACAAAGTAATAAACCTGGAGTAGAATCTGTGTCATGCACCAGCGGAAACCAGACATAACGGCGGCAAGCATAATAAATATAAATCCCCAAAGATTGAATTCTGTCTCTTTAGCAACTGTCCAGAAAGAATTTTTTTACCATAGTTAAACATGATGGAGCGTAAGATAAGTTCTAATAGGCATGTCAGTAAACAGTTACTAGTAACGATGCAACATCCAAGTGAAAAACTGAAAATTACACCACCATCCCTTTAATAAAGCAATGTACAATTTAGAAGGTCATTTTGTTAGTGCTCTCTAGGAAAGAACAAAAGTGAATTGCTTCAATTAAAAAAAAACTGTTAATTCTTGATGAATCAGCATTTCAGTACCTGTTAGTAGAACTCCAAAGGAAACAATCAGTATGATTCCAAGAAGGTTAAAGCTGGGCTTCTCTAGCCTTCCAAAGAAAGATGAAAAGTTTAGCTTTATAACATCAAAATGATATAAAAAAAAACAGAAGCATATAAGAATATAAATCCAAGAGAAATGAGTGCAGTACTGCAGTGTTTTCACTTGTCAAGAAGACAAAGCAGCAAGAAAAAAGAAGCGACTTGCATGAAAGCGAAATAGAGTGATAAAAGAAACAGCTGTAAGAAGTAATGGGCCAAAATGGAACCAACATTAGCAGGTTCAAGCAAGATACCCACTCAAGGTTAGCAAAATAAATAAATAAATAAGATGCATTATCTAAAAATATAGATTGAAGCAAACATTTTAAATATACCAACTTACTCGTATTATCCATGTGCCAGTGCGTACTTGAGTGCTTTGTGCTTGTGGGTGTATACATTATATGTAAAGCTTAAAACACTTAAGAGTTATGATGGTAGAAAAACAGACAGAGAGACTCAATTTAAGGTTACATGATTGGTATTTAAATCAGCAGATAATAGAAGAAGTCACTAAAGAAGAAAACAAATGGGTATACACTATTCAAAAGAAATCAACAGCACACTTACCTGAACAAAAAAGCAAACAAAAGAATGAAAATTGGAGCTGCAGATTTACACTGCATAATAATTGAAAATAATGAATTAGAATTCCAAGTTTGCTAGCCAGTACCTACTACAAAAAAACAAACATATGAAAAAATTATTCATATAGAGTGAAATGTACCATTGTAGCAAATGTTACAGTGATGAAAACAAGTGAAATGTTGCTCAAATTTATGTCAAGAGCAGTAGCCAAAGCTGTTGGGACAACTGCAGAACAAATATTAAAATTACAATATATCATTTATAAACAATGCTATTCAAACAAATATGATCTTCAAAAATACCAAACAATGAACATGAAAAAATGCAGGTAGTGCAAGATTCTGGTTTAACCTAAATTTGGTCAATTGACTCTGTTCATTCTATTAGAGCATTGATTGCATATCCAGTGAGAAATGTTACATTGCTCGACATTATAAACCTTACAGATATATCCAGTAAGTGAAGTATACTAAACTCCCTATTTTGAGCCTGTGTGACGCACTAACCCCTTTTACACACCACCAGATCAAGTTTCATTTGAGTAAGAGGAGTAAATTTAGCATGTCAATTGTTGTATCATAGATTTAGCATGTCAATTGTTGTATCATAATAATCACCGGTTATTTAAGGCTGCAAAAGCCACTATTGTTCATGCTGAATGCTCCTAAACCTGATCTCGTAACAGGCTAACTAAAAAAAACCCTTCTTTTTGTGTCACTCATACTAGATTTGGCAAACATAGCAATGTAAAACTAGCATTCTAGTTATTTATCCCCTGGAATTCCAGAATACCCAAAGTTGATTTTACTAATTTAAGCACCCATCTACCCAATTCCCATGCCACTTCTGTGTCTGTGACTAAATATGTGGAAGCATCAAGAAGCATAACTGTGTAAGCAACACTTTAGTCACCTCGCAGAAAGTAATCTCTCCATGTCATTGCACTAGCCCCTCCCTCCAGGTCCCGGTGCTGGAACCATACGATCACCCTCGATGCCACAGCCTGCATCGTGAAATGCACCGTGTTCATCAAAAATGGCGCTGGGAACTTCCACATGTGCTTCCCCAGCATTTCCTTGTTATACCTGAACACACGCCCCACGAGCACAAACAGAACACCAGCATCAAACATGTGCCCAAGCACAACTCCCCTAATCATCCACGGTTCAAAAAAAAAAGTGCTACTCACAGCGTCAAGCAGGTGCTCAGCGTGTACCAACTCGCAATCAGCGCAATAACCTTCGCGATCAACCACGGCGAAATCGGGAGGTCATCAGATCTCGCCACTGCTCCCGCCTCAATATCCATCGGCAAGTGGCTGCCGCCGCCGCCACTATCGGAGGGCAGAAGCGGAAGCTCGAACTCCTCGGAGTCGTCGTCGCTGGCCGCCGAGGCAGGGGAGGCGCCCCCAGCGGGGGCATTGGACATGGTGGCGGAGGGGTCCTTGCACCACCGTGAGAACGACGGCTCCCTGCGGATCCCGCCCTGTTTCCTCTGCCCTCTACTCCCCTCCTCCCGCGGCTTCCCGGCGCCCTCCGGGAGGTGCTCCACGGCTACCGCCGGCGCGTCCTCCTCCTTCGGGACGGGGTGGCCATTCTCGACGGCGCAGTCCCCCATGGACGCTGGTGGCGCTACGGCGATGAGGCCGGCTCTACAGCAATTTGGATCTAAGAGAGGCGTGGATGGATCTCATCGGCGACGGCGAGCGACCGCGGCGACGGCGAGCGACCGACGAGAAGCCGCGGGAGGGGGGTTGCTTTCAGCGAGGATTCCGGTAGCAAGTCAAAATCGAAACACCTCGTCACGGCGACTTCCCGAGCGGTTAGCTTTGCAGCTTCGCGGCTGGTACTGGTAGTTTTCTCTAGTATATTTTTCACAATTTGATCCTTCTAAAAAACTTATTCTATATAAATAGATCTCTAAAAAACTTATTTTAAAAATAATTTTTTTCGTGGTGCCAATATCATTGGCGCCGTGGTTCAGCATAACGACGTCAATGACGTTGGCACCGTCCCCCTAACCTTCCGATAAAAGCTAAGTCATTAATATAAAGAAGGACGACGCCAATAAAACCAATTTGTATGTTTTTTAAAAAAAACATATTTGTAATAAAAATGGATATATATGTAAATAAAATATATTTATAAATAGGTCCTCGATAGCAATGACGTTGACGCCACCATCGAGGACCTATTTGTAAATATATTATATTTATATATTAGTTTTTTTATTACAAATAGAATTTTTTTTATAAATAAGCCCTCAGCGTCAACGATATTGATGTCGACCCTTTTCATACTAGTAACTTAGCTTTCATCCGGAGGTGAAGAGAACGGCGTCAACGTCATTGGTGCCATCATGTTACACAATGACACCAATTACGTTGGCGTCGCGAAAAAAATCATTTTTAGAATAAATTTTTTAGAGGTCTATTTGTAGAATAAGTTTTTCAAAAGGAGTAAAAGTGGAGTTGTCACGTTTTCTCTGCGGGCAAAGAGGATGCTGTTTTTTTATTTCTTTTTTCTCACATAAGAAATCCCTCTTTTTTTTTATGAGTTTGGTATACGTGCACCGTAGCTGAGATTTGGTGTGGGCATGTGATCTCACATGTTTTCGCTTGGAGATTTGTGCAGTTGCGCGACCCAGGAGATAGCACCGGCCCATCCAAATAGGTTGGCAATTTCGCATGACCTATACTACTCCACATTTGCGACTACTCCCGTTTAAACTTCAAATACTCGGTCTGATCTCATGTCCACTCTCAGCTTCTTTTAAAAAAGATATATAAAAGATATATGTTCGCTCTAAAAATAAAGTCTTGATTTTTCACGACGTTCTTATGCACAATGTAGTCTCTCCAAAAACCTTCTGTTTGAAAACTTCCTTTTTTTCTGAACAAAACAAAACCAACAAGTTCTATCAAAGTATGCCTAGTTCGCGAATGACCGTGAGACCTCGTTGGCGGCGATCATGTTCGTGCCACTTCACACGTGTTTTTATCTAACGATATCGTCTGTCCCGTTCGTTTTTTTGTGTGACATCGTGCAAAAAGCAATCCCATGTGCAGAGTAATTTTTGAAATAAGCAGCCCGTTTTTCTTGCTAGGCCTTCTTTCAGCCCATGTGCTTTTGTCCACCAAGCAATGTTTTAGTCCAGGAAAAAAGTTGATAGATACAAACTTTATACATAGCAAATTTTACACAAACTTTATGCCTAAAAACTTTTTAGATAGAAACTTTTTATGTATAAACTTTTGGTATATAATTTTTTTTGCAAACGAATTTAAAGTGAATTAAAAAAAATAAAAAGTAAAAATACATGAGGCCCATATAGCCTAATTACTACTTAACAAGCCATTGCATGTTTTTTGGCATTCGTGGCCCACTTAAAAAACAAAAAAAACTAGCCTAACAAAAAAAATTGCAAAAAAAATCCAAAAGTCTAGCCCAAAAATGTCTCTAACATGATTTGTGTAGAAAACTTGAGCCCATAAAGTAACTAAGAATTCGCTGCAAGTTAGCTAAAAAGAAAAGACACAATAAAATATGCTTTTTTAGATGGACCAAAAATGACATTCGGACTAATCGCGATCTGCTTCCGTACACGAGCAATCGCTGATTAGCCATTTCGTCCTATGCTTGCCAGAACAAAGGCTTACAGACAGATGGGTCAAACCTCGCCTAACTATCAGCTGATCTGATCACTTAAACTGATGAACCAAAAAAGCTGTGGCTTAGTACAGCTAAACTTTGTCACTAGTGATAGTCATTTGTTTCGATGCCACTTGCTTATGAATTTTGAAAACCAATGATAAATTTGACTACATCGCACTATTACAAAAATAATTTTTTCTGGACGAGACTCTCTTTAGGTTGCAGACAGACCATAACTGGTTGCATCTGCAAAAATCGATCTCCATTTTCATATACGGCTTCTTAAGAGGACCGCACGCAAAAATCGATTTTCGCAGCCGGGCCTCTTAAGGGTCCGCACGCAAAAATAAGCATATTTTTGCAGGCGGACCTCTTAAGGGGCCGTACACAAAAAATATATTTTCGTAGGTGGGTCTCTTAAGAATCCGTCTAAAGTCTGAGTTACCTCCTCCATTTTTCCCTCCCAACACTTCAAAATTTTTCATAATATCCTCATCTTCTCTCCATCTCTCTCACTTTCATTATTTCATCCTTATCATCTCCTCACCTCTCATCCCTCTCACCTCCTCTTCTCTCTCACGCAGACACCGCCCGGGACGGGCAAGAGCGGGCGCAGCACGTGGCGGTGGCCGGGAGCGGCGGCGCAGCCCCCAACTTCGAAAACGCCGGCGGCCGTCCCCACGCTCCCCCGGCGGCAGCGCGGCCCCCCAGCTTCGAAAACGCCGGCGGCCGTCCCCGCGCTCCCCCGGCGGCCGCGTGGCCCCCCAGCTTCGGAAGCGCGGGCGGCCGTCCCTGCACTTCCCTGGCGACGGCATCCCTTCCCCGCCTGGATCTACCGGTGGAGGCCCTCTATCCGGAGGCGGCACCCCTCCCGCCGCGCTTCCCCGCGCGAATCCGGCAGTGGAGAGGCAGTGGAGACCATGGGGAGGGGCGACGACGAGCTGCGGCGACGACGATGAGCAGCGACCTAGCTAGGGTTTTGACATTTTGTTTTTCGTGATTTCTATTTTTTTTGGTTTTTTATTTTTGCGTGCGGTCGACATAAATACCCGCACGTGAAAATCCGATTTTTGCATGCGGGTGCGCCAACCGTATGAAAAGATAACGATTTTTGCAGACCATCTAGGGCAGATGGGCTAGCCTTCCGCACGCGAAAATAGGTTTTGGGCCATCTGAAAAAACCCTATTTGTAGTAGTGGCGTGAGCATTGCAGTGTGATCACTGGAGCCTAACATTATGCAACTAACAGCATAAAATGAATGAAACAGTTTACACCAAGCTAATAAGAGTGTTTTTTTCATCCTTGAGGAGGTACCATGAGGTATGAGATACCATGAGGTACCGTTGTAATCTGACTGTTGGTTCATTAGGGGTATGATTGGGCTAAATAATTCATCAGTGAAGGATATCGATCATTGGCTAATCCAAACGGCACCGCCCACACCACCAATAGCGAGAGTTTGGGCGCAATCCCCTTCTCTCACATCGATCTCTCGCCGCTGCTGGCAACTCCCTGACCTCTCACATCGTCACATCGATGACCCCGATGCCGTAGTCGCATCTAGCATCCCGCTGTCGCCGTTGTGCCGCCGTCGCATCCACGAGGCAACTGCAGCCATCGCATCTAGCCCGCCACGGTCGCCGTCGCATCCGCCGCGACCGCCATCGCTACTGCCTGCAATGCCACGTGCGGTGAGAACGAAGAGATGCGAAAGAGAAGAAATGCGATGAGAGATCAATTCGAGCGAAAGAGATGACGCGTGTGGGATGCGAAAGAAAACGCGAAATTACAAATCTACCCTCCCACCCATGGTACTGCGTCAATCAAGGCGTGTGGTACCGCGCGATATGGACCAATTTCAACCATCCGATGTTGCCAGATCGACAGTCACGATTTGGTACTACAAACCCTCAAGGACAGTAAAAACTCTCAGGTAATAAAGACTAGAAGAATAATAAAATAATACTCTTAGGCCTTGTTCAGTTAAGCTTTCATATAAGGAGATTGAGAGGGATTTGAATAGAACTTATTCCATAACTATTGTGATGTAAAATTAATCCCCTCTAATCTCAAGATTAATCAAACAAGGCTTTAAGGTGAACATTTGTACCCGAATATAGAAACAGTGTGATCCAAAAAATCATCTCGTCTTTAACCTTCCGCTCCCTTCATCCATAGAAGCAATCCAGAGTTCCAGACGACTCCAAAATCAAAATCAGAGCACACGACAAAAAAAAAACTCACAAAAAAACGTTTCTGTAATAGAAGTCAGACAACCATGCAGTCCTGCACCCTGGAGCCATTTGAATTCTGGAAACTGGGAAATTTGGAATCTTTCGCCAGATAAACCGCCAAATTATTGCGCTGGAGCCTTGTGGAGAGAACTAGCCAGCGTTGCTCCATGCATTTCTCTCAGAGTAGCTTACATAACAAAAGCACCATTACAAACAGCAAGAGTATAATAAGCTCGAGCTTTACACGCCAGCATCCAATGCGCGCAAGTAAACAAACACCTCAAAGCGTGCGCACTCTACTGCGTGACACAGCTTTTAGCAGCCACGCGTGCAAAGATCCACGTAGGCACGTCCGCTTCGAATGGAGCAAAGGATTGGAGTCAGCAGCATCCACGTCAACTAGGCAAGCACGCTCCAATGCTCCATGGCGCCGAGAAGAAGAACGTATCGTCAGCTGCGCGGCGGCGCAACGGCGGCGACGCGGGCGGGGTTGAGCTCGAACCAGACCTGCCGGAACACCTTGACGATGCAGTCGTGGTGCTCGTCGGCGTTGAGCGAGAGGTAGCACGCCAGGAGCGTCTCCAGCTCCTCCGGCCGCCCGATGCGCTTGCTCGCGATCATCTCCACCATCGACGCGCGGAACTCCCGCTGCGGGTCGCTCGTCCGGCGCACCACCGCGAACCGCTCCAGCTCCGACACCGCCGCCGACGCCACGCGCCGCGGGGACCGCACGCGCACGGCGGCAGCCACCCGCGCGCCTGGAGTCCTCCCGGAGAACGACCGCCGCCCGCCGCCGCTGCGGCGCCGGCGCCGGCGGCTCCGAGGCCGCTTCTCCTCGTCCGTGTCGGACGGCAGCGGCGGCATCGTCTTCAGCACCGGGACGAACGGAGCAGGCACCGGGAGCGGAGAAGCGGCCCGGGAGAACGGGATGAGGTTGCGGAGGGTTTGGAGGTCCCGGTCGCCGCCGACAGAGAAATGGCGGCGGCGGTACAGCTGCCGCGCGGCCGCAGCCTCGGCGGTGTCGCCGTCGTTGCCAACCGAGAGGCGGCGCGGCGCCTGGTCAGCGGGCGAGGAATCCGCCAGGCTGCTCTGCGACGCCGCGCTCGAGCTCAAGCTCACGCTCGTGCTCGTGCTCGCACCCTTGAAGAAGCAAGAAGGAAATCCGCCAGTGGCAGCGGCGGCGCTCTTGTCGGCCGGCGCGGCAGGCTTCTGCTTAGCGGCAGCGGCACTGTTCTTGGCCGTGAGCTTCGAGAGCCATGCGAGCGGCGAGAAGGACAGGAAGGCCGCCCTTCTCTTGTTGCCCTTGTCCTCTTGCTGCTCGTGCTTTCGCTCTTCCTCTTGTGTGCGCTGCTGCTTCTCTCTCTGGTTGTCTCTACTACTTCTGAGCCCCCACTTCATGGCTCGCTTGCTACCACCCGGTTCTTGGTGTGTTTGTCTGCGTGAGTGTGTGACCTTGGAGTGTGAGGAGAGACGAGAGTGTTGCAACGCTTTTAAAGTGGGAGGTTTTTGGCGGCTAAGCGATGGACTGTGCAATGGTATGTGAGGTTCTGTGGTGTACATGTGCATGCAAGCCTTTTTTCCCCTTGTGCTGCTATTGGGACTTGGAGTTTGAACTTTGATGCGGGGGGCCATAGAGACGTAGTAGAGCTTTCCGGCGTGCCACAGCTATTAGGTGGGTGAAAAACTGAAGACAGCGGCTGCCCTTTTCATGGCACTTCTTTCTGGTTTCTTTGTTTTTCTGCCTGTGTGGGCTCTGGCTGATTGATTTCCGTGATTGGTGCTGATTTTTAAGCTCACGCTTGTGGCTCTGGCTGCCTGTTTGCGACGTTTGATTGATGTCTCACTTTTCTTAATTGGCCATCACAGATTAAAAAGGACTACTGTAGCGCAGTCCTCACTTCATGGTACTACTACGTGTATATATACTCCTATAGTGGTAGTGTAGTACATTTCCTTGTTGCAATGTTCCGAGATTTTTATGTTTAGTAGTATAGCTAGTAGTAGATCACTCTCCTCGTAGGTACTGCTAGTCTTTATAGCTCGTCAGATCCACAAGACTGGATCACTGCCTCACTGGATGTCCTTCAACGCCAGGCCAGTGCTTCCGGTGTGAAGTTGTCAGCGGTGCACTGTGGATTTCCACCAGAAATACAGTATCCAGAACCAGAACCCAGCGGAGTTCACAATTCCGGGAGACACCGAGAGAGGAGGAACCAGGCGTGAATGTGATCCGAACTTTTCCATGCGTGTGCATGGGTGCGTTTTTCTCATGCGGCTTGAGCAAACTCACACACAAGACGTCCTTTGCGTGCGTGCCCCGTGCTCAGCACGCCCGCGTGCGGCGTGCTGGCGCGCTGCGCCGCTAGCTGCCTTTCTGGCCGCTAGCTCCCGTTCACGAAGCGGCAGGCACCGCAGAAGAAGCGTCAGGCTCGCTCAGTGCAGGTCGGGGGGCAATCGGGACGCCGGGACGGCGACGAATTTCGCGGTAGCACAGAGGCTTTCGGCAATCCGACTGGGTAAAAAAGTCGCCGGTTGGCGGAAAGCTAAGCTACGAGAGGGAAAGAAGAAAAAAAAGGCCGTGATGGCACTGTGGTTGGTTGGTTGATTGGGCCCCTTCTACGATCGTGCCAACTTTTCGCCTTTTCCTTACGCTGCACGCTTACTGTTAACTTGTTCCTTTGCTGCCTCTCTGATGATGAGCAATTCAGCAGCAGTGGCAGCGAGCGCTGTGCCTCCTTGTTTGAACGAGCTCCCGCCATCTTATGGCTTCCTTTTTGTATCGGCGTTTGATCTTTTGGTGCACACTAGTAATTCTGTGTGGGAAGTGCAGTAAAGATTTTGCAACTTTCCTGTGTTGCTTTCTTGCATGAAGACATGAATAATTCTGTACAAACCGTTGCCCGGACAGTAAAGATATACAGTGCATGGACAGTGAGGTTCGAACCGATCGACGTGCTGCAAGCTGCATGAGGAATGTGTGCAGATATGCATCTTCGCCAGCTTGGTCCGGACTTCGGAGGGCATCAATGCATGTAGCTACCCCTGTTTCAGTCGTAAGTTCAAAAAACATCGTTGCTTTCTCCTCTCTTTTTTTCTGGCGTAGCAAGCTGTAGGCTCACTTTTAGCCATGTAGCGTGTCTGACGAAGAAAATGACTAAATGATGGGGGCCCTATTAGAGTACAACGTAACTTAAATTGCCGTCATAGGCAACTGTCCTTCCGTGCGTTTTTTACATGTTGAGAGCACAGTAGCATGGGCAGTTCAAAATTCACATATGAAATGGCACGTAGGTTGGTACCTCTGACAGAATTAGGGTGTACCCGCATGGCCTCTAGAGTTGCTAGCTGCTGTTCTTATCAAGAAGTTGAGGGTGTGCAGACTCCAGAAAGCAATGAAGGACACGTGAATTGCACGTCTAAAAATGAAAACAAACAAGTTGGGTCGATGAAACAAACGAGCTACAAGGCCCAGTTGGTCAGATGGGCTATATTTTAATTTACTACTTCAGCCCATTTACATCCGAGATTATAGTAGAGTAGTAGTACTCTTAATAATTATAAGTGGTCCTAGTACACATGTTGCCCACATGTAAAGGACCGAGAGATAATGTCAAGCCGCCCCGACAAGGTAACAGATTAAAAAACAGGGCTT
The DNA here is from genome assembly GCA_008326285.1 of Oryza officinalis. Lineage (NCBI taxonomy): Eukaryota > Viridiplantae > Streptophyta > Magnoliopsida > Poales > Poaceae > Oryza > Oryza officinalis. The sequence continues at coordinate 50,565,504 of BDMV01000001.1, read as the reverse complement.
TGCCCCCCAATAATACAGCCTCACCGACAAAATAATCCGGTCTTACCGAAGCCCTTGACTGGAGATTTTGCTTTTAAAAGCACGCGTATCTTTGACGTTTCCGGGATATGCATGGAGATGGAGCCATGACCCATGAGCCCATGAACATGCATGCAGTCATCAAGATCTTCAGGCGTTCTAGACTGGGGAAGGCATGGCGTGTGGCCACGCCGTCACGTTTTTCGCACTTATATCTCTAGCGCGACATGCCGTGGCCCGTGGCTACTGTATCCCGTTTATTATATAGCTTTTCTCTTAGGATAACCAGCTTGCATCAGAGGAGCTAGCAACATAGTTAAGACCGGACGACAAAAAAATTTGCTGACGATCGATAAATTTTTACATGTGTTAGTAACAACATTGACAGCAAAACCTGAACAATCGCCCAATCCGTCCGAAAGGTAGCTCCGCCGCTGATTAGAGCCCCTTGAAGATGATATATTTTTCTTATTGATTTTTGAGAAACCCTCATAAATTAATAGCTCCATAAGGAGGACTGGTGCACATCTTAATTTGACTTTACCGCCGGATAATGAAACCTTTTGTTGTGATTTGTTTGTTAGTACTGTATCCGTATCAAAATAAACAAAACTAATACGAGATGTCATACTATCTAGATTTGTGATAATAGAATGTGTGATATTCAATATTAGGTTTTTATTTTAGAACGAAAAAGTATTAAGGTATTTTTATTTTTTAAATATAACTTATATTTTTTTAGATTTATAATATATAAATAGGAACGATCAAACATTCTATTCAAAAGCTAACAGCGTCACGCATGTAAAACAACAGTGGGAGTAGTATTTTTTTTCCCTCTTGGATAACCGGATATGTGAATGCAATACCCTGACCTTGCAACATATAACTCCATGAAGATGAGGGACTTCTTTTATTTTTTATTTTCGAGAAACCCTCAGAAAACAGCTCCATATGAGAAGGACTGATGCGCATCTTTGACTTGTAGCCTCGATTTGATTTTCTCAGCAGTATATTTTTGGACAGGAAAAAGAGTTCAAGATTTCGAGCTAGCAACTTGCACGAACGAAATCATCAGGTGTAAACAAAATCTCCGGTATACTCATTAAGAATCCGACCCGTCGAGCGGCGCCTATCCGCAATTCCGCACCAGATGTGCGCGTCGGTGTCTTATCGCCGAGGCCGGGCGGCCCAAGTGAATCCCCATCCCCAAGCTGGCCGCTGAAGCCGTCGCGCGGGGGCCGGCCGGCCTCCCCTGTTCGCTCGCGCCGCGACAGCCGCTGCTTTCCGCTGACGCCGACGGCGGAGACCGCGCGCTGGATGGACTAGCGTACGTACGCCGGTCTCCCAGAATCGCGATCTCTTAGCCGTATCCGCCATACATGCCGGACGCCACAGATCGATGAAGTGCGGGCCGCAGGGTGTCGTGTTCGTTTGGGGGATCGAGCCAAAGCCAATACAATACCGGCGGCCGCAGATGAGCTACTAAGGGTCAAGATCAAGGAGTTCGGGGACACGACTCACGAGTACACGACACGCAGGATCGTCCACCTGCGATCTGCCCGCGATCGTGTTTCGGATCTCACTTGATTTTGTACCGGTTTGGTGTGTGTGCGTCGGCTTCCCCTGTCACTCGCGGTGCTCATATGGAGGTTTAGACTCGCGGTGATATTTGGTCTCAGTTGATGTGTGGTTGTCTGTAGTAGTTAGTGGTAGAAAACTGCACGTATCTTTCGCCGAAAAGGTGAGAGTGTGGCTCCTGTTGTCCTCTACTTATCCAATGATGATACGTTATGAGATCATACGTCGATGCGTCGATGGAGCCAGTTCAAAATTGGATTCGTTCGGATAACTATATCAGTTGGCCTCGGTCGCCTTAAAAAACGAAAAAATCCAGTCGATTCCAAACCATTCAATCCATGACGTGTTGATATATTTGATATCAATATATATTAATTGATATCAGCAATGCTTTAGTGACAACAAAGTAATCAGTATTGAGATACTAAGTATGATCGTTTTCTGAATTGTAGTATCATACTATCGAGAAACTATTGTAGGATCAGGACATTATCAAGTTTTAGAAAATACATATTTTTATATAAAATATATAATATGCTGTATAAGTTTAAAGCATATAATATTGGTTTTGATAAATTAAATTGATTTTTATGTAAACTTGAGTATATTTATTCATAGTATTTTCAATCCACCTTATTTTAAATAATATTTGGTATGATGGTAAGGATCGTAGTATCGAGATACTACCTAAGATTTTGTAGGATCGTGTAGAAATGAATAGTAAGATCGATATAGTATAAAAATGAGGATACTAGGTGAGATCAGTATCGTTTCGACTTGATAGGATAGTAGTATTATAAGATACTAGGATATGGATCAGGATACTAACAACCTTGATGACAACTAGGCAATATACAAGCCATGCCACACATGAAATTTGATTTTTAAAATTTATTTTAAATCAATCTGGGTGTTTTCCATTGCTTCTTTTCTAGCCATAGCTGGTAAGCCGCTAAGGATATAATCATAAAACCGTACGGCTCAAGATTAGGGTTTATCAACATAGAAAAATGTTTCATGGTTATAAACGGATGGCCGCTATGGTATTTTTTAAAAAACAAATCATATAAAAAAATTGTGAGGTTTCATATTGATATAGCAAGAAAAATTTACAAAACAATAACCATAAAAGACTATAATCATGAAAAAAACAAATAAGTCACGCTACATGCCTACAACACAAGCCCCGTTGTTGAGAAATAAAAAGGAGTGCGACAACCCAACACACTTAACTTCATCCACAACTTTAATTTGGGATAGAGAGATAGAGGGCGTGAGAGAAGAACAGATTCGCTCCCCACAAAACCAATGTGAGGTTTCATATTGATATAACAAGAAAAATTTACAAAACATAACCATAAAAGACTATAATCATGACAAAAACAAATAAGTCATGCTACGTGCCTACAACACAAGCCCCATCGTTGAGAAATAAAAAGGAGTGCGACAACCCAACACACTTAACTTCATCCACAACTTTAATTTGGGATAGAGAGATAGAGGGCGTGAGAGAAGAATGGATCCGCTCCCCACAAAACCCGCCAACGTGACCATCTTACGTTGCCTAGGGCGCCATCACAGGAGGCTAGGGCTGCTATAGTATATATTAGGTTATACTTGCTAATAACCTGCATAACCACACGTTCCAGTTGTGAAGACAAAATAAAAAGCGTACAATTGACTGGAGGACATTGGATATATTATTTTATTATTTTTGGCCAAAAGTGAAGAGATAAATTTATTAAAGGCGATATTGCCCCTGGTTACCAGCCGCATCTAACCCAACTTGGTTTGATGAAGACAACGACGACTAAGCCGTTGACGACAAGGAGGGTTAGGAGTTAGTTGTTGATGTTGGAATTAATACATGGGACTCAGCCCTTTCAAGATTTATTCTTTGAAGAATTACAAAAGCCTACCTAATGAGAAGGCATGCATGTAGGGATGAAAACGGATCGGAAACAGACGAAAACTAGCTTTATCGTATTCGTTTTCATATTTTTTTTCGGAATCGGAATTGAAATCAAAAACCCGGATACGGAAATGGAATTGAATATTATCGAATACAGATACGGAGCGAATACGAAACGGAACGAATACGGTAATGAATATTTGTTGGGATATATAAACCCCTCAAATTGAGCCTCAATCAAGGAAGAGATATCACTTGTTATTTTATGTCAACATCTCCAAAATTTATATCGTCAGTTTTGTAGGTGATCCTACAACCGTATGTGAAAATCGATTTTCATGACAGTTTCCCTAATTAAGGGGCCGACATGTAAATATGATTATCCACTTACTAGTCCAAGATCTCTTACTTTATATATAGCTTACTTATCATATCACTTAACAAGTTTTTGTTGTGTAGATTGAAAATGCTATTTATTTTATTTCACATCTTCAAAACTTGTAATGTTTGTTTTACATTTTAAATGTTTTCAAATACAAATATCATAAACTACAAAATGGTAGATCTTATTGAGCTCTACAACTTTGATATGGAGCACGTCTCCATCCGATGTCATTTGAATTGAAGATCTAAGATTTTGTGAAAACAAATATGATATTTCATAATGAATATTTAGACCCTTAAATGATCTCAAATAATAAAATTATCAGCAACAAAGTTGTAAATCTCGTCGAGCTCTACAATTTTGATATAAAGTTTTTCTTTATCTGATTTCATGTGAAAAAGTTATGTATATATACGTGTTTTTCTGAAATTAATCCCTGTATGGATATCCGAAAAAAATTCTCGGATAGTTTCCGACCATTTTCCGATTCCGATGGATAGTGCCCTTATTGTATTCGTTTCTATTTCCGAGAAAAAAAATCCGAATTCGTTTTCGAATCCGAAATTATCCGACCGAATCTATCCGATTCGGTTCGGACGAACGGAAATTATCCGTACCAGTTTTATCCCTACATGCATGGGATGTTTAATACAATCTTGTCTATTCTAGAAGAGGGAGACCTTCTTAAAGGAGAGTGCTCTCCTAACCACTTGAATCATGTGTGGTGGAAAGAACTAGAGAAACACGCACAGACTTGCCTTGCCTGGCCAGGCCAGGCCAGGGCAGACGGCGCGCGTATGCGACATGCATGTGAAAGGTCTGCTAAAATTGATTCCTCACCCTCGCGCAGACGCGGCTTCCTTTTGTCGTTTTTTTTTGCTGTGAAATTCGGTGTTTGTTTTTGGAAACCTAGTTTTTTGAAACACACCAAATAATCTGGTGCGTGGAGCATCGTGGAATCCAGATAAGTTACGCGCGACTTGTTCGGTTCGGTTACACGGAGTGCAGATCGTGTAGACGTCTTGATCACACATCTTGTTATCTCTATAAAACTGAGTCGTCGCCTCGTCGCAACACACATGAAAAGCAATCTAGGGTTTTGCCTCCTCCTCTGTACTACGCTGTCACTCGTAGTCTACTCCGTTTTGCTTGCCGATGTGCACCGGCGGTCGAAGAGCAGGTCTTTGAAACCTTCGCCTTCAATGTCCTGCATCGAGAGAAGGCGGCAATAAAGTTTTTGAGAAACGCTTCGTGGGACTGCTAATTGGTCTTCCACAATGGCTGGTCTTCCACAATGGCTCGTCTTCCTCTACGCTCGAGGACTACGCGCCGACGACAACATCCGACACCGCGTGTTGTTCCTGCGGTGCGTGCTTCTCCTCATCAACCCAATCCACATCAGAACCAAAATCCTCAGTACTTGTTCACCATGTTCCGTCTATTCGATCTATTCATGATTTATTGTCTAGTTTATATGTTTATTTAGATTGTATGATGTGGTTATGTTAGTTTGTATGTTCGATGTCATGATTTATATATGGAATAAATTAAATTAGTATGTCCTTATATTTTTATTAGTTTATGTTACAGTGTTACCGATGTAGAACTAGACCACTCAGGTTAGATGCGGCTGGCAACCAGGAGCAGTCTTAATTTTTTTAAATTTTCTTCTTCATTATTTTATAAAAATGATAAAATAATGTGTTTGGTGTCCTTCAAACAATTATACGATCATTTGGTATTTCTTAGCAGTAACACGATCTTACATAATCTTACATTATCTCTTAGCTAATTACATAAATTTTTAAATGTTCGATAATAAATTTTATTATTTTCATATTACGGTCTAGCTAATTACATAAATTTTAAATGTTCGATAATAAATTTTATTATTTTCATATTATGGTCTTGCCTATATGTTTTAATACATGTTTGGGACATGTAGATAAAGAAACGACCCTATCATAAGCAAAAAGCTGTTTCATGGAAACGGCGATCTTTCGGAAAAGGATGAGGCAACTGCTTTACCCAGATGCTAGTCTTCTTTTTTTTCTTTTTACCAGACGCAGCTATGCAAGCGGATCCGCAGGCCGCAGTCTCTCTTTTTTTTGAGCTCTAGCTCTTGGGAGCAGCAAGAGCAAAGGAGATACAATAAAACTACATTAGAAGTACGAATCGCACGAAGTGGTCAGGCCCGGCCTTGTGGCTTGGAACCTGCAGGATTAGTGCAAATAGTGCTAGCACAGCTGATCAGCTCACAGCCGTAGATCCAATCTTTCCCCTCAAAGTTCCAAACTAATTAGCTAAAGTACATCATGATTTGTACTTAAAACAAAAGAATCAACGTATGGACCCAACTGCAAAAGACCTCGCAAATGCGCTGCTGTTTGGTGGCGCACTGCTGTGTGTAGCACCACACCGGCACGGGTAACGCAAAGCGCGACGGATCGAGAATGGGCGCCGAGCCGCCGAGAAGCAACCGGCTGCTGCAACAAAGCGCCATCCACCGAACGAACCCTTTCGATCCACCGCCGCACGGGAGCCCCGCGCCATGAGGGCTTAAAAGCAGTAGCCCTCTGGCAACGGAGATATATTCAACCTCAGGAGAAAGCTAGATAAAACGTGCTACACGTACGAATCGCGTATCGAGTAGCTTTCAATTGGTCATAAGGATACGGATTTGCCGGTCCCCTGTCGATTGGTACGGGCCAGGGAAGAGGAAAATCAAAAGCTGTGTAAAAAACGCAAGTATGCAACTTGGCTTTGGCTACAAGTTCGTCATTCTAGTCAATTTGCACCATTGATTAGGAGCGCGGAGGCGGCAGGATGCATAAGATGTGATTCGTCCATATCCGGATAATTTGCCCTGTTTAGTTTCAAACTTCAAACTTCAAAATACATCACATCGAATGTTTGGACACATGCATGAAGTATTAAATGTGGACGAAAAAAAAAACTAATTACACAGTTTGCGTGTAAATTGCGAGACGAATCTTTTGAGCCTAATTGCACCATGATTTGACAATGTGGTGCTACAGTAAACATTTGCTAATGACGGATTAATTAGGCTTAAAAGATTCGTCTCGCAGTTTACAGGCGGAATCTGTAATTTGTTTTGTTATTAGACTATGTTTAATACTTCAAATGTGTGTCCGTATATCTGATGTGACCTGATGTGACGTTTTTTTTCAAAATTTTTTTGAAACTAAACACGGGCAATTATTCAGGATATACCCCCAAATTGCTGGTAGTGGCATGCATTGCTTTTATATCTATTTCTCCTCATATTCCTTCTATATTTTCCTCCCTATGGTTGGATATGTTTTTCCATGTTAGTATTTTCCTTTTTCTTAGAAAAAACAGATACCAGTGCAGCTATGCTATCCAACACGAAGCCAGCTATCCCAAATATTAGCACCAAAATGGCAAAACCCACCAGATACACAATTAAATTAACCACCTAATCTCGTAAAGTCGATTTCACCTTCGTGCACGCACGTGGAGTATTTGCCACACCAAACAAGAAAAAGATAAGGAGGACTCCATACATGAGCAGTTGAGCACACTGCTACTACTCATAGTTTATTGCCTGACCCGAAAACAGCTCAAAGACACGGACAGAGTCTCAGAAAACCGACCGATCATCGCTCGCTGCTGGACCACGCAACCTAACCGTCCTTGCCCAAGAAACATGCTAAACACAGGCAGCTACTACCAGCCTGCTGGCTTTGCATATGTTTAATGCTTTCTTTCCTTCCGGATGCGGAGGGAGCTGACTCGGAGCCTACGCGACGCACCGCCGGCCCGGTCTCCATTGACGCCTCGGCGCGCCGCGCCGCGCGCGGCGACTTGCCATGCACGTGGCGCAACTGTTCGCTGCCCAGGGCTCGGCTGGAGCCCTGGTCAACACGACGACGGTTGCTTGGGGGCGGGGCGTCCGGCGGCAACGACCGTGAGCGTGCGACCTTGCCGGATTGGTAAAAAACGAAGTCAAGCGTGCGCGGCCCTTGGGTGGTAATGGAATAATATTGTCATTTGATTTCGGACAAGGAAAATACTTAGAAAGGAGTGTTGCTTGGATTGCTCGCCTACTTGTTAACCGCTAGCGCTTGTTCTAGGATGACCACTTGGATTAATAATTTTGTAGTAGATCGTACTGTTCAGGTATGAAGACAAAGACAACCTCCAACTTGTTCATAAACAGCTACTTGCAGCTTGTTGGGTGTGGACGAGGGGGGCATTGGCTGTAACGGAATACAGAATCTGGTAAGCCTTTTGTCATCCGTAAGAAATCCAATTGAGTAAGACGTGCGAACACAAGGGTACAATTTACAGTGTTTAGGCTCAAAATCTGTACGTACCGAGACATTTGTCTCATTTTCATACGCATGTGTCTGCACTCTGCAATCGAGTTCATCTATAGTGCGACTGCTCAATCGGAGAATATTCCACCGGGCAATATCAGTGAAAAAAAAATTCGAAATATTAGAGATTAGAGTACATCGACATATTCGTAGCAATCAATTTCACATAAATTTAGTTAAGATCATATGAAGACCATATCTGGAAAATTCACATAAATTTGAGTAGCAATCAGTTCATTTTTACTACTAGTACGGCTTTTAAAGTTAGAGAAGCGTCCGTATTTTCGAAACATACAGTAGACGGGATTAATGCTAGCAGAGGAGAAGGCCCACGCACCAAACGAAGTCATTTCCCGCGCGTCAGACCTGACGTCAGACGACGATCAGCCACGTGGCACACAGTGCACCCGACACGACGAGAAAACGAGGGAAACATCCAAATGAACCCCCGGAACAGTTAGAATTCCCAACTGTTTTCAGAACAACCGATGGCCCCATGAAGCGGCACGGGCAGCGGTCAAATCCTGGCCGTCTATCCAGTACGCGCCGTCGGGAAGAACCCTTATCCGAGCCGTTCATGACGTGGGCCTCGGAAAAGAAGGTGGGGCGCGTGACGCCAGCTGGCATCGGAGGGGGGCAAACCGCAACCTTATCCTCTCTGCCCGACGCGTCCTTCGCCCCTGGACCCGGTCCACCAAGGCCCGCTCACACCGACATATCGGGGCCCATCTCTGTCAGTGGGCAGGCGTCCACGGGAGGCGGAGCCCAACCCTGGAGAATATACGGGCGTGTCCTCCCCAACCTCTCGCCTCCAGTTGCATTTCCCATTTCGATTCGAGACTCGAAAACCCACCACCTCTCTCTCTCCAGTCTCTCCCTCTCGCTCGCTCGCTTGCCCGCCTCGGCTCGCCGTGCGTCTATCAGATCAGATCAAAGCGCGCACCAACTCCTCTCTAGGGTTTGGTAAAAACCTCCATTTCCTTCCTCCGTGGATCGAAGGGGGCTAGGGTTCCGATCGAGAGGGGAAGCTTTCGGTGCTCGTTTCAGCCATGATGTCGCGGTCGTACACCAACCTTCTCGATCTCGCGGAGGGGAACTTCGCGGCGCTGGGCCCGGGAGGCGGCGGCAGGCGGAGGTCGGGGTCGTTCGGGCTGAAGCGGATGTCGCGGGTGATGACGGTGCCCGGGACGCTATCGGAGCTGGACGGGGAGGAGGACTCGGAGCACGCGGCGACGAACAGCGTCGCCTCCGACGTGCCCTCGTCGGTGGCGGGGGATCGAGTCATAGTGGTATCCAACCAGCTGCCCGTCGTCGCACGCCGCCGTCCCGACGGCCGCGGGTGGTCCTTCTCATGGGACGACGACTCGCTGCTCCTCCAGCTCCGCGACGGCATTCCCGATGAGATGGAGGTGTTTTTCGTCGGTTCCCTCCGCGCCGACGTCCCCGTCGCCGATCAGGACGAGGTCTCCCAGGCGCTGCTCGATCGCTTCCGTTGTGCTCCGGTATTCCTCCCCGACCCCCTCAACGAAAGGTTTTACCACCGCTTCTGCAAGCGCCACCTATGGCCTCTGTTCCACTACATGCTCCCTTTCTCCTCCTCCGCGTCCCCGAGCCCCTCCTCCTCCTCCTCCCCCTCATCCTCGTCCGGCAGTGGCCGCTTCGACCGCGGCGCGTGGGAGGCCTACGTGCTCGCGAACAAGTTCTTCTTCGAGAAGGTCGTGGAGGTCATCAACCCAGAGGACGATTACGTATGGGTTCACGACTACCATCTCATGGCGCTGCCCACCTTCCTTCGCCGCCGCTTCAACCGCCTGCGCATCGGTTTCTTCCTCCACAGCCCCTTCCCCTCGTCGGAGATCTACCGGACCCTCCCTGTTCGCGAGGAGATCTTAAAGGCGCTGCTCAATTGTGACCTTATCGGATTCCACACTTTCGACTACGCCAGACATTTCCTCTCTTGCTGTAGTAGGATGCTGGGAATTGAATACCAGTCAAAGCGTGGATACATTGGGTTAGATTACTTTGGGCGGACCGTTGGGATCAAAATCATGCCGGTGGGAGTTCATATGGGTCAATTGAAGACGGTTCTGAGCTTGCCCGACAGGGAATGGAGGGTCTCCGAGCTGCAGCAGCAGTTTGAGGGGAAGACTGTGTTGCTCGGTGTGGATGATATGGATATCTTCAAGGGTATCAACTTGAAGCTTCTTGCCTTCGAGAATATGTTGAGGACACACCCCAAGTGGCAGGGGCGGGCAGTGTTGGTGCAAATTGCTAATCCGGCCCGTGGAAAGGGTAAGGATCTGGAAGCCATCCAGGCGGAGATTCATGAGAGCTGCAAGAGGATTAATGGAGAGTTTGGCCAGTTAGGATACAGCCCTGTTGTCTTCATTGACCGTGATGTGTCAAGTGTGGAGAAGATTGCCTACTACACAATAGCAGAATGTGTGGTGGTGACTGCTGTGAGGGATGGGATGAACTTGACACCATATGAATATATTGTCTGTAGGCAGGGGTCTGACTCCACATCAGATGTGAATGGACCGAAGAAGAGCATGCTGGTGGTATCAGAATTCATTGGGTGCTCACCATCTCTGAGTGGTGCTATCCGGGTTAACCCATGGAACATAGAGGCAACCGCAGAGGCACTGAACGAGGCCATATCAATGTCGGAACAGGAAAAACAACTAAGGCATGAGAAACATTACCGTTATGTCAGCACCCATGATGTTGCTTATTGGTCGAAAAGTTTCATCCAAGATTTGGAGAGGGCTTGCAAGGACCACTTTAGGAGGACATGTTGGGGCATCGGGTTGGGGTTTGGTTTTAGGGTGGTGGCCTTAGATCCTCACTTCACAAAGCTTAACATGGATTCAATTGTTATGGCTTATGAGCGGTCAGAGAGCAGGGCTATATTTCTTGATTATGATGGAACATTGGTGCCACAGACTTCCATCAGTAGGACACCTAGTGCAGAAGTTTTGAGGATCATCAATACCCTGTGCTCAGATAGGAGGAACAAAGTTTTTCTTGTCAGTGGGAGACGCAGGGACAAATTGGGAGAATGGTTTTCCTCTTGTCCAGATCTGGGCATTGCAGCAGAGCATGGTTACTTCTTAAGGTATGACATTTCATTTTGATATTTTTTTCGTCCTTATGTGCAAATGGTGGGAATAAGAGTGAGTATTTCTTACTAGCATGGCTTGTAAGGATAAATGATGCAATTTATGTTCTGATCTTGAAAGAAATACTGTTCATGCTAGTTTGATGATTAGTCACTACCAGTCACCGGACTTAGTATTTTATTCCTTAACTAGAGAGAGGCGCAGAATACATAAAGATAAGAATACACCCTTAATAATATATCTATGGATTGTGCGGAAAGTGTGGTTGTACCTTGCTTTGTCTGTCTTAGCATGCCTATCGTTGATGTTATGGGATTTCCTTTGCACTTGATGATTTTGTCTTGATAGTTTCCTCATCTTGGAAGATACAAATAACAACTCCAGCTCAACTTGAAGATCTCAGTGGGCATGGAAACTTTTAGTTACACTGTCTCAGGAATGCAGAACAATGAAATGTGCTGTCTTTAATCATATGCAGGTGGACTAGAGATGAAGAGTGGCAAACATGTACCCAGACCTCAGACTTCGGGTGGATGGAAATGGCCAAGCCAGTGATGAATCTGTATACAGAAGCAACTGATGGATCTTACATTGATCCCAAGGAAAGTGCTTTGGTGTGGCATCACCAGGATGCTGACCTGGGATTTGGATCCTCCCAGGCAAAGGAGCTACTTGATCATCTGGAAAGTGTACTAGCAAATGAACCAGTTTCTGTCAAAAGTGGCCAGTTCATTGTTGAAGTCAAACCTCAGGTTGGCTCGTCTGTTTAATTTCTCAAATACCTTTCTCAACTTATTTTTTATCGCTAAATTTCTCTGAACGAATTTTCTATTTGAGTGATAATTTTTGTCTTTTGATCCTAGAGGGCACATTTTATATTGTATTTTAATTTGTCCATAAACTAAAGTTGTTCCATTACCATGTGTCCTCATTTCTGTCCCAGATAAGTTCTGCTGCATACTGAATATTTATTCCTTTTGTTTTCGTTATGTTAATACTGCAGGGAGTAAGCAAGGGAGTAGTAGCTGAGAAGATACTCGTTTCAATGAAGGAGAGAGGAAAGCAGGCTGACTTTGTATTATGCATTGGTGATGACAGGTCGGATGAGGACATGTTTGAAAACATTGCTGATACCATTAAAAAGGGTATGGTTGCTACAAACACATCATTGTTTGCATGCACTGTGGGACAAAAACCAAGCAAGGCCAAATTTTACCTGGATGATACGTTTGAAGTGGTCACCATGCTGAGCGCACTGGCAGATGCTACTGAACCAGAACCTGAGACTGAGCTTGCCGATGAGTTTGACGAACTGGCCGTGTCTGTCTCCTCAGTTGATATTGATGATGAACAAACATCCAGTGATAGACTGATCGGAGGATAGTAGTCAAGGTTGCTTATATCCGCAGATTGTCATGATTGATTCAACCATCTCTATACAATTTTTGATGAATGTGAAAGCTGGGTACTCAAAGAATGACTAACACCAGGGCCTACGAATTCTCCAGAGTGAAGTACCGTGGAGTGCTCGATTCTCCACTGGGGGCAAAGCCCACATCCATATGTCCATAGCTGACTTTACTTTTCTTTGCACGTTTCTATTTTATCTTTTTCCATATCAAGTAAAATGGAAAGCTTCACGGAAGGCGAGTGAATGTATGGCTTGCACATGAGAAAGTTAGTCCACGTGCAACTTGTGATGATGTGATCCCGCATTAACGCGTTACGCGGTGCATTCTTTTTTGAACTCTTGAGGTAGTAGCAAATGTGAATGAGGTTTGTGCTCGTTTGATAGCCTCGTTACGGCTTTCCTTACTCTGATAGCTGTACTCCAGGCCTCCACGGTTTGCACTTTATTTTTCTTCTGTTTGGAAATGCTTATACTGAACATAGCATTGCATACGAAGTGCCCGTGCTGTGCAACGCTTGTTGAAAAGATATATACGCACACAATACGAAGTTCTACTGTTTCACTCCTTACATGTAATGTGGGTAGTGGGTACGCAGGCATCCTGATGCAGCGTTTGTGTAGGTCCATTCGTAATTTCGTAGTACCACAGTGCAGGTAAACATTCGGTTGCAGCCTTTCAAATCAGGTACAGAAATTAGGACCACTTTCACCAGCCTTTCAGAATTCAGATCATGTGAAGTGATTTTAAAAGCTCTCAAAAGGCCTTGAAATCAGCTCCGATTTACCTATGAAATTAAGCTCATCAGGGAGCTTGTGTTGGAGTAGGCAATAGGACAACCATATGTTGAGACAGAAAGCAGCTGAAGGACAAACACAGGCACACAAATCCGTAAGGGGCACAATATGAAGAGTGAAAAAATGAAGACCAATCCTTATGTGCACTTGAACAAGGTATTGTAGCAAACGATCAAGCATAAATAGAATATGTAACATTTAACCAAACTTTGAGAAATATCTTAGAGATCATGCACAATAGTATCAGAAAGTTTCAATTGACCAAGGATGAATGTATGATACATTACGGTACATGATGGAAAAAATATGGTACACTGCGAAATAGATGTTAGTCAACATATCTCACTGAGGAAGGCACCAATGTCAGCGTTCCTGAATTAATAGTTTTTCATCTACAAAAAGGGAAAAAAATGCTGTCAGGTTTTCTCCGTTGAAGTGAGATGTCCAAGTTTTTCAGTTATCTGCTCAACGTTCTTTTTGCCCCACCAAAGATGTTGTCTATCTCCTGATTTCATCTCATCCACTTTGTTTCCTCCATCTCGCCGTTCTGATTGAGCCTCCTGATGTGCATCTGATGACCCAGGCTGCTCGGTAAGAAACTGCTGCCAAAAGCCATCGTTTGCACCAGGTGTGACAGCAAGAGGCTCCTCAGCAGGTTGATCTCTTGATGGACCAGTTTCTGTAACAGCAGGTTCTGAATTAACATCTATTTCAGAAACCTTCGTTCGTGTATCTACATGAGAACGCATTTGAGGACTTGGAGGACTTTCTGCACAGCTGGTGGACTCTGCTACATCACGAGAGGAGTGTGAATCTCCTGCACCAGCTGAAGAAGTACGCATCCTTGTTGGAGGTGATGAAACACGAGGATCACTTTCACCAGGTGAATGGAGCTCTGTGAGAACAACAGTTGAAGAAGGGCCCGGGACACCATCATCATACGAAATATCATTACCAAATTCTTCACTTGCTTCTCGAAGGAAATTCTCTAATGAGTTCAAGGATGATTCCATCTTGTCAAATGATTCTCTGTAAAATGCCTGAGCTGGTGAGTTGCTCAGGTCACATGGCATGATCTGGTTGTCCTGAGTATTTGCATCCTCATGGAAGGAGATAGGTATTGGCAGTCTCCTCTTCTTCCTATGATGATCTTGCTGCTGTACAAAGCTAGAAAGAAATCCTGGTGCCTTTACAATCTCTCTGATGTAAGATATCAGATTCCTCTGCTGATCTTCCACAACAAAGAGCTTCTCTTCCAAAGCCTGCATTCGTTTCTCCAAGTTAAGTTTCTTCAACGTATTATTTTGAAGCTCTGAGGACAGTGCTGCATTATCGCACTTGAGCCTCTCGATTTCATCCTCATAGTCCTTCCTTTCATTGTCTGTTAATGGTCCGGCACCCTGGCCATGTGATGAATGGCTGAATATAGGTTTGCGCCTATGTATATTTTTCAACCGGTGCCGCTGACCTCTCATGAAATCCTCATTCGCAAATTCCCATTGCTCTGGATCTACTTTCCTAAAACCCTAAATAAGAACAAAAGGGTATCCTCATTAAAATAGCATCACTCAAGCACCAGCAGGGGAAAAATTCATACATGATCGAGGCTAGAAAAAATCATGCACTGCAACTAAAAGGAATGAACTGTACCGGGTAACTTTGCTTCAATTCTAAAATCAGTTTGGCGATTTGACATAGATGTGGACACACATTTATTTCAACCTCACTCGCCATTATCAAACATTTTTGTGTCAACCATTTGCACAATTCAACCGGATCAAGAAGACAATAACATTGCAGTAAGCTGGTTGAATTTTCTTGGCTAGAACAAGAGTTGACCTTGGTTATTATTCACAAGTACTATGTCTTAAGATCCTCAAAATGGACACAATCTGCTATACTAGCAATCAAGGAAATACTTACAAAGTATTTTCGGCTGAAACTAATAAATCCTAAACAGGAGTAATTACAGCAAAGGACTCGCCCAATTCTAAATCCGGCGTTCCTACCCAGCTCACAGGCGCCGGCGGGCGCGCATTACGACCAAGCCCCAATTCAAGCATCAGCGGCAGAGCAGATGAAGACTGAAAGGCACACATGAGGTTAAGACTAAGAGACGAGCTCCCTTACATAGGTGTTGAGCTGTCGCACGAAGCTGGAGAAGTTGTTGTGCTTGAAGTACTTGGGGAGCAGATCCCGGCAGAACTCGGGCTGGTTGGCGACGACGAAGCTGGTGCCGGCGGGCGTCCACGCCACCACCGCGTCCGTCGCCGTGTCGTCCACCATCTCGTACGTCTTGCTCAGGAACGGCGGCAGCGACCCGCCCCCGCCGCCCCCCTCCATCACCACCACCACCAGCTCCTCCTGCGGCGGCGGATCAGGCTCAGCGCCGGTGATCGGAGGACTAGGGTTGCCGTCGGGGTCGGGGCCCCCCTGCGAGGCGGCTTGCTTGGTTGGGGGTTTGGTTGGTTGCGAGGAAAAATCCCTCTCGGATTGGCGAAATTTTCCAGAAGGCGAGAAGCGTTTAGACGAGGCGGTGGGGAGGGGAAGGGATGGTACTGGAGGGTAACTGGCGGGAGGGAGGAGTTCAGCTGTTCAGGTGGGGTCGCGAAGGACGAGCGACCGGACGGCGTCCGGTGCGCCGTGCGCGGTTTGGTTGGGGTGATTGGGTTGGGTTAGGTAAGCAGTGACGCGCTCTCGAATGAATCTCGCTGAATTTATAGGCGACGACCCGGGCACTCAGGGATCTACTAGTCTCGCTGCCATGCCGCCTGTTCAATCTTCAATGCTCATGTTCTCGCAACTACATGGTACAATACAAGGTGTTACTTGAGCACATGATTGGTACTGTCAACTGTGTGCGTTTTTTTCGTTATATGGAAGATAAATACGGAGTGTAATCTATACTATCTATATATCTATATGTCTATATAGTTGATGCCCATTAACTCCTAAAGTTTAATATATAAGTGTGTCACATCATCACTCACTAGCAATTATTATTTAGAGTATTTTAAATCATATGTAAATATGTTACATCATCACCCACTATAAATTATTATTCAGAATATTTTAAATATCATGTAAACATGATATACCATTTACAATTTTGTTATATTTTTAGAACTCAATATATAAACAATGTCAAATTATTATCTTCACATCATTTTCATATTATTTAAACATATATATTTATCATTTCTATAATATATAACATACATTTATTCACATATCTTGCGGTAGAGCGTAGATAATCAACTAGTTAATTAACATATCTACACCAGGTATTAAGAGAGGTGATGAACTGTTGGATAGACTTAGGGTGTGTTTGTTTGTATGAGTTGGGAAGAAATTCTCTCCGCATGAAAAATAGAACAACTCATTAGCACATGATTAATTAAGTATTTACTAATTTTTTTTTGAAAAATGGATTAATATGATTTTTTAAAACAACTTTCATATAGAAACTTTTTATAAAAAACACACCGTTTAACAGTTTGAAAAACATGCACGCGAAAAACGAGTGAGATGAGTTGGAAACTCACCCCCAACGAACAGAGCCTTAGAAACATCTGATGCCCATTTAAAAAAAGGAACACTTTTGCCCCCAAACAGTGACACATTGATGCTCATCTCGGGTCAAACTTGCACTAAATTGGATATGAAAATATCGGAATGCTTAAAATCGTACGGTATTAGGTACATGATATGTAATCAACAAGAACTATGACTTAGAAACACAAACTTTTGAAGGAAGTAAATTACAAAAAAAATTTACACTCCATTCCCCAGACAGACGGATGCATCACATTCCAAAGATTGGACAAAATCTCCAGGGGAGGAATTTACGTGAGATTGTTATGTCTTTCTGAGTCTCCACGCGAACTCTCTATTTCTCAGACTTCTGTATTCTTTTATCCTTGATAGGCAGTGGAACAGGTTTTTGAGCCTCATGGGGATGTTCTGCTCCCTTGTACACCTTGAGGTGGGTAAACAGTCTTCTTCCCAGCTGCAAAATGTTCAAAATGTTGAGAAGGCTACATAGAGCACGTACAACCGCTGTAGTTGGTCGGATTACATGTGTCAGTGTAACTAACACTTGCTATGAGAACTTGAGAAGTTGATATAGTCTTTTTTTATAAATGAACTTAGGCATAAGTAAAAGGCTTTAGGCAATTATAAGATGTCTTACAGGCAACATAAGAGTTTTGGGAGAATACATCCAGTACTTCATTAGCCCATGTCGTTTCAGCATTCAATTAGAGCAAATATTTCCATGAACAGGGTATATAAAGTTGGGGAATTATACACAATAATGAAGTATAATGGAACAGAATGAGGATACCCATTTTCAGATATGTATTAGAAATTGACCAAAATAAGGATAAGAGCATATGTATAGCCAGGTAGGTTGATTTAAGGTCAAAAAGACTTGATGAAACCGACTAGATAAGAGCTCTAAGAGATGATGTCTTACTCTGCCCTTAGGAAGCATGCCACGCACTGCATGTTCAATAATTCTCTCCGGAATCCTTTTCTGAAGCTGATCAAAAGTTTCTTCTTTCATTCCACCAGGCCGTCCAGAGTGCCTCCTGTAGAGCTTCTGTGACCGCTTTTTGCCAGAAACAGCAACCTTCTCTGCATTAACCTATGTGAACATAGAGTTCAGCATGGTAGCTCAGGAACTTACAATAGTATATGCGTAGCAATTACTCTTCAGAGATGCATCAGTATCAAAAGCACACAGTAATATAAATATATATACATGAAATCAGCTTCAAAATGCCTTCAGGTGGATCTCAGCTTCCAGATACCTTCTGGTGCTTATTTGTATCTGCTGCTAAACCTCTTTGCCTTTTGGGGGACTACAGAGGATCTTATTGTGTGCACTATTTTAACTTTATAAATTAATTTCAAGAAACATACATACCACAACAACAAAAGCCCCCATGTCCACACTTGGAGTGTATGTGGCCTCATTCTTTCCTCTGATGTGTACTGCAATGGTGGATGCAAGCCTACCTAGAATCTTGTCTGTTGCATCAACAACATACCATGTCTTCTCAGTAGTTACATGATCTGCAGCCTTAGGGTACCATGTTGTGTTCCATATGTCCTGCAAATTAAATTCCTTGGTCTGATCACTACACAGAACAGGTTACACAGAAAAGAGAGAAAGAACAAGTCATGGTACTAACGCACTAGGAGAACACGAGAATTGTATCCGTACTAAGTTCTAACTTCACGAACCTAAACATCCACAGATAAAAAGATATGGTAGTCATGTAGGTGCGAACACTGTTGAGTTATACAACACAATGTTAGCGACCAATTCAGAAAGACCAACGTTCCCTCTCTGTTCTTTTCAGTTCATTTTATGGAATCCTCTTTCACAATAAATTACAACTAGATAACTTTAAATACAATGGTGGTCTATACGGTATAGTAACATGTAAAAAAACATTGTATTTTCCCTCACATTATTCAAGTAAAGAAAGGAATTGACCCAATAGAGCAAGATGAAGTGACTTACGGATTTAGAAATGAATGGACAGGAGAGCTACGCCTAAGAACTAATCTTGAGCTTTCGTAAATAAGCGGCAATCCTAAAATCATGGTAAAATTTCCCTTTTTCCAAGGAATGCAGCATTACTATTCATTTTCTGAAATGGCTGAAGCGCTGAGCTGAGAAAGAGAAGACTACATATTTGCTGCGTGAGAGAAGAGAGAAAGAGAGGCGAGGGTTAGTACGGGGCCGCAGAGCTCGTCGCCTTCGAACATGAACCGCTGCTCGCGGGGGACGAGCGCCGCGAGCGGCTGCCTCTTCTGCTTCTCGCTCTGCTCGCACCGCACCGACAGGCCCCCCGCGGCGGCGCGGCGGGGCGCGGGCCTCGCCGCGCGCCGCTGGCGGGGNCCTGTCCCTGGCGAAGGCCGAGGAGAGGAACGCAGAGGCTGCGATGGCAGTAGCCATTGCGACGGCGGCCGCGATGAGGAGGACGCTGCGGGCGGCGGAGTCTGGCTGTCTGGCTTGGCTTGGTTCAGTGGGACGCCACTGCCATTTCTTCGTTTCGGGGACGCGAGGTGGAGAGAGCAGAGCGGATAAGGGGATAGAGGGGAGGGAGGGCCAGAAGGGAAGAGGAAGAGATGGGCCTTTTGCTTAGCTGGGCTTTGCAGCCCACAAATGCATTAAATCAAGTAAGCAACAGAACAAAATCAAATGCTCGTTCCTCTAAAACTTTTTTTAAAACTAGAAAAAAAATGTCTGTGCATTACAACAGGTGAAGACAATTTTTTATGATTAATAAAAACTCTACCAATTTAAATGACAAACCAAAACCAATCAAACAAAACAATAGCAAAACAAAGTCAGAAATCATATATAGCATTGAATTGGTTACGTTTGCTTCATGCATCATCACGTGAAGAATCTCTTATGTACACCTTTTTATAGCCTCATAAATCGATCGGGTGGTTATTTCATAAGTTGACGCATGTGCATTTTGCTATATCTCATGGATCAAAGATTAAAATTTTGATTATTCAATTAGTAAAAGTTTTTTTTACTATAGATAAAAAGCATTTGCAAAGTAACAAACTTGTCATATACACACCTTAAACAATGATGAATTCAATGAAAATATTTATGAGGAGAGAAATTTGAAAGAGAAAAAAGAAAGAAAGAAAAAAGAAACGGAGGAGAAAAGAGAGGAGATTGGAAGGAGAGGGAGATAATTAGGATTATCGGGAGAAAAAAAAAGAAAAAGAAAAAAGAGAGAGAAAAAAAAGACACTGACCGGGGGAGGAGCCTGTGGCGCCGAGTGGAGGCGCGCGGAATGGGTCAGCGGGATGGTGTAGGCCAGTTGGATTGGGCTGAGAGAGAGAGGGGTTGGACTGGGATTTGGGTGTATAATAGTTATTCTAAACTCACGTTGGATACGAGCAACATATAATCAATTCAAACACGAATGATGTACCAAAATTTCGATAAAAACATCTTCAATTTTTATAATAATAGAGAAATATTGCTCATCTTTTTTTAGAGAGAGAAACATGGAAGTGAAGCCTGTGATGAACTACAGGGTAGCACCATAGCAATAGCAGCTAGAGAAATGCGTAGAAATTCAGATATATTAATTCTGCAGACACACAGAAGCACGTCAGCCCTACAGGTGATATAGGATCCTATACCCAAATTTAGTCTCCAAGTTTCTGGCGACAAATAAAGACTACAGTGCGTTTCCTACAGTGCAAAGGAAAGAAGATGATATCATTTTCATTGAAAAGATTACAATGCAAAGGACAGAAGATGATATCATTTTCATTCATAAGATTGCAGCACCAGGTGAATCACAAATTCATATGTTACACATCCATATATAGCAAAAATAAAGGGTGCAAATTGTTCCTTCGCACCAAATGAAAGAGAACTTTACAGGTACCATCAAGGTAGGATAGGCTCTCTCTTAACGTGTATCTAATGACTGGTGCAAGTCCTTGTACGGAGAGACCGTGACGATTTTTGAGGAATAATGAATGAATAATTTACAACAAAACTGTGGACCAGAGGGTGTGGCAGATCAGAACAATATAAATCAACGGTTAGTTGATTGTCAGTAGATGATCCAGAAAAAAGGCATCACATGGCAGATGACTCTGAATTGGTCTGAGTAAGAAGAGGTTTTACTTTTCTTGTGTGACCCAAACTGTTCACAAGATCCCTCCGAGTGCATACAGTAAACATGTTGATTCCTGGCATGTTTAGGCGCCACAAAACATACGGAAAACTGAGTTGGTCTCGAGATGTGAAGCGAACAACTTCATTGAACCAGGCACACATGAAGTGGTTCGTCACTGGGGCCAGCTCCCTCACAATGACTGAAGCTTCAGATAAAGCTGAAAAATAAAACAGAAATATTGATCAATGTTTCCGTATATGCAATACGCAAAGTAGGCAACACTTCTTTCCATTCTTCACAATCAAACACTAACCTTTTAACCCATGTAATCTTTTTTCATCTGGCATCCCGTCTTTACGATACTGAGTTAATTGAACTTCTACTTCTTCTGGAGTAGCCTTGTGCTTTTGAACAATAGCTTTCCCCTCATTATAGATGTTACTCCGTGCTCCATGTTCAGAAATAGCAAAGGTAGAGTTTGTTCTCCAAAGAAGTGCTTCAAGCACTCCTATTGGATCCCTTCGGAATTGGTATTTGGAGTCCACCCATATAGAGTATCTTGCCTCTGGGAAAAGGCGATGACTCAACATCTGCCAAAAGAAAAATGGTATGAATTTTACTATCAGAAATATATATACTGTTTGTGCTATCCTTCAAAAAATAAACTTGACAGGGAAAACTCATGGCAATAGTAGCAAATTTAATTTATTGGCCGCGTCTCTCTATGAAATCTTAAGACAGCAAGAGTAATACAAGAATCAAAGGCACATTTTAGAAGGCCATGACACCCACAAGGCCATAAATAATAGACTATGAAATATTTATATTATACCTTTGGTATCTTTCCATTTAACCGTTGATCAACAAATGGGAGGCTCTTGACAACAATTATGCGCCACCTTCCTATCATTCCATTGTCATCGACTACTTTTCCTTCAGATTCCTGAGTTGATAGTGTGACCTCATCCCAGAAAGCAACATAGCAGACCTGCTTAACCACAAGATCATTCAAATCCACAAAGAAAAATCTTCAAATGTGATGATTTACAAAGATTGACCTAATCCCTTCAGAAAATCTTGCATGACCTAATACCTTTCCAACTGAAGAATTAACCATTCCAATAGGCTGATATAGATCATCCCCACCACCAAATGCACAAGTAGATACCACAACTTTACAAGATCTCATATATCTCATGTCAATGTCAGAAATTTTGAAACCACCATTGTCACTGTAGAAACCACAGTGCACATTAACAGTTTCATTCACCTGGAGAAATAGTGGAAACAAATTAAATATATTTACAGAAAAAGTTTTTTTTAACAGAAAAGTAATGCTGGTTAGCCAGCATTAGAACCTTGAAGCTCTCCTCTCTCTCGGGAAGTGTCTGAAATCCTGTGAACAGATTGAACCTGGTAGCCTCAGCATGTTGCAGCAAATATGTTAAGTTTGCCTCAGAGTGGGATGTATCATAGTCGTTGTCATCAGATTTGTATATAATCCTCTTGACCACAGAATCAAGTTTTGTACCTCCAGGAAATACCAAATCTTCTATACTTCTGGGACTAAGGAACTTCAAGCAAGCTGTCGACATCACACAGACAAAATAACCATGTCATTGCTTAATTTATAAATGAATTGCTGAGTCAAAATGATGGATTTGCTAAACCAAGAGAAACTTCCTGAATAAAAAGAATAAAAAGGTACTAATAGCTAGTAGGTAAACTTATTTGGAATGCAATTGCTCTCTGATCTGTTATGACTACTTCCCTTTGGACATGTGATTTGCCTTGACTAATGAAGTTCCAGACATTTGGTGTGCAGGAATTAAGAACGATCTCATACTTTCCACGATATATCTAGTGAATTGTGCAAAAACAGTAGTCAAGACTGCCAACATAAGCTCAGTACGTTATGCAACATAGCACCCAGCCACCCACATTACCAATTTCTCAAACTCGTAGCAAATCCTCACTGGAAGTTGAGAGCCACTAGAGGAATTTGGGGGAAAGCCTACACCTCAGATCGTAACAGGGGAGGGAGGAGCACTCACGCTCGCGCACGCCATGGACGAGGCGGGTGGTCGGGTCGAGCCGGCCGAGGCTGGAGCTGGGTACGTGCGGGGATGGCCCGTCGGTGGAGGCGCCGCGGAGACGCGAGGCCTCGAAGAGGAGCAGCGCGACGGCCGGGAGGAGCAGGAGGATGGGCCACCAGCGCGCCACCAGCCGCACTGCGCGCTGCCCCAGGCCGCGCGCCGCCTTCCTCCGGGCGGCTCGGGCCCGCCGGGGGGCCGCCGCCGGCGCCCCCGCGGCGGCGTCGTCGTCGGACACTGTGATGGAGATGCTCCGGATCGTCGACGACGGCATCGGGGGAGAAGCGTTGGTGGGGAAGTGGTGGGTTGGATATTTACTCTGTGGGCTGGAACTCGTGTCACGTGGGTTGGGCCTCTCTTGTGGTTGGGCTGTAGGGGCTAGAGATGTGCGCGAGCCCTCGACACTTCCCTTGCCCATGTAGGCCTATATGGTTCTTCTCGTCTCCTGGGCCTGGCTAATCGTACGGAACAATAAATAAGTTCATTTTAGTTCCTTTAATTTGTCGAGTCTAAAATTTGTCCATGAACTAAAATATCATTATAACTTATCCTTCAACTCACGCAACTTTGGCCTCTCGACGTGACGAGTGAAATTAACGTGGACCTCACATATCAGGACCAATTTTTCTCACTCCTCTTCCTCCTCTCTTCTCTCTCTCACACATGTCGGGAACGGCATGTCACTGACGCCGTAGTCGGGACGCAGCCGGTGCGGAGGCGAAGGCGGCGAGAAAGAGGGGCGCGCTGACAAGGAGGGGACCGTGGCAGGCTCCGGCGTGGCTCCGCGCATGCGCGCCCGATCGCTCCATGCCGCTGCTCTCCCCGCCGCGTCCAGGCAGCCGCTCTCTCTTTTCCGTCTCTTGCCTTGCTTGCTGCGCATCTAGGAGCAGGCTGTGGCTTGAGCTAGGAGCTTCTAGGAAGCTGGCACGCTGCTGCCGCAGTTCCACTTGGGTCCTGTAGTAGCAGGCACAATTTGAGCTTTGCAGTGGTACTGGATCTGTCATCCGTGGTGGGAAGAGCCGGCTGCGCCTAGAGTCCAGTCTCCTCGATCTCACTGGTCATCAGGATTTGTTCTTCATGTTGAGTTCCCAACTCAAACTTTTTTTTTTCTTACGCACGTTTTCAAACTATTAAACGGTGTGTTTTTTTCAAAAAATTTCTATACAAAAGTTGCTTAAAAAACAAATTAATCCATTTTTCAAAAAAAAAATAGCTAATACTTAATTAATCACGCGTTAATGGACCGTTCCGTTTTCCGTGCGTTACTGTGCGTGTTGGGAACTCAGTCTAGCTAACGCAGCCGTAGACTCCCGTCATTTCCTCTATACAACATTAACCGTTGCAAAAAATCTATAAACTTAATAAAGTAATAAAAAAAAGTCTTCATGTTCACTTTCACGATTTAGAAATTCTCATATTATTCGAAGAAAAAAATAAAGTCCATATAAAAATACAATTTAAAAATATCTTAAATTCAAAACTAAAAAATAAAAAATGGTCCATAGTATAGTACAATTTCAGAGCTAATTGAAATTCAAAATTAAAAAAAAATTTGGGTGCCACCCTTCTTCATGTCAGCTCCTCTCCTATCGGTTGCCGCGTCACTCCTTCTCCTCGTCAGCCATCACTCTTTTTTCGGTTACTCGTCGTGCTGTCTTTATCGTCGGCCATCGTCCTAGAGGGGATTGGAAAGAGAGGAGAAAAGAACGCTAGTCACTGACATGTGAGGCTAGCGTGAGTCTCACACTGATGCAACATGTGAGGCTAGCGTGGGTCTCACACTGATGCAGCTTGTCACGTCAGATAAAACTATGCATAATACTGTCTAACCATGAGTAATCTGTTTTTGTAAATTGAGAGACACGTTATATCTAGTATTTTAGTTTAAAAACGAATTTTAAACCCAGCGATAAATTGAAGGACCTATAATGATCTTATTCCATGGAAAAAAACCGAAGCGGGCGGAGAGCCTGCAAAATTTCATGCGTCCCCAGCAAAATCTGGGCAAACCGCTCGTGTCGTGAACTCGTGTGCCTCCTGTAGTCGACGAAAGAGGCGGCGATCGAACAGCTGAACATTGATTTGAGTTTCATGTGCTACGCTGCGTTAATATCTCGCCAATGTAAATGCCATTCCCGCGTCACGGCTGCGGGAAAACGAGTTGATCGGTTGCTCCTTATTAGACCTGTAAGTTTCTAGTAGTTCTCTTTTTTTTTTAAATTAGCATGGTGACCCGTATAAATTACGTGACTTGCATTGTTATATATTTCTTATATAATAACATATATATTTTTATATTTTATTATTAAAATATATTAAAATAGCAATATGATTTTAAACTCTATACTAACTCCATCAAACTAACCTATGTATAATATTCATATTATACTGTCTATACGTTATAGTTATTGATTATTTTTAATTTTTAAATTTTAGTTATTTTTAAGTTGTATTCATAGAATCGACTACTCTTCTAATATTTTTTATTTTATTATTCTAAAGTTTTTTTATTTATAATTTTAGTCCTATATAGAGTCTAAACCCTTCTTTTAATATTTTTTATTTTTAAATATTAAATATTAATTATTTTTAAATTATATTCATATATGAACTCTAGACTCTACTTCTAATCGTCCTTATTTTATTTAATTTCTAATTTTAGTTATTTTGAAATTGTATTTTTATATGGACTCTAAACTATAACTTTTATTTTTTTGTTTTTTAAATTTTGACTTTTAATTAGTTCTAAATTTCTATATGGACTCTAGATTTTTTTTTCAATATCCTTTATTTTTTAATTTCGAATTTCTGTTATTTTTAATTGTATTCTATATCAACTGTAGACTTTTCTTTTAATTTTTTTAATATGTACTTTTAGTTATTTTTAAATTATACTTCTATATGGCTCTAAACTATTCTTTCAATATTTTTTAAATTTTGAATTCTAGTTATTTCTATATTGTAATTATATACAGACTTTAACATCTATTTTTAATTTTATTATTTTTAAATTTTGAATTTTAATTATTATTAAATTGTATACCGGTATGGACTCTAGTCTTATTGCAATATTTTTTATTTTTTAATTTATAATTTATATTATTTATAATTATATTTTTATATGAACTCTAAATTTATTTTTTAATATTTATTATTTATTAATTCTAAATTTCAGTTATTTCTAACTTGTATTTTCATATAGACTCTAAACTTCTATTTTAATTCTTTTACTTTCAAATTTTAGTTATTTCTAAATTATATTTCGATATGAATTCTAACCTCTAGTTTTAATTTTTTAATATTTTTATTTCGAATTTTAATTAATTCTAAATTGTATAGTTAGTCTTTTTTTAATATTTTTTATTTTCTTTAATTTCGAATTTAAGTTATTTTTAAATTATATTTGTACATGGATTTTATTTTTTATTTTTTTTATTAATATGAGAGTTTTTAAAACGTGGACTTTTTTATTATTTTAATAAAGTAATAGATTGCTACATATCCTGCGACAGTTTTTTCAATCAAAACATACAAATTTTTAACCATTGATTCATCTCAAGATTCATACAAAACTGGAAAAAAATTAATAGCCACATATAGAAAGTTGAAATCGAACCTGCAACCTATCAAACACATGCTTGTTGAGCTAACCAACTTACCTCACATGTTTATATTTATCTAGTTACATAACCAACTTTTCTCACATATTTATTTATCTCACATGTTTATTTATCTAGTTAAATAACCAACTTATCTCATGTTTATTTATCTAGTTACGGTTACACTGTAACATATTTATTTATCGTTACATAACCCATAACCAACTTACCTCATATATTTATTTATCTAGTTACGGTTACACTGTAACATATTTATTTATCTCACATGTTATTTATCTAGATAACCAACTTACCTCAGATCTAGTTACATACAAAGTATACAAACTTACATACAAAGTATACAAATCTAGTTACATGACCAACTTACCTCATATCTAGTTACATCTAGATACATGACCAACTTACCTCCTCCTAGTTACATGACCAACTACACTTTAACTAGAATATAATTACAACAACTACAATATAATTATACTCTAGTTACATTTAGATTTAAAAGTTCTTTTAAAAAAACCTTTTTGACCCAAAAAACCTTTCTGACAAAAAAACTTGCGAAAGTTTTTTCAAAAAAACCTTTTTGACCCAAAAAAACCTTTCTGACAAAAAAAGAACTTACAGAAGTTTTTTTAGATAGTCTCTTCTTTTTTCCCCGTGGAATCGTGATTATGCTTATGTTGAACTGGCTCAACAAAACTGTCTGAAACCCAAAGAATCTTAAAAGCATGCAAAGTGCTCAAGTTACACACCAATTTTTTTTTCCCAAAAGACGTTTTATTACACGGCCGTCGCGGTTGGGATTCAGAGTTAACGACGCCGTACACACGGTACAAACGACCCAGGGTTCCTACAGACCTACGCTACGTTCACGTACACAGGTCGTGTCGTGTGCCACATCTCTGCCATCGTACCGCTCACGGGAACGGCGCGTGGCATTTCATCTCGTGCGGCACGACGTCGACGGCGAAGCCCTTGCGGTGGCGGAGCCAGTAGTCGGCCTGCCCCGGTCGCGGCTCCGCCGGCACCGCGACGCCGGCCCTCGCCGCCCGCAGCTCCGTCGTGGAGTAGCGGTACTTGTCGTCGCGGTTGCGCACTAGGTCGGGGCGCACGTCCACCGCGGGGTCGTCCGGCGGCGACACCATTAGCGCCGGCGCGCCCAACGGGAGGCGGTCGCCGCGGTCCACCTGCCAGGTGCACCAGAACTTGCCGAACGTGCCGGCCATCTGCTCCAGCTCCGCCTTCTCCAGCATCCCGGGAACGTGCGGGCTCACCCACAGCCCCGCCTTGATCTCGTGCGCGTGCGAGTGCCACAGCCGCTGCTCCTCCGCCGGCAGCGTGTCGAAGATCTTCCGCGACACGATGTACTCCACTCCTGCACACGCACACGAACCGTTAGTTCTTGGTAAGCTAGCTGTAACCTGTAAACATGCAGAAATGAGGCGTGGCGCGCGCGCGGGAGGCGCACCGATGAGGCTGGCGTGCTTGTCGTCGGCGTCGTAGACGGCGCACTGGAGGACGTCCTGGTTGAGGCGGGAGACGAAGTGGTGGGTCTCCACAAGCCGGCGCGGGTCGTGCGCGTATAGCGCGAACGTGCACACGTGCTGCTTGATCTGCTTCACCGGGCGCAGCGCCTCAGCATCGCCTCCAGCAGCATCGAATCCACCGTCGTCGGTCTCCCCGGCGGCGCGTTGCCGCCGGCGCCGATCGGTGTGGGTAGAGGCTTCTCGTCGCTGGACGCCATCCGATCCGACCTCGCGTAGCTGCTGGCCTGCTGCTGGCGGTTTCCGTAATGCCGTCGCATACGCGCATGCATCCGGTGGGTTTTGTAGGGCGCGACGCTGTCAAGTTGGCGCGCATGCTGCACGACACGAGGGGCACGGTGGGCTCGACGTGGCAGACGGCATGCGCCGTAGGTGGCACTGGCAGATGTGCGACGCAGAGGCAACGACAGGTGGTGGCGCGCCCGGGCGCTTCGAGCCATTGGACACTGACGCTTCACGATTAGCACTCCCCAACTATCCCCATGCAAATTTGTGCTTCAAAAATCACATTTTTACACACCGACGTGGCAATTCCATAATCTTTGTACTGAAACTGATTTTAATTAAGTTTCGTAAACCTATTCCCCTTATAGGAAACTCACGTTGCCACGTTGGTACTCCGTGCATCCGTGAGGCAAAAATGGTAGCAACAACTTCGCATCTTTATTACCAAGGCTCTCGAGAATCGAGACGCTGGATGATCATCATACTTTCTGCTCTGCTGGTACGTGGGCTGAATGCTGAGGCTTGTACTTATACCAGCTGGCCCAGAAGAGGTAGTTGAGGAAGTTGAGGAAGCTGAGCACGGCGAGCAGCCAGAAGAAGAGGTCGAGGTGGTTCCGGTTGATGTTGTTGCCGGCCAGCCAGCCGCCGCTCGCCGTGGCGCCCTTGGTGGCGGCGTTCACGGCCTTGACGATGATGGTGCTGAGGAAGTACCCGAGCGACATGGGGCACCACAGGAAAGAGGAGGACATGGACTTGAGCGCCGGCGGCGCCTGCGAGTAGAAGAACTCGAGCAGCCCGATGTAGGTGAACATGTCGGCGACGCCGAACACGGTGAACTGCGGCGCCAGCCAGAAGCAGGACATGGGCAGCTGCTTCCCGAGCATGGGGTTCGCGTCCAGCATCCCGTGCCGTGCTGCCACCCTCTTGCGGCGCACTTCCACGAGGGCGGCGATGGCCATGGAGACGATGGAGAGCACGAGGCCGACGCCGACCCGCTGCAGGTGCGGGATGCCGTTGGGGTGACCGGTGATGCGGCGCGCGAAGGGCACGAAGCCCCGCTCGTAGATGGGCACCGCGAGCATGAGGATGATGAGCGGGATGATGGGCAGCGACGCCGGCGGCATCGTGAACGTGCCGATGTTCCTGTCCATGGTGACGCCCTGCTGGATGGAGAATGTCTGGAGCTGAGCGAGGCAGGTGCTCATGATGATGGCGCTGCAGAAGATGGGCACCATGGAGAGCACCGTCTTGGCGTGCTCCACCTGGGTCACCCGGCACAGCCGCCATGGGCTCGGCGCCGCATCCGTGGGCTCCTGTACTATCGCCGCTTTGTCAAGGAACCTGCACACACGCATGCAGTTACAACGCTAAGTATCATGCCAATGCATCATCAAGCATCAACATCAATACTACACAAAATGGCGGCATGATGAATTAACAACCTGAACGGTTTGTCCCTGTGAGCCATGAAGTCCGTGTCAGGGGGAGCTTTGCTCTTGCTCATCTCGTACAGCTCGTCCGGATTCGCAGGGAGCTTCAGGTTCCTGTTCCTGATGGCAGCAACATAAACCTGAAGACAACAGAGACAAAACCCACGTTTAGTACTAAACCATATCACGGTGCAGCTGTTGCGGTGCTCAACGTGCTCAAGTCCGACCTGGAAGATTTCAAGAAGCGCGGTGCTGCCCTGCACGGCGGAGATGCGGTACCCGGGGAGGCCGGCGATGAAGACGAGGACGGCGAGGCCCATCACGCCGGTGGCGGCGCCGAACCCTTTGTCCCAGCCCTTGTCGTTCTGGATCCACACGAACACCGTGACGCTGATGGCTCCGCCGGTGCAGAGGCTGAGCAGCAGCCAGTTGAAGAAGCTGGACATCTGCAGCTTCTCCGTGGGGTGCTTCTCGTCGAACTGGTCGGCGCAGTGCGCCGGCAGCGCCGCCTTGATGCCCGCCGAGCCGATCGCCACGAGGTACAGCCCCACGTAGAGGTGCGTCCTGCCGTCGCCGCTCACCGTCTGGCACTTGGGGTCGAACGGGAAGACGCAATACGGTGGCTTCAGCTTATTGGAGTGAGCTTGCAGTGTAAGAATCAGCAGCCCCTGCAGGAATGTACTTTTACTATTACAGTTCATTCCAATTGCTGCAGTAATTAAGCCGTAGAATTGTTGCAAAGGACTGAATCATGCAGATGATGGTAAAATTCGCACCACGAGCTCGATCACTGACGATATGATCACAGTCTTGTACCGGCCAATGAAAGTGTCCGCGAAGACGGAGATGAGCACTGCGACCATGTAGCTCGTGCCCATGTAGTTGGTCAGCAGGTTGGAGCCATCAGTCAGACCAATGTGCATGACCGTCATGAAGTAGATGATAAGGTTCACAGCTAGAGACAACGAGGCAAGGTTCTCGAGCCCAAAGTTCACTGAAATGGACAATATAACCAACCAACAAAGATCACTCACCGGGCCGGCTTTCAGTTCTTTTGCTTGCTAATTAGTGAGTTATAAAAATTTCGTTGTTTGCATGTCACTCAAATATTCAAATAATTATAAAAAAATTTTAAAAATTTTTAGAAGATATATTAATATGTGATATATTACTTCACAAACATGCAACTTAAAATTCAACCTCTACATGTCG
This sequence comes from Oryza officinalis, assembly GCA_008326285.1. Classification (NCBI taxonomy): domain Eukaryota; kingdom Viridiplantae; phylum Streptophyta; class Magnoliopsida; order Poales; family Poaceae; genus Oryza; species Oryza officinalis. The sequence goes on along the minus strand of BDMV01000001.1, from coordinate 50,534,122 downwards.
TAACAAAAAAACAAATTAAATTACAGCTAGTTAATGTATATTCACAGTCAAATTTATTTTTTTTTTGTTGCGACATGTAAAAGTTGAATTTTAAGTTGTATGTTTGTGAAGTGATATATCACATATTAATATATATTTTTATTTTTTTAAAATTTTTTCATAACTAACATATAAGCAATGAGGGAACGCCCCCACGAGAGTTTTAAATCCACCCTCCTCCATTACAGCATATCATGTGGTTACAGTACCATAATCAACAAATATTGCTAGAATCTCATGGATGAGACATAATATATGCTAATTAACTACCATTGCAAAGATAATTTACGCATTACACCCAGATGTTTATTTCATCGTAGTTAATAAATACCACTAGTTCAGTTGGTTATACACCACGACATCATATGATAATTGATAAGTAAACCACATGGATTCTCGTTTAGGTTTAAGAAGCACACTGCTGAAGACTGAAGTACTAAAAAACTTGAATGCAAATATATTTTATGAACTGCAAAGACTTGCCATGTCATTTTCTTTATCTTTGTAAGAGAAGTGATAATTAAGCGTTTATGGGCAAAGACACAAAAGTTACCAAGAATGAAGAAAGAATTGGCAACACCGCCATGACGCCCTCTTAGTGCAGGTCTTCCCCTCCAGTCAACCTTCCCTTCCACGACTTCATACTTTTTCCCTCCAGCGACTTCACGAGTCTCTGCCTATTGATCATTTATTTATTTTAGTAACAAGTCAATTCTAATTTTCCTCAAAAACAAGTCAAATCCAATCTACTGGATACGAAATAGTAAGCGTTAGGTGAGCTATGGAGTTTACTTTGCCGTTGGCTTCAACTGCTATGCTCTGCCCTTTGTATTCGTGTTAAAATTTCAAGAATCGTACAACAAGAAATGAGAAAGACTGATATGATTATAAATATTTAAGAAATAAGCAATCACTGAGAAGAAATGATTCATCAATCCTCATCTGAATATCTAATAGCAGTCATTGGCTCCGTACAAGCTATCCTACAGAAACCTGGTTCACGGGATATGATGATTGCGGCATGTCTACATTTGAAAAAGGTGGTTAAGAAGTTTTTTACTTAGGATATGGGTGACGATCTAGTCTTAGAATTGTTGGCTCTTAATACTCTGTGTATTTGGAGAAGATGGTCAAGGAGTTGTTCATAGGTGACGATTTAGTGTTAGGATTGATGACCCTCAATATTCTATGTTATCATTTTTTTTCTTTTTTGAGTGTGGTTGTGTGTATTCGGCTGTGTGCATTTTAGCTATGCAAATGCTGAAAGTGTCCTAGAAAAATTGTATCATTTTATATAATTGGCTGGGTTCAATAAAAACTTTCATTATCTAAAAAAAATCTGAATATCTAATACTGCTCCGTGCAAAAACACAGTTAACTTTGTATCGTTTATGTACAGCTCTCATACAACTTATATATTGGATCAAAATGTAACAAGAAGGAAGTAGCAATCTATTTTCAAGCATAAATCTATTTAGATATTAGTTTATGTACTACATGTAAATAGTAAGGACAGCATTTCCATGCTGTTACTACACTAAATGATAGGCACCGGCAATTTCAATTAAAATGATAGTAGCTAAACCAAGAAAGATACCCTCGAGTCTATTCCATTGGCTTGAGTTACTTTGCTCATCTCCTTGTTTTCCTATTAAGATGTCATGAAAAACCACACATCAGCGAGAATATCGACACAATGAGAAGATGGAAATGCTGGACAGTACATGAGCTACCATTTTGGCCAAGAACTCTAGGTGGACAGAGTGACAGACAGAAGGCGCATTTGCTAGGCCATATAAAGCATCTTGCTTGGTGAAGGGGTCCTCCGAGGATTGTCTATTCTGGTTATAAAACTAGCAAGAGAGGCGGCCATGGGATAGAGAAATCTTCTATTTCTTTAACACAACTTGGTCGATGTGTATGATTTGCAGCTGTCAGATGACGTATCAGATTATCAATGTGCCAAATTCAGTACATACAAGAATTTCATTAGCTTCATCCGTTCACACTTGCATTTACCTTTGGTAGTTTGCAACTGGTTCCAGTTGGTTTTGCATGTACACATTAGGCCATCCAGAGAATCATTCATACAAATGTATTTCCAGGGACAAGATATTTCTCCTTGCAAAGAAAAAAGAAAGAAAAGATAATTTCATTTCTGACATCCTTCATTTTTAAAAAGAAAGTAAACGAAATTGTTTCCTTCTATGTTACACGTAACAGATCAGCTTCAGAATGAACGACAGAGTTGAAAATGACACTATCTATCGCAATGTCGTGTATTGCTATGGCTGATCAAACCAAAGCATATTTAAGTTGTTCACATACAGTACCTGGCAAATGATTTGAGCATTACTCACCAGTTCCAACTAAGTCGCGCTGTTATGTTTGGATCTCCATCTCCTTCGACATCACCACTAAACTAATCAACATTCCACGGAGGCGCCAAGAATGTCCCTGCGGAAATACCAAGTCAGAACACACAAGGGATCAGCAAATGGAATCACTTGATAACAACCCCAACTTGAACATAGCAGATGTTCTTAATTCCTAACAACTGTGAATAGTCAAGATGCTGATATTAATATTGTCAAAAGATATTCTGTTCGGGTTTCTGCACGATTTTTTAAAAAAAGGTTTGAGAGAGTCAAAAGTATTTTGCAAATGGTTGCTTAGAAAAAGAAAATCCAAACGTGAGGAAAATGGAAAAGAAGTCGATGTTAATAGCTTCCATTCGTTCCACTTGGAAGCCGCCCTGATTTCCACCGAATCATATACCAAAAAGATTATTGCAATGGCAGAAGTAGAAGCCGCATCAGGATTCAGGAAAGAGCATGTGTCCTCGTATTTACGTCGATGGCGACCACTTCTTTGTTCTCTTCCAGGACGCATTCAGCGCAACACAGGTACTAGGCCTCCAAATGAACGGGAGACAACATCAACAGCTTGTTTATGATCTACTAGGCTTGCTGACACAAGCATAAACGTACAAAAGATAGTGATGCATTTCTTGGTCCACGCTTTAAATTGCAGAACAAATCTGGAGGAGGTCGGTGCTCCATAACAGCTGCTGTGCCTCAGAACTTTGCCAAACATCTGCAGAATTCACAAAACTGTCACTATGTCCATGACAGTGTTCATGCCACGCAGTAGATAAAATTGGTTTAACTTCAAGGAATTTATCACCCAGAATGTACAGATCACATAAAATTTGATAAGCACCATAAACTGTTGATTGCATATCATGATATCACAAGGAAAAAAAAAAGCATTGCCCAGTTCAACTCCACTGGGGTAAACTTCGCATAACAAAATACCAATTCAAAAATTTATACTAATATACATCTTCTACTGCCACACAGAGATGATTGAACAGATCACTGAGACCAAGTCAAATATTTTGTAATCGGACACAAACATCTAGGCGCTAAATCCCTCACAGAATCAACAACAAGAAGCACGAATCCATATGATGTTACATGAAAAACCATACATGATGAACAAAAGAACATATGCTATCTTTAAACAGGATGCTTCATAGCAGAGTGAATGAATGAATGCTTTCAACATTTGGTCAATAGTTTAATAACGAGTATTTTGCACGAACAACAATCTTGCCCTTCTCGACGCCCAACTTTGCTCCTGTTACCAGCCAGTGGCCAGGTGCATCTTGTGGGCCCTTCAATGTCTCGGTCATGTCAACAATCTTCACAAGTTTAGCATTATCAATAGAGGATGATGAAGCTTCATCCGTCCTATGCACCAAAGAACTTGATGGACTATGGTCCCACACTGATCTCCTAATTGTGCATCCAGGAACTCTGGAGAATAAGAGTTTAAGATGGAGTACACTCTTTGCACCAAAATCCCACACGCCCAGTTGTGCTCCTGTTACAATATAAACACCAGATAGGTCTGTAATACTTGTTTCAGTGTACTCTATGGGCGCAGTGCTGACATGAGCAAAATTCCTCCACTTGATTGGTTCAAACCAGCGGCTATCCTGCTCTTCAGGGCCTTGCCACTTTGGCGGTCCAATTGTGATATGGGAATCCCAATGAGGTACGAATATTTTTGGCAATGAGCCAAGGTGCTGCAAATGAATAGCCAGACGGTTCTGTTTGGCTCCTTCCAGGCATAGCTTCAGACCAGTGACTGGTCTACGCCCAACAGATATCTGCATATATTTCATTGGATGTTAGCATGTGCTACATTGGTTTCAGAATTTATTGTCTTAAAACACTTTATTTTATCTTCTTCATAACTTACAAGCAAAAGTATATTGAACCAATGTTAATGTATCTTGAGGTGATAAGGCAATAAAGTAAAATTATGGTTGTCTTCGCCTCAGAGACTCAGTCAACAGGGTAGGAGTTGGTGAGAACATCTAATTAACCAACTTACAGCAAAACTAGAAAAGGAAATTATCATACTAATGTACTTGCGTAAAAGAAAGGGCCTGTGGGGTATCCTTTTACCTGTTCAGTGCTAACAAAGAGCTTTGGGCCCATCAAACTAAACTGAAGTGATGGACATACAGGCTCCTTTCTATGTTGACCAGCAATACCTGGTGGTACTGGAGCCCAAACTAGTTGAACTTGGAAATCCAAGAAATACTGCAACTCTTCAATTTGGGGCTTGTCTGTAGGGAAAAAGAAGAGCCAACATGTAATACATTTATCCAGGAAAATATCTCAGTCCAACAGAAAGAAAAAAAGACAAAGGAAAACATTTATCCACAGTACTGTCTTTGTGAAGCACCACTATCATATGAACTATGAACTTAGTCACACTAAACTTTGTCACTGTAGGGAAAAACTGTTGATCTTGATCACAGAAAAAAAAGAACATCCTTACTAAAAACACGAAGGCCAACTACAAAGGGACTTTGATACAGAAATGACAGTGCTTTAGGAAAACAGCTCAGGGTGTTAAACTATATGTTAAAGTAGGCAAAGCATGCTATGAATATACTGACAAAACAAGGGAACCAGAAGCGTGTCTTACATATCAAATAAAGTTCAATTGCACGAGCGAGGTGCTTCTTTCCAGGCATATCACCAACAAGTGAGACGATAGGGAGAAATGTCATGCCTATGACATCTGGTGCTGACTGAATTGTTTTTATCCAATCATTAAAATTCTGAACAAGATCACAACCACCCCTCCTTCTGAAGATTACTGTCATATCCTGCAGAAGGGATAAAAAATGTTGATTAATTTTGCAAGCTGGAATTAGGATGTGTTGCCAGATAAAAAGCTAAAATTAGGATATCAAATTATCTAATTTCTCATTGCAGATAACTTCAGGTGGTTCTCAAAGATGTAGACAAAATAGCCACAACGCAGAAGGGATCATACAGCCTTCCAGGTAACTAATTAGGATATTCATGACTCATGACGATCTTCTATTATTATCAGCAGTTACAGGTGGGCCATCTCCCTCTTTTATTTTAATTTAAATAGAAATATCAGTAAGGAGCTAACCTTCTCACTGTAATTTATGGGAGTTGCATTTAACTTGCTATCCCCATCTGAGAATCTCTCGCTTCCAATTTCTTTGACGTAATTTCTGAACTCCAATTCTGATAACTGGGATGAGGAATGCAGCTTTATGTATACTTCATCCTTACCACCAACCGTAACAGAAGTAATAATATGGGTACCATAGTTCTCGATAAAGCTGAACAGATATGAAACAAGAGCAGCTTGTTATTATATGACAATGGCAGCAGCATACACAGAACAATATAAGATGGGAATGATCAGAACTGGACCCTGATATCAGAGTCAAATAAGGTGATTACCTACTGACCTAGCCAATGCTGAAGGATCCCAACTATGTGGAATTGCACGCTTAACGCTCTCGTGCAGAAACAATTCACCACTCGTTATCTTAACTCTAAACAGAGGCACGGAGTAGCCATCAATCGCGAGGGATTTCGTCGCCGCTTCATCATTCTTCCAAGAACCAGTAAAGCTGAAGAGAGAGTTGAAGGAACCCAGCGGTACTGTTGTTTCCAGCAAGCCTGCCTTCCTGTTGAAGCACTCAGCCATCTAACCAAACAAGCGTAGCACAATCAGATACAGATGAAGCAAGCGGCCACGAAGCTGAAGGGACACGCTGCTACGATTTGCATCTAACGCCTTGAACGGAACACGGGAAGGTACGGGCCTACTCGATCCGACAAAAATTCCCCCAAATCGGGATTCGGGAGCAACTCCCTCACCTTCGGGAAGCTGCAGACGACGGGCTCATCGGTTTGGGGTCCCGGGACCAGGCGGATGCGCTCGCTGATGCCGTGGCCCTCCTCCACCTCGACGTCGGGGGGCACCCCGCGGAGTACGCCGCCGTTGATGGTCAGGTCCCGCGCGCGGGACTCGTCGAGCATCAGGAGCCTCCCAGTGCCCTTGCAGTAAAGCAAGCGGTGGTCGCCGGCGGCGTCGAGGCCTCGCCCCACCGCCTGCAGGGCCGCCTCCAGGGCGGAGCCGGCGAGGCTCATGCGGGCCGTCCGCTCCTCCTCCTCCTCCTCCTCGGGATCCTGGCCGATTCAGCTCCGTCGCATCGACCGGAGGAGGGGAGGCGACTCTGCTGCCTGCGCGCGGAGACTACGAGGGATGATGCAGCGGGTGGGGAAGGTGGAGGGGGTCGTCGCGGGGGGAAGCTTTTGACCGCCGCTGCTGCTGTTGATCGGGAAGGGGAGGAGCGGGGGTGATGGGTAAGGTAGGGGAGGGACACGGTTTCTACGGAGAAGGAGAACTGGGGACGAAGGCGACCCTGAGGTAGTTTGGTTTGACTGGTTTTCTTTTCCTCCGGTTGTTGCTAACTAGTTCTCTGCGAACATTAATTTTACTATAAAACGATTTTAAATGGTGGTCTTTCAGGATATTTCAAAGCTTGTACTAGTATTCAATATTGTCATGCTGTGTCTTTGCTAGCAAGTTTAATAATATAGTTAATTACTAACTTCAAAAAATAAAACATCATTTATAACCAATCTAATAACCTACTTATCTAATAGTTAGTTGTAGATAAACTACATTATTATAATACATAATTCATTCATCTCTCTCACATAGTTTATTGAAACCCGTGCTATAGCTAGCTACAAATCTATAATCCATTTTTCTTCTCTCTCCTTCGTATAAGTACAAATATAATGTGACAACTTATACAACCCGCTGTAGAAGTCTAACATTCTTGGCTAGCATGTTCTTGTATGCCGGCCCGACATTCTCCGTCGCCTTGTCCGCCTCCACAAGTGCTTCATCTCTAGCGACGATGATGATGCAGAGCGAGAAAGGAAGAGAGGTTGTCAAGCTGACACCTTGCTGGCTGGTACATATCGGAGAAGATATAGGCAACATGTCTTTGGTTGATTGAGACCATGCAAGCAAGCACATGACTAACTGCAGATTGTCCAGGCAGCTTGACCCTGCAGGCTAGAGAGCTGGAGGTAGAATAGGAAGAAACACTGACAAGTTAATCCCACCGATTCAATTTTTTTAATTGGACCGCCACATTAGCCCCAAAACTGCCTGAAAACAGGAAATGGGGGAAATTCCATCCGGTTTAAACAATTGAGGGGTGTATAATGTCTAGTTTGGTAGTTGAGGGGGAGGGGTAATTTATACTTTTGCGATAGTTGAGGAGGTAAATCGGACTTAACCCTTAAAAGAATATACTTTTAGCTTCAAAATTTATCTCACAGGGACCATATTTCTAACAATGAAGTTGTCGATGACCTAGGAACCGAGGTCCCTAGAGCAGACGACGTGCACCATGAAGTTGCCATGTATCCTATCATTTGGCTTGTTACTCATACCAAGAATCGATTTGGGGGCGGCACGTGGCCCATCCCAGAATATGAAGGACTGAACCCTTGGGGTACCTCAAGGCTAATTCCTAGACAGAGGTTAAACGATATGCTTGGGCTAGCCTCGGGTTCTTAACTCTTCCCCATTTAGACATGATTGGACGGTTATCTACCCCGAGGTAGAAAGCATGGAAGACATGGCGGCACCTGCTGCAATTGCCTCCAATCACTTCAACCATGTTGGTCCTGACATAGGCATAGGAAACCGGAGGAGCATGGTTGATTACCGCGCCCTCGCTGAGATCCACACCTTTTACTGCCTCTCACCATGCAATGGCAGGCGGGCCCTACACCCGCAAGGCGCGACGAACCCTATTCATCGTGCGTCTGCGTGGATTAAGCGGGGTGCATGGCAAGCTGTCGACGCGCCCCACATGAAATGGGCCCTGCTCTAAGTGGCCTTGAGGCCCCGGTGGATTGTGCGGGTTAATGTAGCGAGCTCTCGCAAGTTCATGTTCAGGTTAGGCAAGAAGAGAGTAGCTGACAAGATGTAACATACCTAATGCTGATACGAACAAAATATTCCCTTGAACTGGATCATGTGGTATCCCCCAGAGAAGTTATAAGGGGAGAATCAGGACCGTGGGAGACGGGGTTGTAAGCTAAGTGGCTTAGGAGAGACTTCAACACAGTTAGTCAAGTTTTTAGGGAACTTAGAAGAGAAAGAAAGCATAACTATTATGAGTAGTCAATAAACTTGTAAGATCTTTTAAGAACAGAGAGATATCTCATCACAATAGGAGTAGGATATTACACCTCGAGATGGCCTGGACCTATATACATCTTTGTGTTCATCCATTCTAGTTCTCTAGAGGCCCAAGCCCATTACTCACACGTGACTAGCTCCTCGGTCGAACTTACAGAAGGGGGTTCAGCCGAATCTCCGCTATTGGGATTCACACTTCATCAAAGGTCTATTAGACTACTTAATTGAAGTGTTCATCGTTTTCTGCTCATTTCATCATCCTCTCTAAGATATGAAAACAAGCCACCTCGTTTCCACTCAACTATGTACTGAGCATGTATTGTATAGATTTATTTACCAGACATGACTTATTGAGGGGTGTAAATATCTTTTCTCAGTAATACTACTGTCACGCCCCAAACTAGCCTCAAGTGGGAACCAGAGTAAGGCGATCCAAATTAACCTATGAATCTGTACCTGACGGAGTGTTAGCTCCTCAACGGGGGACAGAGAGGGCCGTCCTTTGTGAGTCCGGCCAGGGCGCAGGGCGAAATCCGTTTTCTCTTGTTTGCGCAAGAGAGAGAGAGACACACACACAAGCGTTTATACAGGTTCGGGCTACTGGGAAGCGTAACACCCTACTTCTGTGTGCGATGGATATGCGACTGGAAAATCAGGAAATACAAGTGTTTGCTCTCCCTTTCTCCCCTGTCTATCTGTCCTTCGTCCTCTTTTTTTTTTCTTCTCCCCTTCTACTTAGGCCTGGGCCTCTTTTTATATGTCAAGGGGCTACCACATGGGCCAAAAGGCTGCCTAAGACGGAAGGAAAACATTCTTTTACATTTAATGGCTGTCTCGTTGCTTGACTCGGAAGCCACACGCACAGACACTGCAGCAGGGCCTTCGTCCGGTCAGGCGGCTGACATGGGGGACTCCCGTGTCAAACTCCATTAAATGGATGAAGACTTCCGTGTCCCGTTCGCATCGGAAAACGAAAACCATCTGACCGGGGCTAGCATACCAACTCCGGCTGAGGGACGAGAGGCAAAAGGCTCTCATCATTCTAATGGGACGGGGCAAGGCATGCCGCACGACGCCTAACGCGCGGACAGCGCGCTGGCACCCTGCCGCCGTCTCACCCGTGATCTAGCCGGTCCACGACCGGTCAATCACCATGACCGGTCATAGACTGGCCACGCACGCGTCACGCCGCATTAAATGCGGCGTGGTACGCTCGCCTAAGATGCCATTAATGCGGTTAGGTGAGCTATGGCCATGCTCACCTAACCTCGCACACGCGGCACCAGCGCCGAGGGGGTCGGGGCGACCTAACCCTGGGGAGACTAGGGAGGACAGCCGCCACGTCACCCTCGGGCCCGACCCCTACAGGGGAAGCGCCATGTGGGTGCAGGGGGCCGCCCAACCCTCTAGTCTTGGTACCCCCGAGCTCGTGTCACCGACAGTAGCCCCCGGCGTTATGCCTGGTCGGGCCTTCTCAAGGGGCGCCCAGGTTTGACGCCACCCCTCGGGTCTGGCGACACGTGGGCCTGGGTCCCTGGAGCAAAACCCCAATGGTCGCGATTCCACGCGCAGCAAGGGGCCGCCACTCGGCAATAATGGGCAGTCACCTAGTAAACGCCATATTACTCGGGGCGGCGCGCGGACTGGGGCACGTCGGTCCGTTTTGCCGGGGACATAATGATGGCGCTTTTCACGGTAACCGTGCGTAATTAACACGGACACGATCTGCCCCGCCTCGACCGCAACGGCTGCACGACTAGCGCGTGTGCCAGAAGCGGGCGAGTGGGGCGAGTGGAGGAGTGGGCGTGAGAAATGAGGGGGCGAGTGAGTGGGTGCGGGAAACGAGGAGCCTAGCGCGGCGGGGGCAAGGGTATAAAGGGCGTCGAGGAAGGGATTTGCTTCCTTCCTCTCGCCACTTTTCCCTTGCCTCAGCCAACCATGCCCTAGCTCTCTCGTCTTCCTTGCTCTCTTCTCGCCACTCACGCTCGTTTTAGCTTTCCTCCTTCGTCGACGACATGACACGGAGCTCCGCGCCGCTAGACGACAGTGTACTGCTGCCCTCTCGCATCACGAGTGAGAGGCAGGCTGGGCTACCATGCCGGTGTTGGCGCAGAATTTCGACCCGTCCAGCAACCAAACGGGTTCCGCGTTACCACGGCGGCCTGGGAGATCTGCTTAACTCCAGTGCAGGTCCAAATGGCTTGCCTAGTCGTAAGTAGAGCGTGCCAGTTGATTTGATCTGCAATCAACAAGATTAAACAAATAAACCATGTGAGAACCGATGACCGATCGGCCGATAGGCCGATGTTGCATCGTGAAGGCCTGGCCGATAGGGCAAACCTATATCGGCTTACTTGAGGTAGTAATAAGATAGAACTAATAAAGTAGATCTAATCTCATCGGCCCATGCGATCATGTTTATAACAAATTACTGGAATCGGCCGATGAGGGTAGCATGAAGATAAATACACTAGCTAATACTCTAGTGTAAACTTATACAAGCCAATCGGCTAATATAAATATACCAACCACAGAGAGATCCTGAGAATACCCTGTAATCAATGTATTTATATTTACCAATCCGCCTGCATAAGTGGCAAACACATGCAAGAACATAAAATAATCACATGCATTAGGTAAGACCGGCTGAAACCCCGGCGCTATCCTTAATTACGATCAAAAACAGGCTTTAGGTTAAACCTCGAAACACGACTAAGGTCGATAGCAACTCAAAGTGTAGATCGAGAGCTAACATAAAGAAAATCAAGTCTTCGATCGCTTTTGGGGATGGTAAATGTATTGGACAATTTAGCCAAGCATAAGAATTAAACCATCGTCAGCAATACAACCTAAAACGAGTAAACCGCTGGCAAGGCTTAATTAAAACACCTGTCAAAACTATTCAAAACATGATAATCGACGATCACATCATCGAGGCTTAATGTGTCTAAAACGACACATTAGCCCCGACGATGCAGATCGTCGGGGACGAGTTCTTACCTCTGCTCCGAGGAAGCAAGAACTCGTCGAAGAAGACCTCTTGCGAGGGTTGGCGATGCGCCGAAAGTAGATTGAACTGGTTTTTGTGTGATTGATTCGAGAGTTTACATGTACAAACTATCGGGATATTTATACCCGAGGTTACAACAGAACCCTTGTAGGGCACGATCTTATCTACAACAAACAAGTCCTTGCGGCAGACTTAAGCCACAGATTAGATCTATACTACTTAATTTACAAGATACAATTGCCTAAAACCGAGCTTTATCTCTATTTGGCAACTTCCTTGAAACTTACTTCGAGCCCAGACCAAGCCCACGTTGACACTGTCAACTCACAACCCGCATCGGCCCATGACCAAACCAAATCCGTATCGGCCGATACGCTCTTTATAGCAACACCTCCCAAGTCCGATACGGTTACCGGGTCCGATACGAAGCCTGGTCCGACTCCAACTCAATCCTTCTTCTCTGCTTCGGTTTCCTCTTTCCTTTCCGAGTCGATTACCAAAATCCGTCGTCAACACATGCCCCCCAATTCCGCTTCATTATATAATGTGGCGGAATTAGCTCCAGGGAACTCATCGACTTTTTGCTAGGTCTAACCTGAAAACCGCACAGATCCAGATTCGAACCCTTTCGCCGCCGATTCGACAAACCCCTCGTGTTCTTCAATTCCGGCGACCCCTCGGCGTCTTGTCAACATCAACCCCCTTCACAGCGACCCCTCCAACAACAACGATGGCCTCTGCCCCGTTCTACACCTCCGAGGTCCCTGCGGTAAGTAAATTCCTCCAAAGTCCGCATTATTACCTTTTCCGCCGATTTCCCCAAGTTAGGTTTTTACTTCCTGCCCCCCTCAAGCCTTATATTTTGAAAATTCCGGCCTAATCTATTGCTTCTGCAATTCTCTCACACCTTATCGGCCGTGCAGCCGAATTTCTTTTGAAAATTCCATACACATATATCTTTAATACGAACAATCTCATCATAAACAATCTCGTCAGCCAGAGGGCCGAAGTCAATCGCCAAACTGAAAAATCCTTGAAAATTCTTATTATAAACAACCTCATCGGCCAGAAAGCCGAAGTCAATCGCCAAACTGAAAAATCCGAAGTCAATCGCCACACTGAAAAGTCCTTGAAAATTCCTGTATATATATATGCCCCCCAAATTTTGGAAGATGAAGGCTCATATTCTGAAATTTTGAACTAAGGGCGATAGTATTTACCGGCCATCTAAAGACGATGCTTGACTACATCGGCTGTAATCATAAATCGGCTAGAGGGGCCGATCATGAGTCAATCCAGATACTGGGATAATATTGTTTCAAGTATTTGCCATTGAGAGCTCGTCCATAAATCTCGCCATCTAATCCCTTGAGCAGATAGGCATTGTGAGGAACACATCGATGAATTCGAAAGGGGCCTTCCTAATTAGGTGACCATTTGCCGAATTTATTATCTCTGGAGCCAATCGGCATTATTAATTTCCACACAAGGTCTCCTTCCTCAAACAATTTGGCAACAACCTTTTTATTATAATGACGGGCCACTCTATCTTTATCACGCTTGATTTTCTCTAAGGCCCGTAATCGAACATGTGCCAAATCATCCAATTCATCAACCATAAGATTATGGTACTCATCGGCTGTCAAGTCGTCTTGCAAAGCAATCCTTCTTGAGCCGATGGCGGTTTCCCACGGCAGTACAGCTTCATGCCCGTAGACCAGTTGATAGGGAGGCACTTGGATTGCACCATGGCAAGCCATCCGATACGCCCAAAGGGAATCGGCCAGCGTTGTATGCCATTGCCTCGGCTGTTCGTCAATTTTCCTCTTGATTAATTTGATTAAAGTCTTGTTGGAAGCCTCTGCCTGCCCATTAGCCTGCGCGTAATAAGGGGAAGAGTTGAGTAATCTGATGCCCATGCTGTCAGCAAATTGGACGAACTCGTCGGACACGAAGATTGATCCCTGATCTGTAGTTATTGTCTGAGGTAACCCAAACCGATATATGATATGCTCCTTGACGAACTGAATAGCGTCTCTGGAATCAACCTTCTTGAGAGGAACGGCCTCAACCCACTTTGTGAAGTAATCTGTAGCCACTAATATATACTTGTGCCCCTTACTTGATGGTGGGTTTATCTGGCCGATCATATCTATTCCCCATCCTCGAAACGGCCATGGCTTTATGATTGGATGCATAACCGATGCCGGCGCTCTCTGAATTGCTCCAAATTTCTGACAATCCTGACATCCTTTATAATACTTGAAGCAATCTTCTAGCATGGTTGGCCAAAAATATCCGACGCGCTTCATCAGCCATTTCATTTTATGGGCCGATTGATGGGTGCCACAAATCCCTTCATGTACTTCGCTCATAACGGTTTTAGCTTCCTCAGGACCTAGGCATTTGAGTAGGACACCATCAACCGTCCGATAATATAGATTATCGTCCAATAAGACATAGTGTAAAACTTTATATTTCATTCTGCATGACGCCGATTGGGAAGGGTTTCTCAAATACTCAATGATATCAAACCTCCAGTCATCGGCGTGCACGAGAGCAATCTGAATTGGAACGTCCTTAGCCATCGGCCTGTATCCCGATGCCCCCTGAGCTAAATCATTGGCTTCGAAATTCTGCTTCCTGGGTATATGCCTCATCATTACGATCCGGAACCCGTGTAATAACTCTTTGCACTCCTCATTGTAGACTTTGAGAATATCGTCTCTGCACTCATACTCCCCAGAAAGTTGGCTAATTACTAGCTGTGAATCACCAACGATTTCCACGGCATCGGCCTCGACTGGCCAAGCCGGGAATGCAGTGACCGGGGGTTAGTGGGGACCCGATTGTGGGCCATTACCGATTTCCCCCGGAGTTCGCTGCGCCCCGGGGCACGGCTCGGTTCTGGCCCCGTCGGCGTCTTAGACGGTCCGAGCTGTTGAGGGTAGGAACGAGCACGAACGAGCCAACTCAAGCCAGAATACCCGAAAGGGAAGAGACAACGCAGGGACAGCTTTAAAATAAAAATCAGGAAAGCTTGCTATTAAAGTACAGAAAGGAACACATATAAATATATATATAGTGGGAGCCCTCGGCCAATCCCGCACGCTCGAGGGGGCATGCGGGGTTGGCCCGAGCCCGAGGCACAACTCTCGACCCCTTTTATGGGTAGAAGTGGCGAAGATGCTCGATGTTCCACGGGTTAGGTAGCTCTGTGCCGTCCTCCGCGGCCACTCCGCGGCCAGTCGAACCGAGCTCGGCCGGGGGACGCCGATCACTCTGTATGGTCCCTCCCACATTGGTGAGAGCTTACTCAATCCAACACGCGTTTGGACGCGGCGTAGGACGAGGTCATTGATACTGAGTGATCGGGCCCGGACGTGGCACTGATGGAAGCGCCGTAGGCTCTGCTGGTAGCGCGCGGCTCGGAGGGCCGCGCGCCGCCTTCTCTCTTTCAGGTTGTCGAGGTTGTCTCGGCGAAGCTGATCTTGATCGGCCTCGCTATATATGGCGGCCCGAGGGGACCTCAGGGTGAGCTCGGATGGGAGGACCGCCTCCGCGCGGTAGACCTGGAAGAAAGACGTTTCTCTTGTCGCTCGGCTTGGGGTAGTCCGATTTGCCCAAAGCACCGCTGGTAACTCCTCGGTCCATGAGTCCCCATGTTTCTTGAGGACGTTGTAGGTCTTGTTCTTAAGGCTCTTAAGGATTTCCGCGTTGGCGCACTCCACTTGACCGTTGCTTCTGGGGTGGGCGGGGGAGACGAAACAGAGCTTGATGCCTATGTCGTCGCAGTAGTCGCCAAACAGTTCACTGGTGAACTGGGTGCCGTTGTCCGTAATGATATGGTTGGGCACCCTGAACCGGGCAGTGATGCCCTTGATAAACTTGAGGGCTGAGTGTTTGTCGATCTTGATGACTGGGTAAACCTTGGGCCACTTGGTGAACTTGTCGATGGCGACATACAGGTGCTCGTACCTGCCCGGGGCCTTCCTAAAGGGACCGAGGATGTCCAGCCCCCAGATCGCAAACGACCATGAAAGCGGAATGGTCTGCAGGGCCTGGGCCGGCTGATGCGTCTGCTTGGCGTGGAACTGGCACGTCCTGTATTGCCGGGCCAGGTCGGCTACGTCGTGGAGCGCCGTCGGCCAGTAGAAACCCTGGTGAAAAGCTTTGCTGACCAAGGTGCGCGAGACGGAGTGGGCTCCGCACTAGTCTTCATGGACATCGGCCAGAAGCTCAACTCCCTGGTCCCGAGAGATGCATTTTAGGAGGACCCCATTGGCCCCGCGTCGGAAGAGGGCCCCCTCTACCAGCCCTTAGCGCTTGGAGACGCGAATGACGTGCTCACTCCCTTTGCGATCCTCGGGTAGAGTCTCATCTTTGAGGAACGCCTGGATTTCGGCCATTCAGGTGATCTGTCTTGGGGGGTCGAGCTCGATCCCCTTGGACCCCGAGGCCTGGACTCCGACGGGCCCCGGGGGTACCGTGGCAGTACCCGGCTCCCTCAAGGGATCGGGACACGCCGACGGCTGGACAAGCCTTTCCTCAAAGGCGCCCGGTGGGGTCGGGGCTCACGAAGAGGCGAGCCTTGAGAGCTCATCGGCAAGCACGTTGTCCCGCCTGGGCACATGCCGAAGCTCTAACCCGTCAAAATGGCGCTCCATACGTCGCACCTCGCGAACGTAGGCTTCCATTTGCGGGTCGGAGCACCGGTACTCCTTGGAGACCTGGTTCACGACTAACTGAGAGTCGCTTAATACCAGGAGGCGGCGGATCCCCATTTCGGCCGCCGCTTTGAGCCCCACAAGGAGTCCCTCATACTCCGCCATGTTGTTGGTTGCCTGGAAATCTAGGCGAACCAAGTATCTGAGGACGTCCCCGCTTGGCGAGGTCAAGGTGACCCCCGCGCCGGCGCCCTGGAGGGTGAGGGAGCCGTCAAACTGCATCACCCAATGGGCGGCGTGAGGCTGTCGCGAGGGGTCTGCCTCGGCCTCGGGGGCGGAGAGCCCGAGGTTAGATTCGGGAGTCGGGCTCCACTCGGCCACGAAGTCGGCGAGGGCCTGACTCTTCCTATTTGCCATCCAAGTGACCACCAATCTTGGTGGTCTTGGATGGGTCGTTGCCCAACACGACCTCCTTCATAGGGACCTCGTCGCCTGAGGCCATCCGCTGCCTCGGGGCGTGTGAGGTAGAGGCGTCGGGCCTCTCGTCGCTGTCCGCGGGCTTGGACATCGCGGTGAGGTTGTTCACGCGCTGCTCCATGAAAGCCAACATGATTTTGAGGTTGCCATGAACGGTGATGGGGCCGCTGGGGCCCAACATCTTTATCTGGAGGTAGGCGTAGTGAGTGGCCGCCATGAACTTCACCAACGCGGGCCTTCCCAGGACAGCGTTGTAGGGCAGATTGAGATCTGCCACATCGAAGTCCAGCCGCTCGGTGCGAAAGTTTGTGGGGCCACCAAAAGCGACCGGGAGGTCGATGTGACCTAACGGCCACATGTGCCCCGGTGTCACGCCGATGATCGGCAGGGACAGCCGGAGCTTCATCCCTGGGGCCTTGATGATGTTGACAGCTGCGGGGGACAGGATGTTGAGGGCTGCGCCACCGTCTATCAGGACGCGCCTCAACTTGACGTTGCAGACGGTGGGGGAGACCACCATCACGAGCTGCCCTCCCCGGGCAATGCATGGCGGGTGGTCAGTCTGGTCAAAGGTGAGGGTGACCTCTGACCAACGCGCCCGCCGTGTCGCCTCATGGGTGGGGACAACAGCCAGAAGCTCTCGCTTCATGGCCTTGAAGCTGCGACAGGAAGCATGAGCGCACGCTCCCCCGTCAACGGTGGTGACGGTGGCCTCGGGCTCCTGGAAGCCCAAGTCCTCGCGTCATCATCAGCATCCTTGGCGGGGGCCTTCTGCTTGGCCTCACTTCGCCGGTTGCTGGCAGAGGTCGCCGGGGCCTTGCCCTCGCGGCGTCCCTGCACCTTCTCCTCCTCCCACTTCCTCACCCGCTCGGCCAAGTTCTTGATCGCACGGCAGTCGGCGAGGTCGTGGAGGGAGGTATTGTGGACCGAGCACCACTTGCCTGCCGGGCGCTCTCCACTGGGAGCACCGGCTTCCTTCTTTTTGTCGCCTGCGGGTCTCCTCTTACGTGGGGCCCGCGAGGCGCCCTCGACGGCGAGGATGTGACCTTTTCTTCCTCCGCCTTTCCCGCCGCCCAAAGCGGGCAGCGGACTCGGGGGCAGCCACAGCCGCCGCTCTAGAGCTGGAGGAGTTCCAGGTCTAGGCCTCCTCCTTCCGAGCCACACGGTCCGTGAGCTCAAAGAGCTGCACGGTGATATGGGGCTCCTTGGAGGCTATCTTCTCGAGCATGCGGTTGTGTCGCACCCCCCGCTTGAACGCGTAGATGAACGTGTGCGTAGGGATACAGGGGTTGGTGTTGCGGACTTGGCAAAACCGCTGGATGTACGAACGAAGAGACTCATCGTCCCTCCGCTGCACTGAGTGCAAGTCCGCTTCTTCTCCTGGGCGCGGATATGTGCCCTAGAAGTTCGTGGTGAACTGCTGGCACAAATCCTCCCAGGAGTGGACCGACGCGGGTGGCAGGTTCATCAGCCAACCCCGCGCCTGGCCTTTCAGGGCCATGGGAAAGTAATTCGCCATGACCTTGTCGTCACCCCCCGCGGCCTCTATCCCAGTCGTATAGATTTGGAGGAACTCAGTGGGGTTGACGCTGCCATCATATTTCTCGGTGATGCTGGGCCAGAGCCTCGGGGGCCATCGGACGTTCCGAAGACTCGCCACGATGGCTCGACAGCCGGCACCACCGACTGGGGATATGGGGGGTCTGCCCCCATGATCGGGGTGGGGGCAGCGCTCCAGAGGAGGAAGCGTCTTCCCCCGCATGGGCGGCGCGACGCTCGTCGCGCCGGCGCTCGATATCGAGCCGGGCGTTCGGCTCCCCATGCATGGTCTCACGACGCCCACGGCTGGCCGAGGGCGTCGAGGAGGGGGTTGCGGACGAGCGGCGGGTGTTGGCCGCCGCTCGTCAAGCTCTCCGTCTTGACGACGAAGAGCCGGCAGTGGTAGCGCCAGATGTCCCGGCGGTGGATGACCACCCACCGGTGCCTAGGCGCTACTACGCCTTCATGACCAAGTCGGCCACGTCGTCCAGCCAACGCTGGACTGGGGTCTCCGAATCGGGGACGATGGGCGGGTGGCGCAGGAGCGCATCCGCAGCCTGGAGCGTGCCCTGCGGCGTGCCACCGTCACCGTAGGTGAGGCGGCGACACACTCCGCCACGTTGTCCCCCTCCACCGCCAGCCGGCGACGAAGTCGCGAATCCCTCTGGTTCCTGAGGCGCCTTTCCCTGCCTAGGGCTTCGGCGGGCGGGAGGCGAAGGAGTGCACGCCTGGTGATGAGGATTCAGCTCCCCATCGTCATCGCTGGCACTCAGAGTGGGGTTGTACGCCACCGCCTCTTCAACCATGGGGCCTACTCGGCGTGACTTGGCGCACACAAAAGAGAGTGTGGAGTCAGGAAAATGCACAAGCGCCCCCTACCTGGCGCGCCAGCTGACGGAGTGTTAGCTCCTCAACGGGGGACAGAGAGGGCCCCCCTTTGTGAATCCGGCCAGGGGCACAGGGCGAAATCCGTTTTCTCCTGTTTGCGCAAGAGAGAGAGATAGAGACACAAACGTTTATATAGGTTCGGGCCGCTGGGAAGCGTAACACCCTACTCCTGTGTGCGGTGGATATGCGATTGGAAAATCAGGAAATACAAGTGTTTGCTCTCCCTTTCTCCCCTGTCTATCTGTCTTTCGTCCTCTTTTTTTTTCTTCTCCCCTTCTACTTAGGCCTGGGTCTCCTTTTATATGTCAAGGGGCTACCACATGGGCCAAAAGGCTGCCTAAGACGAAAGGAAAACATTCTTTTACATTTAATGGTTGTCTCGTTGCTTGACTCGAAAGCCAGACGCACAAATGCTATAGCAAGGCCTTCGTCCGGTCAAGCGGTTGACGCGGGGGACTCCCGTGTCAAACTCCATTAAATGGATGAAGACTTCCGTGTCTCGTTCGCATCAGGAAACAAAAATCATCTGACCGGGGCTGGCATACCAACTCCGGCTGAGGGACGAGAGGCAAAAGGCTCTCATCATTCTGATGGGACGGGGCAAGGCGTGTCGCACGCCGCCTGATGCGCGGACAGCGCGCAGGCACCCTGCCGCCATCTCACCCGTGATCTATCCGGTCCACGACCGGTCAATCACCATAACCGGTCATAGACTGGCCACGCACGCGCCACGCCGCATTAAATGCGGCGTGGTGCGCTCGCCTGAGCCGCCATTAATGTGGTTAGGTGAGCTCTGGCCACGCTCACCTAACCTTGCACACGCGGCACCAGCGCCGAAGGGGTCGGGGCGACCCAACCCTGGGGGGACTAGGGAGGGCAGTCGCCATGTCACCCTCGGGCCCGACCCCTGTAGGGAAAGCGCCACGTGGGTGCAGGGGGCCGCCCAACCCTCTAGTCTTGGTACCCCTGGGCCCATGTCACCGACAGTACCAGTCCCGGGAAACAGTGCTGGTACAACAGGAAGATTGAATATCACAACCACAGAAGTCTCACTATTATGAGTAGAGATACAACCATCGTTTGAACTACGAATAGACCCCGAGGTCGCTACTGCAATACAAAAAGACGGAAGTGAAGACTACCTCAGAGCTACAAGCATGACTTGGGAACTAAGCCGAAACCCTACTATAGCTCAAAGCCTGCTTACTCCTGAAAGAACTCCTCATCAGCTGGATCCATCTCGAGCAAGGGTGAGTACGAGGGTACTCAGCAAGCCATGGGAATTAAATGGTTAATGCAAGCTTCAAAGGAGGGCTAGTTATTTTCTCATTTAGTTTTAGTTTAAAACTTTTAGAATTAACTAAATGAGTGCTTCTCAACGGCACAGATGAGAAAGTGAGTCTCATCCAGCCGGAGTTTGTGAAATGTATTCATTGATTATGTCCGTTAGAGTGACTCCCTACCAATAGATACAAGGACTTCCCAAGTCCGACTGTTCCCGACAGCCACGGGTTAAGTACTTGAAATGAAACCCTTACACCAACAGCAGCACACAAGGAGTAGTCAAATAAAACTACGCTAAGGAATCACCTCACATTCACCCATGACCATGGGCACGACTGTTCGAACAGTTTGTTAACCTCTGCAGAGGGGTACACTTTATCCACACGACGTTACTAACCCAGATCACCCAGCCCATGCAGAATAGCCACATCTGGTGACCTTGAGGCTTTTAGGACAAGGCATTTCGAAAGCCGACTCAGGGTCACCTCATGCCAACAGAAGGGGTCCCACGGACCAACACTAGGTTAGGTCCCAGATCATACCATGCCAGGAAACCCAGGGGTCCTCCTTAACACCACCCCAACGAATCCACTTGTCCCTTGGCATCAAGATTTGCTAGCCTAGCTAATTACTCAGCCAGGGGTGTCCCACTTTACCATGTGGTCGCACTTGTTATGTTTGGATGAAATTCCGAAGGAATCAGTCCATAAGGGCGAGAACGGGAAAAACCGTATCACCAGTACGTCTCCCGCACCACGGATTTTGGAAACTTATTTTATTTTCAAGGCACCAACCTAGGTGTCGGGTTTTTCAAGGATTTTGTAAACCAAGTTTTACCCAGTTGATCATTTTAAATTTGAGGAGGGCCACCAATACTCATATTCGAAGGCACGAATACCGAGACTTAACATAAAAGGCGACAAGGGAGTTACGGGTAATTCAATTATCAAGGAAGTCAAATGCACCAATTATAGGTAAGGCCTGTCGACTATATTGCAAACTGCGGCCAACATTGTAAATGTATCATAGAGATGCATGTTTTAGTAAATGATTTACTTAATTTGAAATTATGGGCTCAATTGTTCAAAGGTGACTTGCCTTGCTCGAGACCTTGAGCTTCTTCCTTGAACTCTGTGCACTGGGACTCCTCGAGCTCTGAAGCTACATGCAAAACGAGACAACTCAACAAAATGACCAAATAAAAAATCCTATTTGTGACCACTAAGTGTGCCATTCGATTGATCTCGAGTTTTGAGACATTTTGGAAGTTGAACAGAGTCAATCGGACGAACAGTTGAGGAGATACGAATTTCCTAAGTTTAATTGATTTTTTGTCTAAAGGAAAAAGGATTAAAGAAATCCCTTGGAAAAGAAAAAGGACAGGGAGGCACGATTTGGACTTCCTGGCTAAGTGCAAGGCGCATCCCAGAGCAAAGCGCGGGCGCGGCGGAGCGGGACGGACCAGCATGCGAGCGAAGGCGGCCCAAGGCCGAGCGGAGAGCACGCGTACGCGAGGGCGAACGGGCCGGCGGGCGAGACACGGCCCACGTGACTACGTGGCCGCGGGAAAGAGAGGCCAAACGGGCCGACGCGCGTGACGCAGCCAATGAGGCTCGTGCGCGAGGCTGGCCGATGGACAGCGGAGCGACAGAGCGGCAGGACACACACCGGAGCGACGGGCGGAGCAAACGGAGATGAGCCAACGGCTCGGATTCTTTGGAAGTCCATCGGAAAGGGTGAATCGCGGCGACGCATGCCGCCGGCGAGAGGAAGGGGAAAACCTCGCCGGAGCGACGAGGGCTTGATTCACCGGGGATGGAGCACCTACGCGAGCTAGGGAACTCATTCCACATGACGAGGGGCAAACGAGCGGTGCTAGGAAGTGGCGACGACGATGAGCAACCTCAGCACAGAGTGAGCAACGCGCGGTGAGCTACGGTGGGGTTGCTATGGCGTCTACACGCACGAGGAGATGACGATGAGCTAGCTAGCGATCTGTGAGGGACGAAACGAAGTAAAATGGAGGGGAGGTACCACAACGGAGAGGGTGCTGCGAAGGATGAACGACGGCGCGAAACGTGGTTGTTTCGGCCTCTGGCCAGGGAAGAGGATGAAATGGAAGCTCAGAGTCCACTTTGCGCGACGATGGCCGAGATGACGAGCGACGACAATGGCACAGCGGCGGAGTGATGGCGGAACTCGTGGAGTGGAGGAGGCTAAAACTAAGGAAGTGGCAGCAGTTTTAATAGGCACGGGTGGCTTCTAGGAGAAGGGGCACGGGCATAGTGGCAGCTAGTTGGCGCTCCCCGGCGCAAGCTGCCAAACGGCGGTAGAGAGATGACGCCGGCAAAAAGAGAGGAAAAAGAAAAAGGAGAAGAGGAAAGGGGACTTGGTCCCTTGCCATTTTGGGAGGAAGAGAGGCGAGGATGAGGGCTCTGGCTCCTATCCTTAGAAGCTAGCTGAAGCATCTAGGACCCGTTGTTAATTTTTGTAATTAATGACAAACACTAATTATGGACTAGCTATTTTATTTAAGTGATATATTTAAGTTAGAACCACATGACGTACATGCCATGGACGATCACTGTGAATTAAAATTGATGGCGCAAAGCAAATGTAACAAAGACGGTATATCTAGCGTTTTATTTTCAATCGATCAAGGAGTTGGGCCATCAAACTTTTGCTAGGATTATTTCTAGCTTTGCCGTACTATCAAGAGGGTAATGACCTTGGTAAAAAGATGATCAAATATGCCACATAGGTCATTTGCATCAACACTTGTTTTCGCCAAACTTTCTTTCTACTTAGTTTGCATTGGCCGGTCTAACCGTAGGACCTATGCTAGTCTAACCGGCATGCCCTTGTCAGTCTAATTGGGTCGGGCTCGGTCTGACTGGGCGGCCGGGAAGCCGGGAGGCTGCCCTCTACTTGGCGATCCAGAGCCGCCAAAGCCAATGGCGGTCTGACCGACTTAGCGGTGGTCTGACCGGCCGACAAACGGTGGTCTGACTGGCCTGCCTTTGCCAATGCATTAAATGCACCGTAACAACTAGTTTCTTAGCCGTTACATCAGTTGGCAGTCTGACCGGCCATCCCATGGCGGTCTGACCGGCAAGCAACTGAAGTAAGGGATTTCGACCCCAATGGCTAGTTTTAGTAGGTGGGGGTATAAATACTCCTCCACCTACAGCAAGGGGACTCTCTTGGCACTTACTTTAGTTGCATACACCTCTTTCATTTACTCTCACATTATTTAAGCCTTAGTTCATCCATTTTTGGTGTTGGTGGGTTGATTGAGCCAAGACAAGTGCATTGCTTCATTGTTAGAACTAGTGTGGCACTTGATCATCTTCGAGTCGGGTCATTGCTTGTTAGTCTTGGAGATTGCCGCCTCTTAGACGGCCTGGAGGAGTTGCCCGGTGACCTCTCCGAGAAGATTGTGGAGGAGACCCGGTGTTGGTTGTGAGTGGTTTGGAGTTCACCACCTTCGGAGTGAAGCAAGAATTACCCTAATGATCGAGGCTTGGGTAGTCCACTTCGAGGCTGGCTCCTACCTTGCCCACCCCTTGATGAAGGGGTTCGGTGGCTTCATGGTTTGAGCGGTGAAATTGGGCTCGCCTCAACGAGGACGTAGGAAATCGGCGTGTTTCTAAACCCCGGGTGAAAAATTTCTTGTCTCTTGTCTCATTTACTTATTACATTTACATTTGTGCAATTTACATTTATAGAGACATACTTGAGCCCATATAACCTTAGGATTGTAAAACATAATCTAGTTGCTTAGTTAGTTTCATCTCTCACCAAGCATAGCAACTTAGGTTAGTTTTGATTAGGTTTCATTAATTTTAATAATCGCCTATTCACCCTCCTCTAGTCAACATCTTGATACTACAAGTGGTATCAGTGCTTGATATCTCTTGATTGGGCTTTATCCTCTAGAGAGAAAAGATGTTGAACGAGGTGAACCATGTAGGGAAGACCCCATGTTCAATGGCACAAATTATTGCACTTAAAAAATTAAGATATCGACTCACCTTAAGGCCATGAGCTTTCACATTTGGAGTATTGTTGATGTAGGTTCTGCTATCACCGGCAATGTCTTGACAGATGTTGATCATCGCAATCTCCAACTCAATGCCCAAACCATGAATGCTTTGTTCAACTCTTTGAGCCAAGAGGAGTTTGATAGAGTTAGCAATCTTGAGACCGCTTATGAGATTTGGAACAAGTTGAGTGAAATTCATGAGGGCACAAGCGAGTACAAGGATGCCAAGCTTCACTTTCTCAAGATACAATATGAGACTTTTAGCATGTTGCCCGTTGAGAGTGTGAATGACATGTATGGAAGGCTCAATGTGATTATCAATGATCTCAAGGGACTTGGGACAACTTACACCAATCTTGAGGTTGCTCAAAAGATGCTTAGGGTTCTACCGGACAAGTATGAGACTCTAGTCACTTTGCTCATCAACTCCGACATGTCAAGGATGACACCCGCAAGCCTCTTGGGCAAGATCAACACTAATGACATGTACAAATTGAAGAAACAAAAAATGAAGGAAGCCTCACCATCAAGGAAGAAGTGCATTGCTCTCAAGGTTGAAATTGAAGACAAGGGAAAGATCAAGATGGATGAAGGCAAGAATGACTTCGAAGAAGAGATTGCACTTCTTGCAAGAAGATTCAATGATCTCTTGGAAAGAAAAAAGAGAAAAGTAAAGGACTCTAGCTCACATAGAAGAAGAAGTAGAAGATCCAACAAGACCCTTGCCAACTTGAGGTGTTTTAAGTGTGGTGAGAAGGGGCACTTTGCTTCAAAATGCCCCTCCAAGAAAGATGAAGAAAAAAAGTCATCAAAGAAGAGCAAGAGTGAAAAAGACAAGCTTTTGAAAAGGCTCAAGAAAGAAGAAAAGAAGACTAAGGCCTTCATTGGACAACGAGACTCAAATGAAGAGAGCTCCGGGTCACAATCCGGTTATGATGCCGATGATGGTGATGATGAAGGGAGCTTCAACAAGAAAACCATAACCGGAGTTGTCATGAAGGAGGCGCCATTACTCTTCTCTCCATTTTACCTTATGGCAAAGGACTCCTCTAAGATAACTTCAAATAGTGATAGTGAGAGTGATAATGATGATGATGATCCTTATTATGATGAGCTTGAATGAATGTTTAGAGAGCTCCATGCATATAGTGAGAAGGAGATTGTCAAGTTCAAGACTCTAAAGAAGGATCATGCTTCTTTGGAGGCCTTTTATGAGGAGCTAAAGATTTCTCATAAGAAATTTAAGGAAGCTCATGACACTCTCCTTTCCACTACTCAATGTGGAGCTCAAGTTAATATTGGTATATCTTGTGATTTGCTTGATGATAATGCTCCTTGTCATATTGATCATATTGCATCATCTAGCATATCTACTTCTTGTGATGACCTTATGGATATGCTAGTTCTAACTCTTGTGCTTCTATGTGTGATTCCTTGCTCGTTGTGGACAATAATAAGCTTAAGGAGCAAGTGGCAAAGCTCAACAAAAGCTTGGAGAGTTGCTTCAAGGGTAAGAACACTCTAAACAAAATCTTGAGTGAGCAACGGTGCATCCTTAACAAGGAGGGACTTGGATTCATTCCAAAGAAGGGTAATTGGGTTAGGTAAAGTTGTCATCACCAATGATCTATCAATCTCAAATGTCTCTCTTGTTGATTCTCTAAATTTCAATTTGCTTTCGGTTGCACAAATTTGTGATCTTGGTTTATCATGCACATTTAATACTCAAAAAGTTCTTGTCACTAGTCTCCTTGATAACTCTTTCGTCTTTAAAGGGTTTTATTATAAAAATCATTATTTGGTTGATTTCTCTACTAGTGATGCAAAATTGAAAACTTGTTTAGTTGCAAAAACTTCTTTGGCATAGGAGGCTAGCTCATGTTGGTATGAATCAATTGAACAAACTTTCAAAACGTGATCTAGTAGTGGGCTTGAAAGATGTGAAGTTTGAAAAAGATAAGTTTTGTAGTGCTTGTCAAGCCGGCAAGCAAGTTGCATGCTGTCATCCTTTCAAAAGTATCATGTGCATCTCTAGATAATTGGAGCTCTTGCATATGGATTTGTTTGGCCCAACAACCTATAAGAGCATAGGTGGCAACAACCATTGTCTTGTTATTGTTGATGATTTCTTAAGATACACTTGAGTTTTTTTTGAATGACAAATCTATTGTTGCCGAGCATTTCAAAAAGTTTGCAAAAAGGGCTCAAAATGAATTTAACTTTTCTCTTGTGAAAATTAGGAGTGATAACGGTTCCGAGTTAAAGAATACAAATATTGAGGATTATTGTGATGATCTTGGTATTAAGCATGAACTTTTCGCTATCTACTTACCACAACAAAATGGTGTAGTGAAGAGGAAAAATCGTACATTGATTGAGATGGCAAGAACTATGCTTGATGAACATGGTATTTCCAACTCTTTTTGGACGGAAGCTATAAATATCGCTTGCCATACAACAAATCGGCTTTATTTGCATCATCTTTCGAAAAAGACTTTCTATGAGCTAATTGTTGGGAGAAAGCCAAATGTTGCCTATTTTCGGGTTTTTGGTTGCAAATAATATATTTATCGAAATGGTGTTAGACTAACAAAATTTGAAAGTTGGTGCGATGAAGGGTTTCTTCTAGGTTATGTCGCTAATAGCAAGGCATATCGTGTCTACAACAAGAGCAAAGGTATTGTGGAAGAAACTGTCGGTGTTCAATTTGATGAGACTAATGGCTCCCAAGAGGGGCACGAGAATTTTGATGATGTAGCTGATGAAGGCTTGATGAGAGCTATGAAGAACATGTCTATTGGAGGTATCAAGCCCATTGAAGTGAATGACAAGCCATTCACCTCCATTTAAGTTGTACCCACTACTTCCGCTATATCAAGTCAAGCTCAAATTAATGTGAAGGAGGACAAGGAACAAAATCTACCTATGCCACCAAGGATACACAATGCTCTCTCCAAGGATCACCCAATTGACCAAGTTTTGGGTGACATTAGTAAGGGTGTTCAAATTAGATCTTGTGTCGCTTCTATTTGTGAACATTACTCGTTTGTTTCTTTTCTTGAGCCAAAACATGTAGATGAAGCTCTTGGTGATCCGGATTGGGTAAATGTTATGAATGAAGAGCTCAATAACTTTTCAAGAAACAAAGTGTGGACTTTGGTTAAAAGACCTAGAGACCACAATGTCATATGGACAAAGTGGGTTTTTAGAAACAAGCAAGACGAGAGCGGGTTGGTGGTAAGGAACAAGGCAAAGTTGGTGGCTTAAGGTTTCACACAAGTTGAAGGTTTGGACTTTGATGAAACCTTCGCCCCCGTGGCAAGGCTTGAAACCATTCGCATCCCCCTTGCATTTGCATCATGCTTTGATATAAAGTTTTTTCAAATGGATGTGAAATGTGTTTTTCTAAATGGAGAAAATGCCGAACTTGTTTTTGTTGAACAACCACCCGGTTTTGAAGATCCTAAAAATCCTAATCATGTATACAAACTCTCAAAAGCTATCTATGGTTTGAAACAAGCTCCTAGAGCTTGGCATGAAAGATTAAGAGATTTTTTTTTTGACAAAAGGTTTTAAAATTGAAAAAGTTGACACTACCCTTTTCACAAAAATCATTGGTGATGATTTCTTTGTGTGTCAAATTTATGTTGATGATATCATTTTCGGTTCTACTAATGAGGCTTTTTTGCAAAGAGTTTGGTGATATGATGTCTAGGGAATTTGAGATGTACATAATTGGAGAGTTGAGCTTCTTCCTTAGACTTCAAGTCAAGCAACTCAAGGATGTGAGTTTTGTGAGCCAAACCAAAGACATCAAGGACCTAATCAAAAGGTTTGGTATGAAGGATGCAAAGCCCATCAAGACTCCTATGGTAACAAATGGCCACCACGATCTTGATAAGGGAGGTAAACCAGTAGATTTAAAGCTTTATCGCTCTATGATTGGTAATTTGCTTTATCTTACTGCATCTAGGCCGGATATCATGTTTAGTGTTTGCATGTGTGCACAGTTTCAAGCCGCTCCTAAGGAGTGTCACTTGGTGGCCGTGAAAAGGATTTTAAGGTATTTGAAGCATTCCTCAACAATTGTCTTAGGTACCCAAAAGGTGCTAAGTTCAAACTAGTTGGCTATTCCGACACGGATTATGCCGGTTGCAAAGTGGATAGAAAGAGCACATCTGGTAGTTGCCAAATGCTTGGTAGATTTCTTGTGTCATGGTCATCCAAGAAACAAAACTCCATAGCGCTCTCTACCTCCGAGGCAGAATATGTTTCAGCGGGTAGTTGTTGTACCCAATTGCTTTGGATGAAACAAACCATGTTGGATTATGGCATAAGCTTCACCAAAACCCCAGTCCTATGTGACAATGATAGTGTCATAAAGATAGCCAACAACCCGGTCCAACACTCAAGAACCAAGCATATTGACATTCATCACCTCTTCCTAATTGACCATGTTGCCAAGAGTAACATAGTCATAAGCCACATAAAAACCAAAGACCAACTAGCCAACATCTTTACCAAGCCACTTGATGAAACCTGCTTTTGCAAGTTGAGGAATGAGTTAAATGTCATCGATTTCTCTAATGTTGTTTGAGATCATGCACCATGGTTGCTTTTAGCATATGTTGCCTAATTGTTCTTATTGGCTCTTTTCATGTGAATTTATTGAAATTTGGCTCTTCTTCGTAAAAATGGAGCTTGTCACATTAAAGGGGAGTATTGCACCTCTTACATGTGCATTATTACTTTTTGAGTGTGAACAAAATAAATAAAGTGCTAGAAGGGTTCTCAAAATGCCTATTTTGACCAAAAGTCAAAATCTTGAAAAAATTGATTTTATTTCAAAACTATCTCTTGGAAAATGTTTCAAAAGGTCTCTTATATGTTTTTCAAGCCTCACATTGTAAGAAAAGTTATGTCTAAATGAAAATGTCATTTTGACCGTCTTTTGAAGAAACTAGAATCTTGTTTTTGGCCAAAACGGTTTTAAACTCCAAAAAGAGTTTGAAGAAGAATTTGAAAATTGATAATTTCAAATGTTTTTGCTATTCAAACCTATTTCAAAAACCACATCATTCAAAAATTATTTGGATTCAAATTTGGTCGAAAAACCCCTATAGACCATAAAAGGTCACCTCCTAGCACTTAAGTGAGTTTCATTGCAAATATCCATATTTCTCAAATATTATGAATGTTTGTCAATCTTGCAACTCATACATTCAAAAATACTCCAAAATAAAAATTTTATGTGGTGTTTTTGTGTGTGTGTGTGGGGGGGGGGGGTGTTGACTTGTGCATAGTTGGCAAGGGCAGGTGGTTTGATTGGCCATATAGGCCCGGTCTGATCGGCCTGGTGCCGGTGGTCTGACTGGTTGGCATGGTGGGCCAATTGTCAAAACTTGGTTTCGGCAATAAGAAACTGGGGGTAACAGTCAAGTGCCAAACACGATGGGTTAGTAGACAAAGGGATTTAGATAGATTCAGGCCTTCTATAAAGAAGTAATACCCTACTCCTGTTTTGGGGATTTGATCCGCCGAGTGGTTTATTGATCTCTTGATCAGGTTGTGTATGAAGAAAACCTAGCTAATTGCTATTGTTTCTATCTCTTTCTATCTGTCTCATCCTCTTCCCTCAAGGGACGTCCTATCCTCCATATATAGGTTTAGAGGATAGGCTCACAAGTCGGAGATCTAACAACATACCATATAGGACTCTATAATATTCCCGACTCAGGACTATAAGCCGTTCCTTATTACACAAGGTAACATAATACTTAAGTCCTAAGCCGATTAAATAATCATGAATCATAACCTATCCCCTATAGTCAGTCGGATAAGCTAGTCATGTGAGTATACGGTACCCATAATCTCCACAGTAGCCCCTGAGACCTTCACAGTCGACGAGATAACTTTGCCTCGAACCAAAATAACACATAGCCGAGTACCTCCTTAGCCGTTTGCCTCCATTATCCCTGCCTAAGTCTCCCGAGTGCTTTATCATCCAATAAAAAGGCTGTGAAGGGTTGAAAATATCTCAAGAATTACCAAGAACATATACTTAGGTGCATTGATTAGATGCACCTGATTAGGTGTAGCCCCCGACTATGTGTTTAGTTAAACAAACTAAGCATATAGTCAAGAACTATAACAATTATACTCTTCCGAGCGATATAAATAAATGCCTAGCCTAAGCCAAAAGCAATCATAAAAAATCATATAACACATCACCTTATAAACAAGGCGTAGTGTATAATGACCCCAAGTACTGGCAAGCTCATGCTATTCGAGTTGTTATGCCCGAGTCCTCTCAAAATACACAACTCCTCCATCCTCAGGAATATGTTGTATGGATAAAAAATCCAAGTTAATAAACCCATAATAGATTTATTAATCGTCCGAAAAATATGACCAAAATCTAAGCCATAATGTCGGTCTTAATCAAAAAAAGCAGTCCAAGATGGCAAAATAGCATTGATATAATATAAAATCAATTACTTTATAAAAAACCAAACAGCTCCTGCAATCTATAGAAAAGTTACCAGGACAGCTTAAAAAACTTTACTGTTTGTCACCTTTCAAGTTACATCGTACCAACCCCTAAAAAGTTGTATAACTGCTGTATGAAAGGATTTTGAAGGCATCGGGCAATAGATCACGCGCATATTGCCAAGGCAAATTTGCTTAAGTCCCTAGAGACACGTGTCAAGCCACACCTGAATTATGGGCTGTAAGCTTCTCATGGGCTTCGGCCCAAGTATGAGAAAACCTACCAATACCCAAAAACCACTGAAGCGTCGTCGTCTTCCTCGCCGCTTCATCTTCTGAAAATTTCCCCTTTCGCGCTCTTGTTCACAAGCTCTTCCGAAAAAACCTAGAACACAAGCTCATCCAAATCCATCCATCCAGAAACTCAAAGCTCTATTAAGATCCACCGCGCGCAACTAGCTCCCAACATTTCCTCCGAGAATCCTTACTCCCAACACCAGATTCACTTTCCCTCAAACCGTATCCATGGCAGAAGAAAGAGAAATCTCCTTCGACCAATGGACAACGTCAGACGTGAAAGAATCAACCCTGCGGGAAATGGTGAAGGACAGAGTTCTTCCTGCCAAGGAAATCATCGGCTGGCGCCCAGCATACGGCGAAGAGTTTCCAACTCCGAGCACCGGTGAGATCGTAGTTTTTACCCACTTCTTCTATTGCGGATTTGGTCTTTCCACTTCCGAATTCTTTCGTGGTATCCTCGATTACTACGGTGTCAAAATTTTCCATCTGAATCCAAACTCCATTCTACACATCACCATTTTCATTCATGTGTGCGAAGCCTTCTTAGGAATCTATCCCCATTTCAATCTCTTCCGCCGCATGTTTTCTCTTAAGACCCACCCAACCAGAGATAACCCTTGCGTTGTTGGTGGTGCCGGATTTCAACTCCGCGGTACTCTCCGCAAAGACTACTTTCCTCTTCCCCTGAAATCTTCTAACAAGGGCTGGCATGCGAATTGGTTCTATATCTCAAACCCAGCCCCCAGTTTGCCCGACTTCATTGGTCTCCCACCAATCCAACGAGCCAACTGAAATGCTCTGCCAGAAGACCAAGATTGGATAGAAGCTAACAATCTTCTAGCTAAAATTCTTGAGATGAAGAATAAGGGCCTCCAAGGAAAACAGATCACTCGGCACTTCATCAAGTGCCGACTGGCCCCTATCAAAGAAAGGTCTAAGCCAGCATTTGAATACGAAGGTCAAAGTGATCCCAATCGGGAAGACCATGAATCCCTGAACTTCCAGGTCTTGTGCGCTCGGATGTACAAGATCTTCTCTTCTGAAATTTCAGTGGACTATAGCAATAAGCTGCCAGTTGTTCTCTTCAATCTTCGTCGACCACCTCCTCCGGTAAGCAGACTTTGTATCGTGAACCATTTTCCAATCTATCCACATTCTTCAATGTTTCTTAAGAATATTGTTTGCAGGCAAATGCTCTGATTATCTCTCGGCCATACAAAGTGTATTATGAAGATAAGCCCAGCCGACTTCCAAAAAACCAACTGGCGGCCCAAAAATCAAACCCCAAGCTAAAAGCAAGAGAGCTGCTGCTGCTGTCGAAGAGACTAGCAAACGCGCCAGCGAACAAAGGAAACTAGTCGTAGACAACTCGGATGAAGAAACTGAAGAAGTTTAGACTCTGAAAGCCTACATAAGCTCTCCCAGACCATCCACAAGATCTGCTCCAAAGATCAGGAAATCTAATAGGTATTTTTCACACAATCGAATTCATCTTGTCGCTAAAACCTGCCTAATTCCACCTCAATCATCTTTATCTTCTTCTGCAGAAAACCTCAAGACATAGATCTCACTGGGCAGACAGAGAAAATAAATCTATCCACAACGCCCAAGAAGCCAAGTTCCACAGAACAAGGGTGTCAGAACCTTCTCCCGGATGAAGCCATCCCCAATCAAGAGCCCTCGACTGCCAGTCAAGATACCCCGACTGAAAACCAGTCGGACTCTGCTAATCAGGCATCGGTTCAGGGACCCCCGACTATAAACCAGCCGGACAGGGAAAAACAAGACCCAGTCAATAAAGAAATTTCGGTTGAAGATCCAGCATCAAGGACAGGTAACCTTCGATAGTCATCAAACTCTTGTTTCGAACATATCCTCTGACTTTCATGTTTTATCATCATCCTTAGAGCAAACAACTGAAGAAGAAGAAATTACCCGATTGAAGTCCACAGAAGACTCAATACCTCCAATCAAGATTGAGTGGCAAGATGCGAAAGGCAAAAAGCAAGGCATCATACTAAACAAACAAAAAGAAGCTGAAGAACGCGATATGCTCGTCGCTAGCCTTAATGAAGCCACTCGACTAATGAACGTATGGGCAAATTCCCCATATCTTAATTGCGATATGCTCATCACTAGCCTTAATGAAGCCACTCGACTAATGAACGTATGGGCAAATTCCCCATATCTTAATTGCATAATCTTTTGAAATCAACTGACTCAATTTCCATGATGTAGAGAATATATCGGCGCTCACTGGCTAAATCAGATACTTTAGAGAAACTAGTGCCTCATGTCAATTCCTTGGAAAACATCCAGCAAGATCTCAAGGAAACTAAAGAAAAAGCTGCAGCTAGAGAAGTCGTCCTTCGGAAAGAAATCAACAACCTTCGAGATGTGAACCTGGAGCTTCGTGGTTCAATCGGAGGTAATAGAAACCAACTCATTTGTTCTTGTTTAATCCGTCCGACTCCAATAACCCCAAATCTTCATGCTTTAGCCAATTTATCTGAGATCGAATCCCTCAAGGCTCAACTAAAGAAAGCAGAGACTGACAATGCCAAGCTTGAGTCTGACAAAGATAAGGCTTTAGAAGAAATTGAAGGTAACTCCTGAAACTCATACTCATTGACCTAACTGATCTCGTTTATTTGTATAATCTAAATCATATCAAACTTCTAGCTAATAAGATTAAATCCCATGCTCAATTTGAAGTCTTTGCTAAAAAAGTCCGGAGAGCCGAAAGAGTCAGGGATGACATCGCCAACGCGGCGACGCTGATATTGTCAGCACTCTATGAAAACGGCCTTGGAACAAGCGCTATGGATGCTGTAGAAATCTTTGATAAACTCAGAACAGCTCCAAAGAAGTACATAGAAAATATTAATGATGTTGCTGTCATGAGTGCAAGTCAAACTCTGGCAATGACGAAATCCCTCTATCCCCGAGTGGACATAAACTCTATAGGAGATGGCTTCACAGACGGCACTTCTGACGAACAAGCCTTGGAACTAATGAATGAAACACAAGAGTCGGCAAAGAAAATTGCTGCTGATGTGGCTGAAAACTTCCAAGGATAACTTCTTCGATATAAATCACTTGTTGTAATCTAACTTATAAATTCTCAGTTTATTTATGTTTATGCCCTAATTTGAGTCTTCGCATTTAATTTCTGAAAAATTTTCGTCCGACTGTCACCAAGCCTAGACTTGATTAAGCCATCAAAAAATTTTCAGTCCTTATTTACTTAACTCAAACCAGAACACTAAACAATGATAAACCAAGTATGAACAAGTTATTCATAAAAAAAACAGCATACTTTATTGATACGTGTAGCCCCCGACTGACAACTCAAGAAGGCAACTTACTTGAAGTCAGCAGTCGAGAAGAACATGATACAATAAATCTAAGTATAATATCGATGAAGGTGCTCAATATTCCATGAATTCTCCACCATGGTCCCATCTTCGCGTTTCAAACGATATGCTCCTGGCCGAGTGACCTCAGCAATTATATAAGGTCCTTCCCATAATGGAGATAACTTATGTCTATCCTTTGTAGTCTGAATCTTCCGTAAAACCATATCGCCAACAATGAAAGCTCGTGACCGAACGTTTCGATTATGATAAAGTTGAAGTCCTTGAAGATACCTTCCCGACTGAACCAATGCAGCCTCACGAGCCTCTTCTAGTCAGGTCAGATCGTCAACTCAATCTTGATCATGTCATTCATCATTGAAACTGCGAACTCGAAGAGATTCGAAATCCATCTCACTCGGCAACATTGCTTCAGCCCCATAGACTAAAAAGAAAGGTGATTGGCCAGTAGCCTGACTGGGCGTAGTCTGCAATGACCATAATACCGAAGGCAACTCTTGGACCCATCTTCCAGCATAAGGGCTTAGCCTATCAAACACTCAGGCCTTTATACCTTGAAGAACCATACCATTGGCACGTTCGACCTGTCCATTGCTTCTAGGGTGTGCCACCGACGCATAACAAATCTTAATTCCAAAATCTTCACAGAATTCTTTGAAGATGCCGCTAGTGAACTGAGTCCCATTATCGGTTATAATCCTGTTAGGAACACCAAACCGATGCACAATATTTAAAATAAAATCTCGCGCCTTATCCGCAGTTATTGTAGCAACCGGCCTAGCCTCAATCCACTTGGAGAACTTGTCAATTGCGACGAATAAATGTGTAAATCCTCCTAGAGCCTTTTTGAAAGGACCAACCATGTCCAAGCCCCAAACCACAAAAGGCCATGATAATGGAATTGTTTGTAACTCTTGGGCTGGAACATAACTTTGCCGACCGAAGAACTGACAACCTTCACACGTGTGGACCACCTTGTCGGCATCAGAAACCGCCGTGAGCCAAAAAAAACCTTGCTTGTAAGCCTTGCCCACCAAAGTACGTGTTGCAGCATGACTGCCGCAAATTCCCGAGTGAATGTCTTGCAACAATTGTCGTCCCTCCTCAGGCGTGACGCACCTTAACAAAACTCCAGACGGGCTTCTCCTGTACAACTCTGAATCAACCATGACGTAACTCTGACTGCGACGTCGAATTCGCTCTGCATCATCTCGGTCTTCCAGTAGCTCTTGCCAAGTCAGAAAATTGATAAACAGTGTCCTCCAGTCGGCGTCGAGTATGGCGACCTGATCTGTAACTTCTTTATTGGCAACTAATTTTTTAGCAACAGTCGGTTCATAGAGGTGTTCTACGAAAACATCAGTCGGGGCTGCTTCTCGCCTGGACCCAAACTATGCTAATTTATCTGCCGCCTCATTGTTATGCCTTAAAACACGAGATAACTCCAAACCCTCAAACTTGTCCTCCAGCTTGCGAACTTCTTGACGATAGGCAGCCATATTATCATTTAAGCAAGACCAATCCTTCATTACTTGATTTACCACCAACTGGGAATCTCCTCGTACAACCATCCGACATATGCCGAGAGACACAGCAAGTCGTAGGCCATGAAGTAAAGCTTCGTGCTCGGCTACATTGTGTGAGGCAGGAAAATGTATATGAAGAACATACCGCAACCTCTCCCTAGTCGGGGAAATTAAGACAACTCCTGCTTCCAAGCCGGTGACTCGTTTAGACCCGTCAAAATGCATGGTCCAATATTGCAGCTCCTCCCTAGGTACATCTTCTTGACGCTCGGTCCACTCGGCTACAAAGTCAGCCAAGATTTGAGATCTTATAGACGTTCTGGCTTTGAAGGTAATATCTAGTGGCATCAATTCCAAAGCCCACTTTGCAAAGTGCCTAGTAACCTCCCGATTATGGATGACATCGCCGAGTGGAAAAGACGTGACCACAGTAACCGAGTGACTTTGAAAATAATGGGCTAACTTCCTGATAGTAATTAAGACTCCATATAGTAATTTTTGTACCGGGGGTAGCGCGTTTTGGATCCGGCCAGCACCTCGCTAACAAAGTAAATCATCCTTTGAACTTTTTGAGCTCGTCCTTCCTCCTCGTGTTCGACAACCAAAACCGTGCTGACCACCTGAGAGGTTGCAGAAACGTAGAGCAACAAAGGTTCTTGAGGGTAAGGTGATGCCAACACAGGTGGCGTTGTAAGGAAGTCCTTGAAGTCTTCAAAAGCTTTCTGGGCCTCCGGGGTCCATTGAAATTCGTCCGTCTTCTTGAGCAATTTGAAAAAGGGCATGCCTCGTTCACCAAGTCTAGAAATAAAGCGGCTTAGCGCTGCCACACATCCAGTAAGCTTCTGGACATCCTTCTGGGTACTCGGAGGTTTCATATTCCGGATAGCGTTGATCTTCTCTGGATTGGCTTCAATGCCGCGATGAGACACCATGAATCCAAGTAACTTGCCTGACGGCACACCAAAAGTGCACTTCTTCGGGTTCAACTTAATTCTGAAAGCCCGAATATTTGCGAAAGTTTCTTCTAAGTCGGCGATCAGATCCTGTTTTTGCTTGGTCTTGATGACGACATCATCGACGTAAGCTTCCACGTTCCTCTTGAGTTGAGTCTGAAGGCTGATAAGTAGCTCCGGCGTTCTTGAGGCCAAAAGGCATCGTGATGTAGCAATAAGCTCCGAACGGGGTGATGAATGATGTCTTCAGGCAGTCGGATTCCTTCAGGCTGATTTGATGGTATCCCGAGTAACAATCCAAAAAGCTCAGAAGCTCGCAGCCGGCTGTTGAGTCAATGACTTGATCAATACGAGGCAAACCAAAGGGATCCTTGGGACAAGACTTGTTGAGATCGGTGTAGTCTACACACATGCGCCATTGCCCTGTCTTTTTCCGAACCAAAACCGGGTTGGCCAACCAGTCGGGGTGGTAAACTTCTTTGATGAATCCAGCCGCCAAGAGCTTGGCGAGTTCTTCCTTGATGGCATCCCTTCGATCTTGGGCAAAACGGCGGAGTCGTTGTTTTATAGGTTTCGCGTCCTCTTTAACATTTAATGAGTGCTCAATCACCTCTCTAGGAATACCCAGCATATCAGACGGTTTCCAAGCAAATATATCTTTATTATTTTGTAAAAAGGTGATGAGCGCGCTTTTCTATTTGGGATCTAACTCGGCGCCTATTACAACAGTTTTGGAAGGATCAGAGGGATCAAGGGGAATCTTCTTTGTCTTGGCGTCGCCTTCTCCCGACTTGGTTATCTTCTTTGCTGGGATCTCGCTTTCACCTGATGTTGATGCCGCCAGTCGGACCTCCTGTTGGCCGAGTAATCTCTCATGAGTTTGGGCCATGTCGCAGCTTTCCTTTTCGCAGGTGAAGGCTTGCTTAACGTCGCTGCGCAAGGAGATGACTCCATTGGGACCGGGCATCTTCATCATGAGGTAGGTGTAGTGCGGGACAGCCATAAACTTGGCAAGCGCAGGTCTTCCAATGATTGCGTGATAAGCTGCTTCAAAGTCGGCTACTTCAAAGCTGACGTTCTCTGTCCGGAAGTTCTCCTGAGTGCCGAAGGTGACCGGAAGGGTGATTTGCCTGAGTGGCGTAGATGACAGCCCTGAGATGACTCCGTGAAAAGGGGCTGAAGTCGACTTCAATTCGGATCTCGGGATTTACATCTCGTCCAAAGTCTTGGCGAAGAGGATGTTAAGGGTGCTACCGCCATCGATGAGGACACGTTTGAGCTTGACGTTGCGAATCACCAGGTCTAGTACCAGGGGATACCGCCCCGGGTGAACCACTCGGTCAGGATGATCCGAGCGGTTGAACGTGATAGCCACCTTCGACCATCGTAAGTAACGTGAGACTTCAGGTTGTACTGCGTTGATTTCCCTGTCGATCAGCTTCTGCTTCCTCTTCGACTCATACGCTAGCGGACCTCCAAAAATGTGGTTTAACTCGGTCCTGTGATCTTGGAAAGGCCCTGAGCCACCAGCTAGGTCGTCCTTCTTGGTTCCTGAAGTGCCAGCTCCATCTGACGGCTTCTGGTGTAGTTGAGTTGCATATTGCTCGGCGAACTGTTTGTAGATGAAACAATCTTTGGCCGCGTGTTTGTGATTCGGGTGATGAGTGCATTGGGCGTTCATGATCCTGTCATAGGCAGTGACTCGGGGACGCTATTGTTGGTAGTTAGACGTTGTGGCGACCAGATCCTCGGGCTTATGCTTGCGATCTTTTTGGCCGTTATTGCCGTTGCTATTGCCATTGTCCTTCTTGGGGCGCCAGCTACTCCCGGATTGCTTGTCATGCTTGTCCTGCCATGAGGCTTTGATTGCATCGTCTGATTTGGCGTAGGAGTTGCTTGTCTCGAACATCTTCTTAACCATCTTTGGAGGCTTGCGCCCGAATTTGCCGATCAGCAACTCATTTTGGACACCTTTCTGGAACGCGGCCATGATGAC
Source organism: Oryza officinalis (assembly GCA_008326285.1). NCBI lineage: Eukaryota > Viridiplantae > Streptophyta > Magnoliopsida > Poales > Poaceae > Oryza > Oryza officinalis. The sequence goes on along the minus strand of BDMV01000001.1, from coordinate 50,494,949 downwards.
GTCGTCGGTGATGTCGGGGATCTTGTTTCGCTTTTCCCAAAAACGCCGAATGTAGTCTTTCAATGACTCGTCGGGCTTCTGGATCACATTGTAAAGATCGAAGTGGGTCCCGGGCCTTTCAAAAGTGCCCTGAAAATTGGCAATGAAGTGGTCTCGAAGCTCGGTCCACGAATCGATCGAACCTCTTGGTAAGCTTGTGAGCCAGTTCCTGGCTGAGTTGGCGAGAGCAACGGGCAAATAGTTTGCCATAGCCTTGCTATCTCCTCGTGCTGCGCGGATGGCGAGGGTGTAAATGGTTAACCATGACTCAGGGTCGGTTTTGCCATCATACTTGTCAATCCCAGTGGGCTTGAATCCACTCGGCCAATCCACTCGACGCAGGTCCCGAGTGAACGCAGGTACTCCATCGTCATAGTTGTCGGGTGAACTCCTTCGGTCTTCGTGATAAGGCTTGTTGCGCTCACGATGACACCGATCAAGTACCTCTCTCAAGTCACTCAGTGCGGGCCTTCGAGAGCCGCTCTGGTAGTTGGAGTTATTGCCATAACGAATCCGATCATGGACAGGTGGCCGACCGTGACCTCTCTCACGAGAGTCGGCCGATTGATCTTGATGCTTCCACATTGCGTAATGACGAGGGTCTATGGACTTGGCGGGTGTTTTGCTAAGCTCGGGTCTCCGGTAGTCTTTAGATCGCATCGGTGGTAGGCGGCTGCCCTCGGGTGTCTCGGCGATGGACTTGGTAGCTCTCCGAGCAGAGCCTGTGGGAGCACCGGTGGCTGTGGCTGCGACGATAGTCTTGACTTTGTCCAGAATTGGAGTTACGACGAGGAGTGCCACTTCGATGATGGTGTCGATGAGGGTGAGAGCGGCGACCACGTTCTGTTTAGGCGTGAGGAAGATGTTGGCGTTGTCGACTCGGGTCTGGAGTATGGCCTCGTGAGTGAAGCGTTTAGCCGCCCTCAGATCTCGTTTTCTCTTGTTGGCTTCTTCTTTTCGCTTGAGCTCCTCCTCCTTGCGGTTGCGTTCCTCCTTGATCTTGGCTCGTTCCTCTTCTGCAATCCTGCGGGCCACGGCTAAGTCAGTCTCGGCTACTTCAGCCATGAGGACATTGAAGAACATCGGAGCGTAGTCGTTGTCGAAGTCGGAGTTGTTAGTGATATGCCCTAGAGGCAACATTGGGATGTTGTATATATCACAGACTATGTTTATGATTCAGTGCTTTGTTCCTTGAAATATACATTATTATTCTTGATCAATGAGTATGTGACTTATTTATGAGACTCTTAATGTTACAATGATGTTATTTCTAAATGATCCCTGATCGTATATCATATGAGAAACAAATATAATTTAAAGATCAGCATATGTATTGATTGATAATCATGTCTCATGGATCATGGTATGGAGATACCAATCAATAATATGGACATATGTTGGTGAACATATGTTGGATAGACCCGCCATGAGACACTGCAGAGATTCTATGTGTCATCAGTTGGTCTCAAGTACTGTTTATGTAGAATCCATAGACTTGAGATCATCACGGTTCCCAACATACATAGTAGCTTATTTTGGGATTACTAAACACTACTCCGTAACTGGGTAGTTATAAAAGTAGTCTTCGGGTTTGCTATGAAATATGTAGTGGGATGTGGATGGTCAAGATAGAATTTGCCTCTCCTTATGGGAGAGATATCTCTGGGCCCCTCGATGTAATGGATTATGGAAATGCATGGCCATGCTAGGTGATTGAGGAGTCAATCACAAGTTTATAATCCATCACGGAATCGAGAGAGCGATTGAGCTATTAAGAGGATGGCACAGGTCTCGCCTTGAACTCAATCTATATCGTGAGGCAAAGGGATTCGTACATGAGAACATTACAGGTTCAGCCGATATGATCTTTACATATACTTTGGAGGTTAATATGCCTTGCTAGGGGCCGCTATTAACAGGTTGACCGGAAAGGCGTTTCCAGGTCGCGACCAAGTATATGTCAACCTACAGGGTCGCACGCTTAACGGGTTGGAACACTCATTCGAATGTGATTCGAATGTGGGCTCAGTTCGGATAGGGATCCGAGTAGACTCCTATTGGGCTTTGGTCCACGAGGCCCAAGCAGAGAGTTCTATATATATAGAGGTGAGGGGCTAAGGGAGGCACTCATCTGTTCAACTCGAGCATAACCCTAGCCGCCACCTCCAGAGCCAAACCCTAGCCGCTCCCGAGTGCTAGCACACTTGCGATCGGTGCTCCAGCCCCGTACGTGTGGATACCGGTGGAGGCGCTGCTCGTTGCGGTGCAGATTGGCTCTCCAACTCTACTTCCGTTGTGCTGCGCGTCTAGTGGTAACGATCCATGATCCTATCTTCGCATGATGTCCTGGTGTGCGCGGTAGAAAATTTTTGTTTTCTACTATCGTAGCCTTCGCACTATCCTTCAGGAGTCGTCGAGTTCCTCCGTGGAGATGTCTTAGAGGTCATCGAAGTCGGAGGAGCTGAGGTAGTCAGCGATCTCAGTAGATGAGCATGATCCAAGTGGTTGAAACGGCGATCTCCCTAGAGCTCGAGCCGGAGCATGACGATGATGAAGAAGATTCTCCCGACTGGATTGATTCCAACTTGGAGGATAAGAGATTAAAGTAGATCTCAGCGTCGTTTGGTAACCCGAACGGCACCGAGTGGTTTTCCCCTCCCAACTGGTTCGAATTCGAGTCAAGGAGAGAAATCTTGCCGAATTTATCAGTGATGAAGTCAAGGTTACCGAAGCGGAACACCTGCCCAGGGGAGAAGGCCAAGACGTCGATGCCTAATGAAGATCCCATCGCGCTAGTCGGCGAGATAAAGAATAAAACTTGACGCTGCCCCTACCTGGCGTGCCAACTATCGAAACTTGGTTTCGGCAATAAGAAACTGAGGGTAGCAGTCAAGTGCCAAACACGATGGGTTAGTAGACAAAGGGATTTAGACAGGTTCAGGCCTTCTATAAAGAAGTAATACCCTACTCCTGTTTCGGGGATTTGATCCACCGAGTGGTTTATTGATCTCTTGATCAAGTTGTGTATGAAGAAAACCTAGCTAATTGCTATTGTTTCTATCTCTTTCTGTCTGTCTCATCCTCTTCCCTCAAGGGACGTCCTATCCTCCTTATATAGGCTTAGAGGATAGGCTCACAAGTCGAAGATCTAACAACACACCATATAGGACTCCATAATATTTCTGACTCAGGACTATAAGTCGTTCCTTATTACACAAGGTACCGTAATACTTAAGTCCTAAGCCGATTACATAATCATGAATCATAATCTATCCCCTATAGTCAGTCGGATAAGCTAGCCATGTGGGTATACGGTACCCATAATCTCCACAGGGCCCTAATCTGAATCTTTCTCTTCCTTACCTACCCGTACCCCTTTCTTCCCAACTCATCTCCTCACTTCTCCAACCCAAAAAATTCATCTCTCTCTCCCCTCTCAAACCCTAGCCTTACCCCTCCACAAAATTCTCTCGGTTTGACCCTGATTTCTCCTTTGGTTACACCATAAGTGATTCTCCTCCACTTCCTTTCTCTATTTCATGGATTACGTGCTATTTTGTTGATTGTTTGATCCATGGCATGGAACTCTAGGTGAAGGGAGTGGTGTATCGATTTGCACTTTTAGAGGGTACTTCTTGGTGTAAATCAACTCTCATCGATTCGGTAAATCACATCCCCTCTCCTATACCCTCTCATATCATTTTTTTAATTTTTAGGGTTAAGGGTAGTTTTTCTCCTCCTTGCTTAAACTTTGTGGCAAAAATATCCTCATCACGATACTCATGTCTCTTGCTATAGTTGAATCTTGCCTAGTATGTTTTAATGTCACTTGTGTAGAAGTTAAAATCCTTTGGCTTGTGTATCTCTGTCGATGGCGGTCTAACCGGCCATTGGCCGATGGTCTGACCGGCCTTTGGTCGTCGGTCTGACCGGCGTTTGACTACCGATCTGACCGGCTCATGGCCAGCGGTCTGACCGCCCCTGACAGAAGATGTTGGCAATGTTATTTTCCTTTCTACACAAGTGTCCTCTAGACCTATGCTAATCTCCTATTCCTTGCTCCTTGTGTTCAATTATGGCACCTCAGACTCGTCATGGTCGTCGTGATGTTGTGCAAGAATCTGAGAGTGAGGAGGAAGAAGTAAATAGCGAAGAAGAATATGCCCAAAGTGAGGATGCCGAAGGAGAGGATGAGGAGGTTGAAAATAATGGGGATGACGATGATGAGGATGGTGGCAGCGATGATGGGGATGGGGATGAGAGTGGCGATGACATGGAAATTGATCTCGCCATCCAATTTGTTCTTGACCTAAGGAATCAAACTTAGTATACTATCCTTAGGCATCATGATCAATTCCGGAGGCCAAATGATTGCAATGATCCAAGATTTCACACCATTTTCTAGAAGGCAATTTTTGAGAATGTCTATAAGCTGGGCAAGACTTTTGTTGAGCATAAGTGGATCTCTTGGAGGGACATGAACCAAACTCCTGATTTTGAAGAGGTGCAAAGCTTTTTTCGGGAAGTTGGCATTGATAGAATTGCATCATTAAAACAAGATTATGATGAGGAGTTGATGAGACATTTCTATGCCACCGTTTGGGTTCCAAGTGATTTGGATGCTCTCAAATGGATGTCTGGTACGTTCAATGCTCCATCACCAAGAGAGAGTTCAAAGATCTCCTGAACATTCGGTTTTCTGAGGGGGATATCCTTCATGAAGAGCACACCCACAACCCATTTCCAATAGATGATCTTGCTCAATTTTATGAAGATGGTGGGAGATACACTTATGAAAAAGTGGTCGGCTTGAGGACCATCCCTAGTGTTGTCAACCCGATTGTGAGAGCCACCATTCTTCCCCATTGTGGGAACAATGATGACATTAGAGGAGTGGCGTGGCATGTGATAGATGCCATCATGCAAGGGAGAAGATTTGATGTTATTAACCTCATATTTCAAGAGATTGCAATCTCCAAAGGGACCTTCTCTCAAGGGATTCACTATGCTTCTTACATTATGTGGTTGATACATTCAAAGGTTGGAAACTTGGGTGGCAATTTGACTCAACACAAGCAATACAAGCTGAGGCTCCAACTTGCCTCTCCTAGAGGTACCCGGTCAAGGCAATCTTTTTTTGTCCAAGGAGGGATCAAGTGCCGCGCATCAAGCTCCACCTCCACCTCCTCAAGGTGTTGCTTCTTATTTCACCCATCCATATGCTTACTTTGGAATGCCACCTCAAGACTATTTCATTCCGATGTTAGGGGTGCTCAACACCCTCAATGATAACTTTGTAAGAATGAACACCAGTTTTGAGGAAATGTCTCAAGATATGAGAGGGTTATGAAATGATGTCAATCAATTGAATGCAACGGTTGGGAGGTTGGACACACATGTTGGCACTTTGGACCGGTGGTTGTAACTTTTGGAAAGATCTCAACCTTTTGTCTACCATCGTCACCGAGACTCCTCTCATCCATTCACCTCGGCTCATCCTCCTTCTCCTCCTCAAGAGTGATACTTTTTGGTCTTTGATGACAAAAGGGAGAAGAACCTTGCCTCATTATCTATTTTGTGTTGGATGAGACTAGTAGTAGTGAGGTTAGTCCTCATATTATTAGGCTAATGTGGTTGGGCTATATTTGTATGGGGCTTGGGCTATATTATGTATCATGTGTGCTTTGCTTGCTTAATTTGATCTCTTATGTTATTTGGACCCTTCGTGGTCAAGGTGCTTGTAATAGCCTAGAATGAACTCTTTTGTGAGCTTTATGGATGTGTATGGATTCTATGTCTTACATATGTGAACTTGTGGCTATGATGGATGGTTGTGGCTTTCATATTATATTTGTGACCATCTTATGCTTATCATATTAAATCTTGTGAGTTCACAATGTATTTTGCATATGTGTTGTGCCTATGTTGAAAAATGCAAGTTATAGTGCAAACTCCCTATATGTGAATTGTTTGGCCTTTGTGGTCGATATGCACATGTTGAGGGGGAGCTTATACTATGTTTTGCATTTTGTGATTATTTGATTCATGGTTATTATATACTTGTGGTGTTTGTCATCAATTACTAAAAAGGGGGAGATTGAAGCATCTAGGCCTCGCTGTTAATTTTGGTAATTAATGACAAGCATTAATTGTGGACTAACTATTTTATTTAAGTGATATATTTAAGTTAGGACCACATGATGTATATACCAAGGACGATCACCGCAGATTAAAATTGATGGCACAAAGCAAATGGAACAAAGACCGTATATCTAGCGTTTTATTTTCAATCGATCAACGAGTTGGGCGATCGAACTTTTGCTAGGATTATTTTTAGCTTTGCCGTACTATCAAGAGGGGTAATGAACTTGCTAAAAAGATGATCAAGTATGCCACATTAGGTCATTTGCATCAACACTTGTTTTCACCAAACTTTCTTTCTACTTAGTTTGCATTGGCCAGTCTGACCGTGGGAGCTATGCCGGTCTAAATGGCGTGCCCTGGCCGGTTTCTTATCAGTATTCACTTCCTCCGAAGCATACCGAACCAACTTATTGAAGCGACTCAGGTACTCGTTGACACTTCCTATTGTTAACAACATAATTTGGTAAAGATACACAAGGATAAAATAGATTCGAAGCGGATTCAGAGGAGATAGGATTGTTCCAAAAACATAGCAGCGCATCGGCTGAAAGTCGTATCAGTCGATACAGAATCGGACTCGGTTAGCCGATACAGGTGATGCGGGTTCATGTGGGACTTAGGAGAAGATCTAAAGATATTGCCAAACAATGATTGAGTCCAGAAGAGGCAATTGTATCTATTAATTAGGAATAAAAGTTAGGTGTTTCCTTTAAGGAATTCGTGGTAAGAGTCCGCCTATGGACTTGTTTGTTTATTTTGTAGGCAAGTTTGAGTCGTGTTCAATATGGACAAGGTTTGTATGTTCGGATATAAATATATGCCCAGGGTCTTGTAAGAAAGTAACAACAGTTCAATACACACTCTCGATGCATCGCCACCCTTTTACTTTTACTTTTTGACGAGTTCTTATTTCGAGTTGGGCTGAATCGGCTTCAATCTCCAGCAAGAGGTATAGCTTGTCACAGCGGCTTGTATCGACGGACTAGTGCATCGTCTTAGATTTTCTAATCTATCTTATACAACCATTGGTTATCATATATCTTAGTTAATCTAACTCAATGGTTCAATTTACTTGTATCAGCCAAATCTTTTTTGGGGTTTTATTGGCATCGGCTAAATTGTCTTATCGGTTTAAATTAGTTAAGGTATCCACCACCCTGAAATCAGTCAAAGGCTTGATTGTTTAGACTTTATGCTTCTTTTCATACTTAGTGCTGCATCAATTGGGTTTGACCTACTAAGTTGTATTTAAGAATCATAAAAACTAACATGCCTATTGATTGCCAATAAGGGTAGAATCCGGGTTTCAGCCGATCTTACCTGGTATAACTATTTTGCATTTAAGTTAACATGCTTTAATTTACTCGATATGTTATATCTATCATCTTATACAAGTATATCAATCCTTCAAATATATTAAGCTTGTTTCAAACCTCACGCTACCATCGGTTAGGTCTGATCCATTGAGATTGAAACTTGTTTAGTATATTTGATTAAGATTGATATTCTTCTATAAAGCTGTATTGGAGTTCTAGCTGATACGTTACCTAAAATATTATAAAATACCTCATCGGTTATGATATAAGTTCATGTAATTATTGGTTCATCTGATCTTGGTTATAAGCAATTAATACTGTCTCGGTTGGGTCCAATCTATCATAATTGCTTGTATCTAAGAGAAAGAGCAAATAAGTAATTACCTGTTATTTCTCTCTACAGCTGATCATGATTATTTTGGGTCTAATCTATAACATCTACCCATCGGCTAATTATTTAGGTTATATAATTATATGACAATTGACTTTAAAAGATATTAATTTCATGCTGCATCGATTGGGTTCGACCTATGAGATTGGTTCTGTTAAGGAAAAATTGTTTATGATTATATTTAACTTAAATCTAGTTTATGAGTAGCATCTTTGACCTTACAGCCGATTCAACTTGTGTGCATCGGCTAGGTTTCCACGATATGTCATCGGCCCACCAACTGATCGGCTATCATTTACTAACATTGTTTTTTTGTATATCTTATTGGTTGTAGGATCAAACCAACTGGCACGCCCTGAACCCGAAAGCAAGATTTGGACCTGCACTGGAGATAAGCAGAACACCCAGGCCGTCGTGTTTTCTCATCAACACCTATACCCTAATTGAATCATTGAATTCCTCTTTCTTCATATCAATGGTGCTTTCAAGCACATGAGCTGCACAGAAAGCTTTAGCAAATTCTGTCCACTCGACGTTGGTGGAATCAGGGTGAGCATTGCAATAATTCTTCCACCAATCGGCAGCGGAGCCTCTCAACTGATGTGCAGCATAGAGAGTCTTCTCCACCGATGTGCACTACACCAGGTTGAGCTTCCTCTCAACATCCTTCAACCAATCGTCAACTTTGACGGACTCAACAGTATGGGAGAACTCAGGTGGACGGGATCTCAAGAAGTCAGTCAACTTGGATTTGTTGTTGTTGTTGACAGGCACTTGGTGTGGAACCTGTGGCTGCAAGTTCTGCTGAATGCCTACAATAGCTTGCGCTAGATCTTGCAAGATTTGAGTGTGAACAGCCATCATATCCTGGTAGTCAGCCTGAAGTTGAGTAAGTTCTGCGCATGATTTGCATTGTCTGCCGAACGATCTGCCTGAGCGGGGCCATTGACCTGTTCGTTGCCTGATTCATGTTCTGATTCTGGTTTTTCCCTGTTTGATTCATAACCCAAGCGAGCTGGAGCACGAGCCACACAACGGGGACGGCCAGCCATCTAATCTCCTAGAAAAGGATGGGGTGAGAAACAGAACAGCACTTAAGGAGCGAAGAAGTAAAATAAATGAGCATAGAGAGCACACACTAGGCATAAAGTTTTTCTCAACTCAGAAAGCACCTAATACAATGGGTGTGGACAAGCCACAGAGCTACATCGAGCTTTGACTGCGTGCACACCACCTCAGAGATACAGACTACCAGACAATTCCCACAACAACACACTCACACACTACCTCGCCACGACTCCAAAAGAGTTGGTGGCGGCACAAAAGGTCTAGCACACGAACTCCACCTGCAACAGACGGACTCTACTGCTCTCCTACCTAGCTGGCTCCAGTAGTCGGCTCGTTGGTCGAAGAAACGTTGATCAGTGCACACGAAGAGACCAGCGAGACCCGTCGAGGGCCGGCAACAAGATGACCTGGTGGCAGAGTGGGAGCTGGGTTGTCTAAGTGGAATACCGTGGAGGAACCCACAACGTGCTTGTGCGCGGTGCAGATCAGACAGAGTCCATGGCGGCTGACAACAGGAGTATGGCCTAGGGTATAAAAGGGACTGGCGGGGTGAGGGTACGGGGAGTAAACTGGCGAGTACGGCGCACACGAGCTGGGGGAGCGTGGACCACTGGGAGTGCGAGCAGAGCCATGGAAACTGTATAAGGACAGGTGGCTGGAGTGGCAGAGATGGCCAGAGTCCCAGGAGGTAGTGTCCACCGATGAGACACCCTCCTCAGCAAGGCGGGCCTCCAGAGCGGCGCAGTGGCGAGCCAGACCACGGTAAGCCTCAAGGAAAAGGTCGTGCTGAGTGGCCTGAGCGTCGGAGAGCTCCACCATGTGAGTCAATGCAGGGTGCAACTCGCGGTACGGGCAAGGGTACCTGGTGTCAGTACGACCTAGGAAAGCTAGGGGATCAGCCGGAAGGCAGAACCCGCGAGACGGTGGCGGTAGTCGTAGGCCAAGCGATGGAGCGCAGTCCAGGAAAGGTCCTGGTACGCGAGCTGAATGGTGGGAAGGGCCAAGTTGAAGTGGTGAGGGCAAAGGCCTGCCCCGTGTAGACCGCCGCGAGGGTACAAGATTATGAACAACTCACAACGAGGAGGGCAGCGGTACACGGAGTACCTAGTGTACTCAAGACGGGAGAAACCAAGGAAACAGGCGAGGTCCCTCAGCTGGTCGATGTGGTGATCCTCACCAACACCGTGGGAACTGTGGGTGGCATTGACTGTCATCTACAATTTTGAAAAGAGAGGGAGAAGTCAGTAACGGGTTTTAGCAATAAAATACTGAAAAGAAGACAAAGAGAAACACCCTAGCTTTTCGCAAGTAGCTTTTTAGAATGTATCATCCTTAAGGTCATTTTAAGTGTCAGGTTTCGTCCTAGGGCCAAGCCTGGGCTCTGATACCATCTTTTGTCACGCCCCAAACTAGCCTCAATCAGGAACCAGAGTAAGGCGATCCAAATTAACCTGTGAATCTGTACCAGTCCCAGGAAACAGTGCTGGTACAACAGAAAGATTGAATATCACAGTCACAGAGGTCTCATTATTATGAGTAGAGATACAACCATCGTTGGAACTGTGGACAGACCCTAAGTTCGCAACTGCAATAAAAAAGACGAAAGCGGAGACTAGCCCAGAGCCACAAGCATAACTTGGGAAGTAAGTCGAAACCCTACTATAGCTCGAAACCTGCTTGCTCCTGGAAGAACTCCTCATCAGCTGGATCCATCTCCTCTTCTTCGAGAACTAAGGGGGTTATCTATATAGAGCAAGGGTGAGTACGAGGGTATTCAGCAAGTCATGGGAATTAAGTGGTTAATGCAAGCTTCAAAGGAGGGCTAGTTATTTTCTCATTCAGTTTTAGTTTAAAACCTTTAGAATCAACTAAGTGAGTGCTTCTCAACGGTGCAGATGAGAAAGTGTGTCTCATCCGGCTGGAGTTTGTAAAATGTATTCATTGATTGCATCCGTTAGAGTGGCTCCCTGCCAACAGATATGAGGACTTCATAAGTCCGACCGTTCCCGACAGCCATGGGTCAAGTACTTGAAATGAAATCCTTACACCAACAGCAGTTCACAAGCAGTAGTGAAATAAAACTATGGTAAGGAATCGCCTCAAATTCACCCATGACCGTGGGCATGGCTGTTCGAACAGTTTGTTAACCTCTGCAGAGGGGGTACACTTTACCACACGACATTACTAACCCAGATCACCCAGCCCGTGCAGAACAGCCACGTCTGGTGACATTGAGGCTTTCATGACAAGGCATTTCGAAAGCCGACTCAGGGTCACCTTATGCCAACGGAAAGGGTCCCACGGACCAACACCAGATTAGGTCCTAGACCACACCGTGCTAGGAAGCCCAAGGGTCCTCCCCGACACCACCCCGGTGAATCCACTTATCCCTTGGCATTAAGATTTTCTTGGCCTACCTATTTACTTAGCCAGGGATGTCCCACTTCACCCATATGGTCACACTTGGTATGTTTGGATGAATTCCGAAGGAATCGGTCCTTAAAGGCGAGAACGGGAAAAACCGTACCACCAGTACAACTCCCACACTGCGGGTTTTGGAAACTCATTTTATTTTCAAGGCACCGGTCCAGGTGTCAGGTTTTTTCAAAGATTTTTTAAACCCAAGTTTTACCCAGTTGATCATTTTAAATTTGAGGAGGTCCATCGGTACTCATACCCGAAGGTACGAATACCAAGACTAAACATAATAGGCAACAAGAAAGTTACGGGTAATTCAATTATCAAGGAAGTCAAATGCAGCAATTATTAAGGAAGTCAAATGCAAATCTATGATGTTACTAAATTTCTATTTAAAGTACACCCACCTGTGTGTAACACAATTTGAGTCCTGATAATTGAAGTTTGAGCGTTTGTTAGAGACGCATATGCGAGCATAGTGTGATGTGTGTGCACGCGCATATGCGTGTTCCATGTAATTGAAAATTTTCCATATCATCATCAAAGGCACATTTCTTTTTGACATTATATATAAGTATTCTTGATATTCTTGGGTACATGTAGTGGTAGTTAGAACTATTTACTGTGCTGCATAGACAGATTTTACGGTGCAGTCAATACTACAGTGCACATTATTTCGAAATTCCACTTTGCAAAGACCATACAGCGTCTGTAGTCTCCACTTGTCCATCAAGACCTATCGGGCCTGAACCTTCTTCCACCGGAGCCGGCTTCCCTTTGACAGTTGAAATATGTAGCAGCCACGATGTCCAGATGATATTGCTGTGCAAAGCTTCTGCTATTGAAGTTGTGTCGCATGTCTGGTGCAAAAACGGTTCCCCTGCCAAGTTGCCTGAACAGCACAAATACCATTCGGTGGATACCGGATCTTGGTTCCGGTCTTTCGTAAAGCATGAGCTCCTGACCTGCAAGAGGGCTATGATATTTTATCTATACTAGAAAATCAGCCGCCAACTAATGTATAGCCCGTGAATATTATCTAGGCTCATCTAAAAAATTTATCTACCTTTAGTTTTAGATTATTGGTCATTCTAGCAAATTTCACAATAAACAAGGATATATAGCAAATTATATTGTTACACTCGTTAATTACATTCTAATCGTTTTCTAAAGCAACATTGACTTTGATTAAAAGTTATACATGACATTGATGAAGGGCGGAGATAGAAGATCACGATCCAAAAATACTTTGAAATATGAGAATGACCAGTAATTTAAGATAGATGGAGTAATATATTTTTACACGAGCTAATTTCATACCCATAAAAAATTATTTTCAAAAGACATATTAACGGAATTTAATTTTGTGTTTGTCCCAGAAGAATGAGAAAAACCAAAGTAGGATTTTAATGAATGGTTGTCAATAATTTGACAAATGATTAGATATGCTATTAGAAAAAAATTAAAGTTATGTTTCTTCAAAAATGTTGCGATTTCATTAACCCCAAATGTTGTAGCAAACGACGCTAGACGATTAGGCCCAGAATAGGTGTGTGACAATGCCTTTCTTTTCTGTCCTTTTTTTTTTGCACGGTGCAGTGTCCATACTAATCCAGAGGGCAGCAAAGCCAAGCATAAGAGACATGTTCACCAAATCGTTGACAAATTAAAGTGCCACGTGGATCAAGAAAACGCCGGCAGAACAACCAGCTTTAGATTAGTAGATTTAAAATTAATTTGTATTTTTGCAATGCACATAACTACGATAATCTGTAGATTCGTGTTTTGTTCAGGATCACTCAATTTTGTTTGTCAAATAATTTTGAAGTCTGTCTGGGTGAATCTTAGCTTTTAAGCCTCTACTATTTTAAATGCTCCGTAACATACCCTTTCCTCCTCAAAAAACTTGAGCTTCTATCTGAAAGTCAGGTTAGCTTATCTAGCACAAAATATCTCAGGTGTTTGATTTAGCTATACTTAACTTATACTTATTTAGCACAAAATATCAAAGGCTTATTTTTGTTTGCATCTTTTATGTTGATTTGAGGGATGACTATTGACATAAGCGGCAAAGTTAATGACTTGGTGTAACATATTTGCTAAACTACGAAGCTCCGGGTTTATGAGTTGTAACACTATTTGAGAGATCATCGGGTAAGCTTTCCTGTGCAAGCTAGCGATGTTGACATGTTGTAGACATGGATCTGGTTTAAATCATTTCAAACCTTCTCCCTGATAGTTCATTTTAGCATTTATTTTTAATATTCGTGAACTCCTTATCTTGTAGGCGCTAGGCAAAATTGGTTTCTTACCGAATTGTGTGGATGGCTATCATATAGCAATTAAGAGATCAATTATTTGGTGTAGCAATCAGCATTCAAACTTTTGTTGATTATGGGGCAATCAACACATCTGAGAAAATTAGGAGTATCATTTCCATATTAAAAGATTCTATTAAAATTAAATCTGCTAACATATGTTATGTATGAAAGAGCATACATACCAAAGCTGACTCCAGTTGACCCTGGGATATCTATCACCATCCTACACACAACACAAGATATGTTAAAGCAAGGAGATCAATTAAAAATAAAAAGAGTAACTTAGAGAGGGAGAGAGGAAGGGGGACCAAGTGACCCAGAGGATGTCCATGACCATGGCCCCAGCCCCAGGGTGCCTATCTACCTCACTGAGGTCTTGTTCAGTTTGAAGGGGATTAAAGAGGATTGAGAAAGGATAATTTTATATCATAATAGATGTGAAATAAATTCTCTTCAATTCTTCTCTATTAGGGATCAATCAAACAGGGCCTGAGACTAGAAAAGACATTGCAAAATTGCAATTGGCTTACCAGTGCAAATACTCCCTTAATGATGGATTGCTTGGGCTTGGAGCATCTGGATCCACAAGTACCTTTTGCGGATGTAAAAGTAAAAGAAACAAGTTGACTATATTATTTTTCTAGTGTAATGGAGCTACATTTATCAACACATAAAAGTTTGGCACATGTTCTGCATATAGGTCTTTTCTTACCAGAGTGTAGAACACCCTAAGGTCGGTGCCACCAACATCTACTCTTGGTCTATGCACAGTTGCAGATGGTTTCAACTCAGCACCTGCCAGAAGTAGCCTGTCATTGTATGTTATTCTGAGGGGCATAGTTGGTCTGAATGGATCTAACACGTCCTGTATGACATGAGCCAAAACCAAGGGCTCCACAGCTGGCACGTCAGACATTTCTTGTGGAAATACTCGAATGTGTCAATGTGGACTTGGAGATTGAGTCCAGGCATTCAACTTCTTATAAAGAGGAGAAGATGGTTGTCATAATCACCTTTTTTTCCAAAGTTGAGATACTAGTGTCAGTGTCATGTTATACTGCCATGGAGGGGATCTTGTTTGAGTTGTGCTAGCTTTTCTTTTTGATAGCATATTTTCTTAAAGTTCCTTCACCCAAAGGCTTCCTACTGCTAGCATTGTTTTGGTTTTCTGAAGGAAACCTGGAAGTCTAATGCAATTTTCTGATTACTTGGCTCTCTTTGGATTAATAATATTTCTGTATTTGAGAATAATGTAGATTGTGCTTATATTGTTTATACTTTTATTTAGGTTTATGTTTACATGACATGCTTTATGACCGCAATGTGTTAAGCATGACCTTAATTATTCTTTTCTCATATGCTATATATGAAACTGAAGGGCATGTTATAGTATTCAGATATTAGAGGCTTAAATGAATATCAGCGATGGAAGAGGTGACTTGGACGGGTGTTCATGAAAAACTAGATGGCAATGGCGCTTAGTTGGTATCATGGTATCATAAATAGTAATGTAGATTTTCAATTGAGCAAATTTACAATAGCATGGATCCAATTAACCCTTTATTCCAATAAAAAAAAGTAAATTTCACAAAACTATATATACTTGGGTCAAATTATCAAAAAAAACTACATATTTAAACTAATGTAGCACAAAACTATAGATTTAATAATAAATTTATTACAAAACTACAGGTTTAAGGTTAAGTGTCACAAAACTACAAATATAATAAAAAAGTTATCAAAAAATTACAAATTTTGAGATTTAAATCCTTAGCTCTAATATTATGTTTGAGTTATAAATATCCAAAATTTGTGATTAAATTGATATAAAACCTGTAATTTTGTGATAACTTTGTTACATAGTTTTGCGATATTTCATCTTAAATCTATAGTTCTGTGATAAATTTAGTGTTAAATTTGTAGTTTTCTGGTACATCATGTTTAATATGTAGTTTTGTGATAATTTGGTTAAAGTATCTGAAATTTACTTATTAAAAAATGCTTCTCTAAGATTAAATTTCATTTATATTTTCACTGGTGAACCTACAAATTCAGAAAAACTTAAACCCATATTTAGGAGCCCTGCTAAAATGCATTGCCTACAAATCTAGTTTTCGAGAAAGATAAACATGGACTTGTTATTATGAATACTAGAAAAAAAATTTTACTTCTTCATATTGTATTTCACTAAAAGATAAGGGATTTTTTATAAAAAGTATAATATGGTATAAGAGGCGGATGATTGTTTTGCTATTTTCTAGAGTATCAAATGTCTTTCTAAAAAAATCCGGAGGTATGCGTTGCCTGCATGCAAGCCCGGTAAACAACACTGGACACGAGGCAAGCGCGGGAACCTATGAATAGTATGATTACTTGAGGAAGTAGGGTGGGTTCGTTCCATTGGGTTAAAAACTCATTTTCTTAGCCCGAAATAGAACGACTCATTAGCATATAATTAATTAAGTATTAATTTAATTTTTTTAAAATAATAGATTAATATAATTTTTTAAAATAACTTTTGTGTAAAAAAATTTTATAAAAAATATACCATTTAACAATTTGAAAAACGTGCCCGTAAATAACAAGAAGATGAGTTGAGAAAGTTGAAGAATGTTTCCGCTTGCTCTATTGAGGAGCTCCTGCTCACAAAAGTATGCGCCGGCCATCTTGATGAGCCAAAATATTTTTAAAAAAATAAAGAAAAATTAATGGTGGGGGGAAGGGCTATATAAGTTGTTGATTCCGGAAGTAGTTTCTAAAGCTAATATAGTTGCCACCAAAGTATTCTCGGTATGAGAGGACCTTTTCTTCAACTAAGCTTGGTAAGTTTTTTTTTTTCATTTGAGGCTCGGTGACTAATCTTGAATACTGTGTGTGTATTTTGGTTGGTAGCTAGTTGGATCCGGTAGAGAACCTCCTTTTAAAAGAAAAAGTCTTCAATACATTTCCACGGGGTAAGGCCATGGATTTATTCCAGGCTCATAGTAGCAGGTTGTTCCTAAGTTGATTTATTTAACAGTTTTGTTATTTCACTTGTGACAAATTTTTAGACTCTTATCTTTTAATTTTTTATCGATAGAATCATGCATGAAGATTCGTGTTTCTATAAATCCAACTTATTATTCTCACAGTTACAAAGCATTTATACTCAATTATAACACTTACACTTACACTCAGTAACAGAACATTTGCACTCAATTACAATGCACTTACACTCAATTATAGTACGCCAAAATTAGATTTTACAACAATTTTTCTCTAGATTTATGATTTTAAACATGTTTGTCTCTTTTTTTATTATTTCATTCAAAATAGATTGTATCCCTTGATTGAAAATTATGTAAGATTTACAACCCTAAATGTGTCGAAAGATAGATAGTCTCTTATTTAATCTTAATTTG
Source organism: Oryza officinalis (assembly GCA_008326285.1). Classification (NCBI taxonomy): domain Eukaryota; kingdom Viridiplantae; phylum Streptophyta; class Magnoliopsida; order Poales; family Poaceae; genus Oryza; species Oryza officinalis. The sequence continues at coordinate 50,477,851 of BDMV01000001.1, read as the reverse complement.
GCCATGCCAAAAACAGCTTACGAATCCCAACCATATATGGCAACTTATCGAGTAAATTACACTATGGGCTAATTTTTTTATTCAAGTTGTATAATTTCTTTTAGATAATGCATTAAACCGGCCTCTACATCCAAACGGATGTACACAGCCAAACCCAAGTTGCATAATGAACCATGTCTATATCAAACTTTTCACTTAACACCGTATAAGATTGCACTTGTTTGCAGCTTGGGCCAGGGTATAGTAATCTAGGTTTCTCACTGCCAGCGTGGCTCCAACATCGTTCTTGTAGCAGAGAGCTGAAGCGGCTCTCGTAGGGCGGGTTCAAGGCCGGTGTCGACAACCAATCCATTATCCAGCCACACCCTCGCCGACGCGCTGCCGGGCGCGGCCATCCACTCCGCAGCACGGCGGCAGGCAATGGTAGGCATACTGGCAATGGCGTCGATCTTCTTGTAATGCTAGTGTGAGCTGCACCATGTACCGGAGGCCACGCTACGAATTAAGTGACAATGTCTTCTACTTCGTGCACCTCCACCATTGATCTACAGCCTGCATAACATCCTGTTCCTAGCATCCGCTGCTTCTGCCCAAATGAAAATCCTAATCCCGTAACCTGTCCCAGTAGCAACGGTGCCAACAGCCGTTGGAGGTGGAGGCTGGGGCAATAACCGAGCAAGCAAGCATGAATCAATCCATTAACTCCTCCCAAGAGTATTTGGCTCTAATCTTTCTCTAAGCTGTCCTGTCCTGGGCTCCTGGCCACCGCCTCCTCTGCTAAGTTCACCAGCGTCGCCTATCCCCTTTCTTGTTTGCATGATGATCGAGGCTCGCTCGAGCTTATCGCAGATGTTAATTACGTGGCTGGACCAAAGCCACCTTGGCAGCCAGCCCAACTCTCTCAGCCTGGTCCATGTTGCAAACAATTGCAAAGATATATGGCCTAAAGAGAAGACTAACCATGACCTGGTCCATTGTGAAACAATGGTAAACATAGCTAGCCCATAATGCAATTCACTCCAACTTATCTTTTAGACCATCTACACAACTTTTCAGTACAATCATACAGATTCTTCCTAGCACATGAAATTCTAGCCGTGCAGTCCAAAGTCGACTATTACTTTCCTTTTTTTATTTTTTTTACTTTCATTCTTTTTACGATAATGATTCCATTTTCTACTTGACGTCAGAGAAAGTAGAATCTAATAGCTCTTTATTCACATGGGGGGTAAAATATGTATATATATCTATAGTAGGAAGTGGAAACATACCAGATACAAAGATAACGAGTGCCCGTATTTTGTTACATGGCGTAGAGTTGAATACATTTGTTAGTTACTTTAGCACTGACATGATTTGACAACTGAATGTGCCATAATAACTACTCTTTTGATCTAAAACAAATTTATTTTTATAAACGAATATGAACATAATCTATGTCCAGAGTTACATATAAAAATAAAATTATTTTAGGTCGGAGGTTGTAAGTAGAAAACATTACATGTTTCAAGCACTAAAGTCTAACCTTCAGAAACAAACAAACTTATGTTTACCTGAGAATATTAGCGATATGTTTAACCATCGATCATATGTCAACTTCTGGTCTCGTCAGATTTATATGCCGGTGGAACCAGAGATAAGCTTTTGTACACTTGTTCTGCCATTGGTTCTCTTATGATTCCATCTTTTGGGAGCACTTCGGTGTGGTTGCAGTTGTATGATTGTGCACAATATCTGATGCGGTTAAATGGTGCTAAAAAAGGAATATCGGTCGTTCTTCGTACTCCTTGGCTGATACCAAAGTTGAAAGTGGAAGCATCTTCTTGTGAAGATAACAATGTTCTCCAAAGGGGAAGAGCTAAAACCTGAGAACAATTTAAACATCGCTTTCCCTCCTTTTGTCATCCTTTTTGAATGGACACCATTCATCTTCTATTCTAGTTTGACGAGGCCCATGTTTCTTGATGATGTCGATAGACGGAAAATAATATACGCAGATATCTATTGTGTTAGTGTATCTGAATTCATTGGGACTAGAAAATATCAATAGTTGCCAGTCATACATATGTAACACGAATTTTGTTTCACTACATAATTTTTTACCGGTTATAATAAGTCTAGTACAGTTTACATGCTTGTTATGTCGTGAACTAAAAAAAGTATGAGTACTAGTTTGCAAAAGATTGTTTCACAAAACGGAGGGAGGATCCAATACAACCAGCCATTCTTAAGGGAAAATAAGGGCAAAGAAGATGGAAAAAAATGCAGTGCAAACTTCATATATGATGTAAATCTGAAAACTATTGTAGATTTAAAAAATGAATGTCGGAGATACTTCACATCACCATCACCATGAGTAAAACTTTTACTTTTCAATTTAACCATGAGTAATATTTTTATTACATTTTTATTAAGAGTAAAATTTTTACTCAAGGTGACATGAAAAAATCTCAAACATCTATTTTTAAATTTTATGATAGTTTTTAGATTTGCACTACATATTTTTCCGAGAAGATAGGGTTGAATGAACAAAGTGAGCTGAGTTTTTTTTCATTTGTAATATAAGAAGACAAATGATCCTTATAAAAAAGAGTATTGTCCAACAATTTCACATTTAGGCCCTGTTCCAAACTACACATTGGTTTGTCTATTTTTTGATTTTCGTTAGCACGTTTTTTAAACTGCTAAACAATATATTTTTGTGCTAAAAGTTTTTATGAAAAAGTTACTTCAAAAAATAAAACAAATTATTTTTAAATTTTAATAATTAATAGTTAATTAATTATATATTAATTATGTCTCTTGTTTTGCGTGCGGCTAATAATCAGTTCCAAAACCATTTTAGAACGCACAATTAAATTCAGTATACCAGCAGCCGGTGGCCCCGGGTTGGCCCAACAACCAGCTACTGCCGAGATTTTGTTTGAACTGGTTGTTGGGCTATGCGTAGCGAGTTGGGCTGGGCTATTGTCAGCCGACAGTGAATCTCCGTCCTGCCAACTATTGGCCATTGGGTTCGAAATCAATTTTGCCATTTCTGCCCGTCATCTCATGACGGAATGGCCGTCTGGGCAACGGGAAAAGTCTGGAGGAACCGCGGAAGCAGTTGGTCGGCTGGTCCAGCCAGCCGTTACGCGCTTTCAGCTACATTGAAAATGTGTTAAGTGCGTTGTACGGAGTATACTCGAAACGAAGGCAATAATAGCGAGGAAAACGAAGAGAAAATGCAGCTCGACGATATACGAATGACTATACTAGGTCAGCGACGGCCTTTCAGCGTCGGAGAGGATGCTTATCTGAATATCTGATCCTTCTTTACTCATAAAAATAAAAATAAAAATAAAGTTAATATATGTAAAACGAGAAAATTATTAGCATATAATTAATTAAATATTAATTATTATAAACTTAATAAATAGATATATTTGATATTTTAAAATAATTTTTACATAGAAAATTTTCGTATGAAACATACCGTTTAATAGTTTAAAAAACGTGTTAATGAAATCGAGAAAAAATCTGAATTTTGTTGGAGTTTTGTTGAAGTTTAGAATGGAACCAAAGTAGACAAACATCAGGAGCATCGCCTCCTGAAAAATTGGCAAACGTCCAATAGTAATAAAAATATGAGTATTTCAGATTCCTTTGCTGAGTTCAAAACAACATTGAGATAAGTACTACTCATATTATACGTTTAATCCTCACTCGTCAGATCTCAGGCTGGATTGTACTCCTTCTGTTCGTTTTGATATTTTTTCTAGTCAATTTTTTTAGATTTTTAGTTTGATCATGTTTATGAAAAAAATTAATAATATCTATAACACAACATTAGTTTTATTAAATATTACATTGAATATATTTTGATAATATGTTTGTTTTGTATTAAAAATATTGTTATATTTTTTATAAATTTAATTAAATTTAAAAAAGTTCGATTAAAATAAAAATCAAAACAACTTATAATATAAAACTATAATATGAAACAGAGACGAAGGAGTACTACGCAACCGAAGGATTTCGATGTTTTTCTTGGATAATACTTCCTCGTCAGCTCGTCTCCTAGCAACCATCAAGGACCAGAGGCCTGTACTACGTCTTCTTTTATTTATATATCTCCCGCCGAATGAACAAGAAGCAAAATGTCACTTTCAGATTTTTACGACAACAATTTCTTTAGGAAATCAAGGCTTTGCTTCTGACACTAGACAGCATAGTGCTCGTCCATACCTACACGCTTCCGATTCTTTTTATCCCCAATTGGTCTGTTCCGGCGTCACGGTGACAACACCAAGGCCCCGTTACATCATGCGAGTCCTTATCCGCAACGTGCATCTCCAGCCAGCAACTATCTTACAACATATATAATGCTCGTTTCATACTACCTAGAGCTCTTATCTTATTAGTAACTAAAAAATGCTCAAAAACTACTCCTGACGTCTTGATTTTAGCATGTAGGTGTTACGGATCATGACCTCAAATTACATTATTATATCAAGTCATGCTTGCTTTCAATTTGATAAAACATATCCGAAACAAAATATTAAGCATAATTTAATTCATCAATTTATTTAAGCTGGAGAGTAAAAAACATAATGAACATAGATATATATTGACTAGCTGATATTTTTTTAAAAAAATAGAAATTTTATAGATTCTTTAAAATATGTTATGGTTTTTATGAGATCATTACTATTTATTTGAAACTAAAGTGTATTGAATAGAATAATTTGTCTCTGATCTATGCAATCGTTGCTGAAAAGGATCAGGGCTGTAATTGTTGATGTTGTCGTGTCCGGCTAATCATGGAGTGATGCGTTGAAAACAGACACAGCAAATATCAATCCAATGCCACGTGCGCGAGAGAGTGACCTGAATAGGCCTAGCGTATGCGAAACCGACTAAAATCAAGAGAGACGGACATAATCGAAGAATGATAGAAACAGTCTGTAGTTTTTATACAGAATCAGATTAAGATTTAGACAAAGATTAGCGAAAATATTTTTAATTTTTATAATGGTAAATATAGAGATTAGTGGTATACGTCATAAAGACATGATATTGCTGCTAGTACTGGCTAGCAGTGTTTCCATTGCTAACCACCCCTGGGATTTGGACTGGACATGATGTCTCCCGCGAACAACATGCCTTTTTATTATTAAGCAGCCGACATGTCTCGATCTAAACATTTATCAGTTGATCAATTCAGTGTTAGCATTCCTGGGCGTTCGCCAATTGGGTTTGGGCGGTCATATGCTCTTTTTTTAATTAACATACAGATTTTTGTTAGCATATCTTTTAAATTGTTAAATAATGTGTTTCGTACGAAAATTTTCTATATAAAAGTTGCTTTAAAATATTCACTTTTTAAGTTTTAAATAATTAAAAATTAATTGATTACACGCTAATAGTTTTTTCGTTTTACGTGTCCAATCATCATCTGCATCCAACTCAAAAGTATTTTACGGCATTTTTTAGGATTTAAGCCAATTCCTACAATAATCCCGTAAAATTCCTGTATTCCAAATTACCTTATACACCATAATTGGAACACAAAACTATTTCACTCGTGTCTTTCGAAGAGAACGTTTTAACCAGCAAACGGCACTAATCGTAAAACTACCACGTTAAGCAGCGGGGCCCAGCTGTCACCCGCACATCCGGGGATCCTGCGGCCGTTCTTTCCTTTTCGGTTTCATACGGGGGTCTGTTGGTGGAGGTGTTACCAGCTCAGCCGCCACCCACCCGTATTTTCCAATTCGGTTCCTCCTCCCCTCGCGCTGCTAGTAGTTCTCCCCTCCCCTTCTCGCCGCTCTACTCAATTCCACCGTCAAAGTCTTCGATTGATCCGATCTCTCGTCTCGTCTCGTCCTCCCAATCGGAACCCTAGCCGCCTCCCGCGCCCGCGCCCGCGCCGCCGCATGGAGCAGAAGCCAAGCACGCCGACGGCCGCGGCGACCCCGCGGTTTAAGCTGGGGAAGCAGTCGTCGATGGCGCCCGACCGCGGCGGTGCGGGGGAGAGCTCGGAGGAGGGGTCGAGCGAGGCGGTCGGGGTCATGGGCTTCCAGCTGATGTGCATGGCCCACGGGGGCGACGCCGAGGGGATCCAGGAGCTCCTCGACGCCGGCGCCGACCCCAACTTCCGCGATTCCGACGGCCGCACGGCGATGCACATCGCCGCCTGCGAGGGGCACGCCGAGGTCGTCGAGCTGCTCCTCCAGTGCGGGGCGGATGCCATCGCCGAGGACCAGTGGGGCAGCACGGTGAGCCTCCCTGAACTTTGTTTTGTTTTGCTCCTATTGATGATTTGATTGTTCTGGCTGAAAAACCTCATGATTACTCGGGGGTAATCTTAGTTGAATTGGAGACTCCCATGGAACGGTATTAGATGCAAGTTTTTGTCAGTAAGTTACAAGGATCGATTTACGCGAACATGGTCTTGGTCACCGAGGGAGATGGATTCGAGATAATACTTCTAATATATATGTTTATTTCTAGGTTGCTATTTTAATATGCGAGTGTTGTATCGTTTGTCTACCATCTGGCAGCCTTTGGCAGACGCATTGCATTACCAGAACCATGATGTGATCAAGATCTTGGAAAAGCATGGCTCCAAGCTTAAGGTACTTCCGAACTATTGTGTACGGGCATTTTGTCTTCCCAATGTTCTGCTATGTTCAAGTTTTCTGAATTTATTTCCTTTTTTTGAAGATTGCTCCTATGCATGTTAACAATGTCCGTGAGGTTCCTGAGTACGAGATTTCCCCGAACGAGCTAGATTTCACTAATGGAAATGGTATATCTAAGGTGTGTATATATGAATATGTTAGCCTTTCTTTCTTATGTGAAAATTTCAGTTAGAGACACAATCTGCCAGTCAAAATTTTTCTAATTTGTTGACTTGCTGACCCCTACTTTCTGTACATAATTTTAAATATGTTAGGTTGCTCCATCAATTTTCGTCAATTATGTTTTATATCATTTTCATCTGTTTCTCAGGGTACATTTAGGAAGGCAACATGGAGGGGCATTCTGGTTGCTGTTAAGAAGCTTGATGACGATCTAATTATGGACGAGAACAAAGTGTGGGTTGGTTCCATTGAGTAGTATTCAGTTACTGTTTTACCCGTCTTTTTCACTTAATTGTAGACTCCGTCTGAAAAATTGTAGTTCCCTGACAGATTGGATTGGTTTGCATTGCAGACAAGCATTCAGAGATGAGCTTGATGTGCTACAATTAATACGGCATCCGAATGTCGTGCAATTTTTGGGTGCCGTAACACAAAGCAGCCCAATGATGATTGTAATGGAATTTATGCCCAAGGTTTGTCCTGTAGGCAGCGCTTTTTGAAATTTGCATCGTTCACATATCTGATAATCTTTAGATCTGAGACCTATTTGATTAACCGCAATAGGAGCTGCTGCTTTAGATGAACTTTTCTAGTTACCTGGTCATGCATAGTTCTGAGTGATAAAATGTTGTTTGCCATTCTCAAGTGGCAATGCCAGATCTGTTTTTCCTTGTCTTAGCTGTTGTTTTTCTTTTGTTGGCAATATTTGGCCAACTGGTAATGCCAATTTAACCTTCACTCTTTCCTTCTAGCTGCTAATATTTGGTCGCAACCACAATAGATCAGTGCAAGCTGGATATATGTGTACCAAGCTTAATTTTGTTGTTTTGGTCTACCAAAATATGTTCATAAGACTAGTTGGACTTTTCCCTAACTACTTTCTGTTTCTAGCTTTTTTAGAAGGTGAGCCCCACTACAAAGACAGATCGCTAGCTTTGTCAACTTCTTATTAGTATTCTGTTAATGTCGAATGGTTCATGACTATGCATGCACTTGACTATCAAAACACCCTTTTTTTAGTGAACTGATGAGAACTTTGGAATTGTTGTTCTCAGGGTGATTTGCGCAAGCACTTGAGTAGGAAAGGAGCTCTGGAACCGTCGTATGCAGTGAAATTAGCTCTTGATATTGCAAGGTTCGCCTACCATGACCTGAATCTGTTGGTTCTACTTTTTGTTGCTATTATAAAGACTAACTTGCAGTTCTCTCTCAAATCTAATAGAGGGATGAATTATTTACATGAGCATAAACCTCAAGCTATCATCCACCGTGACCTTGAGCCTTCGTGAGTACTACTTATATATAATTTCTACACCAGATGCTTAGAATACCTGATTTGTAAAGGCTTCTTCTATCCATTGTGTAAGACAACAGAAACATATTGAGGGATGATACTGGACATCTGAAGGTGGCAGATTTCGATCTGTGTAAGATGCTAAAATGGAGAAGAAAAGTTAGAGAAGAGAAAGCTGTAACTTCTCCAGGCAATGCATGTAAGAAAATTCATACTGGATTTGAGCTATATTAGTATCCATCTTACTATTCCAAAATATCATCACTTACATTTGTTTTCTTCTTTCTGCACTGATAATTGACATGACAAATATGTTGCAGGTAGGTATGTAGCTCCAGAAGTCCTGCGAAATGAAGAATATGATACTAAAGTGGATGTCTTCTCATTTGCTTTGATACTTCAAGAGGTAAAAGTGTTGCTATGCAACATTCTGTATTCCTGTGCCACTATGAACTGTAAAGTACTGAACCTACTCCCAGAGCCCCCTGCAAAGACCAGTTTTTGTACTGATATTTCAACGTTTTCAGATGATTGAAGGATGTCTCCCTTTTTATGACAAGAAAAATAATGAAATTGAGAAGGCACATAATTCTAAAGAAAGGCCACCTTTCAGAGCTCCTCCAAAGCATTATGCTTACGGATTGAGAGAGTAAGCATTCCTTCTTTTGTTTTGCCTGTGGCAACTACTAATTTGTTTGGAGCACTATTATGACATGTTTTCCATCGCAATCTTCTAGTGTACAAGCTTCCACAATCTGTGTTCCATTTGCTATCTGGAACTTTGAACTTTTATGTGCTCTGTTTACTTTATGTGCCACTATGTATGGTGAGTTTGTTTTGTCTATTTCACCCTGAACTGACCACTTTTCCGCTCGACGCTCTCATAGGTTGATTGAACAATGCTGGAGTGAAAATCCTGCTAGCAGGCCTGACTTTAGAACAATTATTGAAAAATTGTCTTTTATCCAGAATGAAATAGCTCAGAGAAACCGTTGGAAGGTAACGGCTAATGTCTTTCCTGCTGTATTGCTATGGTCTTCTGAACATTCTGTCATAGTAATAGAGAAATTGTTCAAGTAACAGATTGATTTACTTTGGTTGTGCACTTGTCTTGAACAGGTGAAACCTCTCAAATGCTTCCTGAGCTTTGAGGGCATGTGGAAGAAAGATCGAAATGAGGGCAGCACCACTCGTTCATCACGTTCATCGAGATCCTATTTTTAACAGTCAGTTGGACCTGTTGTTGATTTCGTGTGGAGTATTGTATGCATGATTGATAGAAAATCAACTCATTATATACCATAGCTTTGTGTTTCACTGGAAATAGCTTTGCAACTTGTTGCCTCACTGTCGATCACATTGGTGTTGTACACAAGACTTTCATCGGTGAGCATTAAAAGCAATACAAACTGGAGACTCTTGTTTTTTTTGTCTTCTGTTTCTGGTTTCTCTTTCAGTAACATTGTAACAACAATTATAGTTGCACTGTAAAACGTCTGCAACTAGCATATACTGATATACTGCATACAAGTATAAGATGCACACACATGTTTTGTAAGTTCTATACCGTAGAAGCAAAACATATGAGACCTCCCGCGTATTAATTCCCTCACAATCACGAGAGAGAGAGGAAGTCTTGATCCTGATCTTCGACAACTCTAGAGCTGAGCGAGCGTGCTTAGGTCCACCGGGTAAACGTCGGACCGCAGCGCCGCGCTGTAGGCCCTCCGGCCGACGAAGATGTTGGCCGCCTCCGTCGGGTGGAACGCGTCCCAGAAGAGGTACTCGTCCCGGTTGGCGCACGGCGTCTGGTACGGCAGGCACGTCACCTGCCCGTTGTTCCTCCCCACCCCACAGCACCCCCTGTTCGTCACCGCCAGCCCTGAAACCATCGGTGAGCCAGCACACCCACCCGTCAAGATGACGTAGCAGTTCTAGGCACATCTCGTTTGGGGCTTGGAGTACGTACCGTGCTCCACCGGCGTGCGCATGATGCTCTCGAAGATGCCATAGCAGTTTATGTAGGTGAACAGCGCGCCGGGCAACAAGCGGTTGAATTGGTTGACGAGGCCGACCACCCTCCGGTTGAACATTCGGACTGCGCTGTTGATCCGCTCGATGCAGGTGACGCCGTTTCGGCTGTTCTGCGCCAGCTCGTTCGGGCTGCACCCCACCTGCCCCACCCCCAATACCGCCACCTTCCTGGCCCCGTAGTTGTACAGCGTCTGATCCAACACAGTGACACACACACACGCACAAAGCTAGATTTGAGTGCCAGTGTCATGTCGCATAATTAGTTGGCTCGAGTGTAATCGATCCTGACCCTGAGCTGCTGCGCGTACTGGTTGATGAGCACGTCGGCGTACTGCTCCGGGGTGTACTGCCGGCTGGTGGGGTAGAACGCCGGCATGAAGTAGTTGTTGAGGTAGTCGTTGCTGCCCATGCCGACGGTGAAGATGCACTGGCTCAGGCGGTTCGCCGCGGCGTCCTCGCCGCCCAGGATGCTCCCCAGCTGCCGCACGGCCGCCTGGTAGTTCTGCAACTGCGCGCTGAAGCTGATCCGTTCACCCTATGTCGAACGTACGTACGTGTGGGCTATTAATTTCCAGCGTGCAACGCGCGAAACACATGGTTCGAATAGTACATACTCCGTGTTGGTTTGTTTGTGCGTGTCGTGTGTATAGCTGCGTACGTACGTACCAGTTGCTGTCCGGTCTCGTCCCGGATTCCGGCCGCAGCAGAGGCGAAGTTGACGCCGGTGAGGAGCTGCTCATTGGTTGCGCCGGCGTACGGGGGGATGTAGTCGTCGAAGCCCAGAAGCCGAGCTACAAAATGGTGCATGGCACGTGCGTGACGATAAATGTGATGCTATATTAGATCAACTGACCAAGTAACCAACGGCAGTAACACATGAGCTTACAGATGGCATCGGCCGTGGTGAGGCCGTTGCTGAACCGGCCGGTCGCGCCGCCGGGGAAGTCGACGCCGTAGGGCGGGTAGTTGGCCCGCGCCATCGACGCGATGTTGTTGTTGTTCCCGTTGTCCACGAGCGAGTCCCCGAACACGAAGTAGCACGGCACCTGCGGCTCGGCGCCCGCGAGCCCGGCCGCGGCCAAGAGAAGCAGCCGCCGCAGCAGCGGCACGCACGACACCCGCTCCATTCCCGCCGCTGCACTAGACGCGCGGGCCGGTTTTAGAAGGCGATCGACCTGCGCGCAGGCGCCGGCTTGGACAGTGTAAGATGCGCGGGCGCCGGCGAAACGAGACGCCGGCCGGCCGACACGCCCGGGTCATCGGAGCTTGGTATTTATAGGGCGGCCAGATCGTGATCCATCAAGTCGGGTTGCTCGTGCAGCAGTCAGCCCGGGAGTGAAGTGATCGACTGAACAGGACATCGACTGCCTGTACTGCACAGTGAGGATGGATGCATGGACTGGACGTGCTCGTTGGAGCCACTAGTCACGGTTGATTGATAGAAGAGTATTGACTGATCACCAGTATCACCACGCGCGCGGGGTAACTGTTGAGGGTATTTGTCATTTTTATCAGCGTAAAAATAAAGAAGTGTTAAAAACCCAACAGATGAGATTGTACGATCCGAAGGAGAATCTCCCGGACACGCCACATGCAAGCGTTTGAGAAATCTGTTCACAGATCTCGCATGCAGCCGACCGATTGGAGTATTTGAGTAACACTACTAGCCAAGCTAGACCCACACCCTTTCATCAGAGTTGAGACTGCTACATTTTGACTGGTTAGGCTGCCCCATCTAGATTTATTGCACCGTTTTGGTAGGGATCATCTGCCCTTTTTTATACTACCTTTTTTTAGACCGATCGGCCGGAGCAATGCCCGGCACGCAGAAAGCCATACGGCTAATGAGCAGTCACAATCCACTTCACATGCTCACGCTTCTACAGTTCTGCTCTCCTACCTCGGTTTATTACCATTGAATTCGGCGTGTCCAACTGCAAGCAGGTGCTCGGTCCTTCCGCTTGAGACGTTCACGATTCGTGTAAAATGAGCGCGATGCTGCACGCCTGGAACGTTTCCTGTAGAGCGCTAGCCGATCGACGAGAAACGCAGCTGGGGATACAGCGCTATATTGCTGGTACACCGGTTTGCCTAGAGATCCATCTCCTGTTTCGTTGGTTGGCTCGGCTGGTGACCGGCAATTTTGGCCCAATTCACTGTTGTTAACGAGCACTTTGTTTGAGACTGTTAACGAGCACTGTGCTATCCGTCGTGACTCGTGAGTGCCGTGAGTTTTGAGTCGGCAAGTTTTGAGCTGCTTTGCTGTGTTTCCCAAGCTTGGGTGTTCTGCCGTTCTTCTGGGAGAATCATGGCGCAAGCAGAAATCCTGACATAATTGGGAGAACCATGCTGCGTGGGGCGGCCGTTAGTCCGGTGACATATGGCCTATATATGTAGGGTCACCAGATATGTGTAGGTCACAGGCCGCCGAAATACAGGCCCAAATATGCTGGGCTTACCCTTTTGTCAGGCCACCATCCTATTCGCTTGTACCTTTAAAAGGAATAAGTTCATTTCAGGTCCCTTAACTTGACACCAAATCCGATTTTAGTCCTTGAACCGCAATACATAAGAGGTCCCTCGGTGTTTTGGAAGATGGTTTTGGCTAACATGGTGCCCACGTGGCTGCTTTGACTTAGTCCTCGTCCTACATAGCGGTGATGTGGCACTGGAAGCAAAATATAAAATTAAAAATTAAAACAAAAATGTGGGGCCCACATGTTAGTCAAACAAAAATGTGGGGCCCACATGTCGGCGCCTCCTTCTCCCCTCTCCCTCCCAGCCATCCTTCATCCCTCCTCGAGGTGACCGGCGAGCATGCGCGGAGCGGGAGATGGGAGGCAGCCGGCGGCTGGCGGGGGACGGCAGCCATCGGGCGTCACGATTGACCTCCTCCTCCTCTTCCTCCTCCGCGGGGACTGGATGTACAGGAACAGGAGCATATCGCGAAGGTCAGTGTCCTCCGCGGGGAGCACCGTCGCGAGTGACCCGAGCACCAGCGCCGCCTGCTCCTGTGGAATCTACAACGCCTTCACGACGAGGAGGCGATCCTCCGTAGCGAGCTCCTCAACGAGGCTAAGAGTCGGGCGTGGTCCCCGGTGGAGCCACGCGTCGCGTCGAGGAGTCTAGCGGGTCTAGCAGCCGGTGTCGCGGTGCATTGGGTCGGCCCCGCGATGGAGTGGCGCCTTCCCTACTCCGCCACCAACCACCGCCGTCGCTGTCACCCATGGACGAAACCCTCGCTGCCATCCTCTCCTACCACCCGTCTCCTACCTCCTCTTCTTCCTTAGAAACCACGGCCGCTGCTTCCGCCTCTCTCCATGGCGAGGACCACATTAGCGAGCTCCCCGACACACTCCTCTGTAGGATCATCTCGCGCCTCCCCACCAAGGACGCCGCCCGCACCGCCGCGATCACCTCCCGCTGGTGTCGTGTGTGGGCCTCCACCCCTCTTCGTCTCAACGATGGCGGTGGCCTCGCTTCGGACGTTGTCACCGCGGCGCTCGCCGCCTACCCGGGCCCAATCGCCTCGACGCGCATCTGGCCTCCGTAGATCCCGATGTGCCTCCGTGCATCGAGTAGGTAAGAAAGAGAGGGAAGAGGGAAGAAGGGAGGAGTGAGGCTGACATGTGGGGCACACGTGGGCCCCACCATTTTTAAATTATTTTTTGTGTGTAGCTGACATGTGGGTCCACGATTTTTATTATTTTTCCGGGATCGAATTACCATGTAAACGCCACATCAATACCACGTGGGACAAAGACCTAGTCAAACCAACCACATAGGCGCCACGTCAGCCAAAACCGTCTTTCAAACCGCTAAGGGACCTCGTTTGCACCAGTTTTGACAGTTTAAGGACCGGTTGTATCTGGTTTTTGGGTTCAAGGACGAAAATCGGATTCGGGTGTCAAGTTAAGGGACCTCAAATGAACTTATTCTCCTTTAAAATGATTCAGCTCCGTGCGCAAACGATTTCGCTATATGTGTTTTGACAAATTTTTCGATACGTATATTAGTCGAATTTTGGACTGATTGATACGCTTTGAGATTAGTGCATTTCTATGGGTTGAGATGGCCTTAGCACTTGGGCCTATAGATGATAGGAGAGGAAAAATCAGTAGGTAGGATTCCGCATTAGAATTTTTTAAATTTTTAATTTTATTTATTAAAATATTTACAAAAATAATTTTTGGTTTTAAAGTTTTGTAAATCTACACCCCTATCGTCTTCTGGGAGGGCTTTTTTAAAAAATACTCTTCCAAAGGTTTTTTTTATGACATGGCATGCATCGATTGATGTGTTGTAACGGTCAAGTGGAGAAAAACTGGTCATTTTATAGGCAACCCCCTTGCAGCCCTCTAGAAGGACGGTAAGGGGTCTGCCTGTAAATAGACAACCCCGGTTATTTTGCAAACAGCCCCCTTGCAACCCTTTGGGAAGATGGCAAGGGGTCTGCCTGTAAAATAGCTAACCCCGGTTATTTTGCAAGCGGCCCCCTTGCAACCCTTTGAAAGGGCGGCAAGGGGCTACCTGCAAAATGATCGGCCCTCCTTCAACGGATGTGTGCCACATCATAAAAAACGTTTTTTGGAAGGACGATTTTTAAAAGACATCCTCTAAAAGAGCGTTAGGGGTGTGGATTTGTAAAACTTTGAAACCAAAAATTATTTTTGTAAATATTTTAATAAATAAAATTAAAAATTTAAAGCATTCGTAGGGATTACGTACCTATCATGGTTGTCGCTTAGGTAATTTGTGTTGCAAATAGGCCTGAAAACTCAAGTGTTCCATAGCCCAACAGTCTTCCGTGGATGCATCGGTGTATTGCAGGCCTGCCACGTAAGAAATAAAAACCGAGTGATATCGTTTTAAAAATGTGTCGAAATCCCCTTGCAAATCGAAAACTTTCACCCAAGAACCTCTCGAGACGCTTTAGGACTTGATTTAACAGCCACAGAGAATCAGGCCAGTGCCGGCCGCTTAATTACCTGTAACTTTTATTTTAGATAATGAATTAGCTGTAACTTAGGCAAGCTCAAGCTCTCACATTAAGGTGCTCCAGCAAGTAACCCCACATGAGTTGCTACCTCGCCAAGATTCCAAAATCAGCACCGGGGGAGGAGTGCCCCCTACGTCACTTCGGGTCCCAAGCAATGCCGCTAGCAATAGCATCGAAGACGATTAGTATAAGAATGCCCGCCGGCCACCGGCCGGCTCGCCGCGGCCACAGCTGAAAAGGGCTCCAAGTTAACCTGGAACGCGCGCCGCCCAGGCCGCCATGGAGGAGTTCCAAGAAGCGGACATCCTGTGGCCCGACACGGCGGCGGCGTCGTCGTCACAGGAAGGCGCGCCGTCGAGGATGCGCTACGAGCTGGCGGCGTCCTGCTGCTCCGCGTCGTCGAGCGGCGCGTCGTTGTTCGGCCCCTGCTCGGAGGAGTTCCTCTCCGGCAACGCGTCCACGGCCGACGCGAGTAACGACGACGACGACGACGACGAGGAGTTGATGGAGGCGGACGTGCTGTGGCCTGACACGGCGCCGCAGCCGGACGAGCAGCCGCGGTGTGGTGCGAGTGGTTATCACGGGTGGTCTCGCGGCGATCTTGGACTGGCCGGACGGCTCGCGAGGCCTGCTTCAGCTGCCGCCGCTAGGCGCGAGGGGTGGAGACCGGCCGCGTCGTCTCCCATCGACATACCGGCCAAAGTCGCCGCACGTTGCCGCTAGCTTAGCTTCGCGCTTTTCACGCGCGCGCGGGGATCGATTTTTGGTCTCGTGGTGCCCTGCAACTGCTGCTGGGGCGCGCTGGGAAGAAATGTTAGGAAAGGATGGATCATTTTAAGTTTTTAACGCTCCTGAACGAGAAGTTAGGAGTTGTTTTTGGATATGTTTTAAGTTGTTTTGTAAGGGTTAACTTATTTTAGGGAGAGATCATGACGTTTATTGAATAGTACATTGCATTCTTTTAATTGGATTCCAATAGGACAAAACTGTGAGCAGTTGATTTTTTCCTTATATTTTTTCAGAACAGAGTTGGAATTGTAGATTTGTAGTTTCGACGGCAGGTGCTGCTTTTCGATATAAGTACTATCTTCTTTGTTCGCTTTCCCCTTTTTCAGGGGATTGATGTAACTTCGTCTAATTGTAGAAAGATTATTGAGAGAATAGGACGTTTGTCCAAACCGAAAGATATATTCTTGCCTTCCTCGGGTTCTTTTGCAGGCAGGGGATCAGGAATTCAGGATAGGAGCCACACTTAGGACATGTACAATAATATTTAACAACAGACTCTTTTTGTTGTCATGTCCTACTAAGTAAATTTGGTAACGTGGATAAAAGAGAGGAAAAACTATAAACATCGTTGTTATACATGACAATGGCTTAAAGTTGACTCTTAGCATTTATTAATGGAAACTTCGCTGTATGAGGATGAAGAAAAGGAAACAAGGATAATAAAAAAAACATTTAGTGTATTAACGATTAAAAAATTTTATCGTCTTTACTATTGTAGAAATATAATCTTTATTGACATAAATTAATACAGAGAGCTCGTATTAAACTTTATTTTTGTACATGTCCTTAGTTCGAGTACATTTGCAGCACAAAAAGCTAGATAGCTCCTTCAAGCCAATATCTCGAAAAGAAAAACAAGACTTGCTGAATTGGTTTTCGCATAACAGTATAATTACAGTCACTAGCTCTCAAATCTATGCTTAATTGACGAATACGATCATCCCTGTCAGACAATTTGGCCAACCTTTCTCACAACCCGTCTGTACAGCCTCTCACCATGGGCACCACCATCCCCATTGTTGACCAATGTATGGATACACGGGCCGCTGGCTTTGTCAATGACGCATGAAGGGGATTCATTTGCATCATTTATGCTCTCCTTAATCTCGATTTTGATTTCTGTCGCATTGCAGCAGTAAGCCACATGGTGGCTAACGAGACACCAGCAAGTAACTATTGAGATTTGTTTGTGTTTTAATTTTTCTCATCGGCATTTGCGATTTAATTAATTTTTTATACTCAGCAAGTAACTCCTATGAAACAAATATTGAACGTAGGATAGGAAGGACATTCAAGTTTTGACTTGATGCCTTCTAATCATCATCGCTGTCGACTCGTAATTTCAGGTTAACGATTGGACATAGTAGAGTGGTTCAATGAAGATTGGACACAATGGATTAGTGGTTCAATGAACATCATACAAGGAGACAGTGTGTTTACTGATCGTCCATAGGATAAAATCGATTAGAAGAACCATACGCACCGCTAAGTCCTACCTGGAGCGTCACCCTCTCGTGAATCGCCGGGAGTGACACGCTTGCCGCCATTTTAGCGATCAGGATCTTGGGAGCCTCGACACAGATCTGTATGATTTCTAAGGGTTATCAGGATTACGATTTTATCCTTCCATATATTTATTTTATTGGACAATTATATCCCTACTCAATTCTACTACTATTAATGGTGTTAGTAGTATAAATAGATCTTATCCATAGGATAAAAAAATTAATGGTTTGATTAATTTTTTCTATCAGTAGAGAACACCATAGAGAAGCTCTTCTCTTAAAATGGTTTCTTCACAAAATATGTAGCCAATCGCAGATATTCCGATATTTTAGACGTATTTGCCAAACAGAGGTCACTTGAATCTGAGTAATGCATGATTCATGAGAAACACAGCCTGGATTTCTATGAATCTACGTCTTAAAACTATTTTTTTAAACAATCTTATAGTTGTGAAAAATCCTTATATACAAAGGTCGGGGATGTAATCATCTTGCTTATAAAAATAAGGACAACCAAAAAGAAACTTCGTTATTAGAGAAAATTATAAATGTGTTAAGAATTGAAGACGGGACCTTAGTGTTGCAATCACACACCCCATGTATCATCTTCCTTATTAAAGAAACAATTAAAATAGTTATTATAGAAGAGTTTAAGCAAGCTAGATTGGCAACATAGATTATGATGTCACAGCTAAACTAAACATGCTAGGCTTAATTATATATATATAATTCCCTGCAAAAAGATTGATAAATAATTAGAGAAAAATAATAAAATCTGATAGTGGACAGTAGCCGCCTAGCTGACACATAGCTTGTTATTTCCTCCGTCTCAAACTATAAATACTTTTGATTTTTTCACAGGGATTATGGAGAAAGATGAAATTAAATGGAAATGGTTGTGATTGATTTGAGATGAGAAGTAGCCAAGTAGGTAAAAAAAATTAAATGATATATGGTTGTTATTAGTTAAGATGAGGGAGTAGATATAGAAATTGCTATATTTTAAAATGTAGGATGTATTTTTGTTTCTCTAATTGTTACACCAAACTTACCCTTACATACTCATGAAGTGACATAATAATCATAATCTATCTTTGTCATATCGCTTTAATACTATTTGGATTGCATGCAATAATCTAATTTCATAAAATATTTCCTAAGACAACTTGATCAATATTTGGATAGCTTAGTGGCATCATCCAGCTGTTTTCCCTATAATGTAAAAGAAGAATTTTATTTGAGAGGTACTTACCATAAAAAATTTTGGTGTAAAATTTGATACTTTCTTGGACTTGAATTATTAAGAGTAGTGCTAAATTTTACACTATAAAATGTATGGTATCTCATGGTATCTCCAATCCGCAAATTCCATAAAATCATTCAATGTAAAATGTTGTATCTAAATCCACTGTGCATGGCAAACACGCGTGGTAAAACCTCAGTGATTCAACGTTATCCTTCAGATAACATGAATTTGACTACATGTTCGTGATTCTTATCGCAGAAGCAAAGATTAAACACACTTACACTGTTTTTATGGTTTTTTTTAATTAAACGGGCTGGCCAGGAGCTTTAGGATTACACACCAATTTGTATATATGTACCATATGAGTAGTAGTATTAGCGTGATATATACAGATATACTTTGGTTTTTAATAGTAATCATGCACGTGCAATGCACGTTCGATGAGATATGTTAGGAAATATAAAACTAATGTAACAGTATAAGAACATATGGAAAATACAAATCCACCACTTATCACTCCAAAGAATTTACAATGAAAATCCACTTGAAATACTTAGAAACTGTTTACAGGACCATTAATTTGTGTAAATCAACAAGTAGTACATTATTATTTCCTAAATGATAAAAAGAAGGTGGAAAACATGTTAGAAATTGTACATAAGAATAGGTATTAAAAAATATACGTATAGTTCTAAAGAATTACAAGAAATTAGAAAAAAGATCTGCTAATCATCGAATATTATTCCAATTGTGAGAGAAACAGTTGGTCCTGCTAGATTGATCAAGTGGTATATGGGCAAACACTTCACCAAAAAGAGGATTAATTAGGTACACCCTCCGTCCCATAAAAACCTAATCCTAACAATGGTAGCTAGGAGAGGGAGTACGTGTGTTTATGAATGAGAGATAGAAAACAAGAAATTGAAGAAATAAAAGCTAATGGAAGGTGATGTTCCAAGTATTTACAATTTCTTCAGTTGACACATATTATTTTATTAATACTATGCGTAATAAATATGTAGCTGTAAAAATAGTTATGCAAAACTGTGCATAGAGGTTAGGAAACAGTATGGGAATATAGAAAAGGGAGGAATAGACAAATTCAAATTGTAGTGTTATGCAATACTACATGGCTTGAGATGAACATTCCACTTTATTACACCTCAGTATACCTGTAGGCAATATTAATCTTAAAGTGACCATAATGTTCATGGCAAACAGAAAAACAGTATGCAGCACTCTAGCCCAATTTGTGGAGAAAGTGTATAATATAAATCCGCATATGTTCCATGAGCACATTACCACGTCACATGTCTAGCTTGGATATACAAAAAACAACATGCTAGATTAGACTCAGAGGAAAAACATACCTTCCATGAGCACATCAGTAGGGCACATGTCTAGCTTTGATACACAGAAAAGAAAAGGGGCAAAAACCTTCTCTTGTAGTCAAGCCCAAAATTCTTCCTGTTTTTCCTCATGTTTCTAACAGTTATGACAAGAAAATCTGAATATTATCGATCGTAAAACCATCACTTGATTGCAGTTATGACAGGAAAGCTGAATATTCTTTGAGTGATGGCAGTGGAACTGAAAAATTATAGGAACATGAGAGAACCATTAGGAATAAGAAAATTTAATTACACTGAGTATAACAGAAGGCCTAAATTTCCTATGGATGGTCAGTAATTACAAATTAGAGAAATCTTGACAAGAACCAAAATTATCCATGCTTACTTGTTCCAAAATTCCTCCGTTAATCATCTATGCAAGTCTCATATGAAATTCACAAATTTCTCTCACAGGAATTTTACCGAGGAGCTTCACTTGTGGTGATTACCTGATAGTTACCTGAGCAGAAAGAAGGCAGCAGTTTGAGGAGGAAGAACGCGCTGCAGGCAAACGCTCGGCGTGGATTGAGGTTGGTGGCGACGGCAGCATGGAGCAACTCTCACTGGCTGGTCGGCTGCGCAGATCGTGTAAGTCCTTGGTGGCCACCATGGTCCCGCGGATCGTGTGAGGGCGAGCAAGCTTGAAACGACAGCCACTGCAGGTCGCATCGGGCATAGGAGGCGAGGATCGGACGGAGGAAATTGAGAGGAGAGAATGGGTTGGGGAGCTGACGTGACCGTGCCATCATCATCGGGGCACACCCTTCATCTCGACCGATTCCCGGCTGCCGGAGACGACCGGAACCCCTCTAGCGAGGGGAGTGCGGTGGTAGGAGCGCGATCGGGAGAGTTGTGGATGATAATGATCGAAGGCGCCATCTCGTGGGAGGAGGAGGATGTACAGGATAGGGATTGATGCCTAAGATTGTGGAGAGGGGCAGTGGGGCGCACGATTCAAGGGACGCAATCCTGGGAGGGTTTATGGGGCGTATTCCCCTGTGAAAAATCTAATTCTGTTGTATTTTGATGTAGTACATTGACCCTCTAATGAGATATATATAGGAGTACATATGAGGTAGAGATTTGGAGTACAAGACAAGTTAGAGTAGATTTATCTCTAGAATTGTATCTTACTATGTGATTTGTATTTGACTCTTATCTCTAACCATACATATCTCTACTTCTAACATTCCCCCTCGATCGTAACGGGAGTGAAGCGAATGATTGCGACTGGATTTGAAATCTTCTATTTCTTCATTTTCTTCAACTCACCATTATCGATTACATCTCTGATGGACGGTCCTCCACCTGGTGCCTGCGTCCCCTTCTGTCTCGTCCCTTGACTCTCCTCTATTCCTTCCCGTAGTCATAGCAGGAGTGTCATGGACAATAGCGATGACATGGATGCTTTGACTAGAGCTGTCGTAGATGATTTTTGCTATAGATGTTCGTCGATGTAGCCGATCATGTAGTAGCCGTGGTCGTGGTAGTCATGATAATTGACGTAGCCGCATATAGCCGAAGGCGAAAAAAAATATTTATGCCATGGTGTGAAGATATGACTGTAATTGTTAGCGTCTTGCACCTTGTAGGTGTCAGAGGATGCCGTTGAGGACATCTTGCGAATGTCAGAGGACGTCATTAGTGATGAGGCCACCACATTAGTTGGTCCTTCTGCGCCATGTAGCAGGTCATCACAATAGTGATGTCAGGTTGATGCAGTGTTTGTCGTCGTCGGTGACGTGGTCGTTGTCGTCGTAGAAGACGTAGTCGATGTCATCATCGATGAAGTGTCTTGTAGATCAATCTGTCAAAGGACGCACTGGTGTCCATCTTTGGGGACAAGTCGGCAGTGGCTAGGTACCATGTTAATAAAGACCATCGGTGATGTATTGTTGGCGAAAACGATCGTGTTGCTGATGTAGTGGAGGTAGCAGATACCGTGCACTGTCACCGGTGGTCGCAGGAGCTCGGTCGGTGAAGACGATCGGCGCGGAAGACTCCACGGCAACACGTGGGTTGTGCGTGCTTGATGTAGATGGTGATGATGCTGGTGAGCGACGGCTTGAGCAGCGCTGTTGAGGAGTCTGTCGATCGCGCGCGGTTCCTGCGTAGTTGTTGTCCGACGCGTCGGCGGCATGGTCGATCAGGTTGATCTGGCCGTAGTGCATGCATACAGCACATGCTCTACATGCATGGTCATCACCAAGGGACCAATCGAGTTACACACTCTGATCTTGCAGTTGTAGATCGATGATGCATGGCGAGCCCCCGCACATGCATAGCCGTCGGCGGCGTGTTGCTCAGCTCGTTGTGGCCGACTTGTTGCAAATTGATCTTCTCGATGAGGACAGCGTACGTGCTTGTTTCCACCGTCATGTACATCGCTGCTTCCATACGTAAGTGTTAACGTGAAATTCGTCGCACACACGAAAGCCTGAGAGATTTGTTTAACTTTAGTACAGGTCCTAAAATTTAGGTTCATGACGTCCCAGTTAGTTTGATCCTGTAATTAACAAGATAGATAGATTGATGATCAAGTAGCCGACCGGTCAATAAACCGATGGGGTGTATTGAAACCAGCCGATGTCGATAGAGTTTTGATCAATCAGCTATAGACTCAATGTAGATTTATGCTTTCATCGGCTAGAACTAAACTATTCATAATCATCAATAAACCTATTCTTTATCAGAGACAATCTTAATAGATCGGACTGAATCGAAATAGTATAATATTGAAGTTGATAAAGATAGATTTAACTAAAGATTATACAAATTTGAGTGTAACCGATGTAACTCAGAAATAGCAATGAGATAATATAATGCGAACCAGTCGATCAAAACTGATATGATATGATAGATGTAAATCCGATGGTTAAAACATATATCGGTTGGAGATCCGATGTAAGTAATTTAAATTGTATATCGGCTAGACAACCGATACATCTGATAGCTGAAGCTCAAAAATAACGATAACATCGGCTAACACTCTGATAAACGTTGCATAAAAACCTATCGGCTTAACAAGACTTAGATTATCAACGACAATCTAGTAGGTCGAACCTAACCGGTACAGCATGAGATTTTATATAATAATCTAATACTCAATGAATCGATAAGCCTATGCAAACGTGATGGATATATCAAATCTATTTTAAAATAGCATCATGTTTAGAGAAACATCAACTTGATCAGAATATCAGACTGAACCGAGAAAATCCTAACTAAGCCGATGTAAAACTAAACAATAATAGAATCAAAAGTAGAGACGATATACCAGATAGACAACACTTGCTTCAACCCGATTAGAATATCAGACTGAACTAAAGAAGTCCTAGCCACGCCGATGCAAGCGAAGATGACGGAACTTATTTCTTGCCAGAGGTCGGACTTAACCGAGCAGCCTATGCTCGAAAATAAGAACTCGTTAGGAGTAAAACCTCCGAAAAGCGGGTGGCGATGCGTCAAAAATTGTATATTGATCGAGAGATAGATTACAAAGACCCCGGGTATACATATTTATACCCTCGGGTTGATACAAATCCATATCGGACACGAGATAAGATTTTCTAACAAGAAAAAAAATTATAAGTCCTGATTGGACACTAGACAAAACTTTCTAAAAATAAAAAGGAAAGTTACTAAGTCCTACCTAATTAATAGATAGAATTTAAATTGTCATGCCATGGTCTTCATGATTCATTTTTGAACTCGGTCTCTTCTGGATAAATTTCTATCGGTTGATCGACCCCTTTCCTTAAACGAATCTGTCAGGATACGGATAAAGCATACCTCATATCCTTGTGGTTGTAAAGTATACGGATACGGTATACCTTTAGGATACGGGAAGGTCACCTTAATGTTATGAAATTCAGCTAATAAATAGGAAAATTGTGTCCCGAATAGAAGGTGTTAGAGTCTTATTCGAGAAAGATACTATCTCTGTGATCTCGTAGATCAAAAGTACTTTTTGAGTTCTACTTGGAGGTCAAGGCAGTCTGCAGAATAAATACAAGGCCCCCAGGGAGTACAGGATCAGGAAAATATAGTGTAAGCCACCACCATAGCAGAAGCAATCTGGAGAACTTGAAGACAACTCGCCGCCTGGATCTCGTTGAGTTGTTCTCGAGAGGGATCTTGTCGATACTCGATAGTTTCTGTTGTTCTTTATTGTAATCTCTCTGGTTTTCGTCATAATTCCATATAAACTAGAGTAGGGCTATTACTTCACGAGAGGCCTGAACCAGTATAATCCATGTCTTTGCGTGCTTGATGTCGTTTTGTGTAGATCCTTGTTCCAACGTACCCCAATATCCTCAGATACGGTCTACGGATATAACCCGTCGACAGTGGCACGCCAGGTAGGGGTCTTGGTGCTCAAGGTTTCGCCGAGATGGCTTCAAGCTCAAGGCCTTTCGACAACAATGTTCACATTTGTCCTGGCCTAGGAGATCCTACCCAGTCGATGTCGTTTGGACTCAAGTCGGATCCATCGTCTTTCCCGTCTTCGCTGCAACTCTAATCTTGCCTTCCCCAATACCAGTTGGGATCGAGAACGGAGCCATGAAGACGACAGAAAACAATCCTTCATCAGCTATTCCCCCTATCCAGTCAAAAAAGAGGAAGCCGACGACTTTAGCTCCCCGAAGAATTCCTAAAGCGGTCAAGCCCCAGACATTTGTTGGGGGCCAGGTGCCGACAAGGAAGTCTCCTCCAAACCACAACACCTGGTGTTCGATCCACAAGACATCTCAGCACTCTTTATTGGAATGTCGGGTAATACTTCAAGTGAAGGCTGAACTCGATGCATGCAAAGATCGAGATATACAACACACATCTCCATACAAGGTGCGGTGCTCGATCCACAAATCAAAAAGTCACCCCTTACTGACTGCAAGATCTTCTTGAAATTCACCAGATCCATGGTCCATGTTCCCTCCTGTCCGATCCACCAGTACTGAGATCAACCTCGAGATGCATTGGTGGACGATAGTGAGATGGAAACCCTAGATCATCTGGTCGGATTCATCGACATTGATCTTTGCGAACCCTCCATTCTTCATAGCTTGGAATCTTCAGGGTCCAACTCTCAGCGTGAAGTAAACGTGATCGAAGGGGTCATCGAGGACGTACGTGAAGAGGGTGAAGTTCGTTCGGGAGAAGAACTGCTTGCTCCCGTTGCGTCGCGCCAACCTGAGGAGCTGGTTCGAACTCCTGCCGAGCACTTCACCGTGGTCAACTCATTGCTAAAACAAACTCTGTTTGACCTAGTGACCTTCCCGGAGCAGATGACTGAGTCAGACGGATACAGTCAATGGTAGCCAACC
Organism: Oryza officinalis; assembly: GCA_008326285.1. Classification (NCBI taxonomy): domain Eukaryota; kingdom Viridiplantae; phylum Streptophyta; class Magnoliopsida; order Poales; family Poaceae; genus Oryza; species Oryza officinalis. Next base: position 50,452,418 of record BDMV01000001.1, on the reverse strand, counting down.
TCAACTTTGCCTTCTTGGCCGCGGCCGGATCAAACCCATAAGGTCCGTCTCGAGATCCCCGTCTTCAAGGTAGAGACCGAGCAGCAGAGAACGACTACCTAGAGAACAACGCTGCCGAGGATGCCCTTAGTCCACACCCCAGTTAGGATCTGGGCCTCAATCCACGAAACACATCACCAAGAAGACAGGACAATCAGCCTCCTCATCGAGATGACCTCGATCTTCGCAATCACTTGAATGGGCGTAGGTTGGAGCAACAAGATCGGAGCGATGTCGACCACCGTCAACCTCGCGCACCTCGCGGAGGAAACAGAGAGCGGAACGACAATGGTAACCGAGGAGATCGCAACAGTGATCAAGATCGTGGAGACCACTGAAGTCAACAGTGCGAGAACGATCAAGGTCGACGACAACATGGTGACAACCGACGACGACGGAACTCGCGATCCCCAAATTCCAGTAGGGATCGAGGAAAAGGCCGTAGGTCAAGGGGCCGTACCCCTGACTATGGTGATCCTTCTTCGTCATCATTGTCCACTGGAGACGGTTCGAGCAGGCCACGAGGACGTCATCCACCCTTTATATCGGGAGGCGGATGTCGGGTTTTCACACCTGCTCTGCGAGAGGTGCGATGGCCAAACAAGTTCCGTCCTGCAGCGGTAGAAAAGTATGACGGTAGCACTAATCCAGAGGAATTCCTGCATGTCTACTCAACAGTTCTCTACGCGACTGACGCAGACGACAATGCGTTGGCAAACTATTTGTCGGCAGCATTCAAAGGATCTGCTCGGTCATGGCTGGTACACCTCCCACCTTGCTCAATTTCTTCTTGGAAAGATCTATGGCAGCAATTCGTCGCCAATTTTCAAGGGACGTACAAGCGACATGAGGTCTAGGACGATCTAGAGACCCTTAGGCAGAATCCGGGCGAATCCTTAAGGGACTATATACGGTGTTTCAACGAATGTTGGAATACGATCCCCGAGATCACCGATGCTTTTGTCATACGCATGTTCAAGTCAGGTGTCTGAGATCGATACACCATCTAAGAACTAGCGACAAGGCGAATCACTTCTGCCATGAAGCTGTTCGAGATCATCGATAGGTGTGCTCATACAGATGACGCCCTAAGGAGAAAAGACGAGAAAAACAAGGTGGTCGAGGAAAAGCAATCAGACAACAAGGAGGCACCAGAGTCCACCAAAAAGAAGACACAAAATCACAAAAAGGAAGAGAAATGCAAGACGGAGACATAGATCCTTGTTGCAAAACAAGCAACCCCACCCCCAAAGCGCCTGGTCCTTCAAGGTGATGAACCAATACGACAATAGTGCCCAATTCACAAGACCAGCACACATACTCTGGAGGAGTGCCAGGTCTTCCAAAAAGCATTGGCAAAACAGTTGGCCCTCGAAAAAGGAAAATGAGTTCGTGTGGTCGAGAGGAGCATTGATGATCTTTCGTCTGACAACGAACTCGTATTCCTAGACTTCGACCTGCATGTAGCCCATATCTTCGGCGGTTCTATGACGTACACTTCTAAAAGGGAGTATAAGAAGGTAGAATGCGAAGTTTGCTCTACGTCACAAGGAGTTGCTGTCAAGATGAAGTGGTCTAACCAGAAGATCGAGTTTTCTGAGAATGATCACCCGACAACAACAATCGTTCCAGGCCGGTATCCGATAGTAGTCGAGCCTACCATTCGGAATATCAAAATGGCACACATCCTCATCGACGGCAGTAGCTCCATCAACCTCCTCTTCACCAGCACACTCGATGCAATGGGTATCCCTAAAAGCGAGCTTGTCGCTTTCGACCAGCCCTTCCATAGGATCACTTCAGAATCATTGTCCAAACCGCTGGGAAAGATCAGGCTAACAACTTCCGTACAGAGCATATCACTTTTGACGTAGCGAAGTTCGACACGGCTTACAATGCTATCCTTGGAAGGACTGCTTTGGCGAAATTCTCCCACTACGTGTACCAGATTCTAAAGATGTCAGGCCATGATGACGTAATCACAATCCCTGGGAACACGAAAGTCACGGTACAGTGCGACAAGAAGAGTCTCGACATGGTCGAGCATACTCCCACGCCACCCGCAACCTCAGAACCCCCTCGGAAGTGAGCAAACCCAACAAGGTACCCAAGCCCGACGACGCAATCAAGATCATCCCGTTGGCTAGTAGCAACCCCGACAAGACAGTTAAGATCGGGGCAACGCTCAACAACAAATAGAAACTCGAGCTTATCACCTTCCTCCGCGAGAATGCAGACATGTTCGCTTGGCAACCGTCCAACATGCCTGGAGTCCCTTGGAAGGTGATCGAGCACAAACTGATGGTGCACCCCGATGCTAAGCCAGTCAAACAGAAACTGTGGTGGTTCGCACAAGACAGGAAAGAAGTTATTCGAGAAGAGCTAGACAAGCTCCTCAAGGCAGGCTTCATTAGAGAGGTTCTCCATCCAAAGTGGCTCACTAACCCAATAGTGGTGCGCAAGGCCAACGGCAAGTGAAGGATGTGCGTAGACTTTACTGATCTTAACAAGGCGTGCCCCAAGGACCACTTCCCTCTTTCTCGCATTAACCAACTGGTGGATTCAACCACTGGTGATGACTTGTTGAGTTTTCTCGATGCTTACTTCGGCTACCATCAGATCAGCATGGCCAAAGAGGACGAGGAAAAGACAACATTCATCACACCCTTCAGAGTTTTCTGCTACACCAAGATGCCCTTTTGATTAATCAATGCAGGCAACACATACCAGTGAGAGATCCAAGGGCTTTCGATGACCAGATCGGCAAGAACGTGGAGGCATACGTTGATGTCATGGTCAAGACAAAGACAAAGGATAAGCTGATCGATGACCTGAGGGAAACATTCAACAATCTCCGGCGACATCGGCTCAAACTAAACCCGGAGAAGTGTACGTTTGGAGTACCGTCGGGGAAGTTGCTAGGATTTATTGTCTCCGGACGAGGAATTGAAGCAAACCCCGAGAAGATCAAGGCCATCGAGAACATGAAGTCGCCGACAAGACTCAAGGAAGTGCAGAAGCTTACAGGATATATGACAGCTCTAAGCCGGTTCGTCGCCATGATGGGAGAATGAGGACAACCTTTTTTTGCTCTATTCAAAAAGCAGGATAGATTCGAGTGGGCACAGGATGCCGAAAACGCGTTTATCACGCTCAAACAGTACTTGTCCAACCTTCCTATACTTGTTGCCCCATAGCCAATGAAAAAACTATATCTATATATTGTTGCCACACCTTATTTTGTTAGCACTATGATTATCGTTGAGAGAGACAAAGTACAACATCCCGTGTACTACGTCAGCGAGGCCCTCCATGATGCCAAAACTCAATATCCTCAAATTCAAAAATTGCTCCACGTTGTATTCATGACATCGCGGAACTTGCGTCACTACTTTCAGGCCCACAAACTCATGATCGTCTCTTCCTTCCCTATGAGCGAGGTAGTTAGGAATAAAGACGTCCTCGGACGCATCGCTAAATGGGTCATCAAACTCAGCTAATTTGATGTCAGTTTTGTCCCATGCACAACCATCAAGTCACAGGTTCTCGCTGACTTCGTTGCCAATTGGACTGTTCCTGATAACACCCCAACTGGTCAGCCAAATGAAGAGACATGGACAATGGCTTTCGACGGGGCATTAAATAGCCAGGGAGCAGGGGTAGAATTCGTTCTGACATCTCCAACTAGAGATCAGTTCAGACATGCAGTGCACCTCAACTCCAAAGCTACAAACAATACCACAGAGTATGAGGAACTACTCGTCGGGTTACGAGCAGCTGCAGCACTTGGAGTAAAGCGATTAGTTGTGAAAGGGAACTCAGAGTTACTCATCAACCATGTTCACAAGGACTACAAATGCTCAAACCGAGAGTTGACCAAGTACCTCGCCAAAGTCAAGAAGCTGGAGCGAAAGTTTGACGGTGTAGAAGTACGTCATGTCTATCGCAAAGACAACACCGACGCTGACAACCTAGCACGGCGCGCGTCCAGAAGAGAACCTATTGAACCAGAGACTTTTGTGGACAGTCTGACAAAACCCTCAGTTAAAACCACGAATGACGAAGGCACCTTAGCCAACATCGAGAACAGCTCGAGGGCTACCGCAGAGGTCACTCACATCATTGCCAACATCGAGACCACGGAAGACTAGCGTACTCCGCTCATCAATTTCTTGGACGCCGACAAGCTTCCAGACAAAGACATCGCGGCAGAAAAAACTTTCTCGTCAGGCAAAAGCTTATTGTATGATCGGCAACGACCTATACAAAAAAGCATTGAACGGAGTTCTAATCAAATGTGTTCTCCCGAGGACGGCAAAGATCTACTACTCAACATCTATAAAGGAATATGCGGTTCTCACGCCGGCGGGCAAGCTCTGGTCAAGAAAGCCTTTCGACAAGGATTTTTTCAGCCAACAGCCTTTCAAGACTCTTGCAACTTGGTAAAACGGTGTGAAGCTTGCCAAATTTCACAGCAAACACACCAAGATGTCGGCCCAAGCGCTCCAAACTATCCCTCTCACCTAGCCGTTCTAGTGTCGGGGGCTTGACATCCTCGGGCCGTTTACTCGAGGACAAGGCGGCTACGAGTTCTTGTTCGTGGCTATCGACAAATTCACCAAGTGGATTGAGGCAGAGCGAACAAGAGAAATTAAAGCCGAACACGCCATCAAGTTTATAGAAGGGATATTCTGTAGATACGGACTCCCACATCGAATCCTGACAGACAACGGCTCCCAGTTCACTAGCGGTGCCTTTTAGGACTACTGCATCGAATTCGGAATAAAAATTTACTTCGCATCAGTCTCCCATTCTCAAAGTAACAAGTAGGTCGAGCGGGCAAACGGTATTGTGCTCCAAGAGATCAAAACACGTGTGTACGATGGACTCTTGGCTTATGACATACGCTAGGTTGATGAACTCCCTTCTGTCTTGTGGGCCATCCGCACTACCCGACAACCTCCACCAAAGAGACTCCTTTCCATGCTTCCTTATCCTTGACACTAAAACTCTTACCAACTTTTGGCGTTAACAGTAAGATGCCTGCTCCTTGCCATCGCTGCTCCTATGGACACCAAGGTGGTGATCATCAGGCTTTATTTGGCTAATTGGAAAATAGGAATTGATCTCATACTAATATTGCAAATATATAACCTATGAAAATTTATGGCAGCTCATTGATGCGGCGCCCCAGGGAGATTATAGGATTGATCTCATCTCCTCGGGGCGGCGCGAGGATCGAACGACGTTGGTCTCTAGGGCTCTGATACCATGTGGATAATCTAATTCTGTTGTATTCTGATGTATTACATTGACCCTCTAATGGGATATATATAAGAGTACATATGAGGTAGAGACTTGGAGTTCAAGACAAGTTATAGTACATTTATCTCTAGGATTCTATCTCTAGGACTCTATTTTATCTCTAGGATTCTATCTCTAGGATTGTATCTTATCTCAATGATTTGTATTTGACTCTTATATCTAACCGTACATATTTGTACCTCTAACAGTGAAAAGGAATATTATGTTGTATTCTGATGTATTGCATTGACCCTCTAATGAGGTATATATAGTAGTACATCGAAGGTAGAGACTTAGAGTACAAGACAAGTTAGGATGGATTTATCTCTAGGATTCTATCTCTAGGACTCTATTTTATCTTTATAATTTATATTTGACTCTTATCTCTAACCGTCTATACTTCTAACATTCCCCCTCAGTTGTAATGGGAGTGAAGCGAATGATTGCAACTGAATTTGAATTCTTCTATTTCTTCATCTTTTTCGTTTCACTATCATTGATTGCATCTCTGATAGACGGTCCTCCACCTGGTGCCTACATCTTCTTCGGTGTCGTCCCTTGACTATCCTCTGTTCCCTCCCGTAGTCATAGCGGGAGTGTCATAAACAAGAGCGATGACACGGACGCTTTGACTGGAGTTACCATGGATGATTTTTTTCTATAGGCGTATGTCCATGTAGCCGATCATGTGGTAGCCGTGGTTGTTGTAGTCATGGTAATTGATGTAGGCGCATATCCGAAGGCAAAAAAAAATTACGCCATGGTGTGAAGACGAAACTGCAATTGTTAGAATCTTGCACCTTGTAGATGTCAAAGGATGACGTTGGAGACTTCTTGCAAATGTCAGAGGACATTGTTAGCGATGAGGCCACCATTTTGGTTAGTCCTTCTGCGCCATAGAACAGTCATCACAATAGTGATGCTTGTTAGATATGATATGGGCTTGGCCCATTAAATAAATCTAATAAAACTCTATGGCCCGAATAATGCACAATAAATGGTTTAGTACCGTATGGGAATTTAACGGCGGATTGACTCGACTTATATAGTTGGATTCTATCCCTCTATATTGAGAAGTTGAGAAAAGGACGGTGGTGTGCCGGGCGGTGGCGGTGGCGAGGCAGGCAGGCGGGCGGAGGAGGCTTTATTTTTGTCACTCAATTTTCATTGATGGCTGGGAGTTTTCTCCTGGTTTTTCGTCTCCTAGTCTCTCCGTCTCCTCCTACTCCTGGCGCCGAGACCGCTCGTCTCCCTCCACCTCCTGTAACTCCCCCTTTCGGTTGAATACCACAGATCCTGTAGCAATCGAGTTCTTCTCGTTCCATCTCCTGCGCGCACACGAGATGGAAGAGTAGGCCTCCGGAACGTCTCCATCCACTGAGTTCACCTGCTCGGGTGAAGGGCGGCAATCACGTTTTTGGGGAGTGTCCATCGGCGGCACGACTACTCGCTTTGAACCCTTCTGGTGGCAGCGCAATTCTGCGTTGGTGAAGATCTTCACAGCTTCCTTTCGATACTGCATCGAGTAAACCACCATGTCCTCTTCGGGTGCTTCTGGCGGGTATAATCTCTTCAAGCAACTTGTTAATTTCATTGTCAAAATTACAATCTTGCTGGCTAGTGCGTACAATACCATTCTCATGTTTTATTTGAGCATCAACTCGTGTCATATCTTGTTGATAATATTCATGATGATGATGATGTTTTGGTTGAACAAGCACATATATGATGTTATAATATTTCTCTTTACATCATTTTTATGGATTAAATTAAACATGAATTTGCCTACTTTCTTAACAATTCAAAAACGTGATGTTAGGCCATTTTCATTTGTTGGCTTTGCGGGTTTGCTGAAACCTACGTCATTTGAGGGCACGCATTACAAGAGATGGCGCCAGAAAACTACACTGTGGTTGACCTCTATGCGCTGCTTTTATGTGGTGCAAGAACGGCCTGATGGTGTGCAAACCGTTGATGAGCAACGTGCATTTGAACATGACGACACCACTTGCAAGGCCGCCTTGCTGAGTATTATTGGGGATTCCCTCATTGATGCATATGTGCAGATGCCGACTGGTAAGGCCATGTGGGATGCACTTGAGGCCCGTTACGGTGTTTCTGACGCCGGTTCTGAGCTGTATGTCATGGAGCAGTTTCATGACTACCGGATGGTCGAGAACCGTCCTGTAATTGAACAGGCCCATGAAATACAAGCACTGGTGAAAGAACTCGACCTATTTGGGTGTGCACTTCCTGACAAGTTTGTGGCAGGCTGCATGATTGCAAAATTGCCACCAACCTGGACTGATTTTGCCACTTTTCTAAAACACAAGAGGCAAGAGTTCAGCACTGCTGAGCTTGTTGGGACTCTAGATGTTGAGGATAAGGCTAGAACAAAAGATTTCAAAGGCAAGAAAGTCATTGAGGGGAGTTCTAGCGCACATGTGGTGCAAAAGAGCCATCCCAAACCACAGAAAAAGAAATTTCAGCGAGAACTTAAGCAAAAGCCCGCCACTCCTTTTAAGAAGGGAAAGAAGATGATGAACAAAGAAAAGATGAATTGTTTCACCTGTGGAAAGACTGAGCATTTCTCTAGGGAGTGCCCCGAGGCTAAGTGGAAGCCTCCACAGAAATCAGTAAACACCGTTGAGACTGCGGCAGCTACACCTGGGTATGGTAATTTATTACCTTCTGCTTTTTCAGTTTGTTATTCACCTGATTGGTGGGTCGATACCGGTGCAAATATTCATGTGTGTGCTGATTTTTCCTTGTTTTCATTTTATCAGGTCGGGCGGGCTGGCTCCTTGTTGATGGGAAACAGGGCGCGTGCAGCTGTTCATGGTGTTGGTACGGTCAATCTGAAGCTTACTTCGGGAAAGACCGTGCAGCTCAAGAACATGCATCATGTCCCCCTCAATAAGGAAGAACTTGAGTAGTGGCTCCTTGCTGTGTCGTGATGGTCACAAACTAGTGTTTGAATCTAATAAGTGCGTCATTTCTAAATTTGGAACATTTGTTGGTAAAGGTTATGAGAGTGGAGGCTTGTTCCGCTTGTCTTTGGTTGATACTTGTTCTAATTCTGTGAACCATGTGGTTGGTAATGTTGAGACAAATATTTGGCATTCGAGATTATGTCATGTTAATTTTGGTTGTATGTCCCGCTTAGCTGGTTTAAATTTAATCCCTAAATTTGATGTGGTCAAAAATTCAAAGTGCCATGTGTGTGTTGAAGCAAAACAACCTCGCAAGCCTCACAAGGCTGCTGTGGCGAGAGAATTGGCACCTCTTGATTTAATTCATTCTGATGTTTGTGAGATGAATGGAATATTGACCAAAGGTGGTAAGAGATATTTTATTACATTTATAGATGATTGCTCTCGATTTTGCTATGTGTATCTAATGAAAACAAAAGATGAAGCGTTGCATTATTTTAAAATCTATAAAGTTGAGGTAGAGAATCAACTTGAGAAGAAAATCAAACGCTTACGATCTGATCGCGGGGGAGAGTATTTCTCTAATGAGTTTTCTGAGTTCTGCTCTGTGCACGGAATAATTCATGAGAGGACGCCACCTTACTCACCACAGTCCAATGGGATTGCTGAGAGAAAGAACCGCACTCTAACTGATTTGGTGAATGCCATGTTAGAGACTGCAGGTTTATCTAAGGAATGGTGGGGTGAGGCTATATTGACTGCGAGTCATGTCCTAAATAGAGTGCCTACAAAGAACAAAGAAACCACACCATTTGAAGAATGGGAGAAAAAGAGATTAAATCTCTCTTATCTGCGAACGTGGGGTTGTTTGGCAAAAGTGAACGTGCCAATAAACAAAAAGTGAAAGCTTGGACCAAAAACTGTGGATTGTGTTTTTCTTGGCTATGCTATACACAGCGTGGGCTATAGATTTTTAATAATAAATTCTAGTGTTCCTGAGATGGTTGTTGATACAATCATGGAATCTAGAGATGCTACATTTTTTGAAGATGAATTTCCTATGAAAATTAATACACCTAGCATATCTTTTCATGATTCTATTCTTGTGCCTGAGACAGATTAACCGATTATACACACTGATGATGAAACCCATGAAGAAATTCCTGAGGAGGATAATAATACTGTCACTCGAAAGAGTAAGAGACCGAGGATTGCAAAATCCTTCGGTGAAGACTTTATTATATACCTCGTGGATGACACTCCCACAACCATTGCTGAAGCGTATTCTTCTCTTGATGCTGACTTATGGAAGGAAGCGGTTCAGAGTGAGATGGATTCAATCATGTCTAATGGGACTTGGGAAGTGGTTAATTGTCCTTATGGATGTAAACCCGTGGGGTGTAAATGGGAGTTTAAAAAGAAGCTGAGGCCAGATGGTACTATTGAGAAGTACAAGGCTAGGCTAGTTGCAAAGGGCTATACTCAAAAGGAAGGAGAAGATTACTTCGACACTTACTTACCCGTTGCCCGATTGACGACCATTCGTGTGCTGTTTTCCTTGGCTGCCTCACATGGTCTTTTCATTCATCAGATGGATGTTAAGACAGCTTTCTTGAATGGAGAGCTTGAGGAAGAGATCTATATGGATCAGCCTGATGGATTTATTGCAAAAGGTCAAGAGGGTAAGGTTTGTAAGCTGTTAAAATCCTTGTACGGCCTAAAGCAAGCCCCTAAACAGTGGCATGAGAAATTTGATAAAACTTTAACATCAGCCGGCTTTGCAGTGAATGAAGCTGATAAATGTGTATATTATCAGTTTGGTGGAGGTAATGGTGTCATTTTGTGCTTGTATGTGGACGATATTTTAATATTTGGAAATAATGTTGATGTGATTAAAGAAGTGAAAGATTTTCTGTCGAATAATTTTGAGATGAAAGACCTGGGTGAGGCTGATGTTATTCTTAACATTAAGCTGTTGAGAGAAGAAGGAAATGGTGGGGTAACTCTTGTGCAGTCCCACTATGTGAAAAAGGTACTGAGCCGTTTTGGGTACAGTGAGTGTACACCTGCTCCAACTCCTTATGACACAAGTGTAATATTGAGGAAAAATCGCAGAATTTCAAGGGATCAGTTGAGATATTCTCAGATAATTGGCTCTCTTATGTACTTGGCTAGCGCCACAAGACCTAACATCTCGTTTGCTGTAAGCAAACTAAGCCAGTTTGTGTCAAACCCGGGAGATATTCATTGGAGTGCTCTTGAGAGAGTACTACGCTATCTGAAAGGTACAATTAGCTATGGCATTCACTTTACCGGGTATCCAAGGGTACTGGAGGGTTATTGTGATGCTAACTGGATTTCTGATGCTGATGAGCTATACGCCACGAGCGGATACGCGTTCTTGCTTGGAGGTGGTGCTGTTTCCTGGAAGTCTTGCAAGCAGACTATCTTAACGAAGTCTACAATGGAAGCAGAACTGACAGCATTGGATACCGCTGGCGCTGAGGCTGAGTGGCTTCGTGAACTCCTTATGGATTTACCGGTAGTGGAAAAACCGATACCGGCTATTTCTATGAACTGTGACAATCAAACTGTGATAACAAAGGTAAACAGTTTTAAGGACAACATGAAGTCTACAAGGCATGTGAAAAGGCGTCTAAAGACTGTCAGAAAATTGAGAAACTCCGGAGTAATTTCATTGGACTATGTCCATACATTAAAGAACCTGGCAGATCAGTTTACTAAGGGTCTGTCACGTAATGTGATAGAAGGTGCATCAAGGGAGCTGGGCTTGAGACCCACTTAAAGTCAATCCATAGTGGTAACCAGTCCTATGTGATTGGAGATCCCGTGAATTAGGATGGTGAAACAAGCTAGTGGATGATTGAGGGAGAGACTCCTTAGAATAAAGTCTAGCTCATTTGAGATGCATCGTCTCTCCAATACTGTAAGGGAGGTTGATTAAATTCTTAATGTGATCCGAGTGGCTTGGTTAAGTAAGGATGTTGTCCTACAGGACATCCTATAAGGAACACACCTATATGACTTCGATTGTTAGTCACAATCTATGAGATGTGGGTAATCTCTAGACACTCATGAAAAGGCCAAGAAGTACGACTTATATGCTTCAAACAGAGGGATGCTCTTTGCAGCCTAGTATCAGTTAAGGGTTCTAGTGAAACTCCTCTCACACAAAACTGTCAATTCAAGGCTTAGTCCATTGTTCAGTTGTGGTTGAGTTTAGCTATTACTCTAGATGGATGTTCAACTTAACAGTCCCCATCGAAACACTGGTATATAAAAGGAATGTGGTTTTAAGATTTATTTGCATCGAACCCTAGAGTTTGGTGGGGATTGTTAGATATGATATGGGCTTGGCCCATTAAAAAAATCTAATAAAACTCTATGGCCCGAATAATGCACAATAAATGGTTTAGTACCGTATGGGAATTTAACGGCGGATTGACTTGACTTATATAGTTGGATTCTATCCCTCTATATTGAGAAGTTGAGAAAAGGACGGTGGTGTGCCACACGCGCGCGCGCGCGCCGCTGGCCGGCCGGGCCGTGGCCAGGCAGGCAGGCGCACTGCCGCCGGACCGTGACGTGGCGAGCGGGCGGAGGAGGCTTTATTTTTGTCACTCAATTTTCATTGATGGCTGGGAGTTTTCTCCTGGTTTTTCGTCTCCCGGTCTCTCCGTCTCCTCCTACTCCTGGCGCCGAGACCGCTCGTCTCCCTCCACCTCCTGTAACTCCCCCTTTCAGTTGAATACCACAGATCCATCTCCTGCGCGCACACGAGATGGAAGAGTAGGCCTCCGGAACGTCTCCGTCCACTCAGTTCACCTGCTCGGGTGAAGGGCGGCAATCACGTTTTTGGGGAGTGTCCATCGGCGGCACGACTACTCGCTTCGAACCCTTCTGGTGGCAGCGCAGCGTTGGTGAGGATCTTCACAGCTTCCTTTCGACACTGCATCGAGTAAACCACCATATCCTCTTCGGGTGCTTCCGGCGGGTATAATCTCTTCAAGCAACTTGTTAATTTCATTGTCAAAATTACAATCTTGTTGGCTAGCGCGTACAATACCATTCTCATGTTTTATTTGAGCATCAACTCGTGTCATATCTTGCTGATAATATTCATGATGATGATGTTTTGGTTGAACAAGCACATATATGATATTATAATATTTCTCTTTACATCATTTTTATAGATTAAATTAAACATGAATTTGCCTACTTTTTTAACAATGCTGAGTTGATGCAGTAGTTATCGTTGTAGATGACATGATCGATACCGTTATAGGTGACGTGGTTGATGTCGTCATCGATGAAGTGTCTTGCAGATTAATCTGTCAGAGGAGGCACTGGTTCATCATTGTGGACAATTCAGTAACGGCGGTGTGTACCATGTTGATAGAGACCACCGACGATACATGTCGGCGAAGATTATTGACGTGATGTAGTCGTACACAGCTGATGATGAGGGTCGTTGATGCAGCGGGAGCGCAGGTCGATGGTAGATGTACTCGACGACGTACGGTTGAAGGTGAGCCCGATCTGCCCGCCGATAACACGTCTTTGGTGCGTCTTCTGCTTGACGGACACAAGCTACTGGATGAAGCGTCGCAATGATCCGAATGCATGCATACAGACTTGCAATCAATGCATCTTTGCATGGTTCCATGCATGGTGTGTGCTACACTGATCTGTGAACACAGTAGTAAAGAAAATTTTGCTTCTCCTTGATTCCTGTGCTGCTGCTTGCTTGTTTTTGATCGTGGGTTGCGGTGCGCGCGCCGCCCGGGCTTCATGGCTGCTCTATGGGTACACTACGGCCTCGCCTTCTGCTTCACCAACACGACGACGATTTCATCGCAAGCCGTCGCTACGGTGGTGGGGCTAGGTTTGCAGACATGAGTTCGCGATGGATGGATTAGATGCGATACGGGTGATTTCGCCTGTTGAATTGTAAGGTAAAACATCTGTTTTTATATTAGTATAGATTGGAGAGTGATTCCCACTGCTGGAGTAGTCCGCCGCCTGCCGAACAATTGTACGCCAAGTCCAAGGGCTTCCAGTTTGATCCATAACCCACGGTAGCGACCTATCATTTTGTCATCATTAGTAGTTTATTACCTTCTCGCCGTCTCTCAGCACCGGCGTATCTGTGTAAGTACGCCAGCTAAAATAATTCCAAGTTCAAGATACCATCAATCCACACTAAAACCTGACATGTTTGGATAATTAATTGTATGGCAACACGGCCAAAAAAATTGGCGTCTAATTACCGGATTATTTATGATAATATTCTCATTCTTCACTCTAGTCACTTAGTCAAGTACTCAAGTACTGACATGAGAAAGGGAACATGCGGGCACCGTTGCGGCGTTGCATGCACGTCGGCGTCGACCATATTGTTCCTTTCCGATCCGGATCTGCACTGTCACGAAAGCGCGAGCTAGCCAGCCGCCGCCCGATGCTTACAGTCCACTCTCCACTGCACCCGCATGACGACATGCGCCGCGTCCCGCGCTTATAAATCCCGGGCACACGCGAGAACGGACACTAGTGCAGGCAAAATAAAGAGGATACGCATGGAAGAGCTGCAGGAAGCCGACGTGCTGTGGCCGGCGGAGCACCACCGCGACTACGAGCGCTGCCGCCACCATCACCATGCCGCACAACCCGCGGTATGCCCGGTGGCACCGCTGCCTTCATCGTCGTCGGCGCCCGTGCGGATCCCCGCGCCGCCGACGAAGTTTGCGGGCGAGGGCAGAGGCTACGAGGACGACGGCACGAGGACGGACTACTCCGCGGGCGCCGGCGCCGGCGCGTCGAGGATTGTGCCCCCTCACGTTTTCGTCGCGGCGGCGAGGCGGTGCTCCGAGGGGAGGACGGTTGCCTCGTCGGTGTGCGTGGGGCACGGGCGCACGCTCAAGGGCCGCGACCTCCGCGCCGTCCGCAACGCCGTGCTCCACATGACCGGATTCTTCGGACGCCCCGACGAACACTAGCTAGTTGATCAGCGCGCGGCGTCGTGCTGCGCGTGGATCGAGTTCACTACTTTGTGCTACTCCTTGTACTACTATGTCAGATTGTAAGTTGATCAAAGATAAGGTGGTTAAGGCTCGAAATCATCGGCATCATGTAACTGATATAAGTGCATTGTAAACAAGAGAAAGGGCCGCGCTATTATCCGGCCGACATATGTCATGCATGCTGATTGTGCCAAAATAACTAAGGTCTGATTTAGTGATTTCACGTACGCCATTTCGATCTCATGGCGTGGTGCACTCTGCTCGGTACTGTACTGTAACTCTGTACGTGTTTTTCTTGAGACTACAGACTTGTCGTTATTACTTGCCGACGGAGGCTTGTTTGATCAAGTGAAGTGGATTGTAGCACACAAGAAAAACAGAATCGACCAAACACAACAGCGCTTGTAAAAAGACAAGACAGTAGTTAGTAGCAGAGCCGGTCTGGCGGTCTCCACCTTACCAATTTGGTCTTTACCATACCAATTTGTCGCCCTCAGATATGTGGACTACAAGTTGATCATTTGCACACCAACCATCACTGATTTTCTGGCGACTCTGCATGCACTCGGAATTTTCTGGTGGTTTGCTGTCCCTTTCGACGATGACGAAATATTGGTGATACTCCGTATATAAGAAAGTTCAGACAAGGCAGGCACTTCAGAGAATCCTCCTATGCAGCAGCTGGTTCGTGCACAAGACGGTGTGCTGATTAGTTCAAGTCCGGCAAACCGTGGGCTGGATAAAGCATATACTCCTATATATGTTGCATCAAATCTGACCATTCTGTCTTATCTGGAAGATTGGAACACAAAACAGTATAGTAGAAAGCAGATATAGCCTGAGGAGTAAAGGAGATATATAATTGACCTTAGGATTAACTTTATGAAGCCTCTCGGAAGGATGTCTCCTATGGAAAGCTAAACCGGCTTCATGATTTTGTCCCATCTGGTGTAAGCTAAATATTCTAGTAGGCTTTTTCAAGCAATGACCAAAAAAAAAGAATCACAGCAATTAAAATATTTGGAGTAAATTTTGCATAACTACATCGCAAACTACATATTTATAAACATATTTTGCGGCAAAGGATCATCAAACTAAAACTATCTAATTAAGATTTAATAATAAAATTATCGCAAAACTACTTTAGGGTTTATCCCTGGCCCTATTGTCCCCCTATTGTCCTGCTAGAGTTTCAAAGTTCGTGGGTTTGTAATAGTATTAGCACTAAATATGTACTTTTGTAATGCCCGATATTGTTGACGAAAAATTCGTGTCCAATCGATGATGTCAAAGTTATGTTGACGCGAACTATATCGACAAACACAATGGCCTGGGAGATCTGCTTAGCTTCAGTGCAGGTCCTAAACTTTGTTGTGATGCGGACGTGCCAGTCAGTTTGATCCTACAACTGACAAGATGAATAAATACGCTGATGACCAAAAAGTCGATCGACTAACAAGCCAATGTCGATGCTAGCTGATGTCGATACTAGCCGATGTCGATAGGGTTTTGAATAATCGGCTATATGTTCAATATGGATTCTGACATTTGAACGATCTCTAGACAGATGGATCTTATATGAATCGTATGATGAAGTACCATATGCCCATTTGGCTAGGATGTTCACCGATTCTTCCTCTTCTTTCAATAAATAATGATATAAAACAATTGACTAATGATGGCAAAATAAGATGATGAACCTATTGGCCGATATAAATGTGACAGAGTAGATACCTAATATACCAGTCAGCCGATATAGATATAATGAGGCTCAATGGTTAAAACATATATCGGCTAACAGTCCGATGTTATTAAATCCAAATGATTAAGTAATCAATGAAACATTTACTGCAATCGGCTAAAACCAACTTGTATATAATCCTTATAAGCCGATGTAACATTTAGATAACTAATTAGCTGAAACCCCGATGAAACAATGATTGATGCCTACTGACTTAAATAAATATAACTTACAACCACAACCTCATAGGTCGGACCTAATCGATGCAGTATAAGGTCGATAATTGCCTGAAAGATTTAAGCATGCCGATATGACACCAATCAAAGTGATCATGCATTAAATTCAACTAAGACAGTAAAACCATCAAAGAAAAATTTAACACATCAGATAAGATCGACTCACACCCCGATGAAACATTAGCATGAACCTATCAGCTTAACAAGATTTAGATTATCAACAACAACTTAACCGATGCAGCACGAGATTGTATACAATAATTTAATACTCAATGAGCCGATAAATCTGTTTAATGTGATGGATATAACGAATCTATCTAAAACAGTATTGTGATTGTAGAGATATATTGACTAAGCTAGAAGATCAGATCTAACCGAGATAGTCCCAACTAAACTGATGTGTCTCTAAACACAATGTAATTAAAGATAGAATCGAGATATCAAGTAGACAAAAATACCGACTGAACCAGAGTGATCCAAGAGATCGAAGTGATGCAGCCTTGAACAACACCAATATAGCCGATACAATTACCAGGGCTGGCGGAACTTAGGGCTTATCCCTTCGCTAGAGATCGAAGCCGATGTAGCCTCGCGTCAGGTGCTAAGTTTCGCCGGTAGTAAAAACCTCGGAAAAGAGGGTGGCGATGCGCCAAAAGTGTTATTGATCTGAGAGATAAATTACAAGGACCCTATGTGTACATATTTATACCCATAGATCGATAAGAGTCATAATTGAACATGACAGAAACTTTTCTAAAGATAAAAGGAAAAACATAAAGTCCTTATCATATGGCACAAACTTTCCTAAATACAAAACTTGTCTAATTAATAGATAAATTAAACTGTCATGCCATGGTCTTCACGATTCCTTCTTCAACTCGGTCTCTTCTGGATAAGTTTTTCATCGGCTGATTGTATTCTTTCCTTAACCGAATCCACTAAAGAATTTTATTAAATTTTGACGTTAACAGATATGACCTTAAATATGTATTTATGTGAAAAAAAATTAATGCTTGATAGCTTCCCATTATTTACCTTTTTGGCTTATAAGCCGTTGTTAAAATTTAAATTTTAAAGGATTTTAGGGGTTCTTTTTATCATAGTTTTATATTCTAGTATTAGCTTTTAAACCGTGAAAAAAAATGTCGTGTAAAATAATTTTTGTTGCTTATATGTCATTTTATAGCTTATCAGTCGTAGGCCCAATGATTAGTTTCATAGTTTTGTGATATTATGGATTTAAATTTATAGTTTTATAATAATTTTATTAAAATATATGTAGTTTCTAAAATTTACTCAAATATTTGTTGATCCATGCATAGATATTTGGCGTTTAGGTATTTATTTTTGAGAGGACTTTGGGAGATTTGGCCTTTTTATAAGGAATGGTAGATCTGAGAATCTAGTCCTCTCTTTTTTTTCATTTTTTTAAGATGGAGGCTCTACTCCTTTGTTTTGGGAAAAACAATAGTGAGTGTCGGGTGAATTTTTGAGCGGAAAAAATATTACATGAGTGACATATAGCACAACCCAAAATGATAAACCGAAGGTCCATGCGATGGTGGAGCTCTGGAGGCCGACAATGGCAGCCCAACCCATTGGGGCAACATACGTGCCGGCTATTGGGCCAATTCCATACTCCTGATGTAAGTCCATTAACTATCCTTCCAGCCCACCCGCTCCGCGGATCTCAATTCCTTCCTTTTCGGCTTGAGAATGTCAACACACTGTCCTCCCAGTGCCCCCGCGGCGAGATCTCCTCATGCCACTCGTGCTCTTGCGCGACGGCGATGCCTCCCCGCCCCGGCTCCAGAGGAACAGGCCCTCCGGGAAGCAGATGCGCGGCGCGGTTCACCCGCCGAGCCGGACGTCGTCGTCGCCTCCGAGGAGATCAGCTCTGATCACCTCCGTCCCGTCGGTTCTTGCTCTGGCCTTCCTCCTGATCTTCGCCGCTGGCGTATTCCTCTACTCCGGCAGCACCACCACACCGTCCCGGGCCGTCACCTCCGCTGGCCGCGCAAACGAAGCCCGTGGCGGGGACCAGGCTCTGCTGTCCCCGACGGTGGGGTCCATAGGCGGCGCGCGCGCCATCTGGGAGCTCCCCGCGGCGCCGGCCCGTGCGGTCCTCTTCGTCGCCCACGGCTGCCACTGCCGCCCCGAGAACTTCTGGCCGCCGTCCCCGCGCTGCCCCGGGTGCGTCGGCCTGCCGGAGGACGTCGCCATCACGGAACGCGCGCTACGGAGGCGGTTCGCGGTGCTGGCCCTGGCTAGCGCGAGGGAGTGCTGGTCGATGGGGCTGAAGGAGGTGAGCGCCGCCAGGAGTGGGATCCAGTCCTGGACCACCGAGAACGGCCTCGGGGACCTTCCGGTGGCCGCCCTCGGCGCGTCGTCCGGCGGGTACTTCGTCTCCAGGCTCGCGGCCGAGATGAAGCTCGCCGCCGTCGTGCTTATGATCGCCGAGGGATCCTTCGTGCCGGGCGGCGTGCCGGCGGGATACCCTCCCGCCATGTTCCTCCACATGCCCAAGGACCAGCGGAGGGCGGCATTGGTGGAGAGGAATTCCAAGATACTGCGGAGCAATGGCGTTGAGGTGAAGGAGCTCCGGAGCCTGGAGCTCCCTCTAACCCCGACGATGCTGTCCGACAGGATCCCGGGGCTGAACCGGGGATTGTCCGAGAGGATCTGGAGGGTGTTCACGGAGAATGGATTCGTCGATGAGAGAGGGTTCATGAGGAAGGATGGCCGTGCAACGCCATGGAAGGATGCAGTGGCGAAAAGGGGATTCTGGGAGGAGGTGTCTGGGTGGGCTGATCACATCCAGGAAGAGCTTAATCTTGCATTTGGATTCCATGAGATGACGAGCTTGCACACTGATGAAATGTTCGATTGGATTGAGGAGCACCTGAGCTGAGTTTTATGGTTGATTACTCTTAACCCTTTCGTGATTCTCCAACTAAAAATGAAAACTTTAATAGTTGGAGGATTGGAGAAGATGCTGCAATCTTCAGCTTGAGGAATTTCTGTAACGTGAATTAGGAGAGAAAAGGTGAGACGACATTGTTTGTGATAAATAGACTTGATGTTAACTGTTGTATATTTCTTTCAGTTGGCTCTTCTGCAAATGGACTATAAGAAGCATAAACACTGACACGGAGGTACTGTAGTTTAGTAAGGTTTTGCTCTGAGCTGTAATAGTATAGTATCAGTTCTATGAGTATCACGAATATTGTTGCCTTCTTGTCTCTGAACACTCGCACTTTGGTACTGAACCTAAACTGTTGCCATGGTTTTATTACTAGCGTGGAGATTATGGGTACTATATATCCACACGGCTAGCTTATCAGACTGACTATAGGGGATAGGTTAGGTATCATGATTATGTAATTGGCTTAGGACTTAAGTATTACGTTACCTTGTGTAATAAGGAACGGCTTATAGTCCTGAGTCGGGAGTATTATGGAGTCCGATACCGAGTGTGATTAGGTCTCCGACTTGTAAACCTACCCTCCAAGACTATATAAGGAGGGTGGGGCGTCCCTTGAGGGATAGATCGAGAAAACTCACGAGAACACAAATTGAAAGAGATCGAGAGATCAATAAACCACTCGACGGATCAAATCCCTGAAACAGGAGTAGGGTATTACCTCTCATTAAGAGGGCCTGAACCTGTCTAAATCCCTTTGTATACTAACTCATCGTGTTTGGCACTTGATTGCTACCCTCAATTTCTTATTGCCGAAACCAAGTTTCGACAGTTGGCACGCCAGGTAGGGGTTCTGCGTCAAGTTTTCTTCTTCATCTCGCCGACAAGCGCGATGGGATCTTCATCAGGCATCGACGACTTCGCTTTTCCTCGGAGGCAGGCGTTTCGCTTCGGCAGCCTCAACTTCATCATCGACAAATTCAGCAAGCTCTCTCTCCTTGACTCGGATTCGAACCAGTCGGGAGGGGGAAACCTCATGGTGCCGTTCGGGTTACCGGGCGACGCTGAGATCTACCACAATCTTCTGTCTTCCGAGTTGGAATCGATCCACTTGGGAGAATCATCATCATTGCCATGCTACGATCCGGGCTCAAGGGAAATCGCCGTCATACTTCAATCTCTCGGGTCGAGCTCATCTACGGAACTCGTGGATTACCTCAGCTCATCCGACTTCGACGACCTCTACGACATCTCCACGGACGAATTCAACGACTCCGACTTCGACAAGGATTACGATTCAAAGTTTCTCAACGTCCTTATGGCCGAAGTAGCCGAGACCGACTCGGCCATGGCCCGAAGGATTGCGGAAGAGGAACGAGCCAAGCTTGAGCAAGAGCGCAAGCGCAAGGAGGAGGAGCTCAGGCGGAAAGAAAAAGCCGACAAGAGAAAACGAGATCTGAGGGCGGCTGGATGCTCCGCTCGCGAGGCCATACTCCAAACCCGAGTCGACAACACCAACATCTTCCTCACGCCTCAACAGAACGTGGTCGTTGCTCTCACCCTCATCGACACTGTCATCGAAGCGGCACCCCCTGTGGTAACACCGATTCTAGACAAAGTCAAGACTATCGTAGTAGCCACAGCCGCCGGCGCTCCCACAGGATCCGCGTGGAGAGCTACCGAGTCCATCGCCGAGACACCCGAGGGCAGCCGCCTCCTGCCGATGCGATCTAAAGACTACCGGAGACCTGAGATGAGCAAGAGACCCGAGCAGAGCAAGACACCCGCCAAGTCCAAAGACCCTCACCATTACGCAGCATGGAAGCATCAAGAACAATCGGCCGACTCTCATGAGAGGGGTCACGGCCGGCCACCCGTCCACAATCGGGTTCAATATCACTCCAACTACCAAAGCAGCTCGCGGAGACCCCCGCCGAGTGACTTGCGGGAGGTGCTCGACCGGCGTCACCGTGAGCACAACAGACCCTCTTACGAAGACCGAAGGAGATCGCCCGACAACTACGACGATAGAGTGCCCGCGTTCACTCGGGACCTACGTCGAGTGGATTGGCCGAGTGGTTTCAAGCTCACAGGGATCGATAAGTATGACGGCAAAACCGACTCTGAGTCATGGTTGACCGTTTACACCCTCGCCATCCGCGCAGCAGGAGGAGACAGCAAGGCCATGGCGAACTACCTGTCTGTTGCTCTCGCCGACTCAGCCAGGAACTGGCTCACGAGTTTACCAAGAGGTTCGATCGATTCGTGGAGCGAGCTTCGGGGCCACTTCATCGCCAATTTCCAGGGTACTTTTGAAAGGCCCGAGACCCACTTCGATCTTTACAATGTGATTCAAAAGCCCGACGAGTCATTGAAAGACTACATCTGGCGCTTCTCAGAGAAGCGAAACAAGATCCCCGACATCACCGACGACGTCGTTATAGCCGCGTTCCAGAAAGGCGTCCGCGACGAGTTGCTGATCAGCAAATTCGGGCGTAAGCCACCGAGGATGGTCAAGAAGATGTTCGAGACAGCAAACTCCTACGCCAAATCCGACGATGTGATTAAGGCCTCACGACAAGACAGGCACGATAAGAGGGATGACAAGCAATCCGGAAGCAGCTAGCGTCCTAAGAAGGACAACGGCAACAACAATGACAACAATGGCCAAAAAGATCGCAAGCGTAAGCCCGAGGATCTAGTGGTCATGACGTCAAACTACCAACAACAGCATCCCCAAGTCGCCGCCTACGACAAGATCATGAACGCCCAATGCACTTATCATCCGAATCACAAGCACGCGGCCAAAGATTGCTTCATTTACAAACAGTTCGCCGAGCAATATGCGATTTTATGTTAAATATTGTGCATCGGTTTGGTGTTCCTAACAGGATTATAACCGATAATGGGACTCAGTTCACTGGCGGCGTCTTCAAAGAATTTAGCGAGGATTTTGGAATCAAGGTTTGCTATGCCTCGGTGGCACACCCGAGAAGCAATGGGCAGGTTGAACGCGCCAATGGTATGGTTCTTCAAGGTATCAAGGCCCGAGTGTTTGATAGGCTACGTCCTTACGCTGGGAGATGGGTCCAAGAGTTGCCTTCGGTATTATGGTCATTGCGGACTACGCCCAGTCGGGCTACTGGCTAATCACCTTTCTTCTTGGTTTATGGCGCGGAAGCAATGTTGCCGAGTGAGATGGAGTTCGAATCTCTACAGGTTCACAGTTTCAACGATGAACGCTATGATCAAGACAGAGTTGATGACTTGACCCGGCTGGAAGAGGCTCGTGAGGCCGCATTGGTCCAGTCGGCAAGGTATCTTCAAGGATTTCAACGTTATCATAATCGCAACGTTCGGTCACGAGCTTTTATTATTGGCGATATGGTCCTACGAAAAATCCAGACTACAAAGGATCGACACAAGTTATCTCCACTATGGGAAGGCCCTTATATAATTGCTGAGGTCACTCGGCCAGGAGCATATCATTTGAAGCATGAGGATAGAACTCTGGTGGAGAATTTCTAGAATATTGAGCATCTTCGTCGATATTATACTTAGACTTATTGTATCATGTTTTTCTCAACTGCCGACTTCAAGTAAGTTGACTTCTTGAGTTGTCAGTCGGGGGCTACGATGGATATCAATAATGACTTGTTCATGCTTGGTTTATCATTGTTTCATGTTCTGGTTTGAGTTCAACAGATAAGGACTAAAAATTTTTTGATGGCTTAATCAAGTCTAGGCTTGGTGATAGTCAGACGAAAATTTTTAAGAAATTAAATGTGAAGACTCAAATTAGGGCATAAGCATAAATAAACTAAGAAATTACAAGTTATATTACAACAATGTTTACATCAGCAAATCTATCCTTGGAAGTTTCCCACGACATCAGACGCAATCTTTTTCGCCGATTCTTGTGCTTCACTGATTAGCTCCAAGGCTTGTTCATCTGAAGTGTCGTCTGCGAAGCCATCACCTATTGAGTTTATGTCCACTCGGGGATAGAGCGACTTCGTCATTGCTAGGGTTTGGCTCGCGCTCATGACAGCAGCATCAGTGATGTTCTCTTTGTATTTCTTCGGCGCTGTCCTAAGTTTATCAAAGACTTCAACAGCATCCAAAGAGCTTGTCCCAAGGCTGTTTTCATAAAGTGCCGATAATATTGGTGTAGCAGCATTGACGATGTCGTCTCTAACTCTTTTGGCTCTTCGGACTTTTTCGGCAAAGACTTCAAATTGAGCATGGGATTTAATCTTGTTAACTACAAGTTTAATATGATTTAGAATACACAAGTAACCAGGATCAGATAGATCAAGGAATATGAGTCTCAAGGCTTACCTTCAATTTCTTCCAAAGCTTTATTTTTGTCAGACTCGAGTTTGGCATTGTCAATTTCTGCCTTCTTTAATTGAGCCTTGAGGGAATCAATTTCAGACATATTGGCTACAGCATGAAGATTTGGAATTATCAGTGTTAAACAAATTATGCAAGAACAAGACAAGCTAATTTTTTCTTACCTCCGATTGAACCACGGAGTTCCAGGTTCATGTCTCGAAGCTTATTGATCTCTTCTTGCAAGATGACCTCTCTAGCTGCAGCTTCTTCTGTCTTTTTTGAGATCCTGCTGAATGTTCTCCAGAGAGTTGACGTGAGGCACCAGCTTCTCGAGAGTGTCTAACTTGGCCATTGAGCGGCGATGTATCCTCTGCGTTACGAAGATTGAGTCAATCGACTACACAAGACTATGTGGTTGAGATATAAGGAAGTTATACATACATTCATCAGCTGAGTTGCTTCATTGAGGCTGACGACGAGCATATCGCGTTCTTCGGCTTCTCTTTGCTTGTTCAACACGATGCCCTACCTTTTGCCTTCGGCATCTCACCACTCAATTTTTATTGGAGGAACTGAGTCTTCTGAGGACTTCAGTCGGGTAATTTCCTCTTCTTCGGTTATTTGCTCTAAGGGTGATATATGAGGATAAGCGTAAGAAGGTATGTTCAAGACAAGAATTTTGGCATTATCGAAAGTTACCTGTCCTTGGAGCTGGATCTGCAACTGGTGTTTCTTGACTACACGAGCCTTGTTTGTCGTTGTCTGGTTGGTTTCCAATCGGGTGTCCTGGCTGGCAGTCGGGGGCTCTTCTACAGGAATGTCCTCACTTGGGAGAGGGTCTTGAGACCCTTGTTCTACAGACCTTGATTTTTCTGGCGTTGTAGATGGATTTATTCTTTCTGTCTGCCCGGTGGGATCTATATCTTGAGGTTTCCTGCAGAAGAAGATGAAGATGATTAAGATGGAGACAAGCAGATTTTCGACGAGAAGATAAATTCAATTGAGCAAGACATACCTGTTGGATTTTCTAATTTTTGGGGCAGATCTGGTGGATGGCCTGGGAGAACTTATATTGGCCTTTGGAGTTTGAATTTCTTCAGTTTTCTCGTCCGAGTCATCCACGACCAGCCTCCTTTTGCTAGCACGTTTGCTGGTCTCTTCATCAGCAGCAGCTCTTTTGTTTTTTGTTTGCGGTTTGATTTTTGGGCCGCCTGCTGGCTTCTTGGTAGTCGGCTGGGTAGTTGTATCTTTGTGGAAGACTTTGTACGGCCGAGAGATGATCAAAGCATTTGCCTGCAAACAGTACTCTTGAGACATATTGAAGAACGTAAATAGATTGAAGAATAATACGAGTTGCAGAGTCTACTTACCGGAGGAGGTGGTCGGAGAAGACTAAAGGGGGCAACCGGCAGCTTATTGCTGTACTCCACTGCAATTCCAGAAGAAAAAATCTTGTACATACGAGCGCACAGGACCTGGAAGTTCAGGGATTCACGATCCTCCTGGTTGGGGTCACTCTGGCCTTCGTATTCGAACGCTGGCTTGGATCTTTCTTTGATGGGAGCCAGTCGGCTTTTGATGAAGTGCCGGGTGATTTGTTCTCCTTGGAGGCCTTTGTTCTTCAGCTCAAGGATTTTAGCCAGGAGGTTGTTCGCTTCTAACCAGTCTTGCCCTTCTGGCATGGTGTTCTAGTTGGCTCGTTGGATGGGAGGGAGGCCGATGAAGTCGGGCAAGCTGGGGGTTGGGTTTGAGATGTAAAACCAGTTCGCATGCCAGCCCTTATTGGAAGATTTCAGAGGAAGAGGGAAGTAATCTTTGCGGAGAGTCCCGCGAAGTTGAAAGTCAACGCCACCAACCACACAGGGATTGTCTTTGGTTGGGTGTGCTTTGAGAGAGAACATGCGGTGGAAAAGATTGAAGTGTGGAAGGATGCCCAAGAAAGCTTCGCACACATGGATGAAAATGGCGATGTGCAGAATAGAATTTGGGTTCAAATGATAAAGTTGGAGACCGTAGTACTCGAGGATGCCACGGAAGAATTCGGAAGTGGGAAGACCAAATCCGCAATAAAAGAAGTGGGTGAAAATTACGATCTCACCGGTGTTTGGGGTTGGGAATTCCTCACCGAACACTGAGCGCCAACCGAGGATCTCCTTGGCTGAAAGAACTCCGTCCTTCACCATTTCCCGCAGCGTCGATTCCTTCACATCTGAGGTTGTCCATTGGTCGAAGGTGATTTCTCTCTCCTCTGCCATGGATACGGATTGAGGAAGGTGGATCCGGAGCCGGGAGTGGAGATTCTTGGGGGGAAGTGCTGGGAGCTGGTTGCGCGTGATGAATCTTGATGGAGCTTGAGCTTCCGGATGGATGGATTTGGATGTGTACGAGTTCTAGGTTTCTATGAAGAGCCTATGAACAGGAGCGCGAAAGGGGAAATTTTTGGAAGATGAAGTGGCGGGGAAGACAACGGCACTTCAGAGATTTTAGGGTATCAGTAAGCTTTCTCGTGTTTGGGCCGAGACCCATGAGGAGCTTACGGCCCATATTACAGGTGTAGCTTGACACGTGTCTCTAAGGACTTAAGCAGATTTGCCCTGGCAATATGCGCGTGTCTCATTGCCCAATGCCTTTAAAATTCTTTCATACAGCAGTTACACAACTTGTTGAAGGTTGGTACGATGCAACTTGGGAAGTGACAAACAGTAAAGTTTTTTATAACAATCCTGGTAACTTTTTTATAAGTTGCACGAGCTGTTTGGTTTTTTACAAAGCATTTGATTTTATGATTATGTCAATGCTTTTTTGCCACCTTGGTGTGCTTTTTGATTAAGACCAATATTATGGCTTGAGCTATTTAATATTTTGATCGTATTTTTTAGATGATTGATAAATCTATGAAAGTTTATTAACTCAGATTTTTTAATTGATTATACAACATATTCCTGAGGTTGGCCGAGTTGTATGCTCCGAGAGGACTCGGGCATGATGACTTGGAC
This sequence comes from Oryza officinalis, assembly GCA_008326285.1. NCBI lineage: Eukaryota > Viridiplantae > Streptophyta > Magnoliopsida > Poales > Poaceae > Oryza > Oryza officinalis. Next base: position 50,425,867 of record BDMV01000001.1, on the reverse strand, counting down.
AGCATGAGCTTGTCATTAGTCGGGGTCATTATACACTATGCTTTGATTATAAGGTTATGTGTTATATGATTTTTTATGATTGCCTTTGGCTTAGGCTAGGCATTTATTTCACTCGGATGAGTATGATTATTATAGTTCTTGACTATATGCTTAGTTTGTTTAACTAAACACATAGTCGGAGGCTACACCTAATTAGGTGCATCTAGTCGATGTACCTAAGTATATATTCTTGATAATTTTTGAGATGTTTTTTAGCCCTTCACAGCCTTTCTATTGAATGATAAAGCACTCGAGAGACTCAGACAGAGATGATGGAAGCACTCGGCTAAGGAGGTACTCGGCTATGTGTTATTTTGGTTCGAGGCAAAGTTATCTCGTCGACTGTGAAGGTCTCAGGGGCTACTGTGGAGATTATGGGTACCATATACCCACACGGCTAGTTTATCCGACTGACTATAGGGGATATGTTAGGTATCATGATTATGTAATTGGCTTAGGACTTAAGTATTACGTTACCTTGTGTAATAAGGAACGGCTTATAGTCCTGAGTCGGGAGTATTATGGAGTCCGATACCGAGTGTGATTAGGTCTCCGACTTGTAAACCTACCCTCCAAGACTATATAAGGAGGGTGGGGCGTCCCTTGAGGGATAGATTGAGAAAACTCACGAGAACACAAATTGAAAGAGATCGAGAGATCAATAAACCACTTGGCGGATCAAATCCCCGAAACAGAAGTAGGGTATTACCTCTCATTAAGAAGGTCTGAATCTGTCTAAATCCCTTTGCATACTGACCCATCGTGTTTGGCACTTGACTGCTACCCCAATTTCTTATTGCCAAAACCAAGTTTCGACAACTAGCTAGCAGATGAAATATAAAGAGAATTATTATTTTCAACATTGCATTGACTCCTTGTTCTGTTGTTCATTTTATAGCAGATAAAACAGGCCTTCATTTTGAATATATAAAACTGTTTCATTCCTTTGTCCGTAATGTAAACATTTGGCGCCTCCCACCGTGCAAACATCAAATGTCTAATGGCTAATGCATTATCTTTTGGTTAGGTTCATCCCATTCATGTGTCAGACATGAAATTTTAAGTTTGTCTGGTCAGCTGTTCACCAAGCCAAAATTTCTGGATTGGCCTTCCAGATTTGCAGTCAGTGCGCACCATGTTGTTCACTAATGTTTTGTTATCCAGTATTGACGATGGTTGGGGTAGGCATCTGAAGTTCTGAATTTGACCAATTTGGTGAGCATCGGATGACAAATTGTATACGTCCAGACAATGCCAAGCATATCTGGCGCATCTCAAATTCTCCATACGAGTTCAATTTCTGAACTTCTGATTCAATTTCTGCAATCTGCACTCGTGTTTCACTTTCAGCTCGACGACTTCAAGGCCTTCAACTGAAAATGAACCTGCTAGTTCCTGATGCGTACTTGTCCCTACAGTGAGCGAATCAGTGCCGCTGGCACAATTGCATGATTGCACCTCGCATTTAGTTTCCTGCTTAGTTCTTCAGTTCTTCACCCTCCAGCCAAATTAACGACATATATACTTTAACAAACGACCATGTTAATGTGTACCTTGTCCAAAATTTCATCTACACACATTAACAACATTGCAAAATATACAAATTAACAGTTTAGTCTGATCGGGCGGAGAGAAGTTGAAGAAATATTGCGGAAACTCTATTTATTCTTTAAGGGGATATCCCTTCTTTTTTTTCATGTTGCTTAAAAAGTTATCAAATTTTTTTTAAAAAGTTAGTAAGATAGATCAATACGTGATATGTCACTCTACAAACATGCATGTTCAAATTCAATAAGTAAAAACAAAAATAACAAATTTGACCATGAATAAAACGCGTAATTCATAGTCAAATTAGTTATTTTTGTTTTGAATTATATAAACCTAATTTTAACTTGTATGTTTGTGAAAAGATATATCATATATTGATCTATCTTGACAATTTATTTTAAATTTTTTTGATAACCTTTTAGACTTCATGCATAAAATGAGGAGATGTACTCTCTGAGTGATAAAAATTCACTTCCAAAATATCGTCTGATTTTTTCCACTATGTATACGATTTACAACGTTGCCCAGCCTGAAGTGTGCACACGTCAGAATGGGTAACAACTAATACAGATAGGGAGAGGAACTTCCTTCCTCGTATTCTTGGCGCGCATGACGTCGTAGACCCGGAGAAGATTGAGCTCCGCAGCAACAACCCAAACACACAAAGCGGTGCGCTTCCACAGCGAGCTCATGCGGAGTCATAGCAGAGCCATTCTCGGGAGCCTCCAGGCCCTCCACCTGTGCCCTCCCGTGGTCAGCAACCGTATCGCTACCTCCCCGCGCTATATATGCTACCTCCCCGCCATACGCATACTCCCATCTCGGTGCACCTTAATTGCTCTCTTCCGTAGCGTACCTGATCGATAGACCGAGATGGTGGCTATGGAGACCTCCAGTTCCACGAGGTGGCCGTATGCAGCTTGGTTTATGGTCTTTGTGTGCTTCGCCGCGGTGGTTTCCTCGTCGGAGGCGTACGTCTTCTACGCCGGCGGCCGCGACGGCTGGGTCGTCGACCCCGCCGAGAGTTTCAACCACTGGGCTGAGCGCAACCGGTTCCAGGTGAATGACACCATTGGTACGTGCGTGCGTCATCTCGATCGATCCCCTCGTCGTCGTTGTATAACTGAACGTATTTTGGTTGAATAGTTGAAGTGTATGTGCGGCGTTTAATTTCTTGGCTCGCAGTGTTTATGCACGGCGACGGGGCCGGTGGCCCCGTGCTGCAGGTGACGGAGCCGGACTTCGACGCGTGCAGCACGGGCAACCCGGTCCGGCGGCTCGAGGACGACGACGCCGGCCGCTCGGTGTTCCGGTTCGACAGGTCCGGCCCCTTCTTCTTCATCAGCGGCGACGAGGACCGGTGCCAGAAGGGGCAGAAGCTGTACATCATCGTGATGGCGGTGCGCCCGACGAAGCCATCTGAGGCGCCGGAGCCGGCCGGGGCGACCGGGCCTGTCTCTTCCGAGTCGTGGACCTGGCAGGCGTTCCCGACAGCCGGTGTTACCACGCCGCCGCCGCCGCCATTCTGGGCCTCGGCGCCTGAGCACGCGCAGGCTCCGGGCAAGAGCTCACTGGGTGATCCTAGCGGCGAGGAAATGTCGCGCAGCAGCTCGCTTGGCGCGCCACCGCCGACGTCCGGCACGGCAGGGTTGGACGGAGTGGTTGCCAGTGTTGTGGTTGGGGTTTTAGGGGCTTTGCTGATGTTCTGCCTGTTCTGAAATGTTGTACACTACTGGGATTGGGCAGGGCGTTCTACTTCCATGGCGATCATACAGGTCACAGTGGTCAGCGAGTTAGTCATAGTTAGTTTGGTAGTTAAGTTAGTTAGACTTAAGACTGATGCACAAAATAAAGAGAACGCTGTTACACGTACATGTATGGATAATAAATTGAAGGCACATGTTCGACTATAAGTACCATTGGCCTTCATGGTTCAACGAGATGCATAATTTTTTCTACAATCTTTTATTCGGATATTGTTGGTCTCAAGTCTCAACTCTGAACAAACAATATATGTGTATGACGTTGGAACTGAAATATTTCAGCAGCATGAAAATGGATTGACTTCATCCATAAGTTCACTTTAGGTCTCTCGATTTCTCGATTTGTCGCCTAGTTTGATCTTCTTCCATAAATCAAAAAATCATATAGAACTTGTTCTTCAACTTACAAAACCACTGCAAACAGGTCCGTTGATAGTATTATCCCCGTTTTTAGCTGACGTAGCGCCTATGTGGCTCCTTTAACTAGGTCTTTATCCCACGTGGCACTTGACGTGGCGCTTACGTAACAATTTGATCTAAAAATAATAAAAAACCATGGGCCCAAATGTCGATTACACCAAAAAAATAATAAAAAAATGACGGGCCCACGTGGGCCCCACATGTCATCCTCACTCCCCTCCTCTTCTCTCTGGTCTCTCCTAGGCAGTTTTCTTCCTCCTCTCTCCCCCTCTCCCCTATCTTCATCATCTCCTCCCGGGCATGGACGGGAAGGGCGGGCGGCAAGGAGAACGGTGGAGCAGGCAAGCTATGCAGAGCACGGCGGGCGGAACAGGCAAACGAAGCGAAGCGGCGGCGGGTGGAGCAAATCGACGGCGGGCGAGCTTGATCTTTGCCCGGGCAACCTCCTCGCTATAGTTGGCCAAATGGGCTGGGCTGAACGAGCTAGCCTAGGCACGCCGCTATAGTAGCTGGCTCGGCCCGAAACAGGCACGCAAGTTTCTGGGCCGTGTCGGCACGGCCCATCCAGCCAGGTTGTGCCTGGCCCAAGGCTGCAGCCCGTGGGCTGCACGACACAGCACGGATCCTGTAGCAGGACGGCACGGCCCGACACAGCACCCGCAGCGACCGGCATGGCACGTCAGGCCCATGCCATCGTCCGCCAACGCCAATGGGCACGCGTGCCGCAGCCCGGCCTCTTTCACGGTTTCGCTCGGCTGCCGCGCATGCCACGATGCCACCCGTCTTCACCAATCATGAGTCGCGCACGCCCAATCCGCCAATCGCGCGCGATGCCGCGGCCCCATGCCCCTGTCCAATCCTCGCGCGCTCTCCTCTCGCGAATCGCCCGCTAGCGCCAATCCTCTCATGCGGCGCCGCGGCATGCGCTCCCGCCTGCCCAATGAAACTCGCGCGAGGTTCCAAAGTGACTGTTGGAGCACAGAAAAAATCCGAAAAAATCAGGAAAAAAAGAAAAACTTGAAATTTCTTCCTATAAATAGGACACCCACCTTCAACATTCTGGATCATCCAAACATCCCATTTTGTGTTTTTTTGTGTGCTAGTTCGATTTTTTGATTCAGACAAAATCTATTTAAAAATCAAAAATAGTTTGTGGAGTCCTCTTTTCCAACAAAGCTGCATGCACAACGTGTAGAGGTAAGAAAGCAAGTGGAGAATATTTTTGCATCATTCATATTTTAAGTTATATGAATAAATTTTCTGAAATTTTGTCCATGTGGTTGTAATATTTCAGCATGGACAATCCGAGCTATCCAGCGTTCACGTTATCTAACTTCGACCCTAATTACCTATCGGGGTCATTCCCACCTAGTGAGCATGATGCCATCGAATCGGCGCCAACACTGTCGGTTTTGGACGAGGTACTAGTGGCTTCAAAAGGATCAGAAACTATGAGTGGGAGTGCATCGATGAACACTGGCTCAAAGAGATCACGAAGGTTTGCTAACATTTTGATGAGGTGGTCATGACAGGCCCTGACGAAAGGCAGGTAACATACGTGAAATGTAGAATATGAAAACATAATTTATCCGCAAAATCATCTGGTGGAACAGGACACTTGAGGCGGCATGCTGAGGCTTGTGCAAGGAAACAAGAGATCCAACTTTGACAACAACAACTACTACTAAATCCTAATGGTTTGGTACGTACATGGGAGTACGATCCTATGATAGCTCAAGAATCTCTTACCCGTTTAATTGCTAGACAAGATTTACCCTTAAACTTTGGTGAGAGTGTTGCATTTGAAAATTATATTAAAACTACTCATAATCCTAGGTTTCAAGTTGTTAGTAGATAAATCACAACTTGCAATTTGAAAAAAGTCTATGATAAAGGTTGTGGATCACTGAAGGAATTATTTAGTACATGCACCTTTTCTGTTAGTATGAACTCGGATATTTGGAGTGGTAGGGCTAAAGAGGATTACCTTGGTGTAGTTGTGTTAACGACGGATTTTGGTAATCGACTTGGAGAGAAAAGAGGAAACCGAAGCAGAGAAGAAGGATTGAGTTGGAGTCGGACCAGGCTTCGTATCGGACCCGGTAACCGTATCGGACTGGGGAAGTGTTGCTATAGAGAGCGTATCGGCCGATATGGATTTGGTTTGGTCGTGGGCCGATACGGGTTGTGAGTTGACAGCGTCAACGTGGGCTTGGTCTGGGCTCGGAATAAGCTTCAAGGAAGTTGCCAAATAGAGATAAAGCTCGGTTTTAGGCAATTGCATCCTGTAAATTAAGTAGTTTAGATCTAATCTGTGGCTTAAGTCTGCCGCAAGGACTTGTTTGTTAGTTGTAGATAAGATCGTGCCCTGCAAGGGTTCTGTTGTAACCTTGGGTATAAATATCCTGATAGTTTGTACATAGGCTCTCTCTCAATCAATCACACAATCAAATCAATCTACTTTCGGCGCATCGCCAACCCTCGCAAGAGGTTGACTCCTGACGAGTTCTTGCTTCCCTAGAGCAAGGTAAGAACTCGTACCCGACGATTTACATCGTCGGGGCTAGCGTGTCGCTTTAGACACGTTAAGCCCTGATGATGTGATCGTCGTTTATCGTGTTTTAGCTAATCTAGATGTGGTTTGCTAATTCCATCTCGCCAGCGGTTAACTCATTTTAGGGTTTGTTGCCGACGATGATTGAATTGGTTTACTTGTTTAGGTTATCTAAGGCATTTACCATCCCCAAAAGTAATCGACGGCTTGATTTTCTTTGTGTTAAGTCTCGATTCATACTTTGAGTTGCTATCGACCTTAGTCCTGTTTCGAGATCTAACATGAAGCCTGCTTTCGGTTGTAATTAAGGATAGCGCCGGGGTTTCAGCCGGTCTTACCTAATGCATGTGATTATTTATGTTTTTGCATGTGTTTGCCACCTATACATGTGGATCGACGAATATAAACGTATTGGTTGCAGGGTGTCTTCAAGATGTCTTTGTGATTAGTGTATTTATATTGGCCGATTGGCTTGTATAGGTTTGAACTAGGGTAATAGCTAGTGTGTTTATCTTCATGAAATCCTCATCGGCTGCTTCTAGTAATTTGCCTTAGACATGTTAAAATAGGCCGATGAGGTTAGATCTGTTTCAATTTACTTATTATCTTGAGTAAGCCGATACAGCCTTGCCCTATCGGCTGGGCTATAACAATGTGACATCGGCCTATCGGCCGATCGACCATTGTTTTCTGATATGTTTTACTTGTTTCTTGTTGATTGCAGATCAAATCAACTGGCACGCTCTGCGCATGACTAGGCAAGCCAATTTGGACCTGCACTGGAGTTAAGCAGATCTCCCAGGCCGCCGTGGTAACGCGGAACCCGTTTTGTTGCTGGACGGGTCCAAATTCTGCGCCAACAAGTTGTACATTTTATTAGTGATGACTGGTGTTGAAAAAAAGAGTTATTGGGCTAAGGTTAATTGATGTTGCACATACGAGGGAAAATATTGCAGAGAGAATTCAAGAGGTTGTTAATGAGTATTCCCTTGCAGATAAAATCTTTGCAGTAACATTGGATAATGAATCCGCAAATTCTAAGGCCATGAAAATTCTACAACCATTATTTTGTGTTAATGCTGAATCATTTCTTCTTCATCAACGTTGTGCATGTCATATTATTAATCTAATTGTTAAATCTGGGTTTAAGAGAGTAAATGTATACATCGACACTGTTCGTTAAGCAATCACGTGGTTAACTGGTTCTAACCCACGGAATGCATATTGGAAAAGGTATTGTGTGGCATCGGATAAGCGTGCACGTAAGTTTATAATCGATGCGGAACATCGGTGGAATGTCACCTATCTAATATTAAAGAATGTATTACCACACAAGGATTTACTTACTGTTTTTCTTCAAACACGTAATGTTGTGACAAGTGATGGACAACCGCTACTGTCAGATAATACTTGGTATGTTGTTGAAAGGTTCTTTCAATTTCTCGAAACATTTCATGACTGCACTCTTCTTTTGTCTCAAGTATATCATCCAACAACTAATTTACTTTCGCATAATATTCTTGAAATTGCCACTTTGTTGAAAGAGTATGAAAATGATGAATTTTTAGGATTGGCAGTCTTTAGTATGAAACAAAAATATCTCAAATATTGGAAAAACCTCCCCATGTTGTATGCTTTTGCATTTATTCTTAATCCTAGAGGGAAATTATGAGGATTCCTTAATCTTCTATCACTGATTGGAGAAACTATAAATGTTGATTATTCTAACTATTATTCTAATGTTAAGACTAAATTATATAAGGTGTTCCGAAAGTATGAATTAAAGTTTCAGGGAGTTCGCTTGCAATGACCCCCACCTGCCCCTGCGGTAGGTAAGAAAAATTATAGTGGAGAAGAATCTGGGGTGGCTCATCTTCCACCCATGGTGGCGGTGGTAGTTCGTCAGCACCAAGTGTTGACACCGGAGTTGTCGAAGAGTTGTCCAACTATTTGGATAGCGACGCCATCAGACACGAATCATCAGACTTCAACGTACTCAGATGGTGGAATGATCACAAGATGTCATATCATGCGCTTTCAAAACTAGCATGGGATGTGTTGACGGTACCTGTATCTACGGTATCCTCCGAATTGGCCTTTAGTCTCTGTGGAAGGATTATTGAGGACAGAAGAACATGTCTGAGCAGTGATCACGTAGAAATGCTACTAAGTGTAAAAGACGGAGAACTAGCTGCAGAACATGCACAATATACTACAGACAACAAGGAATTGGTCGCTCAGTTCGAAAACCTTTATTTAGATTAGGAAGAAATAGAGTAGCTACTTTTTATTTTCTGAGTATTGATCTTTATGCTGTACTCTTTTCTTCGTCATGGTTTCTCAAATATAAGTTTTTACATGACAAAGTTTTTAATGAGGCAACATATATCATATAAACATCAATAAAGATCATTACTCTATTTTCCCCACGTATTTTTCCAATATATTATTAAGATTAATTAAATTTTTTAGTTTTTTACTTCTAGCAAATTATTTCCTTTTCCTTTTTTTTCCTCAGATATTTGGTCAAAACAACATCGACGTTGTTGAAAACCATCCCGTGTCGTGCACCACACTCTCGCTCCACGTGCCATAACAATCTCTTCTGCCTCCATGCGTCGAGGGCGGGGCGGGTGGGCGCGCTGCGCACATCGGCACATGCACCCTCGGGCGGGGGAACACCGAGCCGACGCTCCAATCTTTCGCCTACACATGTCGTGCGTCGGGCAAGAGGCCGCGCCGCACGCTTCGGCCTTCCTTCCCTGTCCTCTCCCATGCCTTCGGGTCGGCGCCGGCCCACGTGCCACTAATGGGTTCGTGCCGGCACGGCACGGCACGGCACAGCGTCCCCTTGGGCCATGCCTAGGCCGGGGGGACGACACGTGAGCTGGCACGGCATGGCCCGCTATGGAGTCGTGCCTAACAGGTCGTGCCCTAGCGGGCCATGCTGGGCCGTGCCGCCCATTTGGCCTACTATACTCCTCGCCCTCTCCACGATTTCGGCTGGAGCGGCGGCAGGTGGAGCAGAGGGGCGGTGGGCAGAGCGAATCATCGCGGGCCCTCTTTGAAAAGGGGAAGGGAGATAGGAGTAAGGAGCAGTGTTGACCCTCTCTTTCGCCGGCTTGCGCTCACAAAGGGATTAGGAGGAGGAACAATAGAGAGAGAGATAGAGAGAGAGGGGAGACGAAACACACAAACACCGACCCGCATCGGCATCAGCATCGCAGCAGGAAGGATTCACCATGAGGTCGTCGCCTCCCTCTTCCGCCGCCTCCTCCTCCTCCGCTCCCCGTCTGTCTAGGATTCATGGATAGCGTGACTGACTTTGACATGGCGGGCATGGCTGCAGCGATGGCCAAGTGGTGGACCGACGCCTCACGGGTGTTCTAGTACTACCTAGATCGCTCCACCCCGCACGCGATGGGCCCATGGGTGGGCACCCTCGTCGTGGCAGCCATCTATGGCCTTCGTGTCTACCTCGTCCAGGGCTTCTACTTCGTCACCTACGGCCTCGGGATCTACCTCCTCAACCTCCTCAACGCCTTCCTCTCCCCCATGGTCGACCTCGAGGCCCACGTTGCCTCCTCCAACGGCCCCGCCCTCCCTACTCATGGCTCCAACGAGTTCAAGCCCTTCACCAGGCGCCTCCCCGAATTCAAGTTCTGGTTTGTACCTCTCCTTCCCCCATCCTAGATCTAGATTCAGATCACTCCATCCGCTGGCTCTTCTCTGGCCCCGGTAGCATTGAGACTAGCAACGAGCAGCTACCGGGGCCGGCATTGTCGTCGACGAAGCAGGGAGGCCTCCTCTGTCTCGGGGTCTAGTTGAACCCATTGATGGTGCAGTTCTACGGCGGCTAGAGCATCTGGAGTGTCGACACCGGCAACAGCTGGGCGACGCACAATTGGGCGTAGGCCGGTCGACTGGCCGCCTATGAAAGTTAGCGTCGGACTAAGTGTAACAGTAATTGACGTGTGGGTCTCACTATTTTTTATCTTCTTGTTTGACGGATGTATGGACCCCACATATTTTGTTTTAATTTTTTTGTTTTCAATTTTGCTCTTTTTATTTTTTTTTATCAAATACCACGTCAATGACATGTAGAATGAAGACCTAGTCAAAGGAGCCACGTAGACACCATGTCAGCCAAAACTAAAAACAATATTATTGAAGGATCTCGTTTACACTGGTTTTTGTAAGGGTTGTATCTGGTTTTTGGGTTAAGAAAGAAAATAACAAATTGAGGAACCTAAAGTAAACTTATTCCCTCCAATAGCGACCCAAACTGGGCCTATAGAAGTTCTGGGCCGGACTGGGTGGTGTGGCGTCGCGTCTTGGCGGCGCCCGCGAGAGTCGAGACGGCAGGGCGTCTGGAATCTGCGGAATCGCCGGGAGGGGCGCGCGGTGCCGCTGCCGCCGAAGCCGCGGTGAAGTCAGTGCCCCGCTCTTCCCTTCCTCCTCCTCCTTTTCTTCCAGCGTCCCGTGCCCCGTGCCCCCGTCGCCGTCAGCTCTACTCCACACGGCAGACGGCTCCGGCCTCGGGCCGCGCGGTTGCGCTTGCGCCCGACGGCATTAGCTACCGTCCGCCGGGCGCCCCCCGAGGAAGGGGGGAATATTTCACCTGGCGTGCCGCCGTTCTCCTGCCGCGCCCGCGCCTGTACGCGTCGCTACTCGCAAGTGCTCCACCTGCCGGCCAAGCCAAGTTGTAGCTCCGCTCTTGGCCCAGCTTTGTTTTCCCGCCATCTCCCACTTGCAGAGACCCTATTGGGGATCTTCATATCAGCGATACAAAATAAGTCATCGTCTATTCGTCTCTACCAATCCTGCCGCTCGTGCTCTATAGTTTTCCATGATTTAAAAGGCCTGTTTTATAGTGGTGGTAGTGGTACTAGCCTGTTAGTTTCTAGTTCAGAAGATCTAGGGTTTCATGTGCACAATGCTGCATTGTAGTTGCTGTTAACCCCCCCTCCCCCTTCCCCCTTTTTTTCCCTGTGCTGCGAATTTACAGCAAGGAGTACAATGTTTGCGTGATGAATCAATTTCGGATCAGTCAGATGAATCAGATTTCACATCAGACTCTGATGATTTTTGTGCACTTATGGTTAGGATGAAATCTCAGGGCCTTCATTATCACAAATCAGAACGGTTGATCATACCAATGGAAGTGCTTTTGATAGTGAGCCTAATGCAGAAAATTTGAATCTTGCATTTATGGTGACAGAGCTAGAGCAAAGACATTGGTGCTACCAGTTTCCAGTAAACGGCAAGTTGAATGTTTGGATTACAAAAAATTGTATGATGTATTATCCTCATGCTGATTCTTCTACATTGTGAATTGGTTTTCTTTTATCAATGGTTGGTTAGTTTATATAGGAAATAAATGTAATTGGATAAGGAAAGACATATCAAGAAAGCAATTAGAGGAACAAATATATGGCTCATAATATTACATGTACAACTCACATAGCTTAGTTAAATAAACTTAGCTGATAAGCCATGCAGCATCTTGTAGTATGGTTACTGCCTTGTTGTGAACAATGCATCGCAACCAAGTGGCTAGTATTTCAGATTTTCAGTTATGTTAACCTGCCGATAATATACTTCGCTGTATTAATGGTGTTAACCTGCTGCGTATTTGATATATATCTAAACAAGAGATTATGTGCACGTGTGGATGTGTATTTTACCCATGCATATCATTGGAATTATATAAGACACTCACATTTAGCGCCCAATATGTCAAGGTGCCTTTGCTGAACTCTCCCTGTTTCCTTTGGATTCACTGCAGTAACCAGTCGAGCTCCACCTTAGTCGCATGTTCATACTGTTAGAGCTTCACTACAGGCCAGTGGAACCAGTACTAGCATTCTCAATGGCCATCATACCCTAACTGAGAATAGGGATAGGCCTAAATTTCACAATAAGCATTGATGAACCAAATCCTAATTTATTTCTTCTCATTATCCATTGTTTCTTCTCCTGTGTTTCTTTTCTATAGTTGTAGCCAGAGCACAAGCCAACACTTCCAATGAAAGAGTATTTGTTGATTCCAGGCTGGTGATGCTGTTTTGTACTAACGTTTGCCAATCTTTATGGGGGCTTTAAACCTGTAGCTCTTTAACGAGATTTGTAATTAGTAATGTTCAAACTGATGCATTCTTGAATAATAAAATAATTGGAATCCATTGCATACATGCTTGGATATTACTAACTTCCATTCCATTTACTTCATATTTTCTTGTGGGAATCTACAGGAGGCTTATGGAAATGCATCATCTGATTCAAGTGATGATGAAGAGTGGTAGTACACCTCAAAAGGGAAATTTAGAAGACAGTGAAACAGATTCACTTGCTGAATCACCTCAGCATGGAAAATGATTCTCTAGAAGAGCACCAGTTAGGCACCAGAATAACGAACATACCCCACTGAATGTAAGCCTTTGTGGTTCAGTAAGTGAGCAGCAAAGTGAAGTGCTTTGCTTCAATAGCAATGGTAGCATAGCCAGAAATAGACACTTCGGTCCTGCAATTGATCAAGTATAAATAATTAAATGTCACTTATGTTAGTTAATCTGAACTTCCCCACAACCACCACATGCTAACAATTAAACCAACTATCCTCTCCAGTTAACAAATAAGCGTTTCTTCGGGGAATGAACGGTCCAACTTTATGATTCTAAAATTTGATATCTCTTTGGATATTAGGTTGGACATGCATAATCTAAAGTGTAGATTTGTCTCGAAAGTACTTTTGGAATATTATATTTTTATCATGCTTTATAAACACATCGTACAAAGAAACTAGCTGAATTCCTTATGCAATTACGTGGGACTAAATTAAAGTTCCATCTTTACTTCGAATTATTGGTATGCAGATAATCAACTTCAGAATTTGCACGGGAATCAAATCACTTATTTATTTTATTTTTGTTCTGAATTTCAGTTATTCTTGTATTATATTTGGTGTGAACTCTTCTAAATGTTTTAATTCTAATTTATGAGTTGCATTTGACATGAATTATTTGTTTTAATCTAGAGTATTATAATCTGGACCCATACCATTCTCAACATTAAAGATTTTCTTTTTCTTTTTCTCTGATGACCTTTGTAGTATCCAGGTCTTGATTCTCAAATTGTTTTAATAAAATATATAATAGATTGAAAGTCAAAGACTCAAAGTTGAGTTTTAAACAGTGTTAATGCCCAAATCCCTTATTCGTCACTGGAGAGTATACTGCTTACATTAATAAATTATTTCATGGACAACCATTTTTTTTCTTGCAGGAACTGAAGGTATATTTCAAGGAAGATCCATACCCTAGTTGTGCAACAAAAGAATATCTTTCACAAGAGCTAGGCCTCACATTCAATCAGGTTCTAAACTGTGATCTTTGTTCTTCCTCCCATGAGCACTTTTGCGGGGCTGTCACTGTATTTCTCCTCCTTAATAGAGTTTCTGTTGACAGGCCAGTAAATGGTTTTCTAGTACTTGTCATTAATCAGGAGTAGCAGCCACCAAAGAAGAAAACAATATTAAAAACCATACAGCTGAGAATAATAATACCAACACTGTTGATAGCATAGAGGATCCAATGAAATGGTGATGGAAACAGTGAGTGTAGATAGAAATGAAATGATCTCTGAGGAAAGGATGGAACAAAATAATCTCAATGAAGGTATTCCATTAAGGAAGATACCAGCTGTGGGCAGAATGTGATTGTGAATCCTAATGTGGTCAACCAAGATTGCTCTATTGTCTCCAAAGAAATCGACTTGCCAAAATGTGGGACTAGAGAAAACCAGGGCAATTAATGCTGGAACACCAAAAGTTAAGTCCATGGAGAGAACGATCCCTAGACTAGAACATGCAGATGAGGCTAGGCGAAAGGCAGTACAGCGGGAGCTGAGAAAGATGAAGACGGCAGGTGAAGCTCCCTAGTGTTCGGATTATTTGAGGACTCTCTTCAGGTCAAGTTTTGGATACTGCCTGTATCGCTTTTAATGTCATAGTAACATATGCCCATACATTGTAATGGGTTAGGCCCATATAATTAGGAAAGGGCTAGAAGGGTATTGAGTAACATTGGATCCGGTGGTTACGTAAATAGAGCGGATGCGCTGCGTGCAGTTGGAGAGGGGGTGGAAGAAGGACGACTCCAATTTAAACATACTGTAGAGACATGTGAGAGTGGTGTCCAGTCTGGAAGCAAGATTGTTTTGTTCTTATTTATGGTCACAGAAGCCTGTTTGTTGTTGCTATCATGTTTGTTCCATTTGGAGCTTTGGCTGTTCATTCAGAGTTTCTGATTGGATAACTCTTGGAAATTCATGCTGCCATACTCCGGTTACAGGAATGGTTAATCGACTGTAAAAGTGTTGACATAGTCTGTAGCAGGCAGTAGATGTGTTGTTTGCCGTGCCCTGTACCATCATTATTAAGAGTGCCAACTGAACTGATGAGTAGTTGTGACTGAAATCTATATCTCTGTTTTTCCAACTCCGGATTAGAACAGAACCGATGTCCGATGGTATGCTATCGAGCAACTGTAGTAAGCCATTTCATTTCGCCAGAATGGTTGGATGTCCGATGGTATGTTATCTAGCAACTGCAGTATGCAACTGACGAATCTGCTTAATGCTCCATCGTTAACTGGTGAGTGCTCTGTGTGAATTTTGACCCTAAAGTAAGCTTTCTAAAGAAATCCCTAAGCTAATGTTACTTATGAACTACTATTACTTGTGGTGTTGTTTTTAGTATCTTACTAGAAAATAAGCGCGCCTGTTTTATAGTCCGTGCATTCGTTTTCGTGTTATTAAAAAGCATTATTTTTGTTGCAGAAAAGACGATGTCCTACAATATATGCAGTCAAATCTTGATATATTAAATTATTAAATTTTAAATATCATATTAATAGAATTTTTAAGAAAACTCTTCTGTATAGCTGTATTTTAATTTTTATAGATACATAGTTTGGGAAAACAATGATAAAATATGTGTAATGGAGTCTGTGTTGATTTTCAAAATGGCATTATTTTAAGTAACGGGTAGTATAAAATTTGCAAAGTTTTATAAGAATCAGTTCAATTTTATTGAAACTTAAGAAAAAACAGTACATTTGAATAAAATTTGCAATGAAATTTTAAGTTCTAATTTAACATAGCAAATCGCATTATTATGAAAATCCTTAAACTTTCTCCTTTTTTTGTCCACACTATTTAGGGTTTCTTTATTTGTGAAAAAATTATAGTTGAGTTTTCTATTAAATGATAAAATTGGTGATGATATTTTTCAAAATGTGTTCCAGATTTTGTTTAAAGGAGCTACGATGCTCCTTATTTCTTCATAGTACCACATGACATATTGTAAATGTATAGAATTTGTGCCATAAACTATACACACGTATTTGTATATACCATGATGTGTGGGTGGAGCTTTTCCTGAAATTTTGATAATTTGATCCTTTAAAAAAACTTATTACAATAATAAACCGTGTCAAAAACTTATTTTAAAAATAATAATTTGATCCTTTAAAAAAACTTATTACAATAATAAACCGTGTCAAAAACTTATTTTAAAAATGAATCGTGGCCTCAGCGCCATCGGGATTGGCGCTAACCTTGGCCCGAGATGGCAGGTATTAGCCACATCATCTGGGGTCAGTGTTATTCTCATTGGCGCTGATCTCCGCAGAGGCTAAATTGCAGTAACGGTGACTTTTATTTTGTACGTACTTTGGTGTAGTGGTTTGGTGCTGTGGTTTCCTGCACTTTTTGGTCTTGGGTTCGAAGCTTTGAACATGCATATATTTTTTTTATACTTTCTCCTACCTGCTAACCTAATTTGTTTCTAAGATCGTAAGTTTGCCTTATAAAATTCGATTTTTTCTGGACTTGACAAATATGAAAAGTATACATATTATAAAACTTTTTAGATATTTCCATTTATTATGATATTTTTTTTCCAACATAAAAAATTATTTGAACTTGAGAAAATATGAAAAAAAATTTGTGCATGTTCTCAACTTTTTATATACTTTTGATTATAATTTGTAGTTATTCCTAGCTGTAACTGCCATGTGTATCATCATATGCTTTGTAAATTTATTTTTATTTTAAAGTTGAGAAAATACGTTCTCAAATTCTTCCTAATAATGTATAATAATATAAAATATATACATAACATTAATTCATATTATTTAGTTATAAGTGTCGAACATATAACGGTTGGTAGGAAAAAAATAAAATTAATATTACATTGAGGGTTCAAACCTTGGACTTCTAGGCTAGAGTAAACCACGTCAACCACTAAGGCCACTAAGGCTACGTTCTCGCGTATATAAAACGGAGCGACGTATTTTTTTATGATTAATTAAGTATTTGTTAATTTTTTTAAAAAATATATTAATATGATTTTTTAAAGCAACTTTTATATAGAAAATTTTTGTAAAAAACACACCATTTAGCAATTTGAAAAACGTGCGTGCGAAAAAAAAAATGAGTTGAAAAAGTAGGGTATCGAACGCAGCCTAAGCCATCCCTTCGTTGCTAGGTATAGGGAGGTCAAGTTTTTAACCAATACAGAAGGTCAGCGCAGCGCTGAACTCTTATGATGTGGCTAGTTTGTGCCACCTCGGACGAGAGGTTAGCGCCAAAATTAGTGGCGCTGAGATGTTGGATCTAGACGCTGAGGTCACGATTTATTTTTGAAATAAGTTTTTGACACGGTTTATTTTTTAATAAGTTTTTGTAAAGTCAAATTGTCAAAATTTCGGGAGCTTTTCTTCAAAATAGTTAAAGCCCCCGATGATCATTCTAGATGCCAAATCCTATAGTTCTTTCCAGACACAAGTGCTTCCACTCTTTTTTTTTCCTCGAGAGGACAGGAGGGCTTAAGCTGCCAGTATATGCATCGGAAGACGTGGCGAGGGGTGCCACTTCTGATTCGAACAGGAGTGATCCGGTTTTAGGTTTTATAAATTGATTTTTTCGTCTTAAAATATAAAAAGATTTTAGATGAACGTTACGTATCCTACTATTATGAATCTGAACAGATTTTTTTTTCAGATTTATAGTACTAGAATGTGTCACATTCATCTAAAATCTTTTATATTTTGAAACGAAGAAAATATCTAGTTTTTCAATTCAAAGATGATTTTATAATTTGGCAAGGGACCTCGTGTGTACTTTTTCCACACACCAACAGCGCCCAAGCTCTCACTCCCAGTTATTAGCTCGAGTCTTTAGAGAATACTTTTTTCTCCATATCATTTTTTTCCCAAGATTATTCCTTGATTTATTTGGAATGCTAAACATTCCACGTGGACCAATCAATGCTGCTGGACTCAGCCAGCATTAGAGATATTGATGATTGATTTAGAGAGTACTATTATAGTTCCAAAGAGTTGAAATACACAGAGCTGTCCTTAGACTTAGAGAGAGAAAAAAAAAGTCTCTCATAGATGGCTGGGCCGGAAATCTCAATGGTAGGCCAGTTTCTCTCTTCCCATGTGTGTACAGAACTATAGATAGGATCATCTGAAACGGCTCCCAGCCAGCCAACCAGCCGCGGACCCCCTTCTACGCCCACCGCCTCTCCGCGTTTCAAATTCAAAATCCAAAGGGGACAGCGCCACTCGCACCACCCATCCCCCATGGCGGCCAACGCGTTCTCGTCGCCGGCGACGGGGAGGACACCGAACCCCAAGGTGGTGCCGTCCCCTTCCACCAGACGGGCCGCAGACTCGGCGGCGGCCGCCGCCGCCGCCGCCGCGGCGTCGGATTCGAAGGCGCGGTTCGAGGCGTACAACCGGCTGCAGGCGGCGGCGGTGGCGTTCGGCGAGAAGCTCCCGATACCGGAGATTGTGGCCATCGGCGGCCAGTCGGACGGGAAGAGCTCCCTCCTGGAGGCCCTCCTCGGCTTCCGCTTCAACGTCCGGGAGGTCGAGATGGGGACCCGCCGCCCCCTCGTCCTCCAGATGGTCCACGACCCCACCGCCCTCGATCCACGGTGCCGCTTCCAGGTGCGCGTCCCGCTTCTTCCCCTAGGGTTCGCAACCCTCCTCGCCTCTCTCTCTCTCGGATCAAGCCTAGTCGAGCCAAACGCTCATCAGCCCTGTGTTTGTGCGGCGCGTTTCAGGAGGAGGACTCGGAGGAGTACGGGAGCCCCATGGTTCTAGCTACGGCCATCGCCGATCTCATCAAGCAGCGGACTGAAGCGCACCTCAGGAAGATCCAGGCCGCAGTCTCGTCCAAGCCCATCGTCATGAGGGCGGAGTACGCCTACTGTCCCAACCTCACCATCATTGACACTCCAGGTTTCGTGCTTAAGGTAGGTACAGGTGAAATTAGGACTTCACACCTAAGTGAAAATGATTGCTTGTTAAATTGAGGCTTGTCTTACCTCATTGGGGAAGATTGCTTGTTAGATTGTGACTTCTCATACCTCAATGAAGAAGATTGCATTGGTTGGTCTGTCAGTTATGTTCTTAGTTGATAGAATTGTTGTGTTTTTTGTAGGCTAAGAAAGGTGAGCCAGAGAGTACTCCAGAAGAGATCCTGTCAATGGTGAAGTCACTAGCGAGCCCACCCCACCGCCTCCTTCTGTTCCTCCAGCAAAGCAGCGTTGAGTGGTGCTCATCACTGTGGTTGGATGCCATCAGAGATATTGATCCCACTTTCAGGCGCACGATGATCGTCATCTCCAAGTTTGATAACCGCCTCAAGGTATTCCTTCAGAACAATCAACATGTGTACATAGGGTTTGATTACGTCTTCTCTGTGAGCTATGATTTGTACTGGTGTTGCGTCTTATGAAACTGCCTCTGTCTTGACCAACTGAAGGAATTTACCGAAAGTTGGGAAGTCGATAGCTACTTGAGCGCAAGCGGCTACCTTGGGGATAATATACACCCGTTCTTCGTGGCTCTTCCAAAGGATCGTGGAACAATCTCCAATGAAGAGTTCCGGAGGCAAATTTGCCAGGTTGATATCGATGTATTGCGTCACTTGAGAGACAATGTTAAGGGTGGCTTCAATGAAGAGAAATATGGACCATACATTGGGTTCAGTTGTCTCAAGAAGTTCCTGGAATCTGAACTTCAGAAGAGGTACAAAGAAGCAGCTCCAGCCACCCTGGCATTGCTAGAGCAGAGATGTAGTGAAGTCTCAATGGACCTATCCAGATTGGACTCCAAACTGCAAGCTACATCTGATGTCTCTCAGCTGAGAAGATCAGCGATGCTTCATGCTGCTAATATCTGCACGCATTTGGTATGCAAAGAAGACACATCCTATACTTATCGTTTCCGATCTAAAGGTTGTTGCTAATTTTCTTGCTGGAACTAATTGAAATTTTACTTTCTTACCATAGCGCTCACTACTTGATGGAGCAGCTGATCCAGCACCAGAGCTATGGGGGAAAACTACTGAAGAGGAACAGATGCATAGTGGTATAGGCAGCTGGCCTGGCATTAACGTGCCTGTAAAACCTCCCAACTCCAGTCTTAAATTATATGGCGGTGCAGCTTTTGAGAGAGTAATGCATGAATTCCGCTGTGCAACATACTCAATGGAGTGTCCACAAGTTTCAAGAGAGAAGGTTTGTTTTAGATTCAAGCACATGTCTACAAAATTGTATGTGAAAGTTTGCTTAATTTGTGATACTGATATCATCAGGTTGCAAACATACTACTTGCACATGCTGGAAGAGGTGGGAGTAGTGGGTTGACTGAGGCAGCAGCTGAGATAGCACGTGCAGCTGCACGATCATGGCTTGCTCCCCTTATCGATACAGCATGTGATCGGCTTGCATTTGTTCTACAAAGTCTATTTGACCTTGCAATGGAGCGATGCCGCTATCAAGACTCAAAATGTACGATCTGGATGCCTGCGGGGCGGTTCATCTCACTTCCTACAATTACATGGTTACCATTAATCTTGAAACTGATTGTGACCATCTTTTATGATTAATAGAAACTCTTTGTGCAGTGTGATACGAGCAGACAAAAGACTTAACTATTAGTAGTTTCTGTTAGCCAACACACACTACTGGCAAAATATATATTCCATTTTTTCACACCAACGGTGTGCAATTAATTTAACTGCATTCCTCAACTCTGTGACATGTGTTTTTGCTATTACTTGATCACGTTGTCCATGCAAAATTTATATAGTCAATCATCTTCATGGGTGCTTACTGGTGGGTTGGTATTTTGTTGATATTGATATGGATCACTTGTGTATATGTTTATCTATTCAAGCTTTTGATATTTAGCTAATATATCATCTTTTCATTTTTATGCTGTAAGAAGTCAATAGTATCTCATTAATTTCACCGTTTGCATGGAATTATAGCGGAGCCTTTGCATATTTTAGAAGTCGATTGGAGTCCACCAATTTGTTCAACGGTTCTCATACTTATTATATTTTTCCTGGCAGATCATCAAAATGTTGAAGATATGGATGGATATGTTGGCTTCCTTGCTGCTCTCCGCTGTTCATATTATAAGTTTGTCAAGGAATTGTCCAAGCAATGCAAGCAGATAGTGAGACATCATCTTGATTCCGTTACAAGTCCCTACTCCCATATTTGTTACGAGAATGACTTCCTTAGTGGTGTTGGGTCTGTGGCAAACTCCATGCACAGGTTTAACCACTTCCCGGGAGTCACATCTTTTGACCTGTCAGACAGCGGTTCTGCCCCTGAAGAAGCTCAGGAGAATGTGCCACCAAAGGATCATCAACATATGACACCACCTGCTAAAGGAAATGAGTCAAAGGAAGTTCTTAGAGAAAGCCAGCTGACGGTTCCTGAGACACCTTCTCCTGATCTGCCAGTTGATATGAATGGTGGCAAGAAGAAAGACAACGGAAACTTGAATGACGGTGGTGCAAGAAAAAGACATGCAAGGATGGCAGCATATGCAAACAGGAATCATCATAACAATGTGATTGGTGGTGATGACCTGGGCTCAAAATCTGGATCATCATACTCCAGCATATGCTCAATATCTGCTCAGTATTTCGCCAAAATGCGGGAAGTCCTGATTGAAAGGAATGTACCCTCTGCACTGAACTCTGGATTCTTGACCCCATGGTATGCCTGATCTTACAATTATGTTATACACACATTTTGTTGTCTTTCTTCTGTTCAGTTTGGTAGTAACCATATTATTTGAAGTACTACAATTGATATATTCGACCACCTTATCACATCCTTAACCCACTGACTGATGAGTGTTTGCTGTCATTGATGTTTTTATCTTGCTGAGCACATATGATCACATTAAGGACTTCCCTTTGTGAGGTGTGCATCAAACACTTTCATAACCCAGAAATTCCATTTTTCACCATGGTTCCTGTGACACTGTATAGGCAGTAAATGAGTAAAATACTTGGATCTTCAAGAATAATAATCTGAATCACTATATTGTTAAAATGTAGAATATTATAAGTCATAAGTACAGTAGATAGTCAATATTAGTTATGGACCGTATATATTTCTGGCATAGCTGCTAGCCTGCTACTGCACGTAGAATTGATAGCATGGTTGGTAGATGCTAGCCTTTTAAATTTGTGTGCCTGTCCAGTACACGTGAGTTTTGTCCTTCCCTGATATGTGTACTCCAACTTATGCAATGCAGTCGTGAGCGGTTGTTTTTGGCACTTGGCTTCGAGCTGTTTGCTGTTAATGACGATAGGTTCATGGACATGTTCGTGGCACCTGGTGCAGTTGATGCTATCCAGAACGAGCGCCAGTCTCTGCTGAAACGTCAAAAGATTTTGTTGTCCTGCTTGAATGAGTTCAAGAACATATCGCGGACCCTGTAATGAAGATTTTTCTGGTGCCTGGTCTACAGGCATGTATTATGTATCCAGGAGCTTCAGTATATCTGTAAAGATGATACATCGGAGTTCTTGGTGAGTTTCTACTGCTGTTTGGCATTTTTTAGCCCAATGCTTCTGTTCTTAATGCAAGTAGTCTTTCTGTTGTCAAATTCCTTATTGACATGTTGTACCACTTTTCATCTGTTCAACATTGATAACCTCCTTGTTAAAAAAAATGGCTATTGTTGACAATTAGATTAAAAAGAGAACTTGTAGATGATTTGATGATCTCAAATCGTATCAGTGTGTGCACAGCTCCTACAGAACTTATATACAAATCATCCTAAGACACAACAGCATCAATATTGCCCTTTTTGCTCTGTTGTTTTGTCATTGTATATGCAACGGGTGGTCTGGTTGGGCTGTTTCTTAGTATTAATTTGAGTTGAGGTGTGTATGGGTGCACCATCGAACCGATTCAACAGATTCGGTCACGAGGTGAAGTGTGCAGATGTGTACTTAATAAATTATACGCCGTTGTTAGTTGGAGTTGATGACTCCCTGTATCCGTCCATCTCACCGTATTTTCAACTGTCCTCCTGTCATCTGCATGAAAAATCGCAGAGATCAGGCAACATCTTCTGCTTTCGTTCCCATTTCTCTTTCATGCTCCCCCACTTTCTCCCCTTTACCTACAACTGTATTTTCTTGTAACTTAAGCCATTGTCCTCTGTCATACTTCCAGTAGCTCGTTTCGGGAGTAACTGGTGTAAAGGTCTAGTTCTATTTGGTAAGAAAGACCTGCTTACTTGGTTCACTTGCTGCGGCAAGTGTGTTTGGCAGGGCTGTGGACCACGGCGAGCCAGACCAGATCTGCTTATCATGTTCGTGCTCTACACTAGCGTTGCATAGCTTGTTGTAAATCTCAAGCACTCAACTACCCCGTTGATAACTTGATATACCTTTGCCTGTCCCTTTACGGATGTGGCCCTCAGCCTGCCATTTTAATTTCCCTTCAAATCAAATCTTGCACAATTTAGTCCACTGGAAGGTCGTGTACCTGTCCGAAAGGAATGTCTTCCTGGGAATCGATGCCATTCTGGAGTAAGTTGCCAACAATTCTCTCTTCCCTCCTTCTCCCCTGGTCTATTCGTCTGGTCAATGGTTGGTGGTGTCGCCTGTTTCACCATTTTCGCAAATCATGCAGGAAGAAAACCAATTGGCTAGAGATGTGCCCATCTACTGTACGCATCAGCTGCCCACCATGCTATTCGATTCTGTCACGGTGGTGCCGTTAGGTCTCAGCCAGAGTACGGAATCCCGGTATTCCAGAATTACCCCCCAAAGAATCAAATGATAAATAAATTCTCAACTATTACCCGGACAAAATGTTCAATTTTAAATTTTATTTCATATACTTCCGACAGACAACGACCTCGACCTCAGAATTTCATGTGACTATGTTATTAGGGGCTTAGTTGGAACATAGGATTTACGAAAATAAAGGAACAGGAAAAACACAATATTTGAATGTTATGCTAGGAAAAATCCTGCACGAAATCAAAATACAGGAATGTGATGTATTTGGATGGTTCATAGGAATATAGACATAGGAATTTGATGGAATTAAGAGAGAGAGGAGAGAGATAAAAAGAGAAGATGCATTGGATTTCTCAGAGAAAAATAAAAATAAGGTTTGAGCTCATAGTAAATTTTCCTATGAAATCGGTGCATTGGATAGCAATCCATAGGAATTTGACATGCTCAAATTCTTTGTTCCAAACAACATATATAGGAAATAGCCTAGGAAATATTTGTAAGGTTTAGGATCCTTTCAAATTTCTTTGAATTTCCTTTGATACAAAGGAGCCCTAGATGCGTGAAGATATGACTTAATATCCTTGTCTTTCAAACTCACATCTCATTTTCCGAAGCATAGACTCCATGTTATCTAAAGTCATTCTAAACAAAACCTTACTTCAGAAATACTCCAGCTACATCTATCTATTTCTCATCTTTCAACAAAGAAAAACAAACACCTGCTACCTTGGATTCTACCCGTTCCATGCCTCACAGGGGACAATGAGGTGATGGTGTCTGGTGAGTCCAACTGTGCGGGGGAGGGGAGGAGTGTGTGACACAGAGTGAGCATAACTAAAAGACAGAAGAAATGGTGCTGGATTTTTGCAGTCACCAGATTGGCATCTCGTCTTCCACTTGGGTGGTCCTATGGATCGACAGTGTGCAGGATCGCATGATGGAGCCGAAGAACCTGCAGTAGAGCCAATAGCTCAACTGCTGGATTCTTACCCGGTTTCGTTCTGGGCACACTAGTTCCTCAAGAACAATGATCTGTAATATTACTATACTGCAGATTCTGCACAGATATGGTGGCTGTTGAGACTTAAAGAGGGAATGAATCCACCACACTAGGTAGATCTCTCCTCCCCATCTCTAAAATGGGAAGTGTGTAGGAGCTAAAAGTGATAGCAACTGTGGTCCATTGTGATGGGCCTTTCATGGCCAGTGTTGGATGTGGAATTGGTCGTCTGCACACTTAATTGCTGGTCAAAGAAAGCCTAATGGCTCCAAACGCAGAGAGGCCGGAGCTATCGACCGGAAACACCAATCCCACAAAGCTCATCCACTTGCCAAGTTGTCATGGAGTAGTACTACTGAACCTGTGAGATCAAAATGAAAACAAGGACTCAACAACCAGAAACTCATGCAATAATGCTCCAATGGTCTCAGAAACAATTGGATAGAGACTGAAATACATTGCTTCAATAGAGAGTTGGTCTGAATTAACTAGTTGTAGTCCTCCCTTATCCACATAGGTCTTTCAGCTATTGTATTGGCCAAGCCACAAGGCCGGCCATGGCACTTGCGCTTTCGCACTCCTCCATCCAAGATTCCAAGTTAGTACTCTCCAACGTTCTAAAATATCTAGTAAAATATAGCAAACCTATTTTATCTAGATTTATAGTATTATAATATGTCTAATCTAATTTTAGATTGCTGTTTCATCCTTTTCATATTATAAGTCGTCTTTTTTATCAAACTTTTTAAATTTTGTCCAAGTTTATAAAAAATATAATAACATTTTTAACCCAAAACAAAAATATATTAAATATTACTTCCTTCGTCCCAAACTATAGAGCGTTCTCTTTTCTAGAAAAATCAAACTCGATAATTTTTTACTAATGATCATATTAACAATATATATATTAAGTATTATGTATGTCATATCACTATATTCATATTTTTAAGTATTTTCATATGATGCTAATTTTATATTCATTAGAAACATAATATAAAATAAACTAATTGTCCAAATATGTCATTGAAGATGTGTAAGAAAAATATAGGTCTTATAATTTAGGACGGAGGGACTAGTTTTAATAAAACTAATTTAATATTATAGATTTTGTTAAAAAAATTATAAACTTAATCAAACTTTAAAAAATTAATTAAAAAAAGTCAAAATAATTTACAATACGAATGAAGGATTGAAGTATATATTTTAGGATGTAGGGAATAGTAAATTGACAAAGAACAAAGAAACTGGAGGTCGAGCCACCGAACAGGATGGTGGCAAAGGGGTTGTGCTTTTGTAGGCTACACGGAGATTTGACGCTGGAGTGCACTACGAGACCAAAAGCTGTGGCGAATAATAGAGCGGCCTACGAACATACGTGATGCTTGGACGGATAGATGCGTTGAGTGTTTGACCAGGGTTTCAGCTGGCACGTTTCGCTTCGCTGGCGGCAATGATTGGCCCGAGCTCCTCGGAGTTCTGTGGTGGCGACGCCGCGACGCCCCCCGCCCGCGCGCCGTGCCGTGCCTGGCTGACATCACCGTCGCCTCTGCCAGCCTGATGGTTGATGGACGCCGCGTGCATGGCCGAATTGTACGCGGGGGAGAGAAGATGCACACTGGCGATAGTGGTGAATTGAAAATGCGCAGCGAAAGTGATCGGAATCGCGGAGCTAAGCTAGGCACCGGAGGATAGTATGAGTATCTTCGTGCCAACTTGAAAATTCCGGCTAGGAAATTAAACGAAGCTCGAATCTTTCGATTGGTGATCAATATACTGTGTGGGTACGATGGATGGAATTGGTTACGCACTCGCGCGTTGGAAAAGTTATTCCTTGAACAACAGCATGAACGTTCAACACCCAGAAAATCAGAAATTTTTTTAATGACCAACACCAGACATTACGATAATTTATTAAATAGAGTAAAAAAAATTTACAAGATTAACGCCCTGAAAGACAGTAACAAAAAAAAGAAAAAAACCATCACCTCACATCAACAACACCTACACAGGTTTCTGGAGAAGGCTAGCACGTACCATACCGGCCGCCGCTAAGCGTGACCGGTCACAAGACCAACAAAAAAAAGCTACAGCTGAACCACCCAAACGACCTAACACTGCACTCAACTCTATCCATGTCTTTGATATTGAAAGAGGAGAGGGTGAGAGAGAAAGATAGAACCACTCTCCTCCTAAAGGCCTGTCAACATGGCCAACTTGCATTAGCTACGGCGTCGTCGCAAAAGGATAACCGTCTAGAGAAAACACATGCAAGCTATCTGAGGGAAGCTTTGACAATGTAACTTCCTAGACGACGTCTCCAGAGAGAGAAGCGACGATGAGCATTGCCGTCGTCGTCCGTTGAGATCTCGAGAAGAACCAAGACAGGGTTTTCAGCTGGCAGCCCCACGAGAGGGATAGAGACGGCTCAACATTGCCCCCAAGAAGGAAAACGACGCCTGAAGCGCCGACTGATGTCGGCCCGGCAAATGCCAAGCTAGGTTTTGCACCTATCGCCTGCCCCTGCCGATCCGTAGCTAGTTGGTCCATTGCTCCACGACCGACCAACTGCCATCACCGCGAGGACATCGCTGACCCGACGCTCCCTGCTGGACAGCCACCGCATGCCTCTGTGGCACACCCACCACGTCAGCCTCCCTGGTGGCACCAATCTCTCGCGCCGGCCTCCCACCACCGCCGGCTGCGCCTCCGCACCACGCCGGCCTCCTACGTGCATCCTTGCACCGCACAGCCTCCTCGTCGCCACCATCCGCGCATCTCACGCGTGCCGGCCTACCGTCATTGTCGACCTCTCTGTCGCTCCACAGCACATCGTTGCCTGCTGCCGTCTTGCCTCTCCTCGGCCGCCCCCACCTCCACGGCCTCCTCACCGCCTCGCCCTTCTCAGAGGCGACGGATCTGGCCGTCCCGTGCCTCCTCCGCACGAGCACGCTGTGGTCTCTTCCGTCGACGTCGCGACCTCCTCCGCCGGCGCTCGACCTCATCCTCGATGCGGCACGACCGGCATCGCTCCCTCTCGATCTAGCTGCGAGGAGGTCAAATCCGCCTCCGTCGATGCCGGATCCACCGCGTCCAGCTCCGACGACGCTGGAACCCACTATCGACACTCTGCCGCCCCTCCATCCGTTTCCCGTCGACGCCCTAGCCGTCGGGTCTTGGAGCGAAGGTAGAAGGTTTTGTCGCCGTCGCCATCCTTACCGCCGCTTGGCTTTGCCAATGACTGCTCAGGCGGCGGCGAGGTGGAGAAGAGGAGGAAGGGGAGGGTGGCGGCGGGGTTGCGAGTCGCCGCCCGTGTCGCCCTGGAGCGGAGCGACAGGAGGAGCCGGAGGTTCTGTAATTGGTTAAAATCAGAAATCTTGAAGCTACATGGCCAACAGAGTGGCTCAAAACGTATGAGTACGTGCTTGATCCATTTTCAACTACGGCTGAAGTGGATCAACACTATCCTTACCTATTCTTCACATAAACCTTGACCACGGAGTCCCACTCCTGGTAGCGAAATGTGGCCAGCAGCATCATTTCCCATGACCAAGCAGCCACTGACTGGTACTCACCTCATGATGAGAAGCCGATGCGGCTCGGGAGAAATAGTAGTCAACAGCGCCGTCCCCGCCGTTCCCATGGCCGTTAAAACAGGGAACCGGATACTCCCCGCGCTTTTCCTCTCCATCGTGGAGCTCAATTCTCGGATGCGATTCCTCGCCCACATTCGCCGGCCGTGACGACACTGCTGCACATGTAAAACTTCGAACGGAAACGGATGGCTCGACACAGAGCAAGCGCTTGACCTGGCTGTAGCTTCACTCTCACCTCCTGAAAAGCTGAGACGTATGTGTATGCGTGGCCTTCTGCTGCTTTGCCCGCTGTGCTGCTACCTGGAGTGGAGAAGTGACACTGAGCTGACTCTTCCTCAGAGAGGAGGAGCGCGGGCAGAGAGAGAAATGTGGCGAGTGCGGAGCCCGAGAAACGTACGGTGCGAGGCTGGCAGGCGAGGAATCGTCGTCACCGGGTGGTCCACACCCGTCATTTTGAGGTGTGTCATGGGCAAGTCAATGCGGCTGGCCCTTTTTTTATGGAGAGCATCTATCTTCTTCCTTGGACGCCTTCCGACCGGTCGAGCTCGCGACCGAATCACCGAAATGAACGACAGCGAGTAACAGAACGGCTAAAGCGCTCCTCGTGTTTCACCCGAAAAAAAAACCCCTATCGCCGGGTTTAACACTTGCAACTGCTCTGCGCTGCGTACTCTTGCGTTTTCCACATTTTTTGTTTCTGTTTTCCGTGTCTTCACTTTATTTAGTCATTGTACGGCTATCCTTTTCACAGCTACGCATCTTTACGACAAGAGGCGCCCGTGTGCAGCTGTAGAAATGTCTTACTACCTTTTCAATCTATTTTTCGATTTTCTTAATATCAGTTTATTCATTTGTATCCTTAAACTACCATCTAAATAAACTGGAATTCAATTGCTTGTGAATGGCGAAGCATAATAATGTTACTCATGCTTCGGGTTCACAAAGCAGATACCGGATTTATCATATTTTGCAAAAACCATTGGAAACTGGGTAATTTGAATAAACTTTATTTAAAAATGCACTTTATATTTTATTGAATTTGACTAATTTCAAAAAAACAAGTTTTATAAGAGAGGTGGCTGCTACCTCTAATTTTGTTCATAACTCATTTATATATAAAGAGGTAACATATACAATACACGTTACTTAACTCCGTTACACTAGCTCCAATACTTATTTGGCCAAGAGATGGCTCTTATCTCTTTCTCCTAGTTTCTCTCCACCATCTCAACATTTAAGCCTACAAGGAATCTATAAGCTTGTGCTTGTATGCTTATAGTATTTGCACTTGCGATTTATCAACTCAATCTGACATAAAACATCTAAATTTCACGAAAACCAAGTAATTCTTGTCGGTTTTGTGAACCCTAGATAATACATACAAAAGTAGCACCAAAGGTGAATTATCAGATTTCATAATTTTACAGGCCATACTCTAATCCTCTTCCACGACAAACTGTGAGTTCGATTGGGCAATAGCATCTTTGATTGAGTACTAGATTTTACCCCATTGATAGTTTTGACCAACTAAGGGCATGTTTAGTTGGCAACTAAATTTGCCACATCTAAGACAAGCCACAATTTTAATATACAGTGTTTTGTTCCTGTCACAATTCTATTTTGTCTAACTCTTAGTCACCTGACTCATATGTCATACACTTTATTTTCTTGTCTAATTTTGTCTAAGCTTAGTTTATCATTTTGTTTGTCACAAAAATGTGACAAGATTAAACTTAGCTACCTTAGTAAAAAATGTGTAATAACATTAGTCCCCAACCAAACATGCCCTAAGACTAGCGTTTGCTTCATGCTATAATTTTGAAATATCCTACTTTTTCAACTAACAGATCCATCTAATTACGAGCTTGCCATCTACAGTACATATCACAATATTTCTCTAGCTATTCCCTCCGTCCTAAAATATAAGTGATTTTGGATGGATGTGACACATCCTATGTCCAGATTCGTAACACTGGAATATATCATATCCATCTAAAATCTTTTATATTTTGGGACGAAGAAAGTATCAAATTTCTACTCGCTAGATATGCTTGACATGGCAAATTTCTATACGAAATGGAACAGTCGTAAATTTCATTTCTTACAAATTTGAATACCAAATCCAGTTTTCTTGCGGAAGTTATTTTTCTTCTAAGGCATACATAATTTTAGCTTTTTTTTTTGGAAAATCAATATATTTTCTCTAAGGTTTCTAAAAAAAAAACCCATGAACAAACTGCAAACAGTGACCATGAATTTCTGTCTACCAGTAGACCCACTCCCCCAGCCCCACTTCCCTACTACCAGTCTACCACACTATGACACTACCCAACACAGCCGAGTAAAAGAAAATGGAAAAAGACAAGGAAAAAAATGAATAAACCAAACAAGAAAAGAAAATCAAAGCTGGGAAAGAAATAGACCCTGGAGAGAGAAAGCATCCATCCAAGGTCTCAGTCACACCAACAACAATGCATCTCTAACTCCCCCTTCTCCCTCTCTCTTCTTAACCTCCCCACCCTTTTCCTCACATCAAGTCGTCTCCTCTTCTTCTTCATCCTCCTCTTCCTCTCCCAACACCAAAACCCAAGAACCCCACAAGCGCGAGCGAGGAGGGGAGGGAGGCATCAATGGAGCCCTCTACCAAGCAGCTCCTCCCCATGCCTCAGCAAGACCCCAACTCGCCGTCGTCTTCCACCTCCTCCTCGTCGTCGTCGTCCACCTCGCCGTCTCACCCGCACCACCGTGCACCACTTCCACCGTCACCTAGGCCCGTCCCCCGCACCATCGAGACCACTCCCTTCCCCACCACGTTCGTCCAGGCCGACACCGCCTCCTTCAAGCAGGTTGTGCAGATGCTCACCGGCGCCGAGCAACCCTCCAAGAACAACGCCGCCACGGCGGCGACAGCGGCCGCGGGGAACAGCAGCGCCGCCGGAATTGGTGGCGGGCAGGGGACGAACGGGCCGTGCCGTCCCAAGAAGCCGGCTTTCAAGCTGTACGAGCGGCGGAGCAGCCTCAAGAACCTCAAGATGATCGCGCCCCTGGCGATGGGGGCGCTGCCATCGCCGAGCAGCAGGAAGGTCGGCACGCCGGAGATCCTCTCGCCGAGCGTGCTGGACTTCCCGTCCCTCAAGCTCAGCCCTGTCACGCCGCTCACCGGCGAGCCCTTCAACCGCTCGCCGGCCTCGTCCTCCGAGGACGCCGAGCGCGCCGCCATATCCGAGAGGGGGTTCTTCCTCCACCCCTCGCCGCGGGGCGCCGAGCCGCCGCGCCTCCTCCCGCTCTTCCCGGTCACCTCGCCACGGATGGCCGCCTCCGCGGCGGCGTTGTCTGAGTGATGAGTGGCCCAAAAAGCTCCCGCCTTTGCGCGCGCCACCCACAACCATATCAAGTAATCAATGACGAGTACAACTACTGCTACTACCGCTCTCGCTGTACCGTTTCTCTTCGCAGTTCTAGTTTTGTGGCTGTTGTTCTTGATCTGCTGCTGCTGCTGTAATTTTTGCCCCCTTCTCGAAAGGAAGAAGGGAGTTTCTTTTTTCTTCTTTGGAGTCGCGACCAGCGAGCGATTGTACAATCCGAGCTCTAGATTTCGGCTTCGGTTTCTTGATCGCTCGCTGGGGACTCCGAAAGGATGGATCAATCGATTAATTAAGAGCTTGGTGTTCTAACTCCCTTCCTAATTCTGACCGGTTTACTGTTTCTCCTCTGATGTCATTCGGTTTGGCCTTTTCATCGGCAGCTATTCGGGGGTTGATTCCTTCTGATCCTAGGTTACTGTTCTTGCGTCAGCGCTCATAAATACGAGCCTTGTAATTTTGCATAGTACTCCTACAAGCAAGAACTGAATTCTCAAGTTATAATTGTGGTCAAAGACTCAAAAGTTTTTTGCAAGTCGCGCAATTCAAGTAGGAGTATCTATACTGCTACCACTACTATTTCTCTGCAAAGTAGAATTTGATCATCTTAACAGAGTGAAAGCACTACAAAAGCTCAACCTTCCCTGGCAAATTTAGCCGTCTTTTTATCATTCTCATTCCTACACTTGAATACTCCATTTCCCAGTAGGCGGTAGCAGTCCAACCATGCATCTGTAGCTCTGTACTGGACTACTACTACCAGTGGAGACCTGTAAAAATCGCTGTAGAGCCAGAGCCACCAACAGGAAGACTTGCGGTTGTGGGCGCCCACTTGCATGGGTGGACAGTAGAGACCAGTTGTCAGCGGCAAGCCGAAGCAGCAGCATCCAGGGCAGGCCCTGCGCCCCGGCGAATCCGCCCGCCCCACGCACTCACGCAGCACGCATCTCTCCCCGTCTCCCGCTTCCGACTTCCAGCGGCCACCGAGCCGTCATATGCGTGCGCGCGCATGTGGCGGGGGCCATCGTGGATCGGGGGATGTATTGCATGCATGTTTGTATCGCCGCCCGCGCGCCCGGTCGGTTAACATGTCCTCGTCTCGTCCCTTGTCGCCGCCCGCGCGCGCGGGGTTAAAACCGGCTTGTCTCCCCGTGTTGATCGAGGTGATTCTACCCGTCCCATGATTGGGTTGGCCAGAAAACTGGCACAGTACTGTACTCCGTGTGTAGTTAGTTCCTTTTTTAAAGCTGGTGAGGACGAGGATTACGTAAAAATATGTGAAACGAGATAATCATTAGTATATGATTAGTTAAGTTTTAGTTATTATAAATTTAAATAATAAATTTATTTGATATTTTAGAATAACTTTTATATAATTTTTTTGAAACGTACTGTTTAGTAACTTAGGAGTAAAAAGCAAGATAATAAAAACAGAGATAAATATGCATTTTAATCTGAAAAGAACAAAACATAAGGATTACACATTTTGGCCTGCACGTATGCACGGCATTGTTTTAGCCAACGGAGCACAGAATTTTCTGATGCTATAGTTCATGAGAAATTGCATATGCATTACGCACCCCGAAGTACAGTATACGCCATATCCATTATGGAACGGGAGCTATCAAAGACATTTTACCTTTTACCTCATCAGTAAAAAAAACAGAGGGACACCGTATTTCAAAGGACGAAAGGAGGAGACTGGTAAGTCAAACCCGACCGAGAGCAACCGAATTAAGTTTCCGTAGTTAAGCTGCATATGCCGGCCCGGTGCATGCACCGGTAGCTAGATTAGCTCGACCTTGTTTGACTTGTCTGCACCGGTGGATCGTCGCGCAGCGTGTAGTAGCTAGCTGTACGTAGTTGGGGATCCAGTGCTTGTTTAATTAGTGTCCGATCGGGTGGATGCGAGGGTCATGCATCTTTCTCCTCACATGTTACTGTTCATAAACTAATTAGGACCATTAGTTACTCTCATGTGATGATGCATGATGGGGGGCGGCAATTAAATTCAGGGCTCAGGACTAGTTAAGTTGGGACGCCATGTGGTGTCATCAAGTCCGTAAAGCATACTGCTCTGCTTGTTTAGTTCTTCCGGCGGGTCAGCCAGTTCACACTGGCCATGCGATTAATCAACGGCAAATTAAGCTACTTGTTCGTAGCAACTCACAGTAGGAAAATGGGTTTGCTTTTTAACGGAGAGGGGAGGCGGTGGATCACACGATCGATGGAGAAGGGGTCGCGGAGTCTTTTCTTTTCTTTTAGATGAGAGATGGCCAATTGGCCATAGACCCCATAGCCTTCACGAAAATTAGATCGCGAGAGAAAAAATTGTCCTCCCGGAATTAATGGTGAGTGGTTAAGTCTTTTTTTTTTTTTGAGAACTAGTGGTTAAGTCAACTCAACAGGTGTAACGTGACGTAACGTACTTACGTCTTAGATGGAGTTTATTTCTCCGGGTTAAGCATGCAATAAAGGAGAGTGTCTAGCAGAAAATGTGAAGTAGAAGAAAATGCATGTGAGGGTCCCCTTTTTATCTGTTCGAAATAGACCGGCCCGAGCAAAATATCAGATCGGCTTGCATGGATGCATGCATGAGTAACATACACTGTTTTAAAATATAAGGGGTTTTAGATAAATGTCACGTTCTAGTATTATAAATTTAGACAACGTTTAGATTCTATTCAAATTAATAGTTTTAAGATGTGTCACCTCTATCTAAAATCTTTTATATTTTAAAAGGAAAAGAGTATAATTTACATCAACAGTTTAGTTTAATATAGAAGTAGTACTAGCAAACGATATGGAGTACTTTAGGAAAAAGATAGAGAGAAAAGGCGAAAGGGGAAAGGGAAGAAAATTAGAAAAACACTTCGTTGGCTCGTACTTCCGTGTGTAGAAACACACTCCTAGGCGCCATTTCAGATGTGAGCAAAGGCCAAACTATGCATTCCGAGACAAAGCGCTCCTAGCACCCAACCCTAACGAGAGAGTTGTGGCCGCGCGCGGCCTCTCGCATTGTTCCTTCCGATCGATCGACAGCTAGCCGCCAATGCGACCAATCAACCGAAAACCCAGGTCGCACGGCGCTCGCTTGTGTGGATTGTGGATTTTGCTAGCGCGCGCGGGATAGAGGCACACGGCACGGCCTGGCATGCTTACACTAACACGCTCGCTTGGTCAGATCGATCGCGCGCCAGCACGCGGGGATCTCGGGATGCGTCGCTCCAAACGTCCCGGTTAAGCCCGCGCCATGCTGGAACGGATCGGATGACTTGTGTTGTGCCGGTGTGTCGGCCTTGTCTGCGTAATATTTTCTAGCAAAACCATATAAATCCATATTGGGAATACAGGGAATGTTATCTTAAAAAAATTGTAGGGAATATATATTCTACTCCTTCCTTCCGTTTCATATTATAAGTCGTTTTGATTTTTTTTAATTAATTTTTTTAAGTTTGACCAAATTTATAAAAAAATTTAGTAATATTTTTTATCCAAAACAAACATATATATTAAATGTTAGTTTGAATAAAACTAATTTCGTATTGTAGACGTTGCTAATTTTTTCTATAAACTTGATCAAATTTAAAGAAGTTTAATTAGCAAAAGAATCAAAATGAAAACGGTGGAGTATTTTATTAGGTTCCGACTAAACTTGCCGTGGGTGTAACCTACCCAATTCAAGTCTTAAGCTTGACACAGATACTTACATTTACACTTAATTGTTCTTTTAATAATATGCGATATAATTATCAACAACGAAACGTCAGTGATAACTTTGTCAATCTCAAAAGTGCGCGTATTTACGACTACGCCTATCGCCTGTTGTGACTTTATCGATCTTAAAACAAGCCGTCCCATTCTCTTGAAGTAGGACGCCCGTGAGTATGAACATCTATGTTTATATTTATTTTTTTAAAAAAAAGTATTCTAAATTTTCCTTATCTTAAAACTTTTAGCCGCAGCAACGAGCCCCGGCTAGCTCTCTTGTTGGCATGCTATTGATTCTAATCGTGTCCGTGTCCGCGAGTATCTATGGCGGTAGTGATAGGTTCGAACTTTAGTAACGTAGGGCAAATGGGAGGCTGAAACGTGTGAGGGAGAGCTCTCTTGCTAGCTGCACCTTGAGGCCATCGAGTGGTGTTAAGTTGACTCTTATTTAGGCCTGGAAATTTTCGGTTCAAACGCAAATGTCACAAACAGATCATCACCACCACAGTACCACAAAAATGTACACAAACATGTGGTGTAACTTCTCGGTTAGATCAGATGACCAAGCATGAAAAAAACCTACAATGATCACGATATTTTTAGCAGTATTATTTACTTTTAACATTATGCCATCCAAAGGATGGCACGTCCTTTCATGGCTACGTAAAATAGTCTCGAATCCTCCGAGCAGGTCAAGTCTTCGTTGGCGGACAAGGAGGCAATGCGAGTTTGCTATTGACTTAGGACAGGCTAAAGGCAACCATTGGGTTTGTGTGTGTTTTAAGTATGGTGAGCGTAGAATCCAAGGAAGCTTTACCCATATTTTAGAGCCGGAGTCAATTTTGTCGCAACTAATCCTGTCGTGCAAATGGCACATCCGGAATGAACATCTTTCTGAAGAAGCTGCTATTTTTCAACGAGATGGATTCGTAAAGAAACAAGAACAACTTGATAAAAAAAAAAACAACAGCCTGGAGCTAGCAAACTGAGACTTGGCATTGCATAGACTAGAGACTAATCAAGGTTATCTTCATTCCAGAAAGCACAGCACCACGCCGGCTCAGAGCAAACTTGTGGTGAAAGGGTCCAAATTAGGATGATTCTGCTTTGGAAAGGTTAGCTCACACTTACACCTGTTCCACTCATTCAACCCACTAACAACATTTCACCGCAAAACTCACTAACAGTTCGCTTTTAAGTCACCGTACCAAATGTTCCTCTATCTCTTGAACAGCCCCAGACATCTAAACAACCAAACCATCATGATAAACCCCATTTAGTCAATAACAGCGAATGCCTAGACATGTATCATCCAAAAGCGAAGGGATTGCAAGACGGACTGCCATTCAGATAGGGGAACTAGATGACTATCAACAGCCTCGTAGTTTCAACTTTCTTTTGGATGAATTCAAGAGGTTAGCAAACGTTGTTGGGCATCTTTAGTCCGCTATAAAACATAAATGTATCAATATTTTGAAAAGAATCTCCAAGCCACGGGAACATGTGACTGAGTTAGTAAGCTTTTGGCATTTCCTTCAGAAAACTGCAAGGAAGGTAGCTGTAGCTATAGTTCCTGGTCAATTAATTGGTGTGACTAAAACAAAACAAATTCTTGTCTCTTTCTCTCTCTTCTAGCTCTAAAAGAACTCAGTGTAAAAAAAAAAAAAGCTCTAAAAGAACTCCTCGTCACAAGCTGTCAAGTTACATTTAAGGTCCAAAAGGTTAGATACAGTTACACCACACTCAAAGAACAGGCATGTGATGTCCTGCTTTTAATATGGTACTAGCAGTATCTTAATAGATCAAGACTGGATATCTCAGTGAGAAAATACATAAATAGAAGAAATATAGTGTTCTTAAGGACATGCTGAAGACTGAGGGCCTGTTCCGTAGGCCAATATATGGCTGCAATACAGCCAGCTGCTACAGTACTACACATATAATCTCAACGGCAACGGCAGCAGCTGCAGCAAGTATGGCAGCCGAACAGGCCCTGAAGAGTCAGAACAGAGATAACACATCCAAAGACTCAAATGGCATCCCTAGCCCCCATATCCAGCTTGATTGCATCAGATGTAATAATTCGCATCGTAATAACAGGAAACTATAGCCCTTGGATTTTGGTGCGATAGCACCTCAATTGTATAAGTCTTCTGTAAGATACTATTGTTATAACTTTTTGGCAGTTAAGCCTTTATGACCATTGTCACCATCGATCTTTTTCTTACTCCTAATCCAAAAAATCCAGTGATATCCAAATCATATGCAACTACAATCTATAAGAGAACAAGACTCCTGCACCAACTTGCAACTTGAAAAACTGAATCTTGTGAATTGTGATAGTTTTGTGATACAAAGAATAGCCGTTGTCATTTGTCAAGCTTTTTAGCATTAAAAGGGCGCTGAATCTATGACTAGTCGTCATCAGTTTTCCCAAGTAAACAGGTTGCCTCCATCTTGTCATAATCGAAGTCACATGTTTCATGGTTGGCCATGGTAGCACTTGATCATTATGAATATAGAATAGGCTACGTTATTTAGTAGGCAAAGTTAGGTAATGAATTTGCGAAACTCCTTTTGGTTTTAAAACACAAACCTTCTTCTTTTTTGGTCTCAGAGCAGAACAAGTCCTCACAGAAGTTGCAGTTAAAAGAGGGACTTCAGTCCTGCATAATAATAGCCCCATATGAAAAAACTCCCTCATCAAAATATATGAGAAATTATAGACGAGTGCAAATCTGTAGTACAAATTTAAGCATACACAACAACAACAACAACAAAAATCCTATTTCAATAATATAGAGTATGCTCTTTTCTACATTCTCAATGATGAATGAGTAATAATATGACCGCATTAAATACTAGAAGCACCCTGGGAGCTTCTTATGTGGAAGTCTGGATCTATACCAATGAGTTATATAAGTGGTCCTCCGAGAAAAAAAAAAGCCTATTCAAAGCTGAGGTAGTAACTTAGTGAATATGAAAAATATAGTAATTGTGACATTTTTGCTATTTAACAATCCATACCGTTCATTTGAGTCTGTAATCTTGAGAGATCCATTTATCCCTTGCAAGCCTACAAATATCGGATCAGCTCAACTGCGTACTTTCCTTTCCTCGTAGTCACGATTTCCCCAATCTAGAGAAAAACAATAAATAATTTAAACAAGTCAAGCATAGAACTGTTGATATAGATTCAAGTGCATAGGGAATTCATAACTTTTTAAAAAGAAATATTCATCTAGTAGCATTCAAACATCTTCCATAGCATGTTATATTCCCTCATATTATGTATTTGCATATTAACACATAATCCCTGATTCTTAAAATCCTATTTTCAGCAAAGAAAAGCATTTACTTTATCATTGTACATCTGGAGGTCTAACCCACATAGTTCTTGCAACATTAGTCTAAAGTAATATGCAGCCTATATGACAGTCTACAACTCTACATCAATGAAGCCGTTATGACAATTGCTCAGAATGAACAAAAAAAGAAGACGTTATGAATATCACAGCATCAGTACACAGTAAAGGCTGTGCCTTTATTATTTGAAACTTTTGAGCTTATAGTTTCACAACAATACAAAATCTCATAGCTTTGGATGTATTCTCAGGTTGAAACAATACAAAGCAAAAGCAGAATAGTATCCAACTTAATTGACGTAGTGATTTAGATCCAGGCACCAATATATTTTTGTAAGGAAGTAATAAATATATATGACACTCCAAAAGTTCCATTTCAGAAAAAAGGACATGCCCTGTGTCACAGGCATGTGGCCCAAGACCTACATGGCACATGGAGCGGGAATTCTTGAACGTCATTCTTTGGAGTGGCAAACACCTGAACACCCCTTTTCCCTTAACCCCATTCGTGGAGTACCTTACGCGCCAATTGCAACATCAAAATTTATCCTAGAAATTGTCTATTAATGTGGTGATTGCATGTAGTTTTTTTACCTTTAATCTCCCCATCCCACTGACAGAAACAACGTCCCCAGCCTTGAGAGTCACTCCATTTTTCAAAACTGGTGACCAATTCACACGGACATCCCCAGAACTGAACAAACAAAAGAGAGATTTGGATACATATATTAATTGCTTTATGAGCGGTAATTAAACAAAATAATGTGTGAATGGCACCATCCAAGGTAGAAGGAAGAAAACCCACAGTAAACCACTGATGTTAAGATAAAGAGATGTTTTAATGAACATAAGAAGATGGATAGCTTACAAATCTTACCTGATCAAGCTAGCAAGCTTTGTACGTGAGATTTTAAATCCTGCACTACCCAGGGCATCAACCCTGAGTGATGATTCTACAGTTTTAAATGACTTGGTCCTGCGGTTCAAAGGTACTTTTGAGTGTTGAGTATCTTTATCCAGGCATTTATCCAAAAATAAATAAAAATGAGCCAACTGTGAGATGAGAACAGATGTCAAGCTAACCTTGGTGGTTCATACTCTAGAGCAAGCAAAGGAATCTGTGTGCATGAAACTCCAACTTTCCCCACCTGTTGAATAAAACACAATTCAGAGTAAGCTGCATTTGCAAGGGTTTGAATAACAAGAAAAATACAGCAGTCAAAGTTCATGGGCAGAGTTACATCAATACAAGACTAGCATGTAACTAATCTAGAGAGTTATTCTATGATGCAAATAACCACAAAAAATATTGGCACATGTGCTGCTATTTTAAATGTGCTATGAGTAAAAAATAATAATAAAAAGACAGTAGCTTCAGATCTTCTGTTGTCTGCATAACATGTAATCAACATAAGTGAAAACATGTGGGGTAACATAATGTTATAACTTCTGTGTCATAGATAGGAAAGAAATTATAAAACATATATAAACTCACCTTTTCAAGTGTGGATGCCAGATAGTCAACAAGTTCAGGATCAACAAGGACCTGAGCACCTCTCTCTCCCTGATAAAAAAAAAATCACAAAGAGGCACCTCAGATGGACAAAAGTCAAAGTTCACAACACAATTCAGAAATTAAGCGATTGGGAAGGCATGTGCACCTGCAAAAGTATATCTCCAACTTTGTCCCTTGTTATTCCTGTCCCAAGAATAGCACCAAGAAAGTCACCATGAGAAGAGGGTTCCAATCTGAAATTCCCTGAGATGCTGAGAAGGCCTCAAAGTTAGCTTATATAAGAGATGGAACGGCCTATAGTGCAAATTTGAGAACCTCAAAGCACCAACTACATCTGGGTTGCTTGTCATACAGTCCGGATATCCAACTGAAACTCGGCATCGCTCAGCCTAGATAAATGAACAGATGAGAGCGGGACAGATTAGGTAATGGAAGCTAATACATCGATTTCCTTCGATGTTACTCGAATTCACCTGTGGGTAGCCCCCCTGTGCTACTGCTTTGATGTCTGCTAACTTCTCAATTGCCAGCATACACTCCTTCACTATAGGCGGAGTAAGAAAATTGGTGTGGAAAACATCTCTCCGTTGGGAAGCCCTTTGTGCCTGCATAAGTTGGATGCCATTATAAATTCATGAAGTGCAAGGCACCATATCAGCATCAAATACTGCACTTACGACTTTGTGTAATTACCAGTTCCAAATTTCTCGTCTACTCTAAGCAAACTAGTTCAATGTTGTTGAAAGGTTATGTTTGCAATCACGAAAACAATAGTGAGTGAATATGTCTGATGTGCCGAGAGCAAAACAACTAAGCCACGAAGCATGTTTCTTTATTTCCTTTAGACCAATGTGCTCATAGAGGTAAAATTCACTCGATAGAGTATATAAACTGAAGCTCGTACGGAGTAATTTTTTGTGAAATCGTTTATCAGGGTGGGGAAAAATCGATTAATGCCATGAAGGCATTTCATCAGACACAACGTCTATAAGCCAACATATTCACTCCAATAAACCACCTAATCTAGTAATCTCAACAAGTTGCTGTAAATAATTGAGGTGTAATGGTGGAGAACAAATTACCATATCCAGGATGCTCCTGACTTCCTCGGCTGCATTCCTGTCCAAGCTCGCCTTAACCGCCGAATCTCCTGCTGCTGCCGCGGCGAAGGAGAGAGCCGCGTGACACCGTCCTGCACCACGAGCCATGGGTAGCCAAGCGTCAGAATCTTCAGACCTACTAAACGCAATCGAACCGAGCGGTGAGTACGGGGCTTACCGCTAGGGAAGAAGTGGTACGATGTGGGGATAGCGCGGCGTGCGAAAGGGACGTGAAGGACTCGCCGGAGAGGGCTCGCCAACGAGACGGCGACGGCCATCCTTGCTACGACCCGATGAGGTTGGTCGCCGTCGCCTGCTCGTTCTCCCCTTTGCCCCTACCCGGCGGGCGGCGCAGCTTAACCGGGTGGGCTTGTTGGTGGCAGTAG
This sequence comes from Oryza officinalis, assembly GCA_008326285.1. Lineage (NCBI taxonomy): Eukaryota > Viridiplantae > Streptophyta > Magnoliopsida > Poales > Poaceae > Oryza > Oryza officinalis. The sequence continues at coordinate 50,384,365 of BDMV01000001.1, read as the reverse complement.
ACTCAGGCGGCACAAACCGTCAGATTTGCTTCAAGATTCGCGCTCGCATTCGCATAAGGGCACCGGAGCTGAAATGCGCCCGCCGCCGCCGCGATGACCACGCTCCTGCGCCGCCGCCTCTTGGGCGCCACCCCGGCCGACGCGTTGCTCACCGGCCGCCTCCCCTTCTCCACCTCCTCCCGCCGCACGCCGCACCGCTTCCGCCGCAGCCGCCGCTCCCCGAACCCTGCGCCGCCCTCCCCTGAAGCCGTCTCTGCGGCCATCGCCAACCTCCCGTCCCGTCTCACCCCGCCTCTACTCTCCTATTCCCTCTCCTCCGTCTCCGACGCCCGCCTACTTCTTCCGGTCCTCACCCACTCCCTCCGCCTCCCCACCTTCCGCCCTGACCCGGGCCCCTTCCTCGTCGCGATCAAACTCCTCGCCGCCGCCGATCTCTACGCCGACTTCGACCGCACCTGCGCCCTCGCCTTCTCCCTCCTCCCCTCGCTCCCGTCCCCCGGGCCCTTCCTCCGCACCGCGCTCTACTTCTACTGCCAGTTCCGCAAAATCGGCAAGGCGTTCCACGTCTACACCCTCATGCGCGCCTCCGCCGACCCCGCCGCGCGCCCCTCCGCCGACACCTACCACGCGCTCTTCACCGCGCTCTTGTCCCGCGGCGGCGGCGACACCATGGTGCACTACATGTACATGGACACCGTCTCCGCGCTGTTCCGGCAGATGCTGGAGGAGGGTGTCCCGCCGGACACGCGCGCGCTCAACGTGCTCGTCAAGGGATACGCGCAGTCGCTGCACCTCAACGACGCGCTGCGCGTGTTCCACCAGATGCGGCCCGTCTACGGTTGCGAGCCGGACGCCTTCACGTACAGCTACCTGGTGCACGGGCTGAGCGCGCAGGGCCGGACGAGGAACGCACGTGAGGTGTTCGAGGAAATGCGGGCGAAGGGGCTGGCCCCGACGGAGCCGGCGTGCAACGCGTTCGTCAGTGCGCTGGCCATGGCAGGGGAGGCTGGGGAGGCGGAGCGTGTGATGTGGGACATGGCTCGGGCGGGAAGGGTGGTCGACGACGTCACGAGGAGGGCGGTGGTGGAGGAGCTGTGGAGATCGGGGAGGAGGGACGATGCCGAAAGGGCGGTGAGGGAGATGGAGGAGCGAGGCATCGTGGGTGGCGCTGAGCGGAGAGCCTTTCTGCGTTCGCTGCACGATGAGCTCGGTGATGACGATTTGGATGTGCTGATGATAGAGGGCGGAACACAAGGTGACGGATGGAGAGTTGAGAAGCACTCATAATCCATCTGGCCATCCATGTCCCAAAAACATGACAATCAACATAAATGCCATGAGATGTAACAGAAAATTTTGTGATAAAGTATCTGTAAAATTCATTTGCAATGATGTAAGGGTTTACTGCAAGATTGATATTTATTCATCGTTATCGGTTCTGTGATGTCTGAATCACCAATGCAAAGTTTACACTGTGCCCTTCTAGCAGTTGATCAAATGCATACAACATCTTGACAAGCAGACCTTTTCTTCATTGCTTGCTTGCTTTCAATAAGTTCTTTTCAGCAATATTACTTAAAGAATTCCAAAAGGGGAGGCTGATGACTGGAAAAGTTTGAAATTGATTCTTACAGAGTTGGGGACAGGGGAAAGCATGATAACTCCAGGAATGTTCTCCCCGACCCCAAAAATAAACATCTTCTGTTTACTCTTCAAGTTGATCGGATGGAAGCCATTCGAGGGTGTTGCCAGTAAACATAGGCACGATCTCTCCTGAACAATATGAGTATGTATCAGGTACTTTCCAGGCGCTCTTTCTAAGGACAATCTTTGAAGTGTTCCTTGGAAGGCCATAAAAATCAGGGCCATTGAAGCTTGTAAATGCTTCTAGCTTATCAAGAGCACCGGCCTGAAACAGTACAAGATATTTCAAAGAGACGTATTAGCCACAATGTTTTCTCAGCATTTTGGCTGTTATAGTTATTTACAAGTTACACTACAAATTTGTGGTTTTGTGATCCACTTCACACACTTCATCTTTACAGCCAACTGACTTGCAAGCTAACGCCAATCTAGAGCAGAACGTCTCTTAACTTAAAATATAATCTTTCATATTTATCAACGTGAAAGAGAAAGATAGATTACCTGTTCAAATACTTTTGCATAAAGAGAAAGTGCCACAGGAGCGCTATATATTCCTGCACAACCACAGGAGCATTCTTTTCTCCGTTTATCATGAGGAGCACTGTCAGTACCAAGAAAGTATTGTTTACTCCCACTTGTTACCGCAGACACAATTGCTTGTCCTGAGATAGGCAATTCAAAATTGTTTAGCATACCAAATTTTTCCTAAAGCAAAAAAAGGAATACGAACATATTTTTGGCATGACATTTATTTACACAATGCAAGAACAGTGTTGATATAGATCTACTTTTTCATTACCATTAAAGGAACATCTAGGTCAATGGTCATTTTGTTAACAGCGCTCTTTTGTTGAACCAAAGAAATCTTAATGTGCATGTACAGGCACGTTTCATATATGTTTTTCCTATGCGATTGTGTGTAATTATAGATATGTGAATACTGGATCATGCAGGAGTTAGGGTGGTAGGACAACTGGAACGTACTATGAGTTTCTCTTTTCAGTACTGGTAAGCAATAGTTGTGTGGCTGCAAGCCACCCTGAAACAAGGCATTCCTGTTGAGAAGAAGATGCTGAGGAGTCACCGTTGCAGCAACATGACCTAATGAAAATGAAATTTTAGAACCATAGATATGCACAGAAGTATAATACTATTGTAATAGTGCACACCTTCTTTGCATGATTCTACGAAGTTAACCGCATCCATAGTGGTGATATGTTCCATAACAATTTTCAGCTGTGGCAGTCTTTGTACAAGTGGTGCCAATATTTTCTCAATGAAAACCTTCTCACGATCAAAGGTATCAACATGCTGATCTGTGACTTCTCCATGAACCTTAAAGAAAAAAAAACCAAAGACATAAGGTCACTCTTACTATCTATACAGCTGACTATGCAAGGAAGTCGCTAACTAGAGGCAACATCACTTCAGTGAATTAGGCCTTGTCAAGGAACAAAAGGCAAGTAAAAGTAGCATTCCGAAGTAAAAGTAGGAGAAAGGATCGAGACATGAATAAGAACTTCAAAACAAATGGGAAAAATACATGCTGAAAGTAGAGCATCAGAACTACTTACAAGCAAAGGCATCTCCTGCCTAGCCATTTCTTCAAGCACAGGCAAACACTTCCCAAATATATCAGTGACACCATCTTGAGAGTTGGTAGTTGCTCCAGCAGGGTACAACTTCACAGCGAAAACCACACCACTCTTTTCTAATGCCAATATGAAACAATATGCAACATAAACATCACATACAGAACTCTACAACCGATAGACTAGGAGAGGAAATAAGAAGGCAGCATTTATAATACGGCACTTCTAAATCGTGATGGCTAGTATTTTAAGAACATCAGTCAAGTTTGTTCTAGCTTCTAAGAGATACCAATGTGACTGCCAAATCACTGCACAAATAAACACTTTCAACTTACAGTAGCAATGTAGCTAATGAAAGAACTAGTGAGAGTCCGTACTTGCGAGCTTGATCTCCTCTGGGCTAGTATTGTCCGTGAGGTAGAGCGTCATGAGCGGCACAAAGCTGCTCCCAGGCGGCAGCGCCATGAGGATCTCCTCCCTGTACTCCAAAGCTCGAGCCGTCGTGGTCACCGGTGGCTTCAGGTTGGGCATCACGATGGCCCTCCCAAAATGCATCGCACTGCCAAACAGCACGCGAAACGATCACGCAAGCAGTCAGGCCACCTCTCTGAGACATTACATCGAACACTAGGCGTGCGTCACCAGGAAAACAAGCCACAACACCAATCAGACCAACCTGTGGGGGAGCACGGCCGCGAGGACATCGCCTTCCCGGAGGTGGAGGTGCCAGTCGTCGGGCCGCGTGATGGTGAGCTCCTGCGGCGGCGGCGACGTCGAGGTGGCCATGGCGATCGAGATCGACGTCTTGTTCCGGGAGGAGGGAAGGTGGACTCGGGCGCTGTAGGGAGGCGACGGCCGGAGGAAAGGTCCGGGCAAATGCTTCACAGGCTTCGCGGAGAAGGTGGAGGCCGCGGCGGTCTGCATTGATGATTGACCTTGCTTTATGCCGATTCTCTCCTGTAGAAGCGCGCGGGGTGTGCCCGTATTGTGGGAGACTGGGAGGTGGAGTTCGGTTTCTGAGCCGCAACTAACCGGACGCGGCTCTCTGGGCGGCTCCAGTTTTTCTTTTCTTTTTTAGCGCAGCCCCCACGGGCCGGGTTCTCTCTCCTTTTGGGATTTCCCCAAATGGGCCTATCTGCTGAAAATAGGTCCAGGGTGACGTGAGAGGAATAAGTCTACTTGAACTCCCTCAAGTATAGTTCAATCTAATTCATATACCTAAGCCATAATACCAGATATCTCGACCCCGAACCATTAAAACCGGTGCAATTTGACTTCCTAACGATTTAAAGGTGGTTTCACTGACGTGACACTTTGACTTGATCCAATCTACTGAGTCATCTTGTGAGGCCCGCACGTCAGTGCCACGTACTCTTTCTTTCTCATTACTCCCCTCTACTTTCCAACTTATCCAATGCACCAACGCACTGGGCGACGGCGCCAACAAGCTTGAGCTTGAGCGCAGCTAGGGGGAGCTAGCCGGCGGCGTGGCCTAAGACGGAGCAACGGAGGGTAGCTGTCGATGGTGTCGCTCTCCCCAACCCCGCTCGACATGTCAAGCGCTGCGACGGCGGCGTACAGGCAGCTCTCGTCGTCGCTGGGACCATCCCTGCGGTCAGGACGACGGCGACAACCGGCGAGACCAAGGCAGCGGCTACCGAGGCGGTGACCACGTGCCGCCGGAATCAGCCAGGCGGGGAGGCCAGGCGGAATCGTTGGTTCGTTCACACCAGTGAAGTGATTCATCCATGAAGGCTCAACGTGCGGCTCATGTCCATGTCCTGGACCTTGTTTGAATTTTAATTGCTGCAATCTTCTTCCATTGTAGTCGGGGAGGAATCTTTCCGGCGCTTATTGCAAATATTTGGGATGTCCAGACCATCCCTGCCTTCCCGGAGCTGTGATTCGGTGGTTGTGTTGACATGTTAAGGCAAGAACCATTCAGTGTTGAGATTATGGGTACCATATACCGACACGGCTAGCTTATCCGATTGATTATAGGGGATAGATTATAGATGATGATCATGTAACAGCTTAGGACTTGAGTATTACGTTACCTTATGTATTAAGGAACGGCTTATAGTCTTAAGTCGGTAGTATTATGGATAATGCTTAGGAGTCCTATACCGTATGTGGTTTGGTCTCCGACTTATGAGCCTGCCCTCTGAACCTATATAAAGAGGGCAGGACGCTCCTTGAAGGGCAGATAGACAATAACAATTAGCTAAGTTTTTTTCATACACAATCAAATTACGAGATCAATACATAACTCGGCGGATATAATCGCCAAAACAGGAGTAGAGTATTACTTCTTTATAGAAGACCTGAACCTGTCTAAATCTCTTTATTTACTAACCCATCGTGTTTGCCACTTGTGCGCTACCCCCTTTTTCTTATTGCCGAAATCAGATTTCGACATTCAGCAACTTCTTATGATGGCCATGTGAGCTACTCTTCGCCACAGCAACAGTTGATGGTCTCTCAAGCTCAAAATCTATGCTCGGAAGATTCCTCCATGACTGTCACGCCCCGATTTTCGATCGGGATTAAAAATTACCTAATAATACATTTTCCAGAAATTAAATAAAAATCAAAAGCAATTTAAACAAGTGAAATTAGCAAGGAAATCAAAAATTTCCTTTAAAAATCATGGCCGGAAATATTTTTGTAATATTCTCTGTGCCTTAAAGTACTCTCCAAAATTTTTCGTGAATTTTTGGAGCTAAAGAAATAATTTTAAAGTCACAAAGTTCATTTAACTGATTAAATTAAAGGAAAAACAATTAAAAGGGGCTCTTTTGTTTTGGGCCGTTTTCGGCCCAAAACCCTCCCCCTCTTTCGCGGCCCACGCTGTCGCCCCCCTCTCTCCCTCCCGCGCGGCCCACGGGCCCCGTCCCTTCCTCCCCTCTCCGGCCCAGCCACCCGAGCCGCCGCGCCTCTTCCCTCCTCGGCCCAAGGCGGCCCAAGCCGCCCGCCTCCGCGTCCTTCCCCCTCTCGGGCCGGCCCGAGGCCGTGGCCCAAGGCCGGCCGAGAGCCGCCGCCGCCTCCCCGCGCCGCGCGCCCACTGACGGGTGGGGCCGCGGCCGAGTCGTCCCCGACTCGGCCGGCCGCCGCGCCGCCCGCTCCGCCGCTTTTCCCGGCGGGATTCCCGCCGCGCGCCTTTATATTTTCCCCCCCCGAGGCCCCTCCTCGTTTTCCCCGTCGCCGCCGCCCCCAAACCCTAACCCTAGCGCCGCTCCGCCGCCGCCGTTTTCCGCCGCCGTCTTCGCCGCCGGTAAGCGCCGCCGCCTTTTCCTTCTCCCCTCTCCCGGCCGCGCCGCTCGCTGCCGTGCGCGCCTCCCGCGCCGCCGTCGCCCGTGCGCTCCCGCACCGCCCCGCTGCCGCTCGTGCGCCGCCTCCCGCGCGCCGCCGCGCCGCCGCCTCCCGCGCCGAAACCCTAGCGCCGCCGCGCGCCATGGCCGGCTCGGCCGAGCCCGAGCCCGGCCGCTCGGCCGCCCGCGCGCCTCAGCCGTCGGATCGGCCACTCGGGCCGATCCCGGCCGCCCGCTCCCGCCCCGCGTGGCCGCCACGTGGGCGCCGCGTGGCTGCCGCGTCGGCGCCACGTGTGCGCCACGTGGAGCGCAGCCGCCGCCGCCGCGGCTGACGTCAGCCCTAGCCGCTGACGTCAGCCCTAGCCGCCCGCCTCGGCCTAGAGGCCGGCTTTTTCCTTCCGGGCCGGCCCACCTCTCTCTCCCGGCCCAGCGGCCGTCGGGCCGATTGGCCCATCTCCCCCGCAAAAGTCTATTTTGCGTCCCTCTCCCTTTTTCTCAGGCCGGCCCATCACCCCGTTCGGCCCGATTGGCCCACTCCTCGAAAAGTCCAATCTTGGTCCCTCGTCCTCTTTGGGCCGCCGGCCTATTATCCCTTCTCCACACAAAAGTCTACTTTTCGTCCCTCGGCCCTTTTAACTTTTTCCCGAGAAAATCCAGCTCATCTCCTCAAGTCCAGTTTACCTCCCTCTCAGCCTAATTTTCCCCTTTCCCCTGCAAAGTCCATTCCACCTCCTTTTTCTCTCCTGTTCGCCGACACTTGTGTCGCCAACACGTGGGCCCCTTTGTTTACTCCAATCCACACCCAGACCACGTGGCCGCCCGCGGCTTCGCCACGTTGGCGTCCACGTCGGCGCTACCTTCTCCCTTTCGTCCGCCGTGGCGCCACGTCGGTGCCACGTGGTGCTTTTCCACCGTGGACTGTCCGCCCTTGACCCGTTGACACTGGGACCCGCCGTTCCGGCGCCGATTCCCTTTGATGATGTCAGCGTAGTCCTTTCCTTTGCAAAATTAATTAATAATTGCGCAATAAATCGATTTAATTTCCAGAAATTCATTTAAATGGCTCAAAACTTCTAAAATTCATATCTAATTCATACGAACTCCAAATTGAGCCATTCAACTTGCAAAATTCATCTAAAATTGAGCTCTACATGTTTGTTTACTTTTTATGTACTGTTTACTTGGTTTTTATTAGAGTTTTTCCTCGTTTTGCGTGCCAGCGTGTAGATTTCGCCGTTTCGGAAGTTCGCGTTCGCGAGGAAAAGAGTTCGGAAGATTGTTTGAAGAAGCAAGGCAAGTCACACATTCCCCTTGAGCATGTTGTACCTATTTTATGAAATGTTTTACGTTTGCAAATAAAGTGCATGTTTTGCTAATTACATGGGAATAGGGTTTACCTATCCGTTCGCTTGTGCCATGTTTACTTGTTAACCTCCTTTGTTAACCTTGGGTGATAATCTGACTAGCGTGAGTCACTTATGTTGACTTTGCTAGAATTATATATGCTTAGCCATGCTTAATTACCACTAGCTCATTTAATGGGATAATTACACTGTTTACAATTAGCTTCTAACGAGCGGTTCGCTCGGAACACCTGACCAGGTTTTATTGGTCGTAATTATCCAACTAAAATATGACCTAATGGTGGGCTGTGGGTGCATGGTTTTGCTGGTCGCACCCATGGCAATTAAGGACCGGTTCATGGGAAACCCTGGAAGAATAACAGTGCTTACCACAAGCAAGAATGGGCAACTGCTGGACTCGTAGCATAGCTCTTTCCTAGCCGACGTTCCCCGGAAAGGGTGGGCGTGATGGAGTTGAGTCGGCCGGGGATATACCGGTTGCTTGGCTGCCGGATTCACCAAGGCACGAGGGGGGGCTGCCCACTGCCTTTTGAGGGGTGGGGGCGAAACCTGCGGTGTGGTGCGCTTGGTTAGGAGGAGTTAAGCGAAAGGTCTTGTCACGATTTCCCCCTTTGCAGTATCGTGGTGATACTTCGGGGCATGGTAACATGTGTGGAATCGTGTCTTGTGGGTACAGTTGCGCACCTCTGATCAGAGTAAAACTATTCGAATAGCCGTGCCCGCGGTTATGGGCGATCGACCAGATTCACCGTGATTAGTCCCACATGTTAATTAATTTGACTTAATGAACTGGTGTAGTTCAGGTGGAATGGTTGGGCCTGTTCAACGTGGTTGTAGCGTTGTTCAGTGGAGATTTAATATTGCTTTAATTAAACAACTGTTTTACTGTTTTAAAATGTAAAGGTTTTCAACCGCTTTTCTGCAAATAGCCATAAGCCTCCCTTTGTCTCCCCTGTGCATGTTTGCATCATTGGTGTGGCTTGTTGAGTACGGTGGTTGTACTCAATCTTGCTATTTTTCCCCTTTTTCAGAAGTTTAGTACTTCTGAGTTGAAGATGAAGTTAGAGGACCAAGGCTCAGACCCAGTTGAGTTTGCCTGTGGAGTGGAGCTGAAGCCCCGCTAGGATCGTCTCTTTCCGCTGCTGTTTTCTTTTTGGTGTGAGGACTAAGTGCCTCTGTTGTAAGTATTTATCGCTTTATTTACGTTTGGATCTGTTTATTGATTTGTCGTTTTGTGTACCCTGGTTGATGCCTGGACAGGGACTTAATACACAAAATGGTCTGGAAATTTGGGAAATTTTCCGGGCGTGACAATGACTCACAATCACTTGCTTGAGCATCAATTGTGAAGTTAGCTTTCCTTCCGGTGAGCTCTGTTCACCTCTTCAAATTAGCTTGGGGCACACCAGCCAAGTTTGGTGCCAGAACGATCTCGATGCCGTGCAGGCACTTTGACAGCCCCCGATAGTGCTTGCGCTGCATACAGTGTGAGCGCACGAACTCTTTCTCCACATCAACTGGGTGCGGCGGCAGAGGACCAGCCCTCGTCGCCCGCCGGTTGCCCGTCGTCCGTCGCTACACTTCTGGCCACCGCCACCACTCACGGGACGCGCCACCGCCGCTGCTCCAGCTCTTCCTGCAGATGGTGAAGGGGGAGAGAAAGGGAAGAGAAAGAGAGAGAGAAGGGAGAGAGAGGGAGGAAAAAGGAAAGGAGAAAGAGAGTGAGAAGGGAGAGAGAAGGGGAGGAAGAAGGGAAGGAAAAAGCGAGGATGAGTGTATGACATATGGGTTTCATAATATTTCTTTTGTGAATGACAAATGGGTCGTATTCTAATGTCACCTAAGTGTCATGTTAATGAAACGTGAGACGAAGATTAGGCCAACACCGTCACGTAGGCGACATGTCAGCGAAACCGCTCTCCAAAACCGTTGAGGGAGTCAAATTGTACTGGTTTTAATAATTAGGGGTTTGACATATCCAGTATTGTGGTTTAGGGATACGAATCAGATTCGGCCACTAGTTAAGGAAGTCGAAATGAACTTATTCCGATGTGAGATGATCGCCACACTGTGTGGGCTTGGCCAATTGATTAAAGGCCTAATGTTTTCGATGCCTTGATTCCTTCCTTTCAGGGATAAGTCCATTTTATGTATCTCATCCGTCTTTCTGTCGAGTTTAAATCATGTCCATCAACCATAATATCAGAAATATTGAACCCTAACTTGCAAAACCTGGTTAAATTAGGTCCTATAACAATATTGTTGGTAGGTTTCGCTGACGTGACATCCTAGTTAGCAAGGAATAAATACAAAAGTATGTGGGACCTACATGTAAGTGTCCCAGCCAATGGAAATGCCATTGTCCATGCCCGCTCTCAGCACGTTGCCTCATGCCGACGCTCCTCCTACTCGCACACGTCGATGCCTCGCGGTGGCCTCTCACCTAGCGTGGCACGACAACGAACCCCACACCGCCGCCTTCCCCTAGCACGGTGCGTCTCGTGGAACCCCTTTCGTCACTCGCGTCTCGCGCTCCACAACCGCATCCTCACGCTCCTGTCCTCCTCAAAGGACAAGAAGGACGACCACACTGAGGTCGTGCTCCTCACCCGCCACGTGCTCCACTCCAACTGCCACCCCTTCTCTATCACTTGTGCCGCAGTCCTTGTTGTGCTTCTCTACGCGCGTCGCCTCGATGACTTCTTCGCGCTCCACTGGTTTGCCCTTCAGGCCATCGTCCCACCCACCGGACGATGCGGTGTGCTCGGGGATGCCTCCTCGCATCCCTCCTCTTCTTCTTGACCGCCGCAGACCACTAGAGCCCCCCCTTTCACCACACACACATTAGCGACCTCCCATTGCCATTGCCGTCTCCTACAGACGGGTTCGTTGGCCACCACGGGCACCACCCCTCTCCCCGCCGCTCAAGGCCTTCTCTATGACGTCTCGAAGGAGAGGAGGCGGGAGGCCTTGCGAGTAGGCATCTTGGATGGCGCGAAGGCGAAGGCGACCTCAGCCTCCGCGAGTTGGCGGGTCTCGGGCTTATGGGCGGTGGCCACGTTTCTTAGCATCCTCCTGGCGGCTCGTGGCGTGGGACATGGGGCCCTCCCATGTCAGTGTCTCGGCGATGCCCAAGGTCCCCGAGGCCAAGCTCGCGCACTGCCATGAGGAGGAGCGGCGTGCCGCGTGCACTGCAAAGTAGGAGTACGAGCTCATTGGCCCCTCCTCTTCTCAGACTGGCTCGCCGGCTGCCTCCACCCCCTCACCGCCACGTCCAAATGGCGTGCATAGTTTGGGACTTAGAAAGAAAAAAGAAGTGGACACTGACATGTGGGCCGTGTGTTTTTATTTACTTTTTGCTGACTAGGTTGTCACATCAGTGAAAGACAACCATCCATACTATCATGAGACCTAATTTAGACGATTTTGTCAAGATGGGGTTGAATATTTTGGTATTGCAGTTTAGAGATACCAATTAAACTCAACATAAAGATGAGGGACTGGAAGTGGACTTATTCCCTCCTTTTACTTATCACCTGTCACTTGTCAGGCCCATTGGGCCATTGGAATATTTGGTCTACAGTACCTATCCTTAGAGCAAGTATAATAAAGGGCGGTAAGCCGGCGTAGTCCGACGTGGAGCAGGAGAGAGAACGCGCGCGGGCGTCTCACGACGCGCCCGCTCGACGCCGGCGTAGACGCGCGAGCGCGGCTCTTATTCGCTGAACGAGCTGCAATACATTAAATTTCGGCGGGACCCACCACCAAAACACGCCACTTCATCGCGGGTCGCAGCCGGCTGCCGGCGAAATCATTAAACTTGCTCTTATACTATTTGGTCGACAGAACAAATGGTAATGTCTTTTTCTTAAAACATACCGTTTCGTCCAACTCAATGGTCATTATCCGACCAGTCGACGGTCAGTGCCTACCCATGTGCACGATCGAGAGCGATTGGGTCAACGTGAGAAATTGCCCGGCACGGCGCAGTGGATGTGGCCAACGTGAGTTATTAAGCCAATAAAACACGGTCTAATTTTAGTTGGTACAAGTTCTGGATTATTAGTTTCGTCAACTACTCCGTATATAAGTCATTCCACAATGTCCATGCATTTTCCCCTCCATCCCTCTGTTCCAATATGGCATTAACAAAGGGGCAGTTAGGTTACTTCGTCTACTATCCTGATCCACGTGTACAAATTTGAGATGAGCGTTTGTTTTGTAAACGTTTTTATATAATCTCCTCACACTAGATTCTGCTGACGTGGACAACTTAAGCAAAGCCAATATCTAGCGAGCCAACCTACACCAAGAAAAACTTGATGCGACGTGGCAGGACGACTCACGATGAGGCGGACCTCAAAGTGCCAAACAAATGTACTCCTGTCATCTCAAAATAAACCAATTTAATATAAAATATGACATATCTATTATTATTATGAATATCAACATTCATATATTTTATACTAGATTGTTTATTTTGAGACCAAAAAGTTGTCCAAAATCTACATCATCCTGGTCCCCTACTCTCATTCATTAAAAAAATCTAGAATGAGATGTGACGTTTTCTAATACAATAAATTTTGATGGGAATATGTCTAGATTCATTGTACTAAAAAAATATCATATTTTATTTTATTTTGGGTTAGTTTTTTATGGAACAAAGGAAGTACGTAGTAAGTCAAAGGCAGAGATCTTCAAAATCTGCGTCCCAAAAGCGATCCTACATGAGCTTTTTTTTTTGACACAACTCCAAATTTAAAATTTCATAAAGATGAGTATTTTTAGTTTCATAAATTTTGAATCTGGATCTACAATTATATGTATGACATTTGAATAAATCAATTTATTTTTATTTAGATAAAATTTAAAATTTTAAATTACTATAATTTAACATATAAACATCAAATTTAAGGTCTGAAGTTTTGCTGCACAGGAGGAGGGTTAGGGACAAATCTCAGAACACCGTAGGGAAACAGACCACGGCGGACCATGCCACATTGCCACGCTACGCCGACACTGTAGTCGGTAAATGTACCCCTTTACACGAGATCTACATGGGGGTGGGACACAAACACTGCGAACGAATCAAGCACCCCCTTCTTTAATCCATAGTTTTTTAAAAACACATCTTTAATCCAAAGTTTTTCAAAACACACGTCTCGATCTCAAGTCGTCCTTCCCCCATCTCCTAAACTAGTTTTGTACTAATCCAAAGTCGTCTCCAATAATTATCCATTATAAAACGCAACCACACACCCCAGGTAAACCCTACGACTCCAGCTAATAACGCAAAGGAGGAAAAAAGTAAACGGGAGCGAGAAGGACGGGGAAGATTCGTGCCCGATTTTTGGTGTGTGAGACGCGCAGGCGCAGGTGGGAGGGAGGGAGAAGAGATTGTTGTGGTGGGAGGAGGATCGGAATAGGATCTGGTGCCCCTCATCGTGGTTGCGCTCTCGCTCGACTCGACCGGTAATCGATCGCGACGGGCGCCACCGCAACATTCTCATTTCTCTCTCGTCCCCCACCCACCCACCCACCCTCCCNCCTCCCGTTCGCGCGAAAATTCCCACGCCACGCGCGCCGGGAGGGAGGCTTTTGCCCGTGTGCCGTGCCGTCTCGATTCCTTTTTCTCCGCCAGGCTTTGCCCACGCCGTCGTCGCTGCCCCGCCTTCTTCCTCCGCGTTCTTGGGTCGGAGGGGGGCGCCGGCGCCGGCGACGTCTCTCTTCCGAATCGGGTAAGCGTCATCTCGTTTCGATCTTGGATACAGGTTGCGTGAGGGACCTTCGCGGGCGGGGTGTGGTGTGATGTGTTGTGGTGTGGAATGGGGATTTGAATTCTTTGGTCGATCTTCCCCCAGTTGCGCCACCTGCTTCGGGTTCACGCCTCTCTTTTCCCTCTGCTGCTTTCCCGCATGTGATGCTTCTTGCACGCCGCCTTCGTTCTTCCTCTCTTTTGCTCTTTGCTCTTGCCTGCACGGTTCGTCGTCTGATCCATCTATCCAATCCTTTTTTGTTAAAAAAACGTGGTCGTTTGACCAATCGAAGCGTTCGTTTTCGTTTTGTTCTTCGACTTTTCATAGACAGCTACTCCTGCCTGGTGGTTTCCTGTTTTTCTGATTTCGTGCCTTCTGTTCCTGATTTGACTCAGGAGGCGGGAGCCAGTTCATGGAATCTGGTGGAATTGGTGCTCCAGTAAGAGCAATCGAGCAGGGCACAAGATTGGAGATTCCTATACGAGATTGAGATTGCAAATGTGGCGCCTGTTCAATGAGTTGTGGGATGTTCTAGGATCCGGGTTTTTCTCATCGAGGTTTCTTTAATCCAGCTCAAATCTATTTACACCTCATCCGTTTGCACCGGGATCATCTGTGTGTGTGGTCACCGTGAGATTAGGAGATGGACGAGGAGGATTACTCGTGGGTGCGGCGGACAAGGTTCTCCCACTCCGTCGTCCGGTCCAACTCCGGCAGGGAGCAGTTCGGTGCATTCGTCGAGCAGTTCAACCGCGGCGCGGCGCGGAGGCAGAGAGGGCCCGGTTCAGGGTTCATGCTCCATGGCCTCAATTTGGAACCGAGGACGAGGCTCTCAGCCACCACCTCGGCGAATTCCTCCGTTCCGAGGACGACAGGATCGTCGAATGCGCAGCCATCGTCCGAGACGAAGCCAGCTTCGCCGTCCTCGGACGCCAAACCGGAGCAGCACGAGAAGAACCTCAACTTGGAACCAAGGACGAGGCTCTCAGCCACCACCTCGGCGAATTCCTCTGTTCCGAGGACGACAGGATCGTCGAATGCCCAGCCGTTGTCAGAGACGAAGACAGCTTCGTCCTCCTCGGACGCCAAACCGGAGCAGCAAGAGAAGCCTCGTGATCATCAGCCGTCGCAAGAAGTGTCCACCAAGCAGGATGATAAGGCTGAAAATGACAAGAAGGCAACAACCACATCTGGGCCTCTCGAGTTCTCCTTTCATCCTGATGAGCAAACCTTGAGGCTACAGAGGGCGTGTTCTAGCCCTGCTCCTTTCCCAAGCAACAAGAACATGCTGGTGGCTGATGCTGCACCACGTAGCTCGTCGCTCAAGGTTGCCGGCGAGGGGCCGGGGCCGAAGCCGAAGCAGAGAGCAAGGTCCCCTCACCTGCGTCGTGACGTTCCTGAACTGTTCAAGGAGGCCAAATCGTCAAGCAAGAGGTTTTCCACACCGCCACCACGCCGGAAGCCTTCGTCTCCACCGGCGCCGAGCAGGAGCCCTCCTCCTGCTTTTGCCACGGCGAGAGCGCATGGCAAGCCGAAGCATAAGAAGGATTCCTTTGACAATGGAAGGGCGAAGGTCGCCGCACTTGAGGTGCTCGAGAAATGGACCGTCGATCGCTCGCAGTTGCTCATCGGGCACAGGTTTGCCTCCGGGGCGCACAGCCGCTTGTTCCATGGAATCTACAAGGAGCAGCCTGTCGCCGTGAAGTTCATCAGACAACCTGAAGACGAGGAAGATGCAGAGCTGGCCGCGCAGCTTGAGAAGCAGTTCAACACGGAGGTCACCACACTGTCCCGCCTGCACCATCCTAATGTTATTAAGGTAACCTCATGAATTTAGATTACATCTGTTTCAATCCTGGAGTGGCTGTGGATTAGCATGAACTTCCGAGGAATGCTTGTAGTTAGCACTGTTCTATTGACTTATACTGTACTTTTTCGTGCTATTTTATTTGGGAATATTTGCGCTTAGATTGTGTTTGGGTCAACTATCAAGCATGCTTGACAAGATATGCAAGATATAAATTATATACGAAGAGAAATTATTTAATTGACCTGTAAGGCTGTAATTCGTGGCTTATGCATTTCCCAGATAGCGTAGCTAGCTTCTGCAGTTCCTCCAGCTGAGTTGGAGTACTTTCCCTTTTCCCCAAAGGGCAGTATTAGTAGCTATCACCTAGGAGAGTTGGATATGCATACCAAATATATGGCATTCAATAATTGTCCCTAATAGGGTAATGCTAGTAAATATCGTGTGATTTATATATGCACTAAGAAATAAAGACTCCAAGCATTTGTATTTTTACGTGGTTATATGGATTTATTATGTATTCTTGTTTTGTAAAATGCAGTACCTTGTAACAACTAATAATCTTAATTATTTGGATCTCAGCTTGTTAGTGTATCATAATGAACAGTACTGTAATTCATTCTCGCTGTTTTGCCCATATAGCTGATTGGAGCATGCAGTAGCCCACCTGTGTTTTGTGTCATCACCGAGTTTCTTTCTGGGGGTTCCTTAAGAGCATTTCTGCACAAGCAGGAGCACAAATCTCTACCTTTAGAGAAGATTATTTCAATTGGTTTGGATATTGCACGTGGCATTGGATATATTCACTCACAAGGAGTAGTTCATCGTGATGTGAAACCAGAGAACATCATATTTGATTCAGAATTTTGTGCGAAGATTGTTGATTTTGGAATATCTTGTGAAGAAGCAGACTGTGACCCTCTGGCGAATGATACTGGGACTTTCAGATGGATGGCTCCAGAGATGATGAAGCACAAACCTTATGGTCGAAAGGTTGATGTTTACAGCTTTGGCCTTATCTTATGGGAAATGTTCACCGGGTCAGTACCTTATGAAGATTTGAATCCATTCCAGGCAGCTTTTGCTGTTTTTGATAAGGTATGAATTTGTCTTCCTGTTCTTATCTGCATACTGCATAGTAATACATGTTCAGTTGCTTGATTACCGTCTCTTCAAAACGAAGAGTCATTGCATAAAATACAACATGGAGTCGTTTCTAGTTAGTCGCACTGTATGGTCAACGTTGCAGCAGTATTTTCTTCGTTCTTGAATAATTGTCACTGTTGACTACGACCATCTCATTTTGGCCACAAACTACTTTTAAATGATAATACTGTGATGAATGAAAGTTGTATGGTTATATTTATGATGTTGCAAGCTTCGATAAACATGACATATTTTCACGTATCTATATTTTTTGTGTAAACAAGACAGGCGGTCAAAGTTTAAACTTGAATAGTAATAATGCCAATTATTTGAAAATGGAGAAAGTAACAACCAAAATATATTTTCTGTTCCATGACCCTATGGTTATTTGATTTTCTTTTGGAAAAATGACGAAAATTCCATTTTTCAGAACGAGAGGCCGGTCATCCCCAGTAGCTGCCCAGCGCCACTACGGCCTCTAATTGAGCAATGTTGGACCTCGCAACCGGATAAAAGGCCTGAATTCTGGCAAATAGTACAGATATTGGACAAGTTTAAGGCTGTTCTTGATAAAGATGGAACACTGGATAATATACCATGCTTAAACTTGCAAGGAACTCATGATCACAAGAATTGGTTAGCTCACTGGGTCCAGAAGCTCAAACATACCCATCATGATCTCTCTGGACCTCCGCCACCAAAATTGCTGTAGTTAATCCTCTCCCTTCCAAGCTATGCTAATCGGATAGGCCTCAGAATGTAACTGTCAAAATTTTGCTTTTTTATATAGGAAAAATACATTTGTTCGTCTTCACGATTTTATAGCACAATAAACATTTGCTTAGCTTTGCTAGCGACATTTTCTTCTTTTTGTTTCGGCTGTTACACTTTTGATACAAGTGACAGAAATGTCTCTATGCAATTCCTTGAAAATTGTTTCCTCGGTTTGTTCGGCCTTTCCGCCACACTGGGGTAGACTAGGCCTGCCTTCTTGGGCTTTTGAAGCAGCAGTACGCGGAAATTTCTCGTAGTCTGTACGAAGGCAGGCTATTACAGCATCCAATAACATTAGTGGGTAACCCACATGTTAATCTGACACTTACATCTTTAGATATGACAAATCGAACCACGACACAAAAAATCATGGGTTATTACTTATTTAACCTACAAGTGAGCTCGCGGGTCGGTAGTTTGCATCCCATCTGTCAGTACCGGAATGTATTTTGGTTAGTCTTTTTGGCATATCACGCACCTAGCAAGAGGACACAATCCTCTGTAGGTGAATTTAATTTTTCCTTCCTTGTACTGTATTTGAATACCACATCTTCCTGATGGTTTTAAACCATGACCTCTGACAACTGAGTAACTTCTGAATTCATCGCTGGAAGCGCGTTCTTCGATCTTTAATAGTGATCGCCCTTAACAAGTGTGTGTGTCCACCCCGAGCACCTTATTCATGAATCATGACATTACTCATGCAGAATTGAATATCTTCAGTTTTAGTGCTTCATCTGGTACATCTTTTGTCTAGTGAAGCCCAGTTTTATGAATTATCCCTTCTTTTGAGTGCCATTCAGCAAAAAAACAGGCTCATGAAATTCGATTTCCATTTGCCATAGTAGTACATCTCAATTTTGAGCATCGGTCTATGAAATTTGAACATTGACCTTCAATTCTAAAACCTAAAATCGCCGGTACAATCTTCTAGCTCATACAACTCCCGCAGAACAGAATACATACATATGCATATGTAGACGTGACCGCCATGGCGATCTTACTCTTGTTGCGTGCCATAATCGACATGCGCCGTCACGCAACCTCCACGGCGGTCTGGGCGAAGTCAAAGCTGAGCATGGACGCCCTGAACTTGGTCTGCTTCTCCGGCGACCCGACCGCCACCGGCGCCGCCCCCGCCGCCGCCGCGGCGGCGACACGCTCTGGCGTGCCGAGCCACTTGGACTGCATGTACTTGTGCTTCCTCCAGGGACCCATGTGCATGTTGTTCTCCTTCATGCACTGCTTGGCCGCGGCGCACATGGCCTTGACGACGGCGCGCAGACGGTCGGCGCGGCCGACGAACAACTCCGGCAGCGCGGTCACCAGCGCGCGGTACTCGGCGCTGGCGCGCGCCACCTCGAACTCGGCGCGGAAGCTGAGCTCCACCACCACCCGCACCGCCTTGCCGCTCCTCGTCTGCACCACCACGTCCACGTAGCTGTGCTCGCCTGCGCGTCACACGGGAAGAAAAACACGTCAGTTTCGTTGGATCCATCGGCCTTGCGCGCGGCGCCCAGTTTCGGAATATCTCGTGCAGGTTTCTGCAGCGAATTTAAACGTGGTGTAATTCCTCTGGCTCGTGCGAGTTTGACGCTGACGTGGCAAGTCGTGTGACGACTGTTGCAAGTTCATGTCACGAGTTTGGATCTATTTACGACTTTATGAGCGTAGCTAGAAATAACAGACAGTGACGCGTTCCTGACATTCCCTTGGCTGTTGGTTAATCATGGAAGCGTCTATTGTTTTCTTTTAATCGTAGGATGACCTTGTCCATGTGTGTCATGTGGCTCTATGGTTAAACAAGATATATGCCGTTTGCTAACTGCTTGCATGTAAAGCGCGAGACAACTATTATAAGCATGCGAATATGCTCCCCTTATTCAACTCTCATAGGAAAACATCCTGATTTGTGGTTCGAACAAACTGTCGCGATGCTGTACTTGCGGAGGCGCAGAAAAGATCAAATTTTGACAACAAGGATCACTCGGATTGGTGCGACACGGCAAACGTCCTAGACCACACACAGGCACAGGAGCAGGCTACACGGTAAGGCAAGCCGTGATGTGTTTTCTTTTGGGATTCAGCTGTTTTGTGCCGTCTGAAATTAGCTTTACAGGTAAACAAAATTACCTGAAGGGATGTCCGGCGAGCGCGTCCACTTGGACTTGCAGATGGCGCTGTTGTACCCGACGTCGCGCAGCCGCTCGTCGACGTGCCGGAGCGTGCAGGCCCGGCAGTCCCCGGCCGCCGCCCGCCTCGCGCAGGAGCAGACGGCGCCCGCGGCGCGCATCTTCCTGATTGCTTCCTCCGTGTCCTCCCTTATCCTGCTCTCTACCTGGCTGGTCTTGGCCAAAGCCTCCTGCACATCCACGCACGCATAGTTTCTCTCAGAACCAGAAGATATTTAGCCCAAATCAAACAAATTCAACTGAAAAATATCGTGATCACATCCGTGTCGCGTGGATATGCATGTGGCTGTTCTTAAATTACGGCCATTGGAGTGAAAGAGAGCTCTGAATAATTCTGTTCCTGACGAAAGCAAATGTATAGCTGCGAAATTCAGCTAGCAGAGGGGAAGGGACTTACATGCAGCTGGGAGTGCTGGGTCCGCCAGAAGGCCTTGCTCTCGGCGGCGCCGCTGCCACTGGAGCCCTCGTCGTCGTCGTCGCCGCTCTCCGGCCATCTCTGCTCCCTCTCAGGCTCCTCGAAGAAGCCGAGCACCAGGTTCGATAGGCTCATCTCGCCGTCTTCCATAACCATGACGTGTTTTTGGTTTAGTTCCTGGCTTCTTGATCGCCACAGGCTAGCAGATCTTTTCTACTGCTAGCTTGGGCCGTTTGCTCAACGGCGCTCTGCGACTCGGTCTACTCAGGCAGGCAAAGGCTGCCTATATATAAACCTGGAGCGTTAGGGGACGTGGCGAATAGGCAGTGGTGGCGGTGGTGGGTCCGGTGGTGGGCCCGGCTGTTGCGCGGATGAGGCGATTGGGGACGGGCAGTGGGGCCCCCCTGTTGGTTGGGACACGGGAACAGCAAGGATCCACGTCAGGTACCCAGCCGGATTCTTTGCGCAGCCAATCTGTTCGCGCCGCTTGGCCGTAGTTTTTTTTCCAAGAAACACAGCACAAAGACGCTCAGAATATGCGTGCACTCATCTTGATAATCACACATACATCCTATTTTTATAAATATCTTCGAAAGACTGAAATGACATATCTTAATATTGACAAAATTATCACGAACGTCTCACTGTCGACGGGTATCTTGCCGCTGTTTTTGACAATATGTAACATCGTGGTCAACAAAGTTATGCTCTTGCCATGAGCCCATGATCAACTCCGAATAATAATACTCTATCTTATCAGAAAGATATCTAATGTAAATCAAAATTCAATGCTAAGCGCAGTGTGATGTTAACAGTGGGAAGCATTGTCCACACCCTTCAACCGGTTCACATTATAAGGCTTTGTTTTTTCTCTAACTTTTTCAACTCATCTCTCGTGTTTTCTGCGCACACGTTTTTTACACTGCTAATGCTAAATGGTGTGGCTTTTAAAAAAAATTTATATAAAAATTGTTTTAAAAATTTGGGCTCACCAGGAGTTACAGCACAGTCATATCTAACTTGTACCTCGTAACACAGTAGGAGAAAAGTTCTACACGTGTTTGTGTTATAAAACGATGGCCCATCCATACATTTTACCATCGTACTAACTCCATGGTCCATAGTCTATACTGATCGCTCATCGGAGTAATTAAAGATAGAGGCCATCTGCTTGCACTAGGACACTCCGAGGCATTTCCTACGGGCGTGTTCGCTTCTGGTGATGTCCACGTCTCCCGGTGTTGGAGCTGGCAATTTTACAAAAAAAGTCCTCACTTAACTTGATAATCTTTCTTTAGTCTCTCAGTGGACGTTTCCAGTCTTCTGTATTCTTACATAAAGGCCCTCTATGTACTACTATATCTTACGTGAAGGAGAAAAAATTCCAAATATAGAACTGTGCTCTGAAAAAGAGAAAGTAAGGGAGCTTTCTAAAAAATAAAACATCCCTATCCCCTGCATTCCTCATAAACCCTAGCCGCCACTGTTCCCCCATCCCTTCTCTTCCTTTCCCCTGCCCTTGCACCGCCGCAGCTTTGACTTCCCTCCCTCGCTTCTCCTCGCCACCGATGGCTTGTTCCTCGTGCTCTCCCCTGTCCTCCCCATCTCCTGGCGCTCCCTCCACCACTCTCCTCCCAGTAGAGCAGGGGACTGGGGAAGTGGATGGCGCAGTGCTGGATTCGGGCGTGGTGATGGAGTTTCGCCGACGACGGCCTCCCCCTCGCGCTCTCCCTTGTTCTCCCACATTTCCTGGCGCTCCCACCACCGCTCTCCTCCCAGTAAGGGCTTGTTCGGTTAATCTCCAAGAGGGAGGGATTGGAGGGGATCGAGGGAAAATAATTTCACACCATAGTAGGAGTGGAATAAATCCCTTCCAAATCCTCCTCAATCCCCTTGTGAGAGGGATTAACCGAACAAGGCCTAAGGCAGAGGGAGTGGACGGCGTGGCGTTGGATCCGTGGCGTGGTGATGGAGTTCGATAGTAAGGAGGTCGATCAGCCCATCGCTTGACCTGGTGGGGAAGTTGTTCTGATGTGCGCAAGGGCAAAGAAAAAAATTCCCCTTCATGCTGGATCTGTGCATGACTGATCTGCCTCCCGTTCTCTGTCTATCACCTGCCAGCCGTGTTTTTCTCAGATGAGTGCAAACCTTTCCTCAATTCTTGCTTGCCCATGGTCATGGTGATTGCCACAATCTCAGTCGCTTGCTATCAGTATATATCTATATATAATGGTTGGAGGTCGGAGATTAATGGTATGGCCTATTCAAATATCTACCTAGATTAATACACCTATCATGCTTTGCTTAGGGACACTGCATTTTGCTCAGTAGAACTGCTAAGTGGACTAATTGCTATACTCTTTCACTTGCTACACAATTTCCTTGGGAATTCACGTTACATATATTAGTTGTTCTTTCTAAGCTGAAATTTCATATGTTACGTGTTAGTTACATCAAAATAGCTGGATGCTCAGGGCCACAAGGTTGCAAGCAGGTCAATATGCTTTGGAGCTGTGAACTGGTTGCTCTGTAAATCCTGAGCAGTTTGCGGTTTGTTTTGCTCTGTAAGGACACATTGATTTTGAGAAGCTAGAAACTCAAGTGAATTTGGCAAATGCCATTATATTGTTCGTATTTTGCATCTTATTTTGAGGTGAAGTTCACTTGGTCAGTTAATCAGAACCCACATATCTGAATGCTCATTTATACTATATATGTAATACTTCCTGAACCATTTGTACATTTCGTACAGCTGGAACCTCCCATCCCAAAATTCTTTGTTTCTTTTCATTCATGAACACTCTTTACTTTGATGACCAAATCAAGTTTGTCTGATTAATATATCGTTGCTATCTATAAACAGAAAGGATGACCATTTTGATGCATTTCTATTCTCAGGTTACATCATGTGTTATGTTATCCAGAAAAACCTAAAACTGTTGTTTGCTTTGGAGGGAAACATGTTCTATACATACAGCTGGGTTGTGTGCTTTTGACATAGCCATTGTTAGCAACTTAGCGTATAACAGGACTGTCAGTTTTTTTGTGCAGCTTGATCTTTGCTTTGTACATGTCCATTGGTAAGCGATGCATGAATTTTTTTCCAGACTTTTTTCTCTAAGCATCGTAGAGTTGCAGTACTATTTGTCATCTACTACTGTAGTTTGATCTCTATTTTGCATTTTCTGATGTGACATTTCAAATTTTGGTACAAATGAACTTTAAAGACTGAGAACCCATGCAACATAATACTTTATAGGACACCCATATGTATTGGAGTACTGTGATTAGTTAGTTCTTGCATCATATTTCAGTATCTGTATTGCTTGTGACTTGAGTGACAATAAGGGTTTCAATTGCCTGATATTTTTCTCTGAAGATTATCCTGACTGATCAACTGACCTTTCGTTGCCAATCAAAACCAATATAGATTATTAGAGATTATTCCAGCAATGTATTACTTGGGCTTGCCTTTTTTGAAGAGTATCTTGGCTAATCAACTAGCTTTTTTATTGCTATATCCAAAAAATCATTTAGTTAATTAGAGACTGTTTTATGGGGAAGTTGTCCCATAAATGACTTTCTGCTTCATTAACATAAGCATATGTTTCTTGGCATCTATGCTTTACGTGCATGGTCTGCAACATATAAGATATCATTGCCACATAATGAAACTTAATTAGCTCTTTTGTTTTACAGAACTGAATAACTAGGCCCAGTTATATATGGACTTATATATATATATATAATTACTTGCTTATATATATTGTTACTTGCTCTTTTAGGTAGGATAAGTTGCCATGGATTCTGGACTTAATACTTATTAGGTGATTTTATCTTGCAGAATTCAAGCTCTATTTCTGATCCTCATGTGACGTCATAATTCAAGTTGTGTAGCCGTTTCTGTCAGAATGAAGACATTAAAAACACATTTACTAATATAAATACGTTGTTTATACTGTGACACTTCTTATCGACAACATATAATTTAAAGTGATTATAAAATCCATCGATCGACCTCCATGACTCTCTCTGTACTTGATCTAACTCTAAATGGGATATTAAAAGGTTATGATCATTTGGTCTAATTCTTTCTCATGGTTTGAATGATAGTGAAGTTATATACAATTCAAGATATGATAACATGTCCTATATAATCTCAATCTCAGTAGAGCTTTACGAAGCATGTCAAATGTTTGCTGAAATACTATACCATATTCAAGTTTTGTCTACTTGCCTGTCGGCATTCGGCAATGTGATTTTCAATGTCCAAAGTACTCTAGTTCCACATGAAACCTTCACACTGGTCATTTGCTCTGCTTTTAGTACTGTCTAATGTTCCCCTAATCCCCTAAACCAAACCATCTGTATGCTACCTCTTAATGAATAATAATAGGGCGTCGTGAAGCGCGCCTAAAGTCCTAGTTTACTTAACCGGGAAAGGGAGAAACAGGAAGAAAGCAGCCTAAACTTCCAATGCCAAGGTGTTTTGTGCAGAGCATGAGTGGGGAGGGGGCACGCAGCAAAGCGTATGGGAAGAGACAGAATCCAAGCCAAAGGCGATCCAACAACAACCTACCCGTCGCGCATCGTCCCCCGTGTGCGGGGACGGCAATAATTCCATGCTGGGTCCGCTCCTCCACGCTGTCCAAATTACTCCCGTGTCCGTGTCCCCGTCGGATTCGCGGACGACTCCACCGCCGCCGCGGGACCGGAACCGAACCGAACCGGACGCTCCCTCCCTCGGCGCTACGATCGTCGCAACTCTCCTTCCACCCGCGCCGATATGCTCCGCGGCTGCGGCGGATATACGCGTGGCGGCGTGCAGCTAGCTCGGCCTCGGGCCCCTGTGCACCGAGACCGCGGCGCGCATCGACAGCTAATATGCGGATCTGGAACAGTGGAACCGGATATACACATCGGGATGAGATGCAGGTGCGTCATCTTCAGTTGATCGATTGACTACGATGGAGAGGCGCGGACAAGCGCGATGGAATCTACGGTCGCCTCACACGGATCTGTCAGTTTCTGGTCTCAAGCATCTTCTTTGTGCTAGTGGAACGGTGCAGAGGATGAAGGATTAGGGACTTAAATTATTGACATATAGACCAGAGGGATATGGCTTCGTATCACTGTCATATTGCACTTCTTTCACTGTCCCACGGCGAGAGCACTTTCAAACAGAATCAAATACTAACTATAAATCTATGTCCAAATTTATAATTAAAAGTTAATTTATTTTAAGATAGTAGGTGTATCGGTTAAGTCTCCCAACAAAGTATATGATCAATCTGTTCTATTCAACCTTCAGGGAATGTGCCCGCTCGCTTTTATAGGATTTTCTTTCAGCTAAACTTTTGAAAATTTGGAGATGTGGGCATTGGTCTCATAGATTTAAGAAAAAAAAAGATTTGTGATAGATCTTTCTGTGCAAATCGATGATCTTTGTTCCCATGTAAATTCCGTAATCTTTACTGCCTTTCATTATTTAATAATTCTAGAATTCATAACTAATATATTGGGTTGTACTACTCGGTTTTGAGGCTTAGTTATAGTTTTTCCATGTTTTAATAAGTATGAAATCCAAAATTAACAAAAATTGAATTATATTCAATTTGGAGTCTCAATTATAGATATGGCATAATTTAATAAATTTTAAATCAATAATATCGAGTTGTAATCTGCTTAGGATGCCAATCGTAACATTTCTATGTTTTCATAATTTGATAAAACTATGAACTGAGAGATCGGTTTACAACCGCGCATGTCGATTTCGCTTACTAGTCATACATGGATTGGATTAGATATTAACATTGCTTATGTGATCGGCCAGCTATATATCTGATTTCCTTGTCACGGTCGCTCTCGTGAAAAACGCATATTTTGTATCCAATGATTAAGACCACTTAATTCAGCTATTGGCAAATCTCAATTATACCTTCTCCGTCCCAACACATAAGAGATTTTGATTGAATATGACATATCCTAATATTATGAATTTGGATAGATTTCCTGTCCAAATTCGTAGCAGCAAGATATATTACATCTAATCAAAAAATTTTATATTTTGGAACAGCAAAGATATATTACATCTAATCAAAAATTTTTATATTTTGGAACGAAGGTTGTATTGCATAAGCATCGTTGCAATCTACTAGATGATGCGTGGCATGTTCAGAGCCAGTTTCCTTGATCAACTCAATATAAATTTGCTGCGTAACTACGATCACTTATATTCATATTGAACCTCGAAAAATCATGCGTGGTTTGGGATTTGCTATGGGCGAGACGGCACGCGTAGACGAGGTACACATCGTTTCGATCACAGATTCTTGTACAACAGTAAAACTTGTCAGGAACATATGATTGCCATTCTAATCAGCAAGTAAACAATGATTGCCAATGACATGACCAGTATATGCTGTGGCAGGTAGGAGATCGATTAGGGTAAGTTCCTTAACAGAGAAACAATGCCTTCCCTGGCGTGTACAATGCACCGGCAAATGATTCATCACCGCCGCTAGCAGAGAGTTTCTACAAGAATATACAAGGATTTAAGAGGAATTTTGTGTTGCCTCACGCGAAATTAGTTTTTGTGGTAGGAAATGGAAGGAGGAATCAAGAAACCCTAGTGGTTTGCCGACAAATAAATGATAAAGAAAGAAAGAAATAGTTTTCCATATACAGAGCGGCAACGGCCAGGCCAATGGGACGCGAGTAGTAGGGTCGCCGACGATGTCACCTCTACCTTCGGATAGCAACGCCAACACACACGGGGAGCTCTTTCCCTGCTCCTTCGGATTAGCTCGTCCGATGTATCGCCACCAGATGCGGATAAAGTGATGAAAACCAATTCATAAACAATCTGGAGTGAGTAGGACAATGATGCGACGAGGTTTGTCGCCTAACCACCGCTCTGATCTACTCGGCCAAGGAAGAACTTGTGTTTGCAGGTGTAGATTGATACTACATGCCTACTCACTTTCGATAAACAAGTCATAAGTTCCTTTCGATGAGGCAAAGCTGATATAAACGAGGATGATTCCAGTGCTGATTTAATATTTACTACGGAAGGGAAGGGACATTCATATAGTGGTAGGAGAACTACTAGTACCATAATAATGTCAAGTTGATTTGGTAGGGAGAAAGAACATATACTTTAGGAGCACTTTTCTTCGTTGTTTTTTCTTTCCGTAGAGTGAACTTTTAATCGGTCCATCTCTATCAGCTAGTAGATTAGTTTTCTCTAGCCAACTCTAGTTCTTACAGTTCGAGTTTACAGACAAAGGAACTGTGCTGGTCTTGAGACTCCCGTGCCACTCTCTCTGGGCAACACGGGAGACGAACAGCCCTAGCGGAGGCTCGCCGGCCGCATCCTGCTCGCGTCGCCGCCAACGGCGATGACAGTGCCGGCAGCGGCTATGCCTCCCACCCCTTCCTCTTTCCCTCCTCTCTCCTCCTTCCCTCTTTCTTTCCCTTGTTTTCTCATGTTTCTCTTCGTCTCGCCTTCGTCGGAGTGGTCGTCGGCGACAGTGGTGGCTGTAGCGGCGGCACCTCACTCCCCACCCCCCACCCTTCCTTTCCTCCCTTCCTCTTCCTTCCCTCTTCTTTCCTTCTCCCTTTCCCCTCTCTCTTTTTGTGCAGATCCAGATCCAGGTGATTTAGTGGTCTACGTGAGAGGATGTCCAACTGGTGGTCGTTCGGTGGCGGCGACGGTTCGACTCTGCGGCTCAGTGGAGCTCCACCTGTCCGGCTAGGTGGAGGAGCAGGTCGTCAACGGCGCTGTCCAGCCGTGGTGCAGGTCGTTGCCGCTTGCAGGTGGTGTTGTGCATAGTGCAGGTAGCTTTGGTGTGCAGGTGGCATTTGGTGGCTTCCGTTATGATCGCTATAGTTAGATGGGACTCCGAGACGAAAGTCTTGCTCGGCTTGCCGGTGCTAGCGACGGTGACATCCTCGGGCGTTGTTCACCTTCTTGAAGCCGTTGCTATGAAGCCCTTGTTCAACTCCACATCAAGGGATTTCTTCGGGTAAAAACCTTAGATTCGTTTGAATTGGATGATGTCATCATTTTGTCAGCGTGTCTTTCTTGAAGGCTTCATTTTAGGAGTTTTTTTCTTTGTTGGGCCGTTGTTCTTTGGTTCAGTTTGTCAATGCCAGGGTTTTCGCCGGTTTCTCATAAATTAACCGTGTCGTTGTAAGGTTTTTAGATCCGGTTTTCCTTATAAACTGGATCAACTCTTTTCTTCTATAGTGAATTGCAGGAGCTCCCTGCCTATTCCTTCGAAAAAAAAGTTTATAGACAAATTGCACATTGGACTCACAAAATTGAAACAAACTACGACCTGGCTTTCACGCTTTGGACTTTTGGCCGAGTAACTTATTACGGCTCTCGAGTTGATCAACATGCTAGGAGCTATTTTTTTAAAAAAATAAATAACACAATAGTGTGATGTTTCATAAAATAGAATAGAAAAAAAAATACAAAACTAAAACCCTATAAAAGGCTAAAGTCAAGAAAAATAAAAACAAACATGCCACCACCACGCATCGACGTCACCTAACCACAAAACTAAGGAAGGAACTAGCACCGAACCGACCGTCACTAAGCATGATCGGCCTCCTCTAGACCAATAAAGTAGCTACAATTGTATTGCCCAAAGTTAACTCCATGTAAGATCGAATAAGACCAAACAAATCTACCAGAGGGGGGTGAATGGTAGAAAAAACCAAAACCCAAAACTTTTAGCAAAAATAAAAGTATACCCTCTAACCTGATGAAGTCGCACCGGTCAGACTACCGTGTCGCTGCTAGTCAGACCGTTGCTATCCCACCGGTCAGACCGTCCGTAGTACTTCAGTCAAGCCGTCGGAAATCAAAGAAAACACATATCGACAAACTCTTGAAAGTAGATCAACTTTATTGCATCACCTTGTGTTTACAAAGTGCATCTAAAGCACTCCTCTCTTAACTCACGAACTAGGATTGAAATCTCAAAGCAAACCCTAACTTTTCTCTCCCAAAAAGTCGATATATTTCTAGTCTTAACCCCTCATCTATTTATACCCAAAAACCTCCTACTCAAAGTAAAACCTCCTACTACTCAAAGTAGGACTAGAACTCCTATTTTCAATAGGACTGAATCCTTCAATTTTCAAAACCTTTACAATTTCCAAAATTGTAATCCTCTCAATCTCTCTTAAACAAAGTCTGAGACAGAGCTTCCCAGCCTCCGGATCGGACTCCTCTTCACGTACGACACCTGTCCATCTTCGCGCGCGCTCTTCTTGCTTGCGTAGGTCGACGGCCTTGTGCCTACCTCGCTCCTAGGTCGGCTCCTGCTGCTTTTCTGCAATCAACCCAAACAACCAATAGCTAGCAAGCTGCACATGTACAACACATGTACATGCATGCATGCTAGCCCAACTAATTGCACACAATACGCATACACACACACGTATACAAGTACTGCATGCTATAGTACACATCTTTTCTCTTTTCAATTATTCTTCACCAATTTCCTTCGCAAACACTGACGCTTGCACGCACACCTCGTGAAGCCCGTTGCGAACACGATGTCCATCCACTGTGTGCCATCTTGTATCCAATCTCGTCATCCGGCATTCTTGATCATCTGGATCTCAACTCCTTCCTGAGTCTAGTCTCGATCCCACTGTTGACCAAAGTTGACCTCCAAGAATCTTGACTCTAGTCACCTTCTCACATGGTATCCCGACCGCACTAGACCTCTGCTCTTTCTTGAGCATAGTCTCGGTCCTCACCATTAACAAAGGCTGACCTCAAGTCACCTGCACACAATAAGACAAAACAACTGTTTCTGGACACAGATATCACAAATTGACCCACATTAATTACACGCACTCATACCAACATCCACATATATTCTCAAACCAATTCATCGAATAAATTATTTACAAAGCCAATTTGTTCATCACAAAGTATTAATCATGACAATGATTTCACAATCTCCCCTTGATGAATACATTAGCAACATCTCCAAAATACAAATTTGTGTTTTTGAAAAATAAAAACAAGAATCACAAAAGTGAAAAAGTGAAAAAGAAAAATTCTTCCCCTTTTTAAAAGAAAGAATTTCTCCCCATATTTGCTATCAAAGCACAAAATCGACTATTTTAAAACTGAAATAATTCAATTATCACCCTCTTAAGAAGCATGCATTTTGTATATTTCTCTTCCCCTTTAACAATGATTTCATTAAGTACTTCAAAAAAGAAAATATAACCAATAAAGCACATATGCAATGATATCATGATTGTAACTTGTAATGACCAATTTTTAATTTTTAATTTTTAATTTTTAATTTTTAATTTTTTGTTTTTTACAAGAGCTTTGAAGTGTACCAAAAGCAATTCATGATTATGCTTTGCAAGACACGAAAATAAATTCATCAACTAGTTAACAAGCATGCACTAGAGTATAAACACAAATCAAAGATATTACAATTAAACTCAAATCAGCAATAAAGATTCATGTATTCCAACAATTTATAATGCAACATATTCACTAATATATAGATTGAAAGAAAAAATCCTTACATATATAACTACTGCATTATTACTCTTTCTCAAATTAACTCCTTCTCACAAAAATAATAACCAAGAGAACTTTCAGCATTTATTTGAACTTTTTATGCTCACTTTAAACATTACAATGATAATAAAATCTCTCAATTATTTCGGGTACGTCCTTGTCGTCAAGACTATTTTCAAGGATTTGATACTCATTATTTTTCTCACTGTGAATACGTTCTTATTGTCAAGACTATTTCTAAGGATTCAGTATTCATTTTTACTTCTCTTTAAAGTAAATACAAGCAATATTTGCACTTGTGGTATTTGGATCAACAAAGAGCAATTTGAAAAATAATAATCCAACAAACATATATATAGGCATTAGTCATTCAAACTGAACACTAGCTTCAATATTGCATATTTACTTAATTCAAGTAAAAGAATTAGTGTTATGCATCATCTCACTTAAAAGCAATAGCTAAGGCTCATATAAAGACTAAAATACATACAAGCTAATATAGCAACAAATAGACCTCAATTATTTTGCTAGCATACATATGAATATACTGGAGGTATAAAACAAAGCTTTTCTTTTTCTCATTTTTATTTATTTTTAGAATTAAAGCAAATGCATGAAACAAATATGAATGCATGCAAAAGCATAAACTTCCCCTCAAAATAACATCTAATTCTCTTCGAACAAAAATCAAGAAGAAATCAAAAATTTTGAAAAAGACATCTAATTGTCAACGATATCACCAAGGTTCTCATGAATCGATATATATTCACCTGTAGTAACCAAAACTACTACCTCAAACACTAGCATATGAAAAGCTAATAAACGAAGAAGTAGTATAAAAATATATCATTCTATAAGCAAAGTGATGTTACCTTGAAAAGCAATTGTCGTCTCAATGTTGAACACACTTGGGGAGTATGCCGCTAAAATAAACTACGAACAATAAGATGTTGAGACCTTCGTGTTGGGGTTTGAAATAAGGAATTTTGAAATCCAACACTGAGTCACACGACCAATTGAACCAGTAGATACAAATGCACGAACAAAATCAGAACCAGGCTTACCTAAAAACTTACCTTATCGCTTCACAGAAATCTGATTTGAATTCCGTGCGAAATCTGTTGAGGTCAGTCTAATCGTCGTTGTACCTACGATCTGATCGCCAGTTCGCCTGCGGTCTGACCGCCACCCAGTCTGACTGACTGGTTAGTGTCAGTCTAACCGTGCTCCTCGAACCAAAATCTGATTTTTGCCACCTTCGTTTCACAAAATCAATTCTCTTTTCTTTTTCTGTTCATAGGCAAGTCTAAAACAAAAACCAACCAAATGTCCATCTTTTCAAAAAAAAAGAACAAGTGTACTTCTCATAACAAAAAGTTTTTAAAGTAAATGGTTTTGAAATTGTCGGTTTTGCAATAAAAGACTGTGTTTGTTGAATAGTAGAAGAAAGAGAAGGCAAAATTACAGCAGATTTAAAAACTGTTTTCTTTGGTTCGGGTTTTGTTAAAACTTTACCTTTTTCAGTTACGCTTATAATAGCAGGTTGGTGATTCATAAAATAGGCATTAGTATCAAAACCTACACCACGATTATAAGTGCTTATTTTTTATTGGTCCAAAATCATGTTAATTTTCTTTTTGCCATCAGAAAACCTTTCCAAAGAACTTTTCAAATAAGAAATTTCTTTTGTCATATTTGCACAATTTTCACAATCAACCAAAACACCATTGTTCTTGCGACACATAGAAAGGAAAGCACCTCATCACATTTCACAATGTTTTCCATGTACTTAACACGCCCTAAATCATCTTTTAATTTCATCTTATTCCAAAAACACTTTGGGAAATTCTGTGAAACCAAAACATCTTTGTGTTGTTTAATCCTTTTTGCACACAAAACATTGAACAAAGAACTTGCACAAAAAGCATATTTATATTTTTTTCAAAACGTTCTTTGTCAACATCAATTCATCCACAACATGAGCATGCAAAGCAAATCCAAGAGCAACAGAAGACTCAAGATTTTTAGATTTTTGAATCTCAGATTCTAATTTCAAACAATTAGCAGAATTGATATCTCGCAAAGCTGTAGTTTCAGAAAATAAAATTTCACAAGATTTGCAATCATCTTCATTAGGAATCGTAGATTTCAATCTATCAATTTCAGCTTTTGGAATCTCAATAGTGTGATCACTCTCATTAAGCATATTAGAACATGTTTTCAGTTTCTCAGCAAATTTAAAAGCAGCACAGTTCTAATTGTTCATAACTAAGTTTTTCTTCACTATTAGATTCATCAACATCAGAGTCTGTATTGCAAGCAACAAAAGCTAAATTAACAACATGCTTACCTTTGCCATTGTTTTTTTTGACTCTGATTCATCGCTTTTGCAAGCTTCTATGAGTTCTCGAATTAGCCTTTGCATGCAACTCTTCTTCTTGTCCACTTCTTCCTCCTTGATCGTCTTCTTGCGGTTACGACAATTGAACTTGATGTGATTCAACTCGCCACACTCACAACATCGAACGGGTCCACCTCGCTTCCTATTCTTTACTTTTTCAAAAGCTCGAAAAACTTTGTTAGCAACAAAACCAGGTCCTCACTGAATTCCTCCAGTTGATCATCGGACAAGGTATTAAAAGTAGAGAGAGCAGCCATAGGAGAAGAATTCAAAGAAGATCCAGATGAAGACACCAAAGCAGTAGATTTAGAATCAGTTCTTTTTGAGAGAATATTCATCTCACAAGTCTTTAATTTGGTATAAACAATATCCAAAGTCAAAGTATTCATGCCAACTGATTCCTGAATAGATATGACTTTAACATCTCAAATCTTCATATCAAGCCCATTCATAAAGTGGCGAGCAATCTCCGATTGAAAATAATTAATCTCATAAGAAGCATCAACATATCTAAGACTACACAAAATCTTATTAAAACGCGTTAAATAGTCCTCCAAAGATTCATCTCAAATCTAATATACTCCTTTTTTAAAACATCTTTTCATCATTCTTTATTATTGAAAGAACCAGTGTGAAAATCATTTAAAGCTTTCCAAATTACATTAGTAGTAGCAAGATGCGAAACACGATCAAAATCAGAGTGAGAAATTCCATTGAGAAGAATATTACGCACTTTGCAATTATTTTCTAAATTCAGTTTATAAGCGGGGGTGTCAATACGAGCAGGAATCTCATAAGGTTAAGCAACTTTTAACCAAATATCATAACCTTGAGATGTAATATAAGATTCTATCTTTTTATTCCAAAAATTAAAATCAACTCCATTGAAGACAAGAGGTTTGTTTGTAAACTTTTCAGCCATGGCAACATATCTTAAGATCGATAAAGATCAAATAGAAAAATGTGGCTCTAATATCACTTGTAGGATCGAACAAGACCAAACAAACCTACCAGAGGAGGGTGAACGATAGGAAAAACCAAAACCCAAAACTTTTTGCGAAAATAAAAGTTTACTCTAAAACCTCATGAAATCGCATCGGTTAGACCGCCGTGTCGCCGCCAGTCAGAACGTTGCTCTGTCGCCGGTCAGACCGCCTTCAAGCCTCTGGTCAGACCGTCGCTATCCCACCGGTCAGATCGCCCGTAGTACACTAGTCAGACCGTCAAGAATAAGAGAAAACACGTGTCGACGAACTTTTGAAAGTAAATCAACTTTACTGCATCACCATATGTTTACAAAGTGTATTTAAAGCACTCCTCACTCAATCTCTCTTAAACAAAGTCCGAGGCAAAGCATCCCAGCCTCCAGATCAGACTCCTCTTCACGTACGACACCTATCCATCTCCACGCGCACTCTCCTTGCTTGCGTAGGTCGACAGCCTTGTGCCTACCTCGCTCCTAGGCCGGCTCCTGGTGCTTTCCTGTGATCAACCCAAACAACCAACAGCTAGCAAGCTGCACATGTACAACACATGTACATGCATGCATGCTAGCCCAACTAGCTGCACACAAAACACATACATACACACACAAGTATACACGTACTGCCTGCTATAGTACCTCCATGTACTGTAGCACATCTTTTCTCTTTTTAATTATTCTTAATAAATTTGCTTCGCGAGCACCGACGCTTACACTCACACCTCGTGAAGCCCATTTCGAAGATCTCTTCCACACGGTGTCCATCCACCGTGTGCCATCTTGTATCCAATCTCGTCATCCGACATCCTTGACCGTCTAGATCTCAACTCCTCCCTGAGTCTAGTCTCGATCTCACCGTTGACCGAAGTTGACCTCCAAGAATCTTGACTCTAGTCACCTTCTCACATGGTATCCCGACCGCACTAGACCTCTGCTCCTCCATAAGCATAGTCTCGGTTCTCACCATTGACCAAGGTTGATCTCAAGTCAGCTGCACACAATCAGACAAAACAATTGTTTCTGGGCACAGGTATCGCAACCTGACCCACATTAGTCACACGTACTCACACCAACATCCACATATATTCTCAGACCAATTCATCGAATAATTTTTTTGTGAAATCAATTTGTTCATCACAAAATATTAATCATGACAATGATTTCACAATTCAGACAGCTGAACACCTAGCCTCAAGGATGTCACTGGGGTGAAAGGTCAGAGGGAGAGGGCGAGAGAGAAGAAAGATCCCTCTCTCTCGTATGGACCTGTCGACCCACTGTCCTTCAAGAGCTTCGAACAGACTATCTGACAATGGATTTGGCAATAATAGGACCTTCTAGACGATGTCTCCAGGAAGAAGCGCGGCGAAGAGCATCGTCGCCGTTCATCTAGGTCTCAAGGAGACTAAATAAGGTTTTCACTTGGCAACTTCATCAGGGAAGGAGAGAGACGCTTTGACAAGGCAGAACGATGCCTGAAGGCACCATTGTTGTTGGCCTAGCAAACCGACCTAGACTTTCGTCTACCTCTCACTCCTGTTCTGCAATTGCCACTCCAAAGCTCCACCACCAACCAACCATCGTCAATGCATGGACACCGTTGCATTGATACCAATCGTCTGCTAGCCTCCGCCAGCCTCCATGCGCAGTGCCACACCATCACGTTGACACTGTTGCAGGCCTCCATCTTAGGGGCAAATGTCCATCCCCAAGCATCTGGACGGCGTCGGGTGAGATCGCAGCAGCATTCCTCATTGCCTCCATGGCAGCAACACATCCACGGATGTACCTCCACCATTTTGCAGCCTGCCTCAACATCCTCCTTACTCTGCCTCCACGGGGCCGGCGCCAGGTCGCGGCGTCGCTGCACCCTCGCCGCGCGCACTCTCCTGCTCTACCCCGACGAAAGTGCTGCTAGGGCGCCGAATTGTGGCTTCGCCTCCATGCGCCGCCGCACCCTCTTCATGCCCGCTCCCCTGCTCCACCCCGGTGGAAACGCCGCCACAGCGTCGGATCCGGCCTCGCCTCCACAGGGACGACGCCCGCAACGCCTCCACACGCCGTCGCCCCTTCTCCATGCTCGCTTCCATGCTCCACCCGGGCGGAATCGCCGCTAGGGCGCCTGATCCGGTTGTGGGGGAGCTGAATCCGGTCGTCAGGGAGTTTGATCTAGCTGCATCTGGGCTCCGACGGCCTCGCCTCACGCCGTCTTGACACGGCCCCCTCGCACCACCTCCGCTCCAGTCATCGACTCATCCCACTCCGACCGTCGAGCTCAACTGGGAAGCTGCCATGTCACCACACTGCCCATCGCAGTCGTTGTTGCGCCATCTCCATCACCACCTTGCGCTTCCTTCTTTCCGCGCCAGAGCCAGGAGGCAACCCAAGCTATCTTTCTCCACTTGATGTTGTTGTTGATCCTGGGAGCTATTTTGCTTGCTCACGATAGCTTACGATCGCCACAACTTCACGTACTCCTAGATGGTTTGTCATGCTAGAACTTGCATCTCAGGGCTCCCTCATGAGTTCTGCAGTAACCCTCTGATGCTTTGAAGCCATGAAATTGTCATCCCTATCAATTCATGAGAAGCCCATAAGATCCTCATGAGGCCCATAAGTAACTCCTTTTTTAGACGGGCTCATAAATAACTCTAGCTACAGCATGGTAGTAGTACGTGTTTTTCATGGGAATAAGTTCACTTGCTGTCCCTCAACTTTGCGTCGAATCTATATGACGTCCCTAATCCCCGATACCAGAAATATCAACCCCTCAAATGTTCAAAACCGTGAAAAGTAAGCCCCTTGGCAGTATAGATGACTGGTTTCACTGACGTGGCAAAGTTTGACCCCGTCCACTCGTGCTGACTAAGCGCTTACGTGGCAAAAACAAAAGTGGACCCCACATGTCATCCCAACTCTCCTCCTCTCTTCTATCTTCCCCTCCCAGCTCTCTGGTCTCTCCTCCCAATTCCCAAATCTGGTGAGGCTGGATGGGGATGGGGGCGGTGATGTAAGCGGTTGTGGTGGCTGTCGCTGCTGTCATGGTAGAGAGAAGGCGGAAGCAGCTCGGCGAGGTGAACAATGGTGGTGGCAGCTGTCGTTGACATGGCAGCAAGGAGGTGAGATGGGGTTGTGTTAATGCCAAAATTTCGTAAGACTTTTTAGGCTTTGTTCGGCACGATGCGTTCGGAACGCGCACAGTGCCGCATAGTGTTTTTCCTCCCGCGCACGCTTTTCAAACTACTACACGGTGAACTTTTTTGCAAAAAGTTTCTATACAAAAGTTGCTTAAAAAAATCAAATTAATCCATTTTTGAAAAAAATTTTAGCTAATACTTAATTAATCACGCGCTAATGACCGCTTCGTTTTCCGTGTTTACTGTGCGCGTTTGTAACTCACGCTGCCGAACAGACCCTTAGTGGATTCGGTTAAGGAAAGATCACAATCAGCCGATGGAAAGCTTATCCAGAAGAGACTGAGTTCGAGAAGGAGTTACGAAGATCACGTCATGGCAGTTTGAGTTTATCTATTAATTAGGCATGTTTTGTATTTAGGAAAGTTTGTGTCATGTCCGATGAGGACTTTATGTTTTTCCTTTAGGAAAGTTTGTGTCATGTCCAATTAGGACTCTTATCAGCCTATGGGTACAAATATGTACACCCGGGGTCCCTGTAATCTATCTCTCGATCAATACAACTACTCTCGGCGTATCTCCACTATCTTTTCCGAGGTTTTTATTTATCACTGACGGAACTTGGCACCTAAGGCAGGGTTGCATCAGCTTTCGATCTCTGGCGAAGGGTTAAGTCCAACGTTTCGTTGGTCTTGGTGAATGCATCAGCTACATTGGTGTTGTTCAAGGCTGCATCGCTTCAACCTCTTGGATCACTCTGGTTCGGTTGATGTATTTGCCTACCTGATATTTCGATTCTATCTTTAATAGCATTATGTTTAGAGACGCAACGGTTTAACTGGGACTGTCTCGGTTAAGTCTGATCTTCTGTCTTAACCGATATTTCTCTACAATCACAATGATGCTTTAGATAGATTTGTTATATCCATAACATTAGACAGATTTATCGGCTCATTGAGTATTAGATTATTATATACAATCTCGTGCTGCATCGGTTGGATTCGACCTACTAGATTGTTATTGATAATATAAGTCTTGTTAAGCCGATAGGTTTATGCTGAGGTTTCACCGGAGGGTTAGCCAATCTTATCTGATGTGTTAAATTTCTCTTTGATGGTTTTACTGTCTTGGTTAAATTTAACACATGACCACTCTGAAAATCAATCAAAGGCTTAATTGTCTAAACCTTATACTTCCTTTCATACTTAGTGTTGTATCAATTGGGTTTGACCTACTAAATTGTATTTGGAATTGTAAGAACTAGCTTGCTCTTTGATTGCCAATAAGGGTTTCATCGGGGTTTCAGTCGATGAGTCATCTGGACGTTGCATGGGCTTATAAGGATTACATAGAAGTTGATTTTAGCCGATGACAGCAAAGGCTTCATATATTATTTAATCATTTGGATTTAACAACATCGGATCTCCAGCCGATATATGCTTTAACCATCAGATCAACATTTATTTTATCATGTTATTATTGGTCGATTGGTTTCTATTAGATTATGTTGTTATTTTATTACATTATTATCAGCCGATTGTTTTTATATCATTATTTACTCAAGTATCAGAATCTATATTGGATTCAATAGCCGATTGCTCAAAACCCTATCGACATCGGATGGAATTACTATATCGGCTTGCAGGCCGATCGGCTCTGCAATCTTCAATTTATATATCTTGTCAGTTGCAGGATCAAACTAATTGACCTGCACTGGAGCTTAGGAGATCTCTCAGGCCTTCGTGTGTTTCGACAGGTTCGCGTCAACGCAGATTTGGCACTATCGGCTGGACGCGGATTTTTCGTCAACAGGATGGGGGCAGCTCGGCGATGAGGGAGAGGTGGCCGACCGTGTCGGTGGGAGAGGAGGGAGAGACGGCCGGCCTCGTCGACGGAAGAGGGGAGAGAGGGGGCCGCCTCTCCGACAGAGGGGGGAGGCGCCAGGGGAGGCGAACTCTCAACAAAGCCATCACCTCATCATGTGGCGACGGAGATGACATGGATGACGGGAGATCCAAGCTAGCCGGTGACGGGATCCTCCCATCTACCTCCGTCGCCTCCTAGTCCTGGCACCCCTGCATTGCGTGCACTCAGACACCGCAACGCTGCCTCTGCCTTGGCCTACATGCGCCTCCCCTCCCATGAACGGGATCGGCGGCTCCCACGATGCTAGCTGCCGCCAGCAGCGGCCCACCGAAGAGGTGGCCCCCTCTCTCCCCTCTCCCGCCAGCTATGTGCTGCTTTCCTCTCTCTCCCAGGCTAGGGAAGAAAAGAGAAGAAGCATGATGGGGCTGACATGTGGGTCCCACATTTTTTCTTCTCGCTTACATGTGAGCCCCACATATATATTTTTTGCTGATTAGGATGCCATGTCAGCAAAATCAGGTATCCATACTGCTATGGGATTTAAATTGCACTGTTTTGTATAGTTTAGGAGTGAAGATTTCTGGTATTGGGGATTAGGGACGTCATGCAGACTTGATATAAAGTTGAGGGACGACAAGTGAACTTATTACTTTTTCATGCTTTCGCTTCTTGGATCAACTCATGATGAGTAACGAAGGCCTAGTTAATGTGGCCCTAAGAGCCCGGTCACACAGACTGGGCCTGCACGCGCCCGCGCCCGCGCCTTCCTCCGGCTGGGCTCCTGCTTAAATCGGCCTCCGTCACCAACCGCGTCCCCTGCGGCACCAAGGGCGGCAAGGCCCCGTGACCCCGTGCCTCCCTCACCTCCTGCTACCATATGCCGCGAGAACGGAATCGTGCGATCGCTCGCGTTTGCTGCCTGCCGCACGGGGCAGCAGCCTCGCCGCTGCCCGCACCGCTCCGCGCGCCACGCCGTGTCGCCGTCGTTGCGTTGCGCTTGCGAGCGCAGCCGCTATGCCTCGGCGGCGAGGCGCGACAGTTTTTCTTCCTCACGCCGAAACAGTCGCGTCCATGTAGCAGAGGAAGGCCCGGTGGCGGCCGCGTGCTGTGGCCCGTTTCACCCGACGACTCCGAGCCGGAGGTCCACGGAGTTGGCGAACAGCCGAACACTATGCAGCATAGCAACATCACGAGCGCGTGTCGGCGTGTGGCCCGTGGGGTAGGGAGGCGGTCATCCGCAGTCTAAGCCGTGATTACGCCACCGATCCACCAATCACTCCTCGAGTCGCAAAGCCTCAAGTCAAGACGGAAATTGTCGGTGGCGGTGGTGGTGGACAAAGGGGTGGTTGTATGCATGTTCCGCCTGCCACTCCTGGGATTGTGGGTCTGGGGTTTGCTTCGCCAAGTCCGGATCAGACACTGAACCTTAATCTAAGCGTGTAGCTTCTACCGACACGACCTCTGTTTATAGTAGGCAAGTACCGAGGTGATACCACTGGACCGTGACATAGTTTAGGATCGGAACTGAACTTTCCCTAACAATTTCCTTCATGAAGTCACTACTCACACAATCTTCTCATACCCTACCAATAAAATCGATGCTTTTCGAGCAATACAGCTTTTAACTCTTTATTACTATCTTCGTCTTAAAATGTAATTATTTTTAACACCGTATTTTGTTCTAAAATAAAGCTATTTTTTTATCTATCTTTTTCTCTCAATCAATCCCAACCATTTTTTTCGTCTATTTTCTTTTTTCAACCAATCAAACATTTTCTCTAATTATTTTTATATATTTTTTTAAGTATTTATGTCAACTTCAAAATAATTGTATTTTGAAACGGAGGTAGTCCCACTCGTCGTGGGCTCATGGCCTAACCCTACCAAGTGGCAAGTACGGTTTCAGTAACTGGTTGGTTGTAGCTCAGGATCTTTTTGCGTTACTGAAGACTTGACACACAGGTACTGACCCTGGTTATGACGGTTTTTACTACTAGGTCAACAGGTAGATGCATGGTTCCACCGCCACCAGAAGCTATGATATTTCTGATATTTTACATGCAGAAAGGAAACTCGATGGTAACAGTCTAACAGAATCCACGACCAAGTGGACAGTTGGAGTACTAGGTGAAGTAGTAAACCCTGCAAAGATTGCATCTGAAGAAAGAACCTTCAGGCACAAATCACTTTTCTTACTTGGATTTTCACTTTGACAAAAGTAAAACCAGCCTTAAACCCATAAATCACAAAAGACCTGCAGTGTCCTTTTAACAGTTAATGGAGCCTCTTCTAAAAATTTGTTGGCCATTTGCCAATACAAGGAGCCTGAAAAAGGAGTACATGAATTAATTTAGGGTGTGTTTGGTTAAAGAGATATTTCTGAATAGAAGATGACGATATAGTTTTTTAGTGTGTTTGGTTAGTAGACGATGGTAGATATGGTGGTCCAGAGAGGGAATATTTCACGAAGATGTTGGATGAGCGTATCCGGTTAAATTGGCCAGATGAGGATATCCACCTTTGCTAATTTTGATCATTAGTAATTGATTAACAATAATTAATATATTTTATTGTTAATGAGTAATAAACTTGTCAAAACTAGTGTTAATTGGATGTAATTAATCTATTTTATTGTTAATTAGTATATATTATGACTATATTAATGGTAATTAACATATTTTATTATTAATTAATATGTTATTGGTTTTATCCGGTCTCTTCTCATCTATCCAACCAAATAAGAAATTAAATAGCCACATCCATCCAACCAAATAAACAGGACCCATATCCCTACAAATATAAATAAACATATCCTATTCAATCTTCATCACGAATCAAGCGCACCTTAGTTATGAGTCCACTGCTGCCCCCTATAATATCCCGAGCTCTGACATAGTTTTAATTGCCCAACGCCCCAACGGTATTTTCTACAGCTTCTTGGTCTCAATCAACGAGGAGTTTGTTAGCTTGTGCACTGTGTAAAGTGTGTAGTGCATGCTGCACAAGTGCACATGCCAGAATATATAATTTCTGGCTCATCCAGAGATGAGATCAAATATGTACTTTCCAACGCGATGCAGCCAAACGTGTCCAAGCAATCCAGAATGCAGACATGGAAGTTAATTCAGTGAATTCAATTCACTGCCTATATAACCACCATGAATCACAATACCAAACCTTGAAAAATAAAACCAGGAGGACATATCCCTCTCATGGCCCGAGCCTGGAGTTAATGTCAAAGCTCGCATGTTGGCGAGCAGAAATGGTCCCGGTGTAGCCAAGTTTATATGCTGCGTACCTGCATCCACGCCATGATTAATGGAGTAGTTCGGGGAGAGAGAGAGAGAGCGAGAGACCGTAGTTGTAAGACTCATTTGTCACCCGGTTATAATAATTCAGTAGCTATTTGTTTGGTACAGTACTAGTAGGAAGCAATGGGAGACATTACTTTCAGTGCTCGTTTTCTTTTATGTCCATTTGCTTTGTCATGGAGTTGGTCTGAGGGAGATCTTAAGGAGTAGGGAGTGGAGTAGGGACAAGGACCATTTTTCTGGTTGTTGGTTGAGTAGAAGCTGGGTAGCTCAGCACGTGGGCTCTCTGTCCTTTTTACCTGACTTGGGGGCGGTGTGCTCAGATCCAAGGGAATCATGTATCCATGTGGCATTGTGGCCTCGGCTCCTCTTGGTGTTCCCCTTCCTCCAGGGCAAGCTTTGTCTTTACTCTTTACTCTTCACCTTTCTTTTGCGTATCCCCAGTCCTGGAATGTGGAATTTTATAACTTTCCACAAGTAAAAATGTACTCACGTTCAGTTAACAGTGTTTTTAGCAATACTAGCTCCGTTCACGATTTGACGTCGTCTTAGAATGCACATAATCAAAGATCGAAACCTTATATATTTAGAATTGATATAACAAAATGATATTAATAATTTTATCATTAAAAACACTTTATATAATTGTATGTTTAATAGTTTTTTATAAACACATAGTACAAAAATAATGATAAAATATGTGCATTGAAGACTGTATTATCACTCCAAAATGACAAGTATAAAAGAATGGGTTAGTAGCATATAATGAATGTAGAGCGGATTTTATAATAATTAAGGTATTATAGTTTATAGTGTTTTTCGCTTGTTTCGGTTAGCCTTCAACTTATAAACATAAATTATTTTTTGATCTTGTGGTTTTTTTTATTGTAGTTTATTTGTTTAATATATGTTTTTAAATCGCGAGAACACGTATATAAAAATTTTACTCAAAAAATATTTTTTAAT
Organism: Oryza officinalis; assembly: GCA_008326285.1. Lineage (NCBI taxonomy): Eukaryota > Viridiplantae > Streptophyta > Magnoliopsida > Poales > Poaceae > Oryza > Oryza officinalis. Next base: position 50,341,134 of record BDMV01000001.1, on the reverse strand, counting down.
TGTCAATAAATTGTTTTGCTTATATAAGTACAAGCAAAATGATAAGATATCCTATCTTAGTGTGAAGACACCAAAGGATACTAAAATGTACTCAAAATATGATAACTCTGTGTATCTCCTTGAGGACAATAAGAAAATCTCATCAATGTAACTTAGATGTACGAGTAATTAAGCGCTACAAATGTTTTAGGTAATATTGAAGTGTTAAGTGGGCTGACATGCATTCCACCTAAATAGCCTACTTCCTTCATTCTAAAATATTGCTACCTAGTATTGGATGAGACATTATAATACTTCGAATTTGACAAACCTATCTAGATTCGTAATAATATGATGTGTCGGTCCGTCCAAATTTATAGTATTAGGATATTCTATACAGGTCTAGGTAACAACATTTCGAGACGAAGGTAGTAGTAGTTTCGCACACCCCTAATGCTGCTAACTTGCTATCACATTGAGCTTGTCTATATTCATAGCATTATGATGTGTCCCATCCAGTATTACGTAACAACATTTTGAGATGGAAGTAGAGCTAGTTTCGCACACCGCTTAAGGATATAATATGCTGTATAGGTTGCTAACTTGCTACTTCCTCCGTTCCATATTAAGTTTATTTTTAGCCTTTTTATTTGTCTTAAAATAAGTTTATTTTTAGAGTAATCATTACATCAGAGTTTATAAAAATAGGGAATAATTGTATTGGAAGTATATAAAGTGAAAAATAGTTACATTGGGATTTAATAAAATAGAGATATTTTAGTTTTTTTATTTTGTATTGCTATGTGTGGGATGGATGAAAATAAATTTATTTTGTGATGGAGGTAGTATCACATTGAGCCCAACAATTTTTAGGCTTTGTTCCTTCGGTTAAGGGTGAGTTTAGTTAGGTTGTTTTTGAAAGTTTGGTTGTAAAATTGGAATGATGTGATTGAAAGGTTGTGTGTGTATGATAGGTTGATGTGATGGAAAAGTTGAAAGTTTGAAAAAAAACTTGAGAACTAAACAAGGCCTAAGTTGGGAAGGAACCCTCCGCACGAAAAACGGAGCGACTTATTAGCACATGATTAATTAAGTATTTACTAATTTTTTTTGAAAAATGGATTAATATGATTTTTTAAAACAATTTTCGTATAGAAATTTTTTAAAAAAAACACACCGTTTAGCAGTTTGAAAAGCGTGCGCGTGAAAAAAGAGATGTGAGTTAGAAAAGTTAGTAGAAGAACTCACCCTTATGCGCATGGAATAAGTAACACACCCAGGGTGTGTTTGTTTGTATGAGTTGGGAAGAAATTCCCTCCGCACGGAAAACGGAACGACTCATTAGCACATGATTAATTATTTACTAATTTTTTTTGAAAAATGGATTAATATGATTTTTTAAAGCAACTTTCATATAAAACTTTTTATAAAAAACACATCGTTTAGCAATTTGAAAAGTGTACGCGCGAAAAACGAGTGGAGTGAGTTCCTCACCCCCAAGGAACAGAGCCTAACCAAGCAGGCCTACATGCCTCATTTTCAATCTCCTTCGATACCATACTCAGATTTGGAATTCTGGACTGTCGGTTACTCGGTTTCGTGCGAATGGCAACTTGGCAAGTTCACCAAGGACAACATCACAATTGTAACTTCCTAAAAGGTCCTAGAAGCAAAAGAATCCCTCTGCCATCACAGGTTAACTGTTATACAACCACCAAGCCCGAGCTACTCCTACTCTTTTAAACACTTACACAGGCAGTGGCAGTGGAACTGCTACTCAGCTCCTCCTACTACTCCACCACTGACCACTCCACTCCACAGCTCCACTCCACCTTCTAGAACAATCTAGAGGCTCTCCCACTCCGCATGGTCCTCCAATAGCAACCCCAAGACCATCGCACAAGCGCAACCGAGCCGCGCCGGCAACAATGGCGGCGGGCAACGGCCTGATCCTGTACCACATCCTCGGGCTGGCCTCCTGCATCGCGCTGGTCTACTTCTCCCTCGGCGAGGTGGACCTCCGCGACGCCCTGCCAACCCTCCCGTTCTCGGGTGGCGCCTCCTCCGCCTCGCGCGCGGCGGCGTCCCTGCCCTTCGTGGAGCGGCGCGGCAAGCGCCTCTTCCTGGACGGCCGGCCCTTCTACATCAACGGGTGGAACTCGTACTGGCTCATGGACCTCGCCGTGGAGCCGGACACCCGCCCCCGCGTGTCCAGCATGTTCCACACCGCCGTCTCCATGGGCCTGACAGTGTGTCGCACCTGGGCCTTCAACGACGGCTCCTACAACGCCCTCCAGCTCTCCCCCGGCCACTTCGACGAGCGCGTCTTCAAGGTAACCAACCAAACCATCCCAAATCCCAGCAGTAAGAGCACGAAATGCAATTGGTGATGCTGATGCGCCGGCGCGCGCGCGCGTGCAGGCGCTGGACCGGGTGGTGGCGGAGGCGTCGGAGCACGGCGTGCGGCTGATCCTGAGCCTGGCGAACAACCTGGACGCGTACGGCGGGAAGCGGCAGTACGTGCGGTGGGCGTGGGAGGAGGGCGTCGGCCTCACCGCCTCCAACGACTCGTTCTTCTTCGACCCCGCCATCCGCGACTACTTCAAAGTCTACCTCAAGGTTAGTTAGTTTAGTTAGTTAAAAGTTAATCGCATCGAGCCCACCAGAGCTTAGCTTTCCGCCCCACTATTTGCTAATCAAGCCGCCATGGATGGATTAAGGGGAGATAGCTGGTGCCATAGAGTGTCGGTGGCTTTAGTACAGTGATTAATTAATTAAGCTAGTTGCTTTTTGCTGTGCGCGCAGACGTTGCTGACGAGGAAGAATCACTTGACGGGGTTGGAGTACAGGGACGACCCTACCATCCTCGCGTGGGAGCTCATGAACGAGCCCAGATGCACCTCCGACCCATCTGGCGACACTCTGCAGGTGAGCCATGAGCCATTGTCAAATTACCTTAACCGTGACTTCAATTCTTGATGTGAATCTGGCAATATATAGTCTGGTTGATTTACCGTCGATGTTTGGTGTTCATGATGTGGTGTGCAGCGTTGGATGGAGGAGATGGCGGCGTACGTGAAATCGATCGACAAGAAGCACCTGCTCACCGTCGGCACCGAGGGGTTCTACGGCCCGATGAGTCCTCAAGACAAGCTCAACATCAATCCCGGGGAATGGTTCCCCAACAATTACGGCGCGGACTTCATCCGCAACTCCAAGATACCGGACATCGACTTTGCTTCCGTCCATGTTTACCCAGACAATTGGTAACCAACTAACCAGCTAGAGTATCTCAAATGGAGAAGCTAACCAATGGCCAGAAATGGGGAAACTGAAGCTTAATTTGGATGATGAACTGATCGCAGGTTGCAGCATGCCAGTCTGGACGAGAAGCTCAAGTTCATGACCCGGTGGATCACCGCCCACGTGGAGGACGGCGACGGGGAGCTGGAGAAGCCCGTGCTGGTGACGGAGTTCGGGCTGTCGCACCAGGTGGAGGGCTTCGACGACGCGCACCGGGACGTCCTGTACAGGGCGGTGTACGACATCGTCCACGGCTCGGCCAGGCGGGGGGGCGCCGCCGGCGGCGCCCTCGTGTGGCAGCTCGCCGCCGAGGGCATGGAGGAGTACCACGACGGCTTCTCCATCGTGCCCAGCGAGAGGCCGTCCATGATGCGGCTGATCAAGGAGCAGTCGTGCCGGCTCGCCGCGGTGAGGTACGGCGAGGAGGGGGCCAGGAAGGTCCTCAAGACGGTGTGCGCCTGATCGTTTTTTTATCACGTCCTAGCTTCCTGTCCTCTTGAAGAAAAGAAAAAAAAATCCAGCGACGAAATGCGCCGGAAAAGATCAGTGCGAAATCGCACGAAATAGAGTGTAATCAATGTGCGTGCACATCTGCGTGGCAAGGTTCTGCGCAGATCGGCGCCGACGTCTGCAGATCCGCCGACACGGCCCAGTGGCTTTTTTTTTTGCCTTCTGTCTTTTGTGGGTGTTGTACGTGCCCTTGACCTTTGATATGTTAAATCATTGTCGAGTGGCAGGGGAATCCAGTTATATATAGTCATCGGACAGTGTATTTCTGCGCGGGGGGTTTTTATACAGCTGCCTGTAAACATAATAAAAAGAGGCAAATACAACACTTAAAAATGGAGCACCTCCAGATCTCTCTGCTGCTCATCGTGCATGTGATAAGGTAAAGCATTAGTAAAATCGATTGATATTGAGATGATTTGAATTGCGTCGCACTGGTCCAAACTTTCAAAGACGGATGCCAGATTTTACAATATGATTAGGCATCTAGGGTCACCTGAACAGAACAGATACATCTACACGATTCAACTTCGATCCGAAGGACGGCTCGAGATGATTTGCATATTTTCATGGATTGTTAGCATCAGCCTTTGCACTTTGGTCTCCGAACGGAAGGACGAGCACCGTGGCCTGCAGTGCCCCTTAGGCCTTGGCCCATTCAAGCGTCAGAACGCAGGCGAAGGGATTCGGTTTCCACTTTCCCAGCCGCGTGCACCGCTTGAAGGCCCATATCATTCTGCAGGCCGGGCCAGATGAGCTATTCGGAAGGAAGACGGCCGAGATGGCGGCACGACAGAGTTAGTGAGTTACGCATCGCGGCACGGCTAAACGGCCCATGGATCAAGGAAGCCACACAAGTTGCTGTTAACGACAGAATTTGGTAAGCCCCGAAATTCCCATCAGCCTAGGAGCCATATCGGCTCGAAACTAGTATTGGCCTAGAGTTCTACATTGGCCGATGGGGGTTATCTTAAACCAACCACCAACAGCAGTCGGATTCTTGTTAGATTCGGAAAGATCTTATCCAGAGAAGACCGAGTTTGAGGAGGATGTGGCTTGTATCTACTAATTAGGAAGAATTTGTTAGTTTACTTTTTATCTTTAGGAAAATGTGTTTAGTGTCTAATAAGGACTTTATCTGTTTCCTTTTATCTTTAGGAAAGTTTGAGTCGTATTCCGTTAGGATCTTTGTTAGCCTATGGGTATAAATATGTAAGCCCGAGGTGCATGTAATTATCATCTCACGATCAATACAACTTCGGCGCATTGCCAATCTTTACTTTTCGTCTTCTTCGGCGAGTTCATGCCCTTCCCGCGAGGGGTAAGTCTCGTTATGGCTGCCTGCGCTGTCGGGGCTAGGGCTTCGATGTTCTGATCTCGTCAACGTAAGCACCTACTATCATATATCTTAGTCAATCTGGTTTGGCATCTCGATTTCATCGTATCGGCCGAGATTCGCTTTAGGGTTTACGCCGGTATCGACCAAATCGTCTCGCTAGATTAGATTGGCTAAGGTATCCACCACCCTGAAAATTAGTCAAGGGTTTGATTGTCTAGGTCTTGCGTTTCTTTTCATACTTAGCGCTGCATCAGTTCAGTTTGATCTACTAAGTCGTGATTAGAACCGTAATCTCTAGCCTGCTTGTTAGCTGCCAATAAGGGTTTTGTCGGGGTTTCAGCCGATGAGTTATCTTAACGTTGCATCGGCCCACAAGTTTTACATATAGATTGGTTCTGGTCGATGACAACAGAGTATTTATTGTTTATCTGCTTATTGAGAGTTTATGCCATCGGACCTCTGGTTGATGTGTGCTTTAATATTCAGATCAATGTTTATTTTATATTTGGATTATGCTATATCATATTGCTATATCATCATGTTATCGTTAGCCGATCGCCTCTATATAGATGTTTGCTCAGTACACAGCTGATGGTTCGAAACCTTAACTACATCGGCTGGTATCGGCATCGGCTGGAACTGTGCCATCGGCCCATCGGCCGATCGGTTGTTTTGGCTATCGGCCTATCGGCCAATACATTTTGCTCTATCGGCCTGCCTTCTGTTCTGCTATTTTGCATATCTTGTCAGTGGCAGGATCAAACTGACTGGCACGCTCGCGTTTCATCAATTTTAGAACCTGCACTGGAGCTAAGCAGATCTCCCAGGCCTTCGTGTGTCCGCGCGCCGGGTCCACATCGGCGGAACGGATTCGGCGTCAACACATTTTTGGCACGCCTGGTGGGATCGTGTTTTGGATTACAGATTTTTACATGGCTCGTGGAACCCACAATTGCAACACGATGTCTGAGAAGGAAGTCAAAGCCAAGGAAGAACAATCTCTCAAGTCGATAGAAGAAGAAGAAGAGCCGATGGATGATGAGACGCTTCAAAAGACAGTTGATGAAATCGTTTGTCGCGCTGTGTTTGGTCAATCTGGAGTTTTGGTGAGTACATTACATGGTTTGATCGAGAAGATAGTTCCCAGAGTAATTGCTTTGAGAAATCAGACTGGGGGCATGACGGAGCGTGAAACTCCTCACCGGGAGACCATGCAAGTCCCCCTTTGCCGGTTCGGCCGGGGACGCAAGGTGCGGTTCTTAGCCCCTGATCTGAGGGATCTCAGCGAGAAAGAACGTGTGGACACAGGCGGTTTAGACAGGTTCGGGCCACTAAAAAACGTAATACCCTACTCCTGTGTTCTGGTAGATCTTGGAGTGTGAAGGAATCCAGAGAGAGTTCAGCCCCTAGACCAAGTCAGCCAGAGTCCGATCCTTCTCCTTCCTAGGCCTGGGCCTCCTTTTATATAGCAAGGGGCTACCACATGGGCCACAAGCTGCCTAAGAAAGAAAACACTCTTTTACAAACAGGGCTATCCTACTGTCGGAAGCAGCCTCTGACAGACGCCGCAGCACGCCTCTGCTCAGCCAGCCGACCCATTCGGGGGACGCCCGTTTCAACCATCATTAAATGGCGGGTGACTTTCTCGTCTCGCCTGCGCCGGAATCTGGAATGCATCTGACCGGGACTGACGTACCAACTTCAGGAGTTGGCACGCCAGCTCCGGCTCAGAGACGAGAGACAGAAGGCTCTCATCATTCTGACGGGACGGGACGAGGCGTGCTGCAGGCCGCCTGGCGCCACCTAACCCGCGATCTGACCGGTCTGTGATCGGTCGCTCACTGTGACCGGTCACGGATCGGATAGGCATGCGCCACGCCGCATTAAATGCGGCGTAGTGCGCTCGTCTGAACCGCCATAAATGCGGTTAGGTGAGCTCTGCCACGCTCACCTAACCTGCACACGTGGCACCAAAACCACAGGGGGTCTGGGCGCCCCAGCCATCGGGGCAGAATCGGGAGCGGCCCAACCCCGGGAGGAGACCGGGAGGGCAGCCGCCACGTCACCCTCGGGCCCGACCCCTCCGGGGGAACGGGCCACATGGATCACTGTGGCCGCCCTTCCCTTTGGTCTCGACACCCCCGGTCCCATGTCACCGACAGTAGCCCCCGGCGTTACGCCTGGGTGGCCACACACCGGGGGGGCACCCAGGCTTGACGCCACCCCTCGGGCCTGATGAAAGGTGGGACCGGCCCCAAAGGCGGGCAGGACTCCTACGGTCGCGAGCCGCGCTCATCGGCGTGGAATGCCAACCGACATTAATGAGCAGTCTCTTTGTAACCGCAACATTACTCGAGGCAGCGCGCGGATCGGGACACGTTGGTCCGTTTCGCCAGGGGATGTGATGATGGCGCTTTTTGTGGTAACCGAGCGCGATTAATGCGCACACGATCTGCCCCTCCTCAACCGCCACGACCGCACGACTGTTGTGTGCGCCGCAAGCGAGCGAGTGGGGTTAGTGGAGGCGTGGGCGCGAGAAACGAGAGGGCAAGGTAGTGGGCGCGGGAAACGAGGAGCCGGGCACGGCATAGGCAAGGGTATAAAAGGCATCGAGGAAGGGATTCGCTTCCTTCCTCTCGCCACTTTTTCTTTGCCTTTGCCATCCGTGCTTTAGCTCTTCGTTTCTCTCGCCCTACTCTCGCCACGCGCACTCGCTCTCAAGCTCCCCCTCCGCCTGCGCCATGGCGCGGAGCTCCGCACCGCTTGACGGCAGCGTGCTACCGCCTTCTCACATCACCAGCGAGAGGTAGGCCGGGCTGCCGCGCCGGTTCATGCTGGAATCTGCCACCCGGGAGGTGGTCACGCTGGGCGAGGGACGCCCGGCGCCGCACTACCCGGGGCGGTCGGTTTTCTTTCTTTCCTTCGCCATGGCGGGCCTGATCCCGCCATTCTCCACATTTTTTATGGATGTTCTGGAGTTCTACGATCTCCAGATGGCGCACCTCACCCCCAACGCGGTGATGACGCTGGCCATCTTCGCACACTTGTGCGAGATGTTCATCGGGGTGCGCCCATCCCTTCGGTTGTTTCGGTGGTTCTTCACCGTGCAGCCGGTATCGCCGCCGACGGTGGTCGGTGGCTGCTACTTCCAACCGTGGGGGCAGGTGCTGAACCGCTACATCCCGTGCGTCCTTCGCAAGAAGTGGGACGACTGGAAAAGCGATTGGTTCTACACCTCCCTCGCCGACGAAGCGCGCCTCCGACTCCCGAGCCAGCCCCCAGCGCAGGCGCCTAGCTGGCGGGCGATGGTGGATCTGGGGGATGGCTACGACGCCGTCCTGGACCGCCAGGCAGGCCTGCGAACCCAGGGGCTCACGGAGGCCATGGTGTTCGGCGACTACCTCCGCCGCCGGATCGCGCCGCTCCAGCGACGCGCCCGGGGCGCCTGGGAGTACACCGGGACCGAGGACCTCCTGAGGACCCACTAGGGGCGTAAGTGGGACTGGGACCCCGAGGACTTCAGGATGGTGGTCCAACGGCTGCTAAACCTTAGCTCCGTGGAATCATCCCTCATCCCTCAAGGGATCCTCCCCCTCTGCTGCGACCCGGAGTGCGCCAACATCCTGGCCATCATGCAGGTGGTCGGGGCGTCGGGGGACCGGGCCCACCGAGGCCATGATGGCGTGGGCGGCAGCCGCAGAGGGGATCAATCTACCCCGGGAGGGGGCCATGCTTCTGGGCCCCGTGGCGGGGGCCCGGGGGGCAGCCGCCCTGCCGACGCCAAGGGGAAGAGGAAGCAGGAGGCGACCCCTCCTCCATCTCCTCCCCGAGGGGGCGGGGCGGTGCGCGTCAGCAGCAGGCGCCCGGAGGGCGCCGCGCCGACGCCCCAGCCTGAGGGGGAGCGGAAGAAGAAGCGGCTCCGCAAGATGGGGGAGACCGAGCCGTGCAGGGGGAACCTCATCACGTCCCCAAAGTGGTCGTTCAGCCGGCCACCCCGCACGTTCGATCCCCCACCCGCAGCGGCCACATTCTTACTCCCAAACTCCCAAGGCAAGTCTTTACTTATCTCTTTCTGTTTCTTGTTTTTCTTCTGCCTCAGCGAGATCCCGTCGCGCCCCACGCGCCACCCCAAGACCGGCCGGCCCGAGGCTGGGGAGACGACGACCGTGGAGGCCCGGAGGCGGGAGGCCGATCTGCAGGAAGCTGCAGGCCGTCTCCGGGAAGCCCAAGAGGTTGCCCGGGAGGCGGCCCGGGTCCGCCAGGTCGAGGAGGCCGCTCGGGAGGAGGCCAGGGTCCGCCGGGCCGAGGAGGCTGCCCGGGAGGCGCGGGCGGCGCGGGCGTGCGAGGCCGANCGCCCCGACTGCGCCCGAGGCGCAGGCCGCCACCGAGGCCTTCCGCGACGCTGCCGAGGGGGCGCACCCGGGGCCCGACGCCCCGGGCGGCGCTCCGGACGAGCCGGCTTCGGGAGAGGCCCCCGAGGCCAGTGCGTCGATCGGCGAGCCGAGCCGCACTACACCACCACCGAGGTGGCCTTCCCCTCTTCCTTCCGCCGCCCCGCTGAGCGCGAAACCCCTCCTGCAGGCCTCGGTCGCGGCAAACAGCACAGTGCTGGACGGGCTAAGCGCCCAGATGGTGGCCCTGCAGGCGGAGCGGGCGAAGATCGACGCGGCGTGGGCGCGCGTCGAGGAGGGGCGGTGCTCCGCGGAGGCCATGGTGGAGGCAGGCCGTAGGGCGCACCACCTGCACACCTCGCAGCTCGAGGCTCATCGCGGGAGCCTGGCGGAGATCGCCAGGGAGGTGGAGGAGGAGCGGGCGGCTGCCCTCATCGCCACCGCCGTGCTCGACGGGGCGCGGGACGACCTCCGCCTCCAATACGGGAGCCGGGTGGCGGAGCTGGAGGAGAAGCTCGACGCCGCCCGGGGAGTTCTCAACGCCGCCGCTGCCTGGGAGCGGCGGGCGGCGGAGATCGAGGCGACGACCCGCCAGCGCAAGGAGGCCCTTGAGGCCCGCACTATGGCACTGGAGGAGCGCCTCACCACATTCGGAGGGCGGGCCTCGCGCTTGCTTGCGCAGGAGGCCGCCGTGCGCCGGTGGGCCGAAGCCCTTGACCTCCGCGCCCGGGAGCTGGAGGCGCTGGAGGAGCGCGCCCGCGCCCTGGACGCGAAGGAGGCGGCGCTGGCGGACCGCGAGGCCGCCGCCGCCACACGGGAGGCGACGCTGGCGGTGCACGAGTCCGCCTTCGCCGAGCAGGAGTCCGCACTCCGCCTCCACGAAGACGCGCTCGCCGAGCGGGGGCGAGCCCTCGAGGAGGCCAAGGCCGCGGCGCAGCGGCTGGCGGATAGCCTGTTCCTCCACGAGGCGGTGTGGGAGGAGCAGGCGCGCCGCAATCTGGAGAGCGCCCACGCCGAGAGGCACGCGCTAAACCAGCGGGCCTTTGAGCTCGAAGCGCGGGCGATGGAGCTGGACGCGCAAGCGTGCAGCGGCGGGGCGGCCGCGGGCCACGGCGATCTAGCCGCCCGCCTCACAGTCGTCGAGCACACCATCGCCGAGCTACAAGGTGCCCTGGACTCGTCCGCCAGGGAGGTTGAGGCCCTCCGACTAGCGAACGAGGTGGGGCCCGGCATGCTTCGGGATGCCGTCTCCCGCCTCGACTACGCTGGGCGTCAGGTGGGTATCTGGAGGGGGCGGTATGCGAAGTACGCCACCAACCAGGGAGGCCTAGCCCAGCGCCTCTCGGAGATGGCCGGGGACCTTGAGAGGCTCCCTGAGGAGATCGAGGAGACGATCAAGTCTTCCTCAAGGGACCTCGCCCGGGGGGCGGTAGAGCTCGTGTTGGCGAGCTACCAAGCCCGGGACCCCGACTTCTCCCCGTGGATGGTGCTGGAAGAGTTCCCTCCCGGGACCGAGGACGGCGCGCGCGCGCAAGTCCGGGACTCTGCCGACCAAATCGTCCACGGCTTCGAGGAGACGGCCCCTCGGCTCGCTTTCGCCCTCGACTCCGACGAGGAGGAGGGCGGCGACGACGGCGCGGACGACAGCGACGGCGAGGCTGACGACCCGGGCGCGTCGGGGTGAGCCCCCGGGCCCCCGCGTATCTTAATAATTTTTCCTTCTTCTTCTGAGGCCTTCGAGCCCATGCTTGTACAGACTGGTTTTATTTTACCTGCAATCAAATAGGATTTTAAATTCTAAGTCAGTTATATTTGCTATGTGCATGATAAGGATGGTCTGTGTTGTGATCCTTCTGCATCTTGGCTCGAGCGAGGGCTCGTGCCCGGGCCCCAGCCTCAAGCGGCGCGGGCCGGAGCTTGTGCCTGGGGAGATCCGCATGTCGAGACTGGCCAGGCCGGGAGCGCGGTGACCGAGGGTTAGGGGGACCCGATTGTGGGCCATTGCCGATTCCCCCCCGGAGTTCACCGCGCCCCGGGGCACGGCTCGGTTCTGGGCCCCGTTTGACGATTTTAGACGACTCGGGCCACCGAGGGCACGGTCGAGCACGAGCAGGCCGACTCAAGTCAAGACTTTTCAAATGGAAATGATAACACAGACGCGATCCTTAGGAAATCGAAAATGCTTGGTATTGAAATACTAGGAAATGAATTAAACAAGTATGTTCATGTGGTAGCCCCCGGCCAACCCTACACGCCCGGGGGGGGCGCGGGGTTGGCCTGAGCCCGAGGTACGACACCCGACCCCCTCATGGGTAGAAGCGGCGAAGATGCTCGATGTTCCACGGGTTAGGCAACTCTGTGCCGTCGCTCGTGGCCAATCGAACCGAGCCCGGTCGGGGGACGCCGATCACTCGATACGGACCCTCCCACATTGGTGAGAGTTTGCTCAGTCCAGCACGCGTTTGGACGCGGTGTAGGACGAGATCGTCGACGCAGAGTGATCGGGCCCGGACATGGCGCTGATGGTAGCGCCACAGGCTCTGCTGGTACCGCGCGGCTCGGAGGGCCGCGCGCCGTCTTCGCTCTTCCAGGTAGTCGAGGTCGTCTCGGCGAAGCTGATCTTGATCAGCCTCGCAATACATGATGGCCCGACGGGACCTCAGGGTGAGCTCGGATGGGAGGACCGCTTCCGCGCCGTAGACGAGGAAGAAAGGCGTTTCCCCGGTCGCTCGACTTGGAGTGGTTCGGTTCGCCCAGAGCACCGCTTGCAGCTCCTCGATCCACGAGTCGCCATGCTTCTTGAGGATGTTAAAGGTCTTGGTCTTGAGGCCCTTGAGGATTTCAGCATTGGCCCACTTGGCCGTTGCTTTTGGGGTGGGCGGGCGAGGCGAAACAGAGCTTGATGCCCATGTCTTCGCAGTAGTCGCCGAAGAGCTCACTAGTGAACTGGGTGCCATTGTCCGTAATGATACGGTTAGGCACCCCGAACCGAGCAGTGATGCCCCTGATGAATTTTAGCGCTGAGTGCTTGTCGATCTTGATGACCGGATAAGCCTCGGGCCACTTAGTGAACTTGTCTATTGCGACATACAGATACTCGAACCCGCCCGGGGCCCTCCTGAAGGGACCCAGGATGTCCAGCCCCCAGATAGCAAACGGCCATGAAATAGGTATGGTTTGCAGGGCCTACGCCGGCTGATGCGTTTGCTTGGCGTGAAACTGGCACGCCCTGCATCGTCGGACCAGGTCAACTGCATCGTGGAGCACCGTCGGCCAATAAAAACCCTAGCGAAAGGCCTTGCCAACCAAGGTGCACGAGGCGGAGTGGGCTCCGCACTCGCCTTCATAGACATTGGCAAGAAGCTCGACGCCTTGTTCCCAAGGAATGCACTTCAGCAGGACTCCGTTGGCCCCGCGCCGGTAGAGGGTCCCTTCCACCAGTACGTAGCGCTTGGAGATGCGATGGACGCGTTCACTCCCTTCGCGGTCCTTGGGTAGAGTCTGATCTATGAGGAACGCCTGGATCTTAGCCATCCAAGAGATCAATCTTGGGGTGCCGGGGTCGGACCCCCCGGGTCCCGAGGCCTGGACTTTGACGGGCCTCGGGGGCCGCTCAGGCGCGTCCGTCTCCCTTAGGGGATCGGGTCGCGCCGACGGCTGGGCAAGCCTTTCTTCAAAGGCGTCCGGTGGGGTCGGGGCTCGCGATGAAGCGAGCCTTGAGAGCTCGTCGGCAAGCGCGTTATCCCGCCTGGGCACGTGCCGAAGTTCTATCCCGTCGAAATGGCGCTCCATACGCCGCACCTCGCGGACGTAGGCGTCCATCTGCGGGTCAGAGCACCGGTACTCCTTGGAGACCTGGTTAACGACCAACTGGGAGATGCCTAGAACCAGGAGGTGACGGATCCCCATTCCGGCCGCCACTCTGAGTCCCGCAAGGAGTCCCTCGTACTCCGCCATATTGTTGGTTGCCCGAAAATCTAGGCGAACCAGATATCTGAGGACGTCTCCGCTCGGCGAGGTCAAGGTGACCCCCGCGCCGGCGCCCTGAAGGGCCAGGGAGCCGTCGAACTGCATCACCCAGTAGGTGGCGTGAGGCAGCTGCGAGGGGCTCGTGTTGGCCTCGGGGGCGGAGACGGGCTCGGGAGCCGGGGTCCACTCCGCCACAAAGTCGGCGAGGGCCTGGCTCTTGATTGCATGGCGTGGCTCAAAGCGCAAGTCGAACTCGAAGAGTTCGATTGCCCATTTTACCACTCGTCCAGTACCCTCTCGGTTGTGTAGGATTTGGCCGAAGGGGTAGGACGTGACCACCGTGACCCGATGCGCCTAGAAATAATGGCGCAGCTTCCTCGAGGCCATCAGAATTGCGTAGAGCATCTTCTGGGCCTGAGGGTATGAGGTCTTGGCATCCCGCAGCGCCTCACTAACGAAGTAGACGGGCCGCTGCACCTTTCGGCGAGGCCTGTCCTCTTCGTTGAGGGCACCGTTCCCGGGGTGCTCATCGTCCGAGGGGCCTTACTGGGCCCACTCGGCTTTTGTGTCGACGACCTCGGGGTCGGAGGGTGGTGGGCGCGGCCTTCCCGCAGTGGCCCGAGGGCCTTCCTGGGGGTCGGGGGCGGCCGGCGCCGTCGGACAAGCGGGCAGAGGGCCACATCCGGTCGTCAGGGGCCTTAGGCCACCGTCTGACTCGGGGGTCTCCCCTCCCTGCTCTCTCCCGGGTCGGGTCGACACAGGGTGGGGGTGCGCGGACCGAGGGCTGTCCTCGTCGCGCTCTACAACCAACGCCGCGCTGACTTCTTGCGGGGTTGCCGCCAAGTAGAGTAGCAACGGCTCATCTGGCTCCGGGGCGACCAGGATCGGGGGAGAGCTGAGGTATGCCTTCAACTGGGTGAGGGCCCGCTCAGCCTCCTCCGTCCAGGTAAACGGCCTGGAGCATTTGAGGAGCTTAAATAGGGGCACCACCTTCTCTCCCAGCCTCGATATGAATCGGCTTAAGGCAGCCATGCATCCGGTGACGCATTGCACGTCCTTAAGCTTGCTGGGGGGGGCGCATCCGCTCTATAGCTCGTATCTTCTCGGGGTTGGCCTCAATGACTCGGGCAGAGATCAAGAACCCGAGAAGCTTGCCCGCAGGCACACCGAACACGCACTTTTTGGGGTTCAGCTTTATGCGGGCGGAGCGGAGACTTTCGAAAGTCTCCGCTAAATCTGAGAGCAAGGTCTCTTGGTTGCGCGTTTTCACAACCAAGTCATCGACATAGGCCTCAACATTGCATCCTATCTGACTACCCAAAGAAATACGAGTAGTACGCTGAAAAGTAGGACCTGCATTCTTTAACCCGAAGGGCATTGTTGTATAACAATAAGTTCCTACAGGGGTAATGAATGCAGTTTTTTCCTCATCCTCCCTAGCCATGCGAATCTGAAGATAACCTGAGTATGCATGTAGAAAGCACAAAAGGTCGCACCCCGCGGTGGAGTCGACAATTTGATCTATGCGTGGCAGGGGATAAGGGTACTTAGGACATGCCTTGTTGAGGTCGGTGTAGTCGATGCACATCCGGAGCTTGCCGTTCGCCTTGGGGACGACGACCGGGTTCGCGAGCCACTCCGGATGGATGACCTCACGGATGAATCCGGCTTCCAGAAGCCGCGCCACCTCCTCGCGGATGAAAGCTTGGTGTTCCGGGGCCTGCCGCCGCACCTTCTACCGGACGGGCCTTGCGTCCGGCCGCACGGCGAGACGGTGCTCAATCACCTCCCTGGAGATCCTGGGCATGTCTGCCGGTCTCCAAGCGAAGACGTCGGCGTTTGCCCGCAGGAAGGAGACGAGCGCGTCTTCCTATTTGTCGTCCAAGAGACCACTGATCCGAGTGGTCTTGCACGGGCCGTCGCCCAGGGCGACCTCCTTCACCGGGACCTCGTCGCCTGAGGCCATCCGCTGCCTCGGAGCGGGCGAGGTGGAGGCGCTGAGCCTCTCATCGCCGCCCGCGGGCTTGGACACCGCGGCGAGGCGGTCCGCGCGCTGCTCCATACAAGCGAGCGCGACTTTGAGGTCGCCGTGGACGGTGATGGGGCCACTGGGGCCCGGCATCTTCATCTGGAGATAGGCGTAGTGGGTGGCCGCCATGAACTTTACCACCGCAGGCCTTCCCAGGACCGCGTTGTAGGGCAGACTGAGGTCCGCCACATCAAAGTCCACCCGCTTGGTGCGGAAGTTGGCGGGACCACCGAAGGTGACCGGGAGGTCGATGTGACCCAGTGGCCAGGTGTGCCCCGGCGTCACACCGATGATCGGCTGGGACGGCTGGAGCACCATCCCTGGGGCCTTGATAGCATCAAAGGCCGCGGGGGAGAGGATGTTGAGGGCCGCGCCCCCGTCTATCAGGACGCACCCCAACTTCACATTGCAGACGGTGGGAGAAACCACCATCACGATCTGCCCTCCTCGGGCAATGCATGGCGGGTGGTCGGTCTGGTCAAAGGTGAGGGCGACCTCCAACCAACGCGCCCGCCGCGTCGCCTCATGGGAAGGGGCCGCGGCCAGAAGCTCTCGCTTCATGGCCTTGAGGCTCCGGCGAGAAGCGTGAGCGCACGCTCTCCCATCGACGGTGGCGACGGTGGCCTCGGGCTCCTGAAAGCCCAGATCATCATCGCCATCGTCGATGTCCTCGGCAGGGGCCTTCTGCCTGGCCTCACTTCGCCGGTTGCTGGTGGGAGCCTCCGGGGCCTTGCCCTCATGGCGCTCCTGCCTCCTCTCCTCCTCCCACTTCCTCGTCCGCTCGGCCAAGCTCTTGACCGCGCGGCAGTCGGCGAGGTCGTGGAGGGAGGTGTTGTGCACGGTGCACCATCTGCCGGGAGCGCCAGCCTCCTTCTTTTTGTCGCCCGTGGGCCTCCCCTTTCGGGGGGCCCACGAAGCGCCCTCAACGGCGAGGACGTGACCCTCGTCGTCAGAACGGGCTGAACTCTTCTTCCTCCTCCTGTCCCGCCGCCCTGAACGAGCGGCGGACTCGGGGGCAGCCGGAGCCGCCACTCCAGAGCCGGAGGAGTTCCAGGTCCAGGCCTCCTCCTTGCGAGCCACACGGTCCGCGAGCTCGAAAAGCTGCGCTGTGGTCTGGGGCTCCTTGGAGGCGATCTTCTCGGCATGCGGTTGTGCCGCACGCCCCCCCTGAATGTGTAGATCACCGCATGTGCAGGGATGCATGGTATGGTATTGCGGACTTGACTGAACCCGCTGGATGTACGAGCGGACAGACTCATCATCCCTCCGCTGTACCGCGTGCAAGTCCGCCTCTTCGCCTGGGCGTGGATATGTGCCCTGGAAGTTCGTGGTGAACTGCTGGCACAAATCCTCCCAGGAGTGGACCGACGCGGGTGGCAAGTTCATTAGCCAGCCCCGCGCCTGGCCCTTCAGAGCCATAGGAAAGAAATTCACCATGACCCTGTTGTCACCCCCCGCGGCTTCTATCCCAGTCGTGTAGATCTGGAGAAACTCTGCGGGGTTGACGCTCCCGTCATATTTTTCGGTGATGGTGGGCTAGAACCTTGGGGGCCAACGGACATTCCGAAGGCTTGCCACAAAGGCTCGACAGCCGGCACCACCAACCGGGGACACGGGGGGCCGGCCCCCGTGACCGGAACGGAGCGGCGCTCCAGAAGAGGAGGCGCCTTCCGTTGCATGGGCAGCGCGACGAGTGTCGCGCCAGCGCTCGATATCGAGCCGGGCGTCTGGCCCCCCATGCATATCTTCTTGGGTCAGAGGCGTTGGTGAGGGAACCGCGAACGAACGGCGTGTGTCGGCCGTCGTCCGTCGTGCCCTCCGCCTCGACGACATAGAGCCGGTGGCGGCAGCGCCAGAGGTCCCGATGGCGGAAGATCGCCGACCGATGCCTAAGCGCTGCTGCGCCGTCATGACCAAGTTGGCCACGTCATCCAGCCAACGCCGGGCTGGGGTCTCCGGATCGGGGACGATGGGCGGGTGACGCAAGAGCGCGCCCTGGGGCGTGCCGCCATCGCCGTAGGTGAGGCGACGACGCACCCCGTCTCGCCGTCCTCCTCCATCGCCTGCGAGCGGCGAGGTTGCAGATCCCTCGACCTCCTCAAGCGCCTTCCCCCGCCCAAGAATCCGGCGGGAGGGGGATGACGGGGTGCGAGCCCGATGGCGCGGGTTCTGCTCCCCGCCATCACCGCTGGCGCTCAAAGAAGGGCTGTACGCCACTCCCTCTTCGGCCATAGGGCTGACCTGGCGAAGCTTGGCGCACATGAAAGGAGACGGGGGCTCAGACAAAACACGCGCGCGCCCCCTACCTGGCGCGCCAGATGACGGAGCGTGAAACTCCTCACCGGGAGACCGTGCAGGTCCCCCTTTGCCGGTTCGGCCGGGGACGCAAGGTGCGGTTCTTAGCCCCTGATCTGAGGGATCTCAGCGAGAAAGAACGCGTGGACACAAGCGGTTTAGACAGGTTCGGACCGCTGAAAAGCGTAATACCCTACTCCTATGTTCTGGTAGATCTGGGAGTGTGAAGGAATCCAGAGAGAGTTCAGCCTCTAGACCAAGTCAGCCAGAGTCCGATCCTTCTCCTTCCTAGGCCTGGGCCTCCTTTTATATGACAAGGGGCTACCACATGGGCCACAAGCTGCCTAAGAAAGAAAACACTCTTTTACAAATAGGGCTATCCTACTGCCGGAAGCAGCCTCTGACAGACGCCGCAGCACGCCTCTGCTCAGCCAGCCGACCCATTCGGGGGACGCCCGTTTCAACCATCATTAAATGGCGGGCGACTTTCTCGTCTCGCATGCGCCGGAATCTGGAATGCATTTGACCGGGACTGACGTACCAACTCCAGGAGTTGGCACGCCAGCTCCAGCTGAGAGACGAGAGACAGAGGGCTCTCATCATTCTGACGGGACGGGACGAGGCGTGCTGCAAGCCGCCTGGCGCCACCTAACCCGCGATCTGACCGGTCTGTGATCGGTCGCTCGTTGTGACCGGTCACGGACCGGATAGGCATGCGCCACGCCACATTAAATGCGGCGTAGTGCGCTCGTCTGAACTGCCATAAATGCGGTTAGGTGAGCTCTGCCACGCTCACCTAACCTGCACACGTGGCACCAAAACCACATGGAGTCGGGGCGCCCCAGCCCTCGGGGCAGAATCGGGAGCGGCCCGACCCCGAGAGGAGACCGGGAGGGCAGCCGCCACGTCACCCTCAGGCCCGACCCCTCCGGGGGAACGGGCCACTTGGATCACTGTGGCCGCCCTTCCCTTTGGTCTCGACACCCCCGGTCCCATGTCACCGACAGGGCAAATCGACGAACAATTTCAGCATCATCGGCAACAACTGCATTGGCTTGGGGGGCAAATAGATCAGCATCAGCCTGGAGAGCCACATCAATAATATCGGCCAGAAGAAACTCAAAGATATCAGTCTAAAGAAGATTGGGCCGATATGATTGCAAAGGTAACGGAGGAGTAGTTTGGAATTAAACCTAAGGATCAAACTTCTGTGTATCGGCCACCGTATCCTGAATGATTTGATAGGGTTCCACTTACAGGCCGATACAAGATTCCAGATTTTTTCCAATTCTCAGGGCAAGATAATATGACTACAATGGAACATATCAGCCGATTTTTAGCTCAGTGTGGGGAGGCATCAGCTGAAGAAACTCTGAAGGTTAGATTTTTTCCATTATCTTTGATTGGATCGACTTTCACATGGTTTTCGACATTGCCACCAAACTCAATCGAAGGTTGGGTTGATCTAGAGAAGCAATTTCACCTATACTTCTTTGCTGGGAACAATGAGTTGAAGTTTTTAGATTTGGTATCAGTCAGGCAGCAAGAAGGGGAGTCGGTTGTGGAGTATATTCAAAGATTTGGTGATGTCCGCAACCGATGTTATACCTTGAGCCTAAGTGATGAACAACTAGCAGACCTTGCGTTCCAAGGGTTGTCAGCGTCTATCAAGAATAGATTCTTTTTCCATGAGTTTGACAGCCCGGCTCATCTAATACAGAAGGTATCGGCTTACAAGAGCCGATGTAAAGAAGAAGAGAAGAATCAGTTTTGGGGCGATCAAGGCAAGGATAATTTGAAAGCATGATTTCTCATACTCCAAAACTGGGGGGGCATGTGTTAACGACAGAATTTGGTACGCTCCGAAGTCCCCATCAGCCCAGGATCCATATTGGCTCGAAACTAGTATTGGCCTAGAGTTCTACATTGGCCGATGGGGGTTATCTTAAACCAACCACCAACAGCAGTCGGATTCTTGTTAGATTCGGGAAGATCTTATCCAGAGAAGACCGAGTTTGAGGAGGATGCGGCTTGTATCTACTAATTAGGAAGAATTTGTTAGTTTACTTTTTATCTTTTGGAAAATGTGTTTAGTGTCCAATAAGGACTTTATCTGTTTCCTTTTATCTTTAGGAAAGTTTGAGTCGTATTCTGTTAGGATATTTGTTAGCCTATGGGTATAAATATATAAGCCCGAGGTTCATGTAATTATCATCTCACGATCAATACAACTTCCGCGCATCGCCAACCTTTACTTTTAGTCTTCTTCGGCGAGTTCATGCCCTTCCCGCGAGGGTAAGTCTCGTTATGGCTGCCTATGCTGTCGGGGCTAGGGCTTCGATGTTCTGATCTCGTCAACGTAAGCACTTACTATCATATATCTTAGTCAATCTGGTTTGGCGTCTCGATTTCATCGTATCGGCCAAGATTCGTTTTAGGGTTTACGCCGGTATCGACCAAATCGCCTCGCTAGATTAGATTGGCTAAGGTATCCACCACCCTGAAAATCAGTCAAGGGCTTGATTGTCTAGGTCTTGCGTTTCTTTTCATACTTAGCGCTGCATCAGTTCAGTTTGATCTACTAAGTCGTGATTAGAACCGTAATCTCTAGCCTGCTTGTTGGCTGCCAATAAGGGTTTCGTCGGGGTTTCAGCCGATGAGTTATCTTAACGTTGCATCGGCCCACAAGTTTTACATATAGATTGGTTCTGGCCGATGACAACAGAGTATTTATTGTTTATCTGCTTATTGAGAGTTTATGCCATCGGACCTCTGGTCGATGTGTGCTTTAATATTCAGATCAATGTTTATTTTATATTTGGATTATGCTATATCACATTGCTATATCATCATGTTATCGTTAGCCGATCGCCTCTATATAGATGTTTGCTCAGTACACGGCTGATGATTCGAAACCCTAACTACATCGGCTGGTATCGGCATCGGCTGGAACTGTGCCATCGGCCCATCGGCCGATCGGTTGTTTTGGCTATCGGCCCCGATAGACCTTCTGTTATGCTATTTTGCATATCTTGTCAGTGACAGGATCAAATTGACTGGCACGCCCGCGATTCATCAATTTTAGGACCTGCACTGGAGCTAAGCAGATCTCCTAGGTCTTCGTGTGTCCGCGCGCCGGGTCCACATCGGCGGAACGGATTCGGCGTCAACAGTTGCTCAACCTGAAAACAACCCTGCGGGCTGCTGCTAAGCCCCTGTGGAGTAAAAAAGAGAAGTGAGTTCCTATCGACAAATAAGAGAAGTGCTACTTTGTATATGAAAAACACAAAGGCATATTTAGTTTGATGCCATTTTAAAATTTTACATTATTACCATCAATATAACTCTGCCAAATTTTAGCAATTCCAAAACTTTTCACTCTCAAAAGTCTACCGCAATCACAATACTTTTCACTCTCGAAAATTTTAGCAATATGAAATTTCAGACTGATTCTAGAAAAAATATTTTCACTAAAATGGTATTTTTATAATTTATCATAAAGGTATTATGACATTGTAACGATAGTATGGGCATATTATTAGTATAGATAGTTGCTGTCTAAACCGCTAAACTGCCTTTTATGCTCTTACGAGGACTAACCAACCGAGACAACATGCTGTCAGAGGGAAATCCACGGACCGCTATGCTTCCAAACGTAACGATGTCGGCCATATTTGGCCAATTTGTTGATCGCCTTCGTCACCAGCTCACTACTCGGTAGCTAGTGACTAGCTAGCTAGCTAGAGCTTATTCTGGCGCCAGACGCCAAGTAGCAGAATGATTGAACTGCCACTCATCATTTGACTGCGGATTTCAACTTTTCTTTTTACTGGTAGTGGTAGTGCTTGCTTGACAGCTTAAGCAGTCGTAGAACACATAAGCTTCTATACTTTTCCTCTCAAGCGGAACAGAGGACCGATAATACGTTGTACATCCTTCGTTTCAAAATAAATAAACCTTATAAAGATATATTTCGACCCGGACATTTTTAGGATGTTTAGATTTCCGCGTCGATCTTTCTTATTATGTCTTGTTTTTACTCCTATATTGGAAGGTGCTTTATATATTGCTTGACATAAAATCAATAGTGGATTTGTTTTTGTCTTTTATTGAATCTTTTTCACGGCTTGATAGAGAATTTGATATGACACGTTCTATTGGTTTATTTTGAAACGGAGAAAGTATAATGTATTGTGTCACATTCTAGTACGAAGTTGATTTATTTTGAGCCGAAAAAAGTAGAGAATAGCACAGAGATTAATAGAGATTAATAGTGGGGGTAGCATTCATGGTACAATTCCAAATTGGGCAGATTCTGCTATCAGCATATACCTATACGGCTATACCCAACCAAGTCCATTGTTTTCCACCGTTGGTATCTCCACAGATATGCCAAGTCAAAGACCACACCTTTATTACTATACCAAAGAATCTAATAATTGGGAGCATAACTTACTCTGCTTTTGTACAAAAGAACCTGGCTTTATGTAAATCTTCTATGACTATGCTACTTTATCAGCGTAAGTACCGGCCTACTCCACAATATTCAGTGACATCATTTGAATTTTGAACTGGCCTACAGGCCTAGCTAGCTAATGTCAACTTAAGTACGTAGCAAATGATAGAGACTGGCACCCGTCCGGCACAGTGTGTTGCCAATCATCCATGCATGCAAGCACATACAACTCTTGGGGATGAAGGTTGCTGCAACTAGCTGGATTCAAATTCAAGTGAGCGTGTTAGTTCAACATGTTTATATGAGTTACCCACAACGCTAATCAGGGGCGGATCTAGGTTACACTATGGGTCATCTTCACATATGAATAGTATACGAAGTACGAACTGTAATTTACACTGGAAGCCACCACTAATTCGTCGGTGTACTGTGACACCATTGAACTGAGCTGGATTCTGCCCTGTCGCTTGTTAATCGGTTTCTATAAGATCAAAAGTCAACAATTACATATCCGCCAATAGAGTTTCATGGAATGACAATTTTACTCTTGCCTTTGCCAAATTGATCTGGTGCCACTGGTTTCAACTCGATTCCCACTCTTTAATCAACAGCGCTCGTTTCATTTCACGCTATCCGTAAACCAGTTAAACTTTAGGAACATGCATTATTAGGTCAAACATGGCCTTGCATTTTGCTCCCACAGGACTAGTACTACTACCACTTTTTGATGACAGGATCGGAGGTACTTGTAGTACTACCAGCAGTATCACATTACGTTACTGGCTAATTGTCGTACATCACTTGGATTTTGGTTTGAACGCAAGAAAGGGCATGTGAGTCTGTTTGAGAAGAGCAGTTACAACTTTTTTTTTTTAAGAATCAAAAGCTTTCTAAACGGTTTAGTTTTTTGTTTAGATTTTAAAAAGATATAGTTGTAGAATTCAAAAAATAAACTAAAAGCCAGAAACTGAACATCTAGCTTTTTTAAATTAAAAGCTGATTACCAACCAATTATTTTTTAAAATCTTAAGCTTCTTGAACAGGTGCTGTAAATGAGTGTGAGCCACTGCTGATTCTAGAATTCCAGTCCAACGTACTGTTGAGATGCTAGGGGGACTAACAGCCGAATTGCGCTAGATGGGCCATAGCTAGCTCGCTGTTGCTGCCCACTTCCACATCATGGGGGGCCCAATCTCGTGCGCATTGGCCCACCGGCTTCGACGATGGCATGCATTGCAGCCAATCGCCCAATCAAGCTGCGCCCCCGTGGTGGGTGGGCTCCGGTTCTATGGCTTTCTGTCTTCCTGCACTACAGCCTCTCGGGTTCGGGGATGTCTATCTAATGCAGCCACGTGCGTCCTTTCTCCTGCAGAATGACATTAATTAGTGCTAATGATATCTTTTAGTATTAATTTTTTTAAAAAAAATACATAAATGTCGAGCACCCGAAAATTATATCGTCCGGTGTTATTCATGATCACCACATGATTTTGGGAGAGTGGGATCCATACACGCATTATAGCCACTCAAGCCGCAATGTGCTCTATGATCGCAACTAATCACCATTCAATATAAATAATATAGTGCCGAATATTGAGAAAAAAAACATTGCTGGAACTCAGCGTGCCAGTCAACTTCAGCCTGAGACGTGCCCATCAAACCACACGAAGGCAGCGACCAGATGTGTTACACATCTCAGGAGACTTACAATTTGCTAAGCTCTACAACACCTCGTTTGCTCAACATCCATACTCATGTCTGGATAGTTCTACAAGTTAGAACAACCCAAGACACTTTTATCAAAGCAAATGATATTCATAAATGATTACTAATATACCTGACGGAGCGTGAAACTCCCCACCGGGAGACCGCGCGGGCCCCCCTTTGCCAGTTCGGCCGGGGGTGCTCAGTGAGGTTCTTCGCCCTCGATCTAAGGAACGTCAGCGAGAGTGAGGACACGCAACACACGGGCGACGTAGACAGGTTCGGGCCGCTGAGAAGCGTAACACCCTACTCCTGTGTTCTGGTGGATCTGAGGGTCTCCAACCATACAAAGGGAATTCTATCTCCAACGCATTTTCTGGAGTCCCCCCTCCTTTCCTAGGCCTGGGCCTCCTTTTATCTGATCAGGGGTCACCACATGGGCCTCAAGTTGCCTAAGAAAAGAAACATTCTTTTTACAATCAGGGCTGGTCTACAGCCGGAAGCGACTTCTGACAAGCACGGTGCACGCCTTCTGCCCCGCTCGCCAGCTCTCCGGTGGACGCCCGTTTCAACCTTCATTCAATGGCCGGCGACTTCCTCGCCACACCTGCGCTGAAATCTGGATTGGATCTGACCGGGACTGACATACCAACTCCAGGAGTTAGCACGCCGGCTCCGGCTAGGGACGAGAGCCAGGAGGCTCTCATCATTCCGACGGGACGGGGCGAGGCGTGCCATCGGCCGCCTGTCGCCACCTAACCCGCGATCTGACCGGTCTGTGACCGGTCACACACCGCGACCGGTCACGGACCGGATAAGCGTGCGCTGCGCCGCATTAAATGCGGCGTGGTGCGCTCGCCTGACCCGCTATAAATGCGGTTAGGTGAGCCCTGTTGTGCTCACCTAACCCGCCCACGTGGCGCCAAGATCACGGGGGGTCGGGGCGCCCCAGCCCTCGGGGCCGAAACGGGAGCGGCCCGACCCCTCGGGGAGGCAGAGGAAGGGGCGGCCACGTCACCCCCGGGCCCGACCCCCCCCCGAGGGGGCTCGGGACACGTGGAGGACCGCGGCTACCCACGCCTCTAATCATGACACCCCCGGTCCCATGTCACCGACAATACCAATAACTTAGAATTCAAGTCTAGAATATAAATATGGCCGAACGGCCTTATAATTAAAGGTTCGCACGGAAGCTTTGTTACCCAAGACCCATAAGCAATCCGACTAGGGGTAAACCCCTAATGAACCGTCCTGAAGAGATCAACGGAACCCGTAGCACTCAACTAATCTGCAAAACAATTTAGACAAACAGCCCATGGAAGATACAAGAACATTAACTATGTTAATGTACTGGCAATGCAATACAATCCTACATACATGCTAGCTCTGATAATCAAAGAATGGCTATTTGTAGGTTTATTTGCATAAAGCTAATTTGGTTCACAACATTTCACAACTGATAACTTTGTAAACATTTATAGAATAAATATATAAAGTAGAGCATGGTGATCAATATAAATAATTTTAGCAACATAATCATCATTTCTCCTCATCATCATTATCATAAGCCATAAACATCAACTTGCACCTTCCCTGGTAGCAAGTCATCATTATCATCGAAATCATCATCAAATTCCCATCCTCAACCATTTTTATAAAGCATTTTAGAAAAGATAAAATTACACTCATGCTATTTCCCCAAGTCGCTCTT
Organism: Oryza officinalis; assembly: GCA_008326285.1. NCBI lineage: Eukaryota > Viridiplantae > Streptophyta > Magnoliopsida > Poales > Poaceae > Oryza > Oryza officinalis. Next base: position 50,315,451 of record BDMV01000001.1, on the reverse strand, counting down.
GACCGTGAGCACGGCTAACCGGTTAGTTTTAACTCTGCAGAATTCGTACAAATCCACATGATGCGATAAAAGCCCGGAGGCTACGCTCTAGTTGGTTCGGTGCTGGCCTAGCACCCCACACTCTACAATTTGAGTGCGGACTAGAGGTCACAACTTAGCCGTTACATTGCCTAGTGTCTAGCCTTGCATCAGCGACGGCAAGTGTAAATCCATCCTGGAAATGACCTAGAATCGTTAGGTGGCGGGCCCACGCCTTAAACCTAATGCCGTGGCAGCAAACACATCCGTTCCCCCACGAGGCACTATACCGTTGAATTGGATAGACTTAGACGTCCATGCTGTGAGGCGGACCATCCGTCCCCTCACAGAACACACCCAGCTAGTCATGTTGCTAGTATTATATTCAACACACACACATGGGTAGTTCCTATGAATCATCGCTCAGACTAATTCATTCTACTCCGGCCTACCAGTATGCAAGGCTAAACACTAAACAACTTAATAAGCTAAGGTCATCCCATACTAACACATGTGGCAATACTGTATACTTAGTTGGTAACATAGAGTTCGGTCCTTAATTGACTCAGGCGAACGCTCCCCCTATCGATGCACAACTACTATCATATGTACACCACTCGCCGCCCAAGTTTAGAAATATGTTTAACTCCATTTTATTTCACAAATAACCAGAGGCTTCACCTCTGTCCAGAAGTCGTAAATTGCCCATTTTCAAATATATAGGGTGATCACAATGTTTAAAATCATTTCACTAGGCATGGCTAAGCATATGACATTATATTTAGCAATTATAAGCCCATTTGAGCACATGGAGAGTACTCCAAACCATTCTAAGGTTACAAACATCAAGGATAACAATTCTCAAGGAGGATTATACAACAAATAGGCCATAGCTACCATTTCATTACTTTCAAAATAATTTTTCTCAAACATAACTATCTAACGTATGCAACTTTGCAATAGAAAACGTTTGCCCAATAAAAACATAGGATCAAGGTGTTCAAAGGAGGAGGGCAACTTGCCTTAGTTAGAATCTCCCTCACGGTCAGCAACAGAACCCAAACTTCTCACCGAAAGCGGTATCGTTCACTATACGAAATAACGGTAACGATATAAATACCAAAACAAGCAAAGATCCAAAATGCTTCTAATATGCATAAACTTTATTATAATAGATTGGTACTGACTAAATATGATTTATGGTGAGATAAATTTTATTTTATCACTTGTATTTTGGGACTTATAAATTCTATAAATTCTATTCTAGGCCTAGGTGAAATTCACTCTAAATAATCTTAGATGCATTTTATGTCCAGGTTTTGTCAAGTATTAGGTTATAGCAGTGAAAAGTGTGTCTTCCTGGGTTCCATAAGATTTATTTCACAATTTTTAAAGCTAGTAAGAATTTATTACGAATGTTATAAGCTATGTGTCATGTTGTACTATTTATTTGCTATACAAGATTTTAGAAGCCTTCCTAGTACTGTATGTTTCATATTTTAACTTAGGGCGATTAAGATCATAAAGGTATTAGTCTAACAAAATTGAAATCACTTTATTTGGAGTTATAGTTACTTCTACATGAATTTTGGAAGTTCCTATTGTTAAATAGGGACATACACCTGTTATACAAATTTAATGGCATTTACAAACTAATTCTTCTAGACCTCAGTGTTAGAGAAATAGAGTCCAGCATTTTGTGATCCTAACAAATTTTAGTTCATATTATTTTGACATAAGTTGGACCTCCCATGTATTTTAGATATTTGAGGACATATGGTGGGAATTATACGTATTCAAAATCCTGGAGTTATTAACTTTACAGAACATGCCATATTTTAATTTATGATACTTAAGTTTATGAAATTATGGATCTAATAAAATTAAAATCATCTCATTTGTAGTTAGAACCAATTTCTTATGAATTTTAGAAATTCTCGTTTTAATTATAATCATTTACATCTATCTAAAAGTGAAGGTATTTTGTATACTAAATATTCCAGACCTTAGCTCATATAAATAAAGTTCATTCATTTGTGAAGCTAACAAGTTTTGGTTTGATTCATTTAGAGCTAAAATGAATTTTCCACAAATTTTACAAGTTAGATTATGTTTTATGTTATTTATTCTTTATACAAAATTTTAGAGATATTTATTCTACTGTGAGTGACAAATTTTATACTACCGTATTGAAGATCATAATTTTATGAGTCATCTGGAATTTGGTTCACTCAAATTGGAGTTAAGATGAATTTTATATGCATTTTACAAATTTGTGCATTTTTCTGTTGAACAAATATTAATTTGAGTATGTTTTCTTAATATCTCCAGATTTCAAAAGGATGGGGTCCACATGGCAGTGAGAGCAAATATGCAAATAGGTTCCTGCAGAATTTATAAACCAACCCGCAGTACAGAAGCAGCAGCAGGAGTAGAACTCACCGGCCGGCGGGCTTGATGGCGATGCCGACGGCGAATGGCAGGGAGATGGACGAGGCGGCCAAAGGAGAAAAGATGCTCCTGCTCCTTGCGCACCCGACGGTGGTCGGCTTGTCATCGGTGATGGTGGAAATCAACGCCGGTGGCAATGCGAGCGGCAACGGCTTCATGGCTGCAGGTGCAAGGTAGGTCGGGCTCGATTTGAGCGTCTTTGATGCATGCATATATGTTTATGGAACACTAGGACACTCATCGAATGACTTGCCGAGACGGAAATGCTCCGATGAGGTGGTGGCGATGAAGACATCTGGCGGCGGCGGAGAAAAACTCCGGGGCGACGTCGATAAGCCAAATCGGCCAACAACCTACCAAACTAAAACATTCGCAAGATTATGAACCACTAGAGGATGGAGTAGGTGCAAGGAATCGGCGTGGAACTCACCAGAGAAGGAGGAATCGGTAATGGCAACCGGCGGCCGGAATTGAGGAAGACGACGGCGATCTCCCTCGTCGATGCATGATTCTTGAGGATTCTTGATGGGTTTTGCTGCGGAGCTCATGGGAAAGCTGATGGCGAGAGGAATCGGCTCGGGGTGGTCTCCTTCGTGCTATGCGGCAGTGATGTCACTGGCGGCGGCCTTCGGTGCGTGCTCCTGAGCTTCGTGGGCGCGTCGGCGTTCCCGACGATTGATTGCACTATTGAGGGCGAGGTCAGCGGGGATGGATTCGGCGTTATGAGGAGGTTAGGGAACGCGGAGGAGATGGGGATAAAGATTGCTCGACGACGATCGGTGGCGCTTTCTTCTCCACGGCCGATGACAGAGATAAGGGCGATGGAGAGGGTGATGATTTCCTCCCTCGGTGTGCTCGGTATCTGGGCGGAGAGTGAGGAGAGACGACGCGGCTGGGAGGAGATGAGGGCGAGATCAGCGGCGGCCATGTCCTTGGACACGCGTCGAACACATTTGACCTTCCGGTCTCTCGCACTCTCGTCTCTCTCTCTGAGCTGAGCGGTGGTGAAGGGCGGTGGTCAAGCTGAGTGATTAACCAGTGGGTCCCACCATGACCTAGGCCCCGCCTGGCAGTGTGAGATGGGTAGGATTCTTGGTGAGTGTACTGTTAGCAAATTTCAGTATTATTTCTTTTTGTCTTCTTTGTAATACTATAATTTAATTTCTAGACCAGATAAATTAGAGTGGATTTTTTTGTAGGTAGATATAATTTCCTAGTTTCCATTTTCCTTGGTTGCACCCAAAAATTCATTATATTTTATTCTCAGCAAAATAAAGAAAATAGGCATAGCTGAAATTGGTTTCAATTTTTAAGGGCAAAAATTATGTTAATTCATGATAAATAAGCTATTATTTGAATAAATTATGTTCCATATACACTTTCATATAATTTAATACATTTTTGGATGAGGTTTGAGTTTTGCCGATTAGGGTTTAGAATTAAATCGGATTTTGGCTTCCTTGACCAATTTAATTGAGGGTCTAGATATAAAGATAAAATCATGCCAAAATTCCAGTGAGTCTAACATATTGGGTAGAATCCACATGAATTTTTCCACGATTTTATCTTACACTAATTATTTTTAGAAATTCACTAAGCTTATCCTTACACATATGTTTCCTATTATAAAATATAATTAAATGGTTGTAAAATTATATTTAGATGATTCTTGACCTGACATGATGTTGTTGATCATGATTTAAACTTTTAATTACTCAACTTCATGTATTACATGTATATAAATTCTCGTAAATATATATTTAGTATTTGCCTCAGAGTTTTTAATTTATATTCATCCTATTATGAAATGCTAGTAAAATCCAAAAACAAGCAAAAGACTCAAGTCTCAACAATACATTATGCAAATACATGCACACACTTTTATTCCTTTGAGCTATCAAGTAAAAGGTTTTAAATTACTCGCCAATTTGTATTTTTAAACTGGTCATATTAGACTCACCTAGGTCTTTAGTTGAAAATACTAGTATTCCTATTTAGGAAAAATTATTCTCGACATTTTTAGATGCAAAATTTGAAATTCAAATTTTGGGTATGTTACAATAAATAAAACTTTCAACTCAAATTTGAAAACTTTTAAGTCAAAATTTAAAATTTAAGATTAAGATTTTTTGAAAACTTTCAACTCGGATTTGAAAATTTTCAAGTAAGATTTGAAAACTTTCAATTCGGATTTAAAACTTTCAACCCAAGATTTGAAACTTTCAACTCATATTTAAAAACTTTCAAGTCAAGATTTAAAAACATTCAACTCAGATTTAAAAACTTTCAAGTTAATATTTGAAGTTAGATTTGAAAACTTTTAAGCGAAGATTTTAAACTTTTAACTCAAGATTTGAAATTTTCAACTCAGATTTGAAAACTTTTCATTAAGATTTGAAGATTTTTAACTCAAATTTGAAAACATTCAGCTCAAATTTGAAAAAATTCAAGTTAAGATTTGAAAACTTAACTCAGGTTTAAAAACTTTTAACTCAAATTTTAAAACTTTTATCTTCAAAATTCAAATATTCAAGTTAAATTTGAAAACTTTCATCTCAAAATTCAAAACATTCAACATAAATCTAAAAAACTTTTAACTCAAATTCAAAACTTTCAACTGAAATTGGAGGTGAAAGATTCAATTTATAAAATATCGCAAAAAAAGTCGCGCGTGTACACGGAGAAAAAAAGGGAGCGATTCGGCTAAAAAAAAGGAGAAAAAAACTAGCGCTAGGCAGCGTATGCGCCACCAACGCGTACGCGCTAATTAGCGCTTCCGCTCGGGTTCCCCTTTCTTTTTCTTGTGCTCAGCCACTCTGCTTCCAGTAGCGCCGGAATGGCGTGCGAGCTAGTGAGAAAAACTGATCTTTCGCGTCTTTGAGAGGATAGCTGGAGAGGAACACTCTCAGCTCAGCGAAAGATATCTTGGTTATAACCTCAGTTAAATGATTACCAACTAGGCGTACCTATTAAATTATACTTCATCCAACTATTTAGTATTGGATTTAACATCGGCTAAAATTGTTATGTCAAATCTAATACTAAATAGCTATATTTTAAAATAGAGAAAATACCATCAATATATGTTTTCCAAGCGAACGATCGATCAAACGCCACAAAGGCCCGAACGGCCACCGTGTTATTGCACCCAAATCGAATGCGTCGAGCACAACTACTCCAATACCTCATGCGATGTATGTGGGAGCTCTAATAGCCCATAGGGCTATCAAAAAAGCTCGAGGCTCACGAGTTGCTCAAGCTCGGCTCGGCTCAGACTCGATTCGAGCTTTGCTAAAGCTCTTAATGAGCCAAGCCTGAGCCCAACCCTAAGCTCGCGAGCTTTGTCAAGCCGAGTTTGAGCTTCTCACGAGCCTAGATGTATGTATAATTTTTATCTTTCATATGATAAACTAGTAAATTAAGGATAAATTAGTATACATTTATTTGAAAAAATTAGTATGTGTTGGTATCATATATTAATCTTAAGTTCTCCTAACCTTGTTCTTTAGTATTATTAACTTAAAATAATTAATTTTTATAAAATATTTTCATCAAAATATACATTATCATATATTGGATCGAGCTCGCGAGCCTAACTAAGCTCGAGCCGAGCCTGTTTAAGAGCTTGAAGATGGATTAGGCGCTCGAGCCGGCTCGTTGACAGCACTAGCCCACTGATCTGTTCACTAGCTACAACTGCTCGTTTCCTTCCGTCGCCGTGTCGTCATCCTCCCGCGGAGAACACAACACACACACTGGAGGCATCCGGCATCCCCGAACCGGCCGGCGAACCGGCATGGCAGATTGGCAGTACGCCAGTGTCTGCGAAGCGACAATGGCGAGTGCAGGGATCAAGGCGCTCCCGCACGCTGATACCCGGTGCCGCTACAACGAGCAAGACACTCGCCCGCGCACATATGTCGTGCCCTGAGCTGTCGCCATCGATCGGTCAATCGTGCAATCGCCAGCCGCACATATGTCGTGCCAAATTGCTACTGCTAGCTGCTCCATTTGTATATACTCACACATACAGTTTTCTTCTCCTGTGTACTGGAGTACAATCCTATAGTCCTATATGCCTCTATCAGGCTAGGCTTGCGCACCCATGCCATGGTATATTCCGCGCTTCCTAGCTAGCAAACGCAGATTTGTGCTCCCTGCTGCGTGCTGCTGCCTGCCATTGCCAAGGCGTCCAATCTCTCTCTGGCTTCCCCGGCCGGCGATGCTGCAGTGCTGGTGTGTGTCTTTTTGACCGGCTCCTGGATCGATGCCGCCCCTTGTTGCTGGCTGCTGGTGAAAAGGGCGGCAATGGCCATCGTGAAAGGGAAGAAAGCGCATGCAGGCCCAAGATCCTTCTATGTGGTGCTGACTAGCTAGCGCTAGTCGTGTAGCTAGCTGCTATAGCTGCTGGGTCGCAAGCTAAATCCAGACGAGCAACATGTCAAAATCGCGTTACTCTCATCATCACAAGTGTGGTTAGTCTCCTGAAAGCGTGATCAGACAAAAACAGTGTCCAGTATGATAGATAATAGCGGTTTAACGGATGGGTATGTGTGCGCCAAGTGTGCATGCAACCAAAGACAAGCCATGTCCCAGGAAGCTGACAGCGAGAGACATGATCGATAGATATACACAATACTACTCAAAGTGTATTACTACTAGTAGTATACAACTACACGAGTCAAATATATGCAGGAAATGAAGAAGCTACACACACATAAGTTAAACAAGCTCTTGGCCGCACAGGAATGGAGAATAAGGACTTAGAAGATGCTTGCGCTTGGAGATTGAATAGGAAGACTCCAACTGAAGTACTGGCTACATTACAAGTGATCGACATGCATGCATGGCGGTAAACTTCGATGCATCACACTGCGTACGTTAATTCTACCATTACCTATGTAATATTCCCTTTGTCCCAAATAATAATGCCTACAATTTTTTTACATGATTTTCAGTGACATATTCATTAATTTATTTCATATTATGTTATCAACAAATATAAAATTAACACTACGTGATAGTATTTTAAAATATGAATATAGTGATACAATATGTATAATACTTAGCATAGATATTATTAGTATAATTATTAGTCAAAAGTTATCGATTTTGATTTTCCTATAAACAAGAACACCCTATAATTTGGGATAGAGAAAGTATAAAATAGGGGATGGTAAGAAATGTATCGACGCAAAATGCATAGGTTTGATCTATATATCCGTCCAGTGTTAACATTTACTACCTCCGTTTCATATCATAAGACGTCGTTGAATTTTTTCAAGTCAAAATTTTCTTTTAGCATAGACCAAATTTATATAAAAACGTAGCAACATTTTTGACACAAAATAAATGTACTATCAAAATATATTTAATGTTAGATTTAATAAAATTAATTTGATGTTGTAAAAATTTAACTAGCGAAAAGTCAAAGCGTCTTAAACAGAGAGAAAGTACACTACACATCAAAAAATCTGAGGGGTTGATGCAAGGCATGACCGTTTCCTATCTATCAATAAATCTATCTATCTATTTTACTTATTATAAATATAGCTTGAAAGACGTCATGTTCGCTCTAGAGACCTAAACATTATCACATTAATCTGATAAAAAAAAGATATTGGTTGTCAGGTTGTTATTGATCTAAATTATAATGGTGTAGATCGATTAATATAGTTTTATAGAAAATGTACGTGGTTGCATTTATGAAAACAAAAGCTAAGAGATGTATGTGAATCCAATCATACTTTTAAAAACTATTGTTTGGAAAGTATAATTATATCTATAAAAAATTATATATACTAAGAGTTGTATATAAAATCTAATTGGCTATTGAAATCTATTGTATATAAATTACAATTATATTCATGTAATCAAAAGTGAAGAATTCTAAACCAAATCCAATTATACTTATATCTAGCCTCGTGTAAAGTTACACGTGACAATCCGCTATTTTTTTCTAATAATAATAGAAATGTTTTATATCTCTAACCTCTATCTTTGTGTATATAAATATAATGAGTTGTAATACAGAAATAAAAGAATAAAAGGTTATAAGGACAAAACTCAAATCTCCCTCTAAATGATAACCGACTAAATTAAAAAAAGAAAAGTGAATACTTTTATAACGAGATTCTATAGAAACTACACCATCTAAATTAAAATAAAAGATTCCGAGTTATCTATCTAAAAGTATAGCACCATTACGCATGTAATGAATGGTTCCTACAATGTTACGTGAGAATTGATTAGAAGAGGTCATCAAGTAATAATTAAGTCTGTTCCACTGAAGATCTCCAATCAATCGTGTGTATATATAGTTGTTTGCCCACTGTGTTGGTCTGTCAATTGGAGAATGATCTCCTATGCATCAAACGCTTCTCTAGTCATGCGGAAAAGGAAGAAAGGAGACAAAATTTACGCTACATGCGAAACTTTCCCAGTCACTTTGCGAATAGCTGATTTGCCAAGATCTAGTGACCAATAATACATCAATATTATATGGGTTCTCAACATTGGATTCCAATGTGTGTAGAACAAAAACTAAAAATTAATGATATATACTTCGCGTCACTCCAAATCTGTGGTCGGAGTCCAGAGAAAGTGATGAGAAAAGGTCGATCTGACGATCCGACGGGCGGGCAGAGTTAAACAGCATGATTGCCGTAGTCGACGAAACCATGCAAAAGTGGCATCTCTTTTCCCCACCTATCTGGGGGCTTATTAGCTTAGCTCCTCCCACTTTGGGCGGTAAGGGATCCATATGCATTGGAAGATTCTTTCCCAACCAAAATTCTATTAGCTACCAAGCCGTCACTTGTGTTGTTTGTGTAGTATTAATGTTCTATGTATCAATGTATGCATGCTTTGCAGAATCCACCGGTCAATTTGTTGAATAATTGCTGGCTACTAGTTAGTGTTAGTGCATGATAACCTCATTTTCATTATTCCCTTCTCTTTTCAAAATTTCCATTGTTAAAAAATGTGTGACATTGGCTTGTAGGCGATCCCTGGTTCAAGTCATAGAATATATTGATTTCATACAAGCGCAATAGATGCTCTAGGCAACATTTTACAGTCGATGGGCGGGGAAGGTACCTTGTTTTTTAGAGTAACGTATCACTTGACACTACAAAATAAGGTTGTCGGTGACATAAGAACCAGGTCCCATAGCAAATGGCCCACGCCGTGGAGCAGCCACGTGCCCCCTCATACGACTTGTCATCTTTGGCTAGAGTCGCTTTGGGCCGTGGCACGTGGATCGCCCCGGGTCAAGAAGCATGAAGGCCTCGAGGCACCTCGAGGGTAGTCCCTAGGTAGAAGCAGAACACCACATCCAGATCAAGTCGGGCACTAATGCTTCCTTATTTAAGTCTGATGGGACGGTTATCTACCCCGTGACAGAAATCATGATAGACAGGACGACAACTGTTGTAGTTGCCGCCCGTCACTTCAACTATGTTGGTTTTGACATAGGCATGGGAAACCAAGGGTGCACGATTGACTACCACACCCCCGTTGGGACCCACGTTTCTTACTGCCTACCACCAGGCAATGACAAGTGAGCCCCACGTCCAGCCAGGCATGGTATACCTTGCTCATCGCACGCCTGCATGGGTGGAGCGGGGATGCATGGTAGGCTACCACCACACCCTGCTCGGAATGGGCCCCGTACAAAGCGATTCCGAGGTCCCTGTGGCATGGGTGGGTTTGCGTGGCGACCTCTCGCCACACCTAGTCTACAGTGGGCCCTTATAGGGTCCGGCCCGAGGCCGACGGAATCAGCTAGATGAGGATTTGTTGACAAGACATACCCGATCTAATGATAACATGAATAAAATAGTCCCTCAAACTTCAATCATGTGGTGTCCCCCGAAGAAAGTATAAGGAGACAGAGGGGGCCAAGTGAGAGAGGGATCGGACCTTGGGTGACTGAGGAGAGTCTAACATATTTAGTCAAGTTCTTAGAAGCACTTAAAAGAAAGAAAGAGGAATTGCTCCAAGTCGATAAACTTATAAGATCCTTCAAGGCAACAGAGAGAAATCCACCAAAACAGAAGTAGGGTGTTACACTTTTGGATGGTCCGAACCTGTATATTTCTTAGTGTGCCTCTCTCTTAGAAGTGTAGAAGGGGCCCAGGCTTTAGACTCACGTGCGACCTGCTCCTTGGCTGAACTCACGAAAGGAGGTCTTGTCGAATCCTCGCTATCATGGTCCCTCGCCCCAATAAAGATACCTTGTGATACCTTCTTAAGAATCATATGTGAAAAAACTCATGGTTTGATGTTCCATGTCTATATTTCTGCATATCTGCATAATCACGAACTGTACAAATTGGGCATGTACATATTTTTGTGCGAACTAGCACTACTACAGAACTCATCATCGTGAACGGCCTATCCATGTCGAGGGCTCGCCAACTGTCACACTGGTGTTATCTTTGTCGGGCCGGAATAAACACTGACGAAGATGTCCACTCATAGGCAATTTTCATAGGCCTCTAGGCAGAGCCCGTCACAGATGTCCACTCATCCATGACAGGTTAGAATAAATGCCCGACAAAGATAATCTTTATTGGGCCAAAAAATATCCCTGTCACAGATGACACTCATCGGTGATGGGCTCAGACAAAGGCCTAACAAAGATAATTGTCTAAGCCCATCACCGATGATAATCATCGGTAACAAGGCGGCCTTAAGGCTCAACAAAGATATCTATAAAGGCCGTCACCGTTATTCATTTATTGACCGTTACCGATATTTATTGCTCACTAAAAATACTCCAATTGTCCAAAAGCATGGTTATCCCACTGTTCACATTTGTGGTGGGAGGTGTGGGGGACGAATTTTGTCTGTTTTTTATAAAAAAACAAAAATTCAGAAAAGGTCTATTTAGGTATTTAGAAAATAATAAACTTCCTACAAATTTGGTAATACTTATATTACAAAAAATTTATGAAATATTTGTTCATTTTTGCAGCGACGGATAGAAATTGGTGGATGTACAATACTACTCGACATAGCAAAGAGTATTGAAGTGGCGTTTCAAATTTTATAAACGTCACGGAGGAGAGAAAAACAAGAAACAACGATTACATGACTTGTTCATGTGTAGATTGCAGAAATGAGAAGATGTTTGATAGCAGAGTAGATGTACATGCTCATCTGATACGTTAAGGATTCATGAAAGGCTACACATGTTGGACGAAGCATGAAGAGCAAGAATCAGTCGATATTGTAAATGTTGTGAGTAGTGGCGCACAAAATCAAGAAGATGAAGTTGAACATGACATGTTTGTTCCTTCTCCATTGGGCGGTGAAATGGTTGATGTCGATCACGATCTACTGCAAAATATGTTGTGTGATGGTGAGGAGCCAGCTTACAACGAGAGAGATTCCATAAAGTTCACTAGGTTGGTAAGTGATTCAGAGACACCTCTATATGCCGGATGCAAGTCAAAGCACACAAAATTGTCAGCAACCCTGGACCTAATAAAGCTAAAAACAAGTAGTGGATGGACAGACAAGAGTTTCACAAAACTTTTGGGTATATTGAAAGACATGCTTCTTGAAGAGAACACATTGCCCAAAATGACATATGAAGAAAAGCAGGTTTTGTGTCCTTTGGGGTTAGAGGTTTGTAGAATTCACGGTTGTCCAAACAACTTCATATTGTACCACAAGCAATATGCGGACCTAGAGGCTTATCCTGTCTGCAAGGCTCCTCGATACAAACGAAAAAGAAGTTCCGATGAAGGAAAAAAGTCAAAGAGAGGTGGTCTGGCGAAGGTTGTGTGGTATCTATCGTTGATCGTTTCAAGAGAATCTTTGCCAATCCCAAGGAAGCGAAAATAGTACGTTGGCATGCCACGAAGAGAAGGAACGATGGTATGCTAAGGCACCCTGCAGATTCGATTCAATGGAGTAATATCGATCGAAAATACCTAGAATTCGCAGATGACCCTAGAAACATGAGTCTATGTTTGTGTACGGATGGCATGAATCCTTTGGGAGATATGAGTATTCTCATAGCAGCTGGCCAGTTCTTATTGAAAGTTATAACCAACCGCCATGGTTGTGCTTCAAAAGAAAATACATTATGTTGTGCTTGTTAATCCAAGGACCGAAACAGCCCGGCAATGATAGTGATGTGTTCTTGGAGCTTGTTATCGATGATCTAGAAATACTCTGGAAAGAAGGTGTGCAAACTTGGGATGCATATGGTCAGGAGAATTTCAACCTTCACATTCTGATGTTCTGCACCATTAACGATTATCCCGCACTTGGTAATCTTTCTGGACAAATTGTCAAAGGAAACAAGGTTTGCTTCGATTGTATGAAAAATACACATAGTAAGTGGCCGAAGAAATCACAAAATATGATTTACATGGGTCATAGAAGATGGCTCTTGCTACATCACACATTTAGAAGAAAGAAGAAAATTTTCAACGGAAAAAAAGAGATTCAACCTGCTCCCACGACTTGACCGAAGATGACGTGCACAATATGGTCAAGAACATAACTAATGAGTTTGGGAGGAAAACAAAATATGGTAAGGCAAAGGACAAAGATATGTGGAAGAAAAAATGCATATTTTGGCAACTACCTTACTGGAAATATATTGAGGTCCATCATTGCATTGATCTCATGCACGTAGAAAAGAATGTGTGCAAGAGTTTGGTCGGGCTACTGCTGAATATTCCTAGAAAAATAAAGGATGGATTGAACGCGTGCCTAGATCTTTAGGAGATGAATATTCGAAGTGAACTCGCATCAGTAACTAATCCGGACATAGGAAGAATGTTCCTCCCTCCAGCTTGCCACACCTTGTCGAAAAATGAGAAGATGCAAATGTTATCCTACTTGAAAGATATAAAAGTTCCATTGGGCTATTCAGCAACGATAAGTAAGTATGTTTTGTTAGATGATCTCAAACTGGTTGGAATAAAGTTCCATGATTGTCACGTGCTAATCACACAACTTTTACCAGTTGCTATAAGAAATATTCTTCCACCAAAAGTCTGCCATACGATCATGCATTGTGCGCCTTCTTCAATGCAATCGGCCAGAAGGTTATTGTCACGCCCGGAAATTTTCCCAAATTTCCAGACCATTTTGTGTATTAAGTCCCTGTCCAGGCATCAACCAGGGTACACAAAACGACAAATCAATAAACAGACCCAAACGTAAATAAAGCGACAAATACTTACAGAAGAGGCACTTAGTCCTCACACCGAAAAGAAAACAGCAGCGGAAAGAGGCGATCCTAGCGGGGCTTCAGCTCCACTCCACAGGCAAACTCAACTGGGGTCTGAGCCTTGGTCCTCTAACTTCATCTTCAACTCAGAAGTACTAAACTTCTGAAAAGGGGGAAAAATAGCAAGATTGAGTACAACCACCGTACTCAACAAGCCACACCAATGATGCAGACGTGCACAGGGAAGACAAAGGGAGGCTTGCGGCTATTTGCAGAAAAGCAGTTGAAAACCTTTATACTTTAAAAACAGTAAAACAGTTGTTTAATTAAGGCAATATTAATTCTCCACTGAACAACGCTACCCCACGTTGAACAGGCCCAACCAATCCACCTGAACTACACCAGTTCATTGAGACAAATTATTAAGGGTGAGACTAATCATGGTGAATCTGGTCAATCGCCCATAACCGCGGGCACGGCTATTCGAATAGTTTTGCTCTGATCAGAGGTGCGCAACTGTACCCACAAGACACGATCCACCGAATGTCACCGTGCCATGCCTGACACGTTACCATGCGAGTGATCGTGACAAGATCCTTCACATAACCCTCCCTAACCAATCGTCCCCACCACGGGTTTCGCCCCCACCTTTAAGTCCAAGGTAGGCAGCCCCCCCTCGTGCCACGGTGAATCCGGTAGCCGATCAACGGGTATGTCCCCCGCCGACCCAACTCCATCACGCCCACCCTCGTCTGGTACGTCGGCTAGAGACGGGTTATACTACAGATCCAGCAGTTGCCCATTCTTGCTTGTGGTAAGCACTGTAAGTCTTCCAGGGTTTCCCATGAACCGGTCCTTAATTGCCATGGGCGCGACAAGCAAAACCATGCACCCACAGCCCACCCTTAAGTCATATTTTAGTTAGATAATTACGACCAATAAAACATGGTCAGATGTTTCGAGCTCACAGCTCAGCTAGAAACCAAAAGTAGAAGTGTAATTATCCCATCAAATGAGCTAGTGGCAATTAAGCATGGCTAAGCATATATAATTCTAGCAAAGTCAACATAAATGACATAAGCTAGTCCAATTATCACCCACATTTAACAAAGGACGGTAAACAAGTAAACATGGCACAAGCGAACGGATAGGTAAACCCTATTCCCATGTAATTAGCAAAACATGCACTTTATTTGCAAACGTAAAACATTTCACAAAATAGGTACAACATGCTCAAGGGGGAATGTGCGACTTGCCTTGCTTCTTCAAACAATCTTCCGAACTCCTTTCCTCGCGAACGCGAACTTCCGAAACGGCGGAATCTACACGCTGGCACGCAAAACGAGAAAAAAACTCTAATAAAAACCAAGTAAACAGTACATAAAAGGTAAACAAACAGGTAGAGCTCAATTTTAGATGATTTTTGCAATTTGAATGGCTCAATTTGGAGTTCGTATGAAATAGATATGAATTTTAGAAGTTTTGAGCCATTTAAATGATTTTCTGGAAATTAAATCGATTTATTGCGCAATTATTAATTAATTTTGCAAAGGAAGGGCTACGCTGACATCATCAAAGGGAATCGGCGCCGGAACGACGGGCTCCACGTGTCAACGGGTCAAGGGGCGGCTGATCCACGGTGGACCAAGTCCACGCACGCACGGGTGCGGACGCACCACGTGGCACTGACGTGGCGGCCACTGCGGACGGAAGGGAGAAAGTAGCGCCGACGTGGACGCCAACGTGGCGAAGCCGCGGGCGGCCACGTGGTCTGGGTGTGGACCGGATTAAACAAAGGGGGCCCACGCGTCGGCGACACAAAAGTCGGCGAACCGGAGAGAAAAAGGAGGTGAAAAGGACTTTGCAGGAGAAAGGGGAAAATTAGGCTGAGAGGGAGGTTAACTGGACTCGAGGAGATGAGCTAGATTTTCTCGGGAAAAAGTTAAAAGGGCCGAGGGGCGTAAAGTAGACTTTTGTGTGGATAAAAGATAATAGGCCGACAGCCCAATAGAGGAGAAAGGGCGAGGAGGGAGCAAACATGGACTTCTCGCGATGGGCGGCGGCAATCGGGCCGAGCGGGGTAATGGGCCGGCCTGAGAAAAGAGGAGGGGGACGCAAAATAGACTTTTGCACGGAGATGGGCCAATCGGCCCAACGGCCGCTGGGCCGGGAGAGGAGAGGGGCCGGCCCGAGTGTGGCCTCTACGGCCCGGGGCGGGCGGCTAGGGTTTGGCCAAACCCTAGGCCGACCCGGCCAGAGCACGACGGCGGCGGCTACGGCCGAGCGACGGCGAAGCGGCGGCGCGGCCACCGGCGGGGACGGCCGGCGAGCGGCGACGGCGGTGTGGCGGCGGCGGCGCACCGGCGCGGCACATCGGTGGGGAAAGAAAGAAAGGGAGAGAGGGAAAAGCTCACCGGGCGGCAACGGCGACGGAGGCCGGCCGGAGGCGAAGAAGGCGACGGCGGCGCCGGCGCTACGACGCGGGGACGGCGACGCGGAGGGGCGGCCGGGGTGCGGCACTGCACGGCAAAGCCGAAGGGGCGGCGGATTTCGGCCGGCGACGGCTGGGGCGGCGGGAAACGGCGGCCGGAGCGGTGGCGGGCGGCGGCGGTTCGGGCGGAGCACGCAGAGGAGTGGGGAAAAGGGCGGCGATCTCGGCAAGGGGGGGGGAAAAGGTGGAGGGGAGCACGGGGGTGCTTTTTGTAGGCGCGGGTGGAGGATCGTGGCCGGGGCGGCCGGAAATTGCGGCGGAGTGGGGTGGTGGCCGGCGGAAATGGCGGCGGGGCGGTTGCCGGCTTGACCGGCCGGAGGAAGGAGGAGGGAGGCAAAGCGGACTTGTGGCGCGGGCGCGGCCAACGGGCCAAGCTGGGCCGGAGGGAGAGAGGAAGGAGGCTTGAGGCCGCATGGGCCGCGGGAGAGAGAGTGGGGTTTTGGGCCGGAAACGGCCCAAAACAAAAGGAGACCCTTTTTAATTGGTTTTTCTTTTATTTAATCAGTTAAATGAACTTTGTGACTTTAAAATTATTTCTTTAGCTCCAAAAATTCACGAAAAATTTCGGAGAGTATTTTAGGGCACGGCGAATATTACAAAAATATTTCCGGCCATGATTTTTAAAGGAAAATTTAATTTCCCTCACAATTTCACTTGTTTAAATTGCTTTAAATTTTTATTAAATTTCTGGAAAATGTATTATTAGGCAATTTTTAATCCCGATCGAAAATCGGGGCGTGACAGTTATAGATCCCGAAAATCTTGATGGGTTGCAGACAGATATTATCAAAACTCACTGTCACTTGGAGATGTATTTTTCACTGTCTTCCTTTCTCAGTCATGAAGGAAGGTTGTCAGGTGTTGGCACAAAAGGCAGGGAATTGTCCCAGATCAAGGTGCCCATGCCCAGGCCCATTTCTCAGTGCTCCAACATATGGCAGAAGTTGCCCCATATTTTAAGGAGCATTTAGCGAAGGTTCGACAGGAGAAAATGGGCCAATCGGATATGTGGATCAGCAGATAGCATAACTCTCGTTTCAACAAATGGTTCAAGAACCGTATTGCAACGTCGACCGATGGTTCAAATGAAACAGTAAGAAGGTTGGTGGCAGGTCCTTGTTGGGATTTTGACACATGGCAGGGTTTAATGGATACACATGTTACACTGTCAAACAAGATGACAAGAGCACAGTACAGAACAACAGGGTTTGTATAGATGCATTTCAGGATCAACTTGGGTCTAACACATACTATGGTCGCATAGAGTAGATCTAGGAGCTGAACTACATGAAGTTCAAAGTCCCTTTGTTTCGTTGCTGATTGGTGAATTTATGCACTGTTGTCAAAGTCGACAAGGAAGGTTTCACAACTGAAGATCTAACCAAGGTTGGATACGTCGATGAACCATTTGTACTTGCGAAACAGGTCGAGCAGATTTTTTACATAAAAGACCTGGCAACAAGAAGCTACACGTTGTTAGGGGTGGAAAGAGAAGAATTGTTAGGGTCGATAACGTCGCCGATGAAGACGAATACAACCAAAATCTTCATGTAAGACCTCACATAGACCTCGATGATGATCCCAAAGATGATGTGGCCTATGCTCGTTCAGATCACACGGAAGGCATATCCTTGTAGCATGTATTATTTTCATTCATTCAAAATTCCTATCCTTGTAATGAAAGCCTTTGTATTAATTTGATTTGCTATGTAAGCCTTTCTTGCAATTAAACAAGTATTTTGGTTCAACATTTCAAAAATCGGGCTTGCTATGTAATACGCTGAAAAGCTGGGGTTTTTTCAACGTTTCCATAATTTCTGCTTCAAAAGGGGGGAAAGCAAATGGCACATTCCCACTTAATATTGGCATAACTTCCTTAGAAAACCCTAAACCCTTAAAAAATAAGGAAAAGTCAACATTTGTCAACCCTCAAAGAAGCACAAAAAAATAGTAATATGTCTATTATTACAAAAAAAAAGTAAAAAATCTTATCCGTGACGGGCATTAAGATATAACCAATTGAGATGTTATCTCAATCGGGCTTTTACTTAGGCCCGTCACGGGCGAGAAACATCTCAATCGGCCTTTTAACCAAAGCCCGTCACGGATGACTACATATCAATCGGGCATTTAATTAATGGCCATCACGGATGACTCTGTAACGGTCCTTAACCAAAGACCGTCACCGATGTCTGCCATTCGTAACGGAGGTAAATTGAGGGCCATCACGGATGTGGTTTGACCACCTAAAGACTAGGGTTCTTCACAGATCACACACTTTCAGATCTACTCTTACTTTACTCTATCACTTCACTCCGCCGCCGCCACCGAGCGCTGCCATCCCCGACCTCCACCGAGCCTAGCGCCACTATCGCCCCTGAGTGCTGCCTTCCCTGGCCTCTCCTGAGCCCAGCGCCGCCGTCCCCAACCTCCCCCGAGCCCGGCACCGCCGCCTGCCCGAGTGTCGCCTCCCTCCCCCCCGAGCACCGCTGCCCTCCTCCCGAGCGCCACCAGCGTCCCAGCGTTGCTGTCTCGAGCCCAGTAAGTCCGCGAACTTAGGTAATATTAGGGTTGCTATTTAGGGTGAATTTGTTAGTGTTGTTTTGGGTGAATTTAGTGTAGTGTTGGGTGAGTTTAGTTTAGGGTAACTTTGTGCTCACTTGCAGAAAAAAAAGCAAAATTCCTTCGGACAATTTCAAATATATTAGAGAGAAACTAGCTGCCTTCTTCCTTGCGGAACTCATATCTCCAAAAGGATGCTTTAGAATGAAGTAGCTCGGTCAAAATTTGTTGAACATTTTTGAATGCTTGTCAAAAACATGTGATTATGTAATATTTATGTATAATATTATATGTAATACAATATCTGATGTTAATGTATATATTTGCAATGCTAAATACATAATTTGTTCCAAATTATTGTTCGGTTTTGCAGGTTTTGATGCTTCACTCTTGAAGATATATATCGGCGGTTTGATGATTGTGAATGTTGATGTGATTGTCAATGTATGGATTGATGGCATATGTAAATGAATGTGTAAATATTGGGTTTGCTATGAATGGTTGTGTAAATGAGGTTGCTAGGAAAGGGAATATATATGTGTGTGTGTGTGTGTTTCTGTTATTTTGTAGCGAACATGGCTAGCAAAGGCCTGAGGCTAGCCAAAAAATAAATTTTATTTTTTTTGATAAATTACTCATCGATGATGGGTTAGAATAAATAACCGATATCGATATTCATAACAGACGTCGGGTCTAACATAGAGCCCGTCACAAATAAGTCATCCGTGACGGTTCCCAAACCATACCGACAAATGTGACCTAGTCATCTTTGTTGGTTTATAGTTGGAGCCCGTCACAGATGACTCATCGGTGACGGGCCCTAGTTTGACTCCCCTGTTGAGTCAAACCTATCGGTGACGGGGTTTAATATTGGCCCGACAAAGATAACTGTCATCAGTGACGGCGGCTGGCCCGACAAAGATGACTTTTCACATCACTGACCCTTAGTTCGTGACGGAGCCCCTCGTCAACACAAATGAGGGTTCCCGCCCAACACAGATGAGCTGTTCCGTGCTAGTGTAGCCAAGCAAAATTAATAAAAAAATCCATGTTCTAGAACACAGTTGTGGAGGTCTTTTTTCTAAGTTAAAGCGTAAGCTTCTTCAGAGTGCCTAATTAACATATAGGTATTGGTGTAGATTCACCTCATCCGATGGTTGCAGTTGGTTAGGTAATTTTAGAGTGCGACACTAATTAGCAAATAGCTTAAAAACTATTGCCATACATTAATTAGGAGCACGAGCATGTCTGATATTCTTTAATTTTTAAAGCTTTTCTAATATAACTTTAAAAACAGACCTTCTCGAAACTTATATCTGACGCTTTTGACCAGTCATGCGACTGTTCAAAGCATACTTTTTTAAAAAAAAGTTTTCTATAGGGTTTATTTAAAAACTAAAAATATTGATTTTTTTTAATAAAAATTCATGTCCGACTGATGCCAGGATATATATTGAGCATACTCCATCTTGTGTCACACAGGCACCTAATGTCTAGTTTTCTTCAAGAAAATATCTCTCATACTCTAATGTAATTCTTGTCTTCGATAACTACGGCACTTGATTTGCTACATAAGTCCACAATTGCCACTTTTAATTGATTGTAGACCATTCATTTATTCAACAAAGGTGTTCAATACACTCTTACAAAATTGCATGAACCAAAATTGCATGAACCATTGGTGATGATGTACATCGTGTTCTTTTGTAAATTAAAGCATGATGCTTTTATAGGCTCTACCTAGTTTTAAGTATGACCCCTACTTATACGTTATACTAGATAGTAGCAGTGGAGGGTCCAACGTATTAATAATATTAACAAGGAAATTTAGATTCCTTTCACTGTTTGGTATCACTTTGCGAAATTTCAAAGCAATTTCTGCCAATCATATCTGGACAACAACATTCACACTTCATGGAAGGAAAATCTTCTACGTAGTAGTGGGAGTAACCTTGATCTCACACACGAATTGAACTGGCTATATAGGAATCAATGACGACATGAAAGGTGCATTATGATTAGAACATGCATGAACATATAAAGGATCAATGTTTTAAATTTTTTATTGAATCTTGTCCTAAACATTTATGATCAGAGGGAGTATTTGCTTTCGTAGTCTCTCCGAAATTCATTTCAAACGAACTCTAGTGTCTCAGCTAGTGTAATCCCGAGTACCGGCGGAGTGGTTTCTTCTTCGGTAGAAGCCAGGTTAGCGAGATGCTAGATAAAGTTGGAGATGTTTTAGTCTCTCGACATTCAGCTCAATTCAGCAAGCTAGGTCGCCCGGCGGAGCTGCAGTCCAGTGATTCTGTCCTATGTGCGTTGGTGTTGTGCCTTAGGGCTCTCCTGTCTTGTGCCATTGTTGTAGTCCACTAGTCCTTGACAACTTGTTTCGTTTGCAATGAGCCTTGCCATTTTAATCTTCCTTTTTTAAGTAATACTACATGATTCAGGTGGACTACCTCAGCCCGCGTGATTTCTATAAAACAAAGCCTTTTGATAGCTTGCTAATTTCTCATATGCATATCCATTAATTCACCTAGAATTCATTCAATGCTCCACCATACAAGGCGCCTACATAAAGTGGCCTCGATTATATATATTATTTTGTATGTTACATACGATGGTCGGTTCATCTAAAATCTTAAGCTGATGGTGAAGGTAGAAGACATTCACTTACACTTTAACACTATTCCAATATAAGCCAAATAAGCATATTCTATTACAAGAGTCTTATCGTTTGTCCTATAACTTATAAGTCAATGCTAAAATTTAAATTTTAAAAGTTGATTTGATGTTTTTTTAATATAGTTTCTTTTTTAGCTTTAGACCTTAGGTCACTAAAAACATAGTTTTACTAATAAATTATTTTTTATCACTAATAAGTAATTGTGAACTATGTTCAGCGGTAAACAATCGATGAGGCCGGACCGAAGAGACGAGAGGATCACGTCTGAATAACTGAAACCAAATTAGCAATCTCTTGGCTGTGATGCAATCAAGGTGTCAAGGTGGGGGCGGGCATGTTGGATCTATATGTTCTGTAAAACAACTCGCAGTATACATGTGGTTAAGTGGAATTTCCTCCTTTTCCATCGGCAGTTTTGGAATTTGTATCATCAATTTTTGCTGAGTGAAATACTGATCACGTCTTAGAGACCATAATGCGTAGTCAAACAGCATCAAATAAAAAAAAGGTGTTAGAAAAATGATAGCCACTAGGCTGATAATTAGTGTAAGAAAGCTATCATTTTGGTGGGCAACTTGGCACGATGCAATGTGATGTCGATGCCTACACAAGAATCAGGTATATTCCCTGACTACATCTTTGTCATTATATTTCTGGCATCTTATATGTTATTAGTCAGAAGTTTGGCTTGCTTATTTCGAAGCATCCGGCACCTCTGCAATGCTTCAAAGGAGAGCATGGAATTCTTGGACACGTCACAAGATCTTATTTTTGGTTGTGTTTTTTACCCTACTTTTCCAACTCATTTTTCTTTTTTTTTCACACGTATGGCTTTCAAACTGCTAAACGGTGTGTTTTTTTAAAAAATTTCTATACAAAAGTTGCTTTAAAAATTCATATTAATTTAGTTTTCAAAAAAAACAAATACTTAATTAATCATAAAAAAATACGTCGTTTCGTTTTGCGTGCATGGAAGATGAGTTTCCAACCTCATCTTCCGAACACAGCTTTAAACTAGTGTTCTCTTTCAAACAAATAATAGTAGCTGCAAGAGAACCTTTGTACCCACACCAATTATATTCTGTACAGATCATATTCATATATGTTGTTCCTATATATATTTCGTGTTCACCAAATCTGATTTGTCTATTCACTTATGGTGTATGACCACCTTTCAGGTGGTTTTATTGCAATCAATTTGTCTCGTGCACCGTCTACCTGTCTCACCAAATTCGGCAGCACAACTTAAACGAGCAGTAGTGAACTACCTAGCACACATGCAAGAACGTCTTTTTAAATATTACTAGTACAAGCTACCAAAGCAGATTTAGAAGTTGTTACCATACATGCACTTTGTGAATCGTGATGGAAGCTCTTGCTAAGTATTACTGCCTCCATCCCAAATTTAAAAAATCAAACTCGATAACTTTTGATTAATAATCATACTAGTCGCATCTATATTAAATATTATGTATGTTATATCACTAGATTAATATTTTAAAATACTTTCGTGTGATATTAATTTTATATTCATCAGAAACATAACATGAAATAAATTATTGATCAAAATATGTTATTGAAGATTATGTAAAAAAATATAGGCTTTACAATTTGGGACGGAGGGAGTACTACCTCAGTTCCAAAATAGTTATATTTTTAGGATTTGAATATTTTCGCAAAATAGTTATTCCTGTAAAGTAGTATATGTTCCATAAATCAAATCACTCTCAATCATATATTATTTAATAAAGGATATAATAGTTTTTCTTCTCAAACCTTAATCTGCATTAAATAACCATACACCATTTAATAATGAGTAGCACCTTTTGCCTTTACTACACACCTGAATCTATTCAATACATGTATGTGGGTGATGTTATCGTTTCCATCCTACTGTCGTACATTAATGATCACATCTATGGTTGGTATAGTGCCGCGCAGCACCCTCCGCACCCAGTTTTCTCCATATCAGAACAGAGAGAGATCATTTGACCGATGGGCACGATCCCAGTAAGATGGTGTTTGAAAGTTCCGAAGATAAGATAAAGATGAAGATAAAGTGTTTCACGCAAAACGAGGTGACAATAACGTGCGATTAATTGAGTTTTAATTATTACAAACTTGAAAAATGGATTAATCTAACATTTTAGAGCAACTTTCATATTAAAAATTTTCGCACGAAACGCACCGTTTGAAAGTTTGAAAAGCGTGCCACAAAAGTTTATTTTTTATCTGTTTTAGAAGAAACGAACAGGACCTAATAAGATTGTCACTCGAGATGTGGCATTATATATTGCTAATGATAGTGGAGTTGTTTAATTAAGTTCTAACTGGTAAGCATAATGTGAATTGCAGAAATTTCACTGCAGGTTTAGTTTCGACAAAATCCACCCATGATTGTACGTAAACGTATCTGTATCTCCTATATAAGTTACAACTCAATAAATATTTAAAGCTTCACATATAAGAATAGTACTTATTAGTACTACATTGTAAAGGCCTAACATATAGTATAACATATAAGTTCAATAACTCACTAACATATAACATATAAGCTCATTGTAAAGGCCTAACATATAAGTATAACATATAAGTTCATTAACGTATAAGCTTAACATATATGAACATGCCACATTAACTCACTAAACATGTAAAACTTAACATGTAAACATAGCAATTATATCTATAATATATTACATTTTAAACCTCAACATATGAGCATCATTTTCACAAGAGTGATTTTACAGTTTCTATGGAGGTATTATATTTTTTAGCATAAAATTTTAGCTAGGAGGTACCAAATTTCACCGGTATTAGAATGAACTAATTTTGTACTAAAAATTTTAATACCTTTTGGTATCTATCAAGAACAGTGAAATTTCTCTTTACCCAATGTTTCAATCTAAATCTATCCATCATTTATATAACATTTAACGTGTATCCATTCATATATTTTACAGTAAAACGTGAGAGACCATATAATATAATACTATTTCAGGGAACTTTTACCTTGAATTACTGCCGATTCGTCCCAGAATTCTCATTTTCCACGCAATCTCCACTAGATAACAATAGTTTCTTCCTGTCAACATCGAATGGTTCCAATCGAGAGTACCTGACTGTCTAAAAAACGATCAGATCGGATGATCCACTCAGCAAGGCTCGATTAACCTCTGAAAACCCCGGTAACCAACCGGCCGGGGCGCGCACGCAAAAAACTCTCTTCACCCGGACACCTGCATTCCCCGTCCCGGGCCACTGGTTTTCCACCGCCTGACTCGCCAAGTCGCGATCACAACTCAGACTCATGTTAACTCACTCATGTTACTGATGATGTACGTACGGACGTTACGTTACGTTACGTTACGTAGCGCGCGGGCCTGACCCGGGGCGACGACTTGCAGCGTGCGACAACAACGTCCACGCCCCCACGTAACGTAGCGTACAGTGTACACCTGATTTTGCTCGGTCGAGAGGCAGTCGATGTGGTGGTGTGCACGCGCGCGTCGCGCACCACCAACCGGAGATCAGCAAGCTAGCGAGAGGGCCGGGTGGGCTCAGCGGCTGGGCGCAACGTGACAGCGGAATCCAGACAAGCGCGCGAGGCCTTTTGCGCCAAGGAATTTCGACCGGGCAAGATTCCAACCCACATTACGTCCGCTGTCACCCGGGCCGGGCTTGGCTGTCTGTGGCCTATATATACTCGCTCTTGACCCGATTACGTTCTCGTCCCAAACCAAAATCTCACCACACTGACCACTCCGCCCGTCTCTCCTCCTGATCGCGTCTCTTCTCGCGCGTAGAGCTCTCTGCGCTACGCAAAGCAGAGGCTAGATTGATCGAGTGCCATATACACCGCTGTGCATTTCCTCGCGTAGGTGTGGGCATGTCTCCCGCTATGCTGCAGGCGTCGTCGCTGTGCGTGTCCGCGGCGCTGTCAGGCGCCGCGAGCCGGCCGGGCCGCCTGGCCAGCCAGGGGCAGGGCAAGCGGGCCGTGGCGCAGCCTCTCGCGGCTAGCGCCGTGACGGAGGCAGCCCCGCCTGCGCCGGTCGTCGCGCCGCCGGCCCGCCCCGTCGACGCCCCTCGGCGCCGTGGCGGACGCCGCGGCGGCGGCGAGCTCGTGGCGTGGAAGAGTGTACGGCAGGAGAGGTGGGAAGGGGCGCTCGAGGTGGACGGAGAGCTGCCTCTCTGGCTGGTGGGTTAAGCCTCCTACTGATTGCAAATCTCTCTACATATGACTTGATTTGGCTTTTGCGTTCTCTCCACCCTAATTAAGTATTCATGAACACACCATAACCTCAGCATTTTATAAGATCTGCCGGTGGTCAAGCTAAGGCTAGCCGTGCATTTTTCATTCAAGAATGCGAATCTTTTCTGTTATTTTGATTCAAAGGTTTCCCAGTACTCCATATCCATATATAATACGGTGCTTTCTCGAGATCATCTACTATAAACTAAAGATCCTTTTGGACATATTAGTAAAAAGCATGCACAAACATCTTCCCACACATTGAGAAATACGAAAAGTACTTTTTGGACCGCATCACTGTGCAACAAATCCTTTTTAATTAACCTAACCATTTTCATCTTGTAGCATCTCCTTGATTAGTGTATGCTAACCGCTGACCTAGAGCACATATATGCATAGCCCCAGAAGGGTCCTAAAAAGGTACCAGCTTTGGCCACGTACCTAGCATATTTTTACCAGCAGTATCTAACACGCCAGGGTATATTACTTGCCGACTGTGATTTTTAATTTCCACTGTGCCAGCAGTTGCTGAAGCACTCACCCAAATCTTCAGTAATTTGATCGACAAAGAGGAGGGCGACACTAACTTACCCTATGCTGGCCTAGCGAAAAGGAAATGGCATCTTGGCACTCACGATGCTTGCGGGGAACACAACATATATACCGGGATTCTCTGCTCGCTCCTCGCTTCGGCGGCGACAACAATGGCGTCACTGTCTTGTGGTTGCAGTTTTGTTGCTCCCCGCAACTCTCTGAAAAAAAGTCAAAAACCTTGGTGTCCCCTAAATCCAAGTGATCTTATCACTGTTTGTGCCAATTTCGATAGTGACTTTGATTTGAGGAATTAATACAGGTGTACATGTAGTATGATATTGTTGTCACTTTGGTGGTTACGCTCACTAAGCTATGGATAATACAATCGTTCAGCTAATTAAAAATGCAATCTTCTGAGGTAAGCTCGTGGATAGATTAATTTGTCGGTCGTTAATTAGAGGTGAACAGATTTGTCGACGTGCTGCAAATGATTGATCGGATCGATGCAACCCGTTGCAGGATGGCACGTACCTGAGGAACGGCCCGGGCCTATGGAACCTCGGCGACTACGGCTTCCGGCACCTGTTCGACGGCTACGCGACGCTCGTGCGCGTCTCGTTCCGCGACGGCCGCGCCGTGGGCGCGCACCGGCAGATCGAGTCGGAGGCGTACAAGGCGGCGCGCGCGCACGGGAAGGTGTGCTACCGCGAGTTCTCGGAGGTGCCCAAGCCGGACAGCTTCCTGTCCTACGTCGGCCAGCTCGCGACCCTCTTCTCGGGCTCGTCGCTCACCGACAACTCCAACACCGGTGTCGTCATGCTCGGCGACGGCCGCGTGCTCTGCCTCACGGAGACCATCAAGGGCTCCATCCAGGTCGACCCGGACACGCTTGACACGGTCGGCAAGTTCCAGTACACGGACAAGCTGGGCGGGCTGATCCACTCAGCGCACCCGATCGTGACCGACACCGAGTTCTGGACGCTGATCCCCGACCTGATCCGGCCCGGCTACGTGGTGGCGAGGATGGACGCCGGTAGCAACGAGAGGCAGTTCGTCGGCAGGGTGGACTGCCGCGGCGGGCCGGCGCCAGGGTGGGTCCACTCGTTCCCCGTCACCGAGCACTACGTCGTCGTGCCGGAGATGCCGCTCCGCTACTGTGCCAAGAACCTCCTCCGCGCCGAGCCCACGCCGCTGTACAAGTTCGAGTGGCACCTCGAGTCCGGTAGCTACATGCACGTCATGTGCAAGGCCAGCGGCAAGATTGTAAGCCATCATCAATCGCTGCCGCCCGGCCCGTAGTGCGTTCCCGTTTTGCCTATTTGGTATGGGTGATCTAATGATGATATTTGTCGGGACGATGACCAACCGAAGGTGGCGAGCGTGGAGGTGCCGCCGTTCGTGACGTTCCACTTCATAAACGCGTACGAGGAGACGGACGAGGAGGGGCGCGTGACGGCGATCATCGCCGACTGCTGCGAGCACAACGCCAACACCGCCATCCTCGACAAGCTCCGCCTCCACAACCTCCGCTCCTCCGGCGGCCAGGACGTCCTCCCCGACGCCAGGTACGTACACACACGAGCCCCACGACGTACCGCCATCAATTTGTTACGCTACGCGTGCGCGATGGCTGACGGGGAACACCATGCATGTGTAGGGTGGGGCGGTTCAGGATCCCTCTGGACGGGAGCCAGTTCGGCGAGCTGGAGACGGCGCTGGACCCGGAGGAGCACGGGCGGGGCATGGACATGTGCAGCATCAACCCGGCGCACGTCGGCAGGGAGTACCGGTACGCCTACGCCTGCGGCGCCCGCCGGCCCTGCAACTTCCCCAACACGCTCACGAAGGTCGACCTGGTGGAGGGGACGGCCAAGAACTGGCACGAGGAGGGCTCCGTGCCGTCCGAGCCCTTCTTCGTGCCACGCCCCGGCGCCACCGAGGAAGACGACGGTTAGTGTCACCATCTCTCGTCGTTGGCTGCGTTGTTTTTGCTTCGTGTGGTTTGTACCTCACCAAACTCTGCTATTGACAGGCGTGGCGATATCAATGGTGAGCGCCAAGGACGGGTCGGGCTACGCGCTGGTGCTGGACGGCAAGACGTTCGAGGAGGTCGCGCGGGCCAAGTTCCCGTACGGGCTGCCCTACGGCTTGCACTGCTGCTGGGTGCCCAGGAACAGGAACAGCAAGTAACACACACACCGGTCCATCCCAACATGTCAGTGCCAGTACTAATTCCTCTCTGCTGCTTGCGCATCGAAGCACAGTACTAGTGGAAATTGGATGTGTAGCTACGAAGATGGCAGCATGAATGCAGTCACCGTTTGGTAGGTGGTCTTCAGAAGAAAAGAAAGATATACATACGCTGCACGTAGTGAACTGCTAGTACGTGATGTATGATGTACCGGAAGATGTCATATACGTGGAAATGAAACTATAGCGAACCGTACGTGTTAGGCTGTAGTAATGCACATGGATGTGTAAAATGTGTACATAATTAAACCCTCCGCTGCGATAGTTCGTACTCCTGTTGTTTAATTTGTAGTACAGTGAATATATCTTCTGTTCTTAAATCGAAGATATCTCGTGCACGTACTACGTTTTTGCATGGACTGGGGTCACTGGGCCATTGGATCAGACATGCTTGCCAATTTCAGATTGATTATGTCCGTTCACTGTTGTACAGAAACAGTAGCAGCTGAACTTTGAAATTGATTATTTGCTCCACATCTCAAATGATGTTTTATTGAAAGTATTTCTTCTACTGTATTTAGATCACTTATTTAAGCTATTTGCTTAATTTATTTCTTAAATATTTTATTTATCACTATAATCGAGTTGATAATCTACGATAACAATCCTCTAAATAATGTAAATCAAATTGGCCTTGGTTTGATATATATTATTCACCAAATTATTGCCAAATTATTGCCATAAATAATCTAGTTTATTCTAGAGATAAATTAAATATTCTAAGAAATAAACTGAACAACCAACATAAAACAAGTAGTCTAAACAATATAAATAGAAGAAAGTTTTCTGAGAAAATGCATTTTAGGAGGTGTGCAGTAAATAATCTACGGCAATTAGTGCACACCTCCTAAAATATTTAGTGCACACCTAAAATGTATTTTCTCATAAAATTTTCTTCTGGAAAAAAACACACTAATTCTCAGTAAATTATGGGGGAAAACACACTAATTCACTAAATAATCTCCTTTCCAATCACGTTCCTATAAGCTCAACTAGTGTGTGTTTTCCCCATAATTCTACATGGAACGTGATTTGGAAGGAGAATCAATTAACTTAATACAAATATTTTATATACAACTATATCACTTAAAACTATATACCGATATAGTTTGGACCTAGCACAATCAAATGCAACAAATCTCTGTTCAGTATTGACATGGTAGTTTTAAGCTTCAAGATCCAACGCCTGGCTCCCTTTTGCTCTATCTCAATAACAAAACAGAACAGAAAACAGCTTGGCTTGCCCTTTCTATTCTTGTTCAACATTTTGTGCCACTCCCAGAAACGGTTCCCAACTACTTAACTTACAGGACCACTCTTCAGTTTCTCTATGATCTACAACTGCTTATTAGTCCAGAACGTCTAGGATTAGTCACCCTAAAGAGTTCTTCACCCCAAAAGAAATAGAGGAAGGAAACAAGGAATACAATATTGTGCCCATTCTTAAAGACATTTACTAGCACTTCTTGTTAAATATAAGTAACATCTAAAGTATCACTAAAGCTAAAAATACAATGTCCGGTACATATACATGCATAACACAATTGCTCATCCATGATGGAACACAAGTTCAACCTCTTCCCAAGGAACATACAGTTACTGGTAATCAACTGACGAGTAACGCCGTCAAACTTCCAGCAAACTGGATGTGACACTCATACCCTAAATAGAACTATTACTTACGGTTCTTCAAGAATTGCACGCGCAAGATTTGATGCCAGAGCTAATCTGACAGAGTTCAATGCATGGCTTGGTAGGTGAATGTTGGAAAAGTCAGGCCGAAGTTTGGCCAATGACAGTTCTTGTAGCTTGTTGAGCAACAAGGTCGTTTCAGCAACATTTAACAATGGGCAGGGTTTGCAATTGAGAAGCCTCACCTGCAGAAACAACCGGGGATAGAAACAGAATCAAAAGCCTGATACAGATTAAATTATTGAATAGGGGCAAAAAGACTAGCTGCTCTGCTGAATGAACACCCCAAGTAAACATATATGACTAGCTTACCGAGTCATGTAAAAGTGGTAGCCAGAAACGTTGAGGTGTTGAAGGATTTCTCATCAGCTGCACAGAAAATAGATATTAAGTCTGATTTATCAAGTCCTTCAAGGTGCATATGCTATTGACAGGCTGACAGCACTGTCTATGCGGTGTTAAATTGAATTGCAGGACCACAGCCCAGCCAAGGTGTAAATGTTTTCACCTGTATAAGAAACTCCACGGTTTGCCGAACAGACTCACCAGTCCTTCCTTCTTGTGCCATCTGAAGGGACCTTTTGAAATCTCGGTACCTGTGTGCAAGCATATGTTGAAATGAAATTTATTACTCATGAAGAGAAGATATACAGAAATTGACGGAAAGGGGACTAATACCTGTGAAGGAACTCAAGACCACCTGCACTACCGATGTCAGAACCTAGTAACTCAAGCAGCCCCTCCCATTGCTGACCATACAAAATTATAATTAGCAAATGTCATAAACAAAAACATTGTCGATATATCTGCTTGATGAAAAAGATCTCCCTTTTGATCAGATTTCTTGGTTACTAGTACACGCAGAGCTAACTGCAGATGTACAAAAGATAGGGCATAAGGAGGAGCAGAAATCGGCACCTTAAAACTATCATCTGTGACCGACTTGCCAATGTGTTCAAATAATTGTTGAGCAATTCTGTCAAGACGAACTTTATCATTAGCTTGCTGGAACCAGTAAACTCCAGTCCCTTTCCTACCATGTTTCCAATGATAAATGCCCGCAATCTAGAAGAGAAAAATAGATAGGACTCGTGAGTCAAAACGACAGCTGGGTACAATAAAAAATGCATGCTGGTAAGTTTGAATATATAGATAATAACTAAGCCAGGTTAAAACTCCAAGAAATCTTGTTTTAAAATCTTGAAAAAGTACAGGTGTACATGCATTGGAAAGAACATCTTGCCTTCATGATATTTGTACTAACATTCTCCAGCTCATACAAGCGACAAATTTCCAAAGTCTGCTCAACACAACAATATTAGGTAACAAAAAGCAAAGGCACAGAAAAAATTCAAGGGCATATCAAGTCAAATACAAAGTACCTTCAATACAACACGATTATCTTGTATGGGTTGCTTCAGAAGTAGAATCTCCAGCAGCCCTAGGCCTTGGTTTAGACACGAGGACAGATAAGTTGGTGCAATCTGAGAATCAAATAGGCAAGCCAGCCATTACTAACAATTATCAAATTATAAAATTTTGCTATCATTAACAGGTAGCACCTGTTCAAAAGTAGAGGTTCTGCTACAAAAAGCTAGACAATGGATAATAACAAACAGCATGGTAGTCACACGCAAAAGAACATCACAGTTATGCGTAGCAAGCAATTCATACAGCTGCCAAGTGTCAGCTCAAGAAAATATCTGCCTAGTATAATCCACAAAGCTACCAAAATTACCTGCCAAGTTAGAGCATGAGAGCACAAAACTTGAGCGTAAACTAGCCTGTGCAGCTCCTCTATGCTTATACCACCAAAGTTAGGCCTCTCTTCATGCAACATCGTATCCGCATAGTCATTGTCAGCAGTCAGCAGCTCCATAGCATGTGTGACCATCCTGCATTTACAAATGGCAAAACATATTAAGATGCTATTTTTCAAAGTTGACAGCATAAATCAAATGGCCAATAGTACATCTTACCAAGGGCCAAAATTTTTTGTGCATTCAGCCAAGACAACCTAACGTTAGAAAAGAAAACAAAATGTTACACAAACAAGAAAAGTGGGAAGGATAAGAAATTTTGGGGCCTATGTAATGGATGATCACATTGTGTTCCAACCTCTGTATTTTCTGAAAGGATACCAGTGAGGAGGCCTGTCAATCCACTATTGTCAGCAGACGGTTTAAGCTGTATGCACTTTTGCGCTAACTGATGCATCCCTTCAAAACCCTGGCAAACATACAGATTTTAGCAGAACATAACAAGAGGCTTTGATTGTTCAAATATATACTCCCTTCAAAAAAAATATTGCCACATACATATTAACTAACTGTTTACATCATACAAGAAATAAGCGGGTTCGGGTCAGTCAGGGCAAACATTTGGCCATCATAAAAACATGTTTTATTGTACAAGACAACTCAAGATGAATAACCATAATTACTGGATACGTTTTACAGGATATAGGAGATGGTAAAAATATCTAGCATTCTCTTCTATATAATGGGTAATTTCATCATGTCACAGATTAAAGAATAACAAACTACAAATGAACTCTCTAGCAAGGTGATTGCTCTAATAGCAACTGCAAAATGCAAAATTGCAGTGACAAATAAATGAATCGACAAGAAAGCATTATGATCAAGAACATAGTAGCAAACACAATAATATGGGACTAACCACTGTGAATGGACTTATATAAAGTAAATGAGAAGCAAATAGCTCCAGCCAATGTGAAGTAGCAGCAGTGAGGTTCTTTACGTTCCCCAACATAATATGAAGCAAACTCTTCAGACCATCACGAGTTTTTTGGTGACCGCACTGAATCCAGAATGCACTGCAATCCAGTTTACTTACTTGACCTCGCCATTTTTCCAATGCCTGTAAAAAATACAATTTGGCAAATATTTTCAGCTGACGTCAATGGAGGCAATACAGTTTCTGTGTACCACCAAACACTTGGGCAGGAAGCTATTCAAGTTTTTACACAAATTTTCACTGCCCTTTCCATTTTTGTTTGGAGTAACCATTACGCTACTGAGCTTGAGAGGATATAAATATATAATTATTTTAGTCACACAAGAACATATTGTGCAAAATTCAAAGTTCAGCCAACATAGTCAGTAACTCTCAGCATAGATGAGCAGTGGAACAGTGGAGGTGAGTGCAAAGCCAGCAGCACCCCAAGGATGCAGCAGCAATCAGTGACGAGAGAGCACAGTAGAGCAGCTCTCATTTGAATCCAATTGAGTGAATTCAGAAGGTTCACAATAAATCAGAAGCACAAAGAAATATTATGCTTTATTGTGAAGAAATAGTTGCACAAGTGGCATACATTGAAATGAAGAACTAGTGTGCTAATAAAGAATAAGCAGTATACTGATAGTCATGTGAGAAGATCATAGTGAATTAGTGGTCATGAAAGGCAAACAGCGCAGTGTGTAATCATGTGCTAAGGCAGCAAAAAGGGTAAAATCAAGAGAATCAAATCATGATAGCATTTCATAAAAAGAGAAAGTTAGATTCTTTAGAAACATAGATTTGCAATACTGGATATGCAGTCAGAAAGTCAAAACATCAGACAGACACATTCGAAATGTTCTATGCATCAAAACACTGCATCACAAACCATACCTTTATAAAATCTGGTCTTGTTTTACAACAATGGCCTAATTTACCCGATGGCAAATCTGGTCGCATGCGTGGCATTGTTGACACAAGAACAGCAACAGCTTCAACCAACCCATTTTCTGTCTGATGGACCAAAATGGGGAAAAGGGTGATGTTAAAAAAGCAAGTGTATATAAATCAACTGGTGACATAAAAATAGCATATTGTCAAAGCTACAACGAAATATAATTGTACACAATCAGGTACACTATAGGAAGAGTACATTTTCTTTATTTCAAAAGATTAGTGCAACACTGTAAATACTAGAAAACATAATAAATTAAGCGATTGAAGCACATAAAATGATTTTTATGTGAACGATAAATGCCATTCATGTCGAAATAAAGAATGGTCTGAAAGCAACCTAACTACCTCACGGCTGTCCATCTGATCCAATTCGTATGATCCATGAAAACGTAGCATATTCACCTAAAAGAAAAAAAATGCAACTTCAGATTGTGGGATTCAATCAAAACTGACAGGTCTATAAAATAGCGTGCAAGAAAATAGCTTACCACAATATCAAGCCATCCAACTGATAGAGCTGCTGATAATCCACTCCAATAATCAGGGTCATCTTCAACAACCTATAGAGCATCTCTCATTATTCATTTATACTCATTACTGCTATTGAATCAATGGTTGGAAGTAGTACAAATGAACATTAGTAAAATAGACTACAAAAGAGAAATCAACTCAAAGCATGGAGTTGTAGAGTTTTATAGAGAAAACAACCAATAAAATGATTCAGAGGCACAAATCTGACGTGTAATGCTATATACTACAACAAATATAATGAGTCAAACCTGCACGTTGATAAGCTTTTTCTGGAAATTGCTCAGCATGCGATATATCGTGTTCTCTGTCTTGGTCAAGAGGCTGTCATAGTCCTAAAACCACAGGAAGCCTAATAAGAGACGCCCCTAGGTATTGTAACAACAAAGTCTGTTCATAATTGAAACAAAGCAATAGATCAAAGAAGGAGCATTACGGCTAACCAATCAACGAGACGCTCTGGAAGCCAAGTTTGCAACTGTTTATCAACAAAGAATATCTCTAGCAACTCCCACGCAGCCTTTAAACTAGTAGGCTTCTCCTTGACCTGCAAGATAAAATATACCAATTACTTTCTATAGGCAAAAAAGTAAATTTAACTTCAAACAGAGGCAAAGCAAGAAAGCAGGTAACAATGTGACACATAGATATGGTCACCTTAAGGATCATCTTTGGGTCATCAATCATGAAAGCAGGAAGAGAATCTGGGTTCCCAAGGAGACTACCGATGGTTTTACTGTATTCAAGCACATATTGCCACCTGATAAAACATAGTAGAATCAGAAGCAAGCACATGTAAAAAAATGGATAGCTTATACTAGGCAGAGGTTTGATCTAGATTAACTGTATAAACAGTGATTATGATACCATTTTGGCACAGATGTTTAAAATTTAACCATATATGTACTTCAAATATGTCGGTTTATCCATTTAGGTGGAAGCCTAAGAGATACAAATTTAGCTTCTACAATATGAAATAGGGTATCTGAATGGTTGGATAGCTATCGAACACAAACAATATAACAAAGCATTGCTGAAACTTAAAATTCTGAACGATATGTGCCATGCCTATCCCAGGACAAGCATAGCTTGGGCAGTAATTAAACAGTTTATAGACCTCTAAAGTCTTAAGCAGCAGCCAAAATGCCATATTAATCATCAGTCCAGACTAAAAATAACATTTAGCAACGGTCCAAATTCCAAAACAAAAATGTCTTACCATTCTGCGTGCTCCGAGACTGAGGGCAAGCGCGACATACCGGAGCCATCTGCGAGCGCGTTCTTCCTGCTCTGTAGCAGCGCAAACGCCGGTACCGACCCGTACTCGATCCTCCGCATTTCCGCTTCATCGATCTCCTCCTCGGCATCCGAGCCGCCAGGCCCACCACCGCCACCTGCGAGGTTTACCTCCACAACTCTACCCCCGGCGACCTCCTCCTCCCTACGGTCTCCGCCACCCTCCGGATTCGGCGGGCGGAGGCAGGCGACCTGCAGGAGGTTGCCGCTAGAAAAGGAGACGTAGACGCGGGAGATGGGCGGGGCCACGCCGTGGCGGATGGTCCGCACGTGCGGGGCCGCCGCCGCCCCGTGGCCTGGTTCTCCCGAGAACGGCACGATGGCGCCGCCGCCGTCCATCAGCATCCCTGGCATCCCCGCCGCCGGACGACGATGAGCTAGGGTTTTGGAAGCGGGAGACAGCGGGGAGGGTTTGGGGGTTCGGGGGCCCGGGTAACTGAGGTATTGTACAGGTTAGCCTTCAGACTAGAAGCAAAGCCGGCATCTCTCGCACTTCAGTTACAGGTCTGTGAGGGCTCGTTCACTTTATAACCATTTTATAACTATTTTTAATCTTCGTAAAATTTGACATTCTAAGTTAGTAATATTATCAAATTTTGATATAATAGGTAAAATATGATGTTGTCGAATTATATGACCAGTATTTGATAACAAACTAAATGTCATTATATATTTATCAATTTTATCAAACAATATTATGTTTTAAAATGACATCAATCTAAACATATGTCCTGAATTTTTCTATTCTATTAACAGTAGTAGATTTGAAACCTTGAAATTTTGAATGGATGCATACATCTGAAGTTAGGCTATGTCTTTTTCTATAGAAATTAGGCTACGTCTGAAATAACATACTACTACTTAAAACGACCGTGGTAGTTTGGAAGAAACATTTTTTGAATAAATTTAGATGTGAAACTTTCTGTATTTTTTCCCTATGTAACGTTTTTAAAGAAAAAGAAAAAAAGAACTCTTAGAAATCCATTGAAATTGTGATACAAGTGTCTAATCTGTAGTGAATTTGGAGAAAAGATTAGTATGAGCTCTAGACTTCTAGCTCCTATTTAGAGATTTTGTACCAATCAGTTATGCTTTAAAAATTCAGCTTCCCCAATTATATCGATATTATTTATGGAAATTGTGAAACTTATTGTTATGGAATCTAAAATTGAAAGAACAAGACAACTTGTTGGTAGTAATTGATCAATTTTAGTTCAAAAGTAAAATGTAGTTCATTTTACTGAACTAAAAGTTGGTTAGCTATTACCAGCATGTCGGTCTGCGGTTATTCTTAATTAAACTTTAAAGATAAGTTTGTCATGTTCTTACTATTCGTTTCTTAGAATCTTCTACTCACTAAACATGGACATGACCTTTTTGAGAAAATCAATTTTGTTTTTCTCTCCAAATCCAAATGACTCACTTGAGCCATGGGTGACAACGGGTCAGTACGGCAGACGAGCAAATCCTCTCTCACCATCTCCTCTGCAACCCAAAGCTATGATGTTAGCGTTGGGCGATGTGGCTCTATTGTAGGCCTAGAGGCAATCGATCTCACATGGCGATGGCCAGCTCAGTGATGTTGTAGTCATGTTGTCAACGCATGGTTGGCTGGTGGGTAAGCTGGCACCTGGTGGAGTTTTTTTATGTTTTTTCTTGATCATAGTCTTTCAGGCTTTAGGTTTTTACTTTTCTTTTCTACTATATCGATAAAAACTTCGCATTGTCTAGTGGTGTTTGGACAAAAAAATCAAACAATAAAATCAGGTCATTGGAACACAGATAATCGCATTTTTTACATGAACAATAAAAATTTATATTAGAAAGTAAGACGTTCTAAAGGAAGCAGCATGCATATTTTGGAGGCCATTCAATTTGCACCCTCTTTTGGGCCGCTAGTCGCTGCACGCTAGATTTGTACAAGGAGAAAGTCCACTTTGACTCCCTTAAATAGTGGCCGAATCTGATCCGTATCCCTCAACTGCAAAACCAGATATGACGACTCCCCCAACTATTAAAACTATCTAAAACAACTATTTTTGATGTTTTAAAGAGCGGTTTTCGCTGACGTGATGTCTATGTGGCAGCCCAATCATCAAATAAAATAAAAAAAAAGTGGACCCAACATGTCATCTTTCTCCTCTAAACCCTCTCCCTCCACCTCTCCAACCTCTTCCTTTGACGGCAGTCGGCCGATACCATTGTTGGCCCAACATCGCTGCCGAGACTGCCACTAAGGGCTGCTCCCTAGCCTCTAGTCCCATCGCCAAGACCACCTCACAGCGGCAGCGGTAGTCTCTACTGATCTGGGGGAGTTGGGGGTGCTCCTCGGCCTTTGCTCCCAACGGCCACCGCCCATCGCCCGATCTGTCCCCTTCGTCGTCCTTTGCTGCCGCTGCTTTTCGTCGGATGGTCTTTGGCCTTGCCACCTATCCCCTGGCAACAGCTACATACTACTTCACCGCACGAGAAGGTGCACCATCGCCACCCTCCTCTCTCACACACAAGCGGTAGATTTGGCGGCACTGCACCCCTCCTCTCTCACACACACACATACACAAAATTATCCCATGGCGAATTGCAAACTCGAGCTTGACAGAAGAGAGGAGGGAGATAGCGAGTGAGCCAAGATCAAGGGAGGCGGTGAGCGAAACCCGGTCGGATCCATGGCCTTTGTCCACATCATCGTGCGGGGAGCCAAGGTGCGGCAAGACGATGGTCATGAGCTCGCAGGAGGTAGGAGCCGACGGGGACACGTATCTACTAGAGGACGTGGAAGACATCGGCATGTGGGTTGTGTGGGCGCTGAGCGCTGAGCTCCCTCTGCTCAGCGCTCCGATGAGGTTTTCACATTCCACCCGGTCTTAGCTAGGCCTCCCCGCACCCTCGAGATGCTCGACACCGTGCTCGAGGATGTCGCCTGGGTGCTCCGCATATCCATGCCCCGCATCCCCGCTCAGTTAGTCACTTCGCCACCCATGCCAGAGTGGAAGGGGCCAAGGTAAGAGAGAGACGACAGCCTCACCGCCATCGCCCCACATCGTCGTCCTGACGCCCTGTTGTTGTCAGGCCGAGAAGAAGAAAGGGGGAGAGAGAGGGAGAAAGAGAGGGATGACATGTGGGCCCCACTTATTTTTAGTTTATTTGATGACAAGGAGCCCACGTGGACGTCACGTCAGTAAATACCACTATCAATACTGTCCTGGGAGTCAAATTGTACCGGTTTCAATAGTTAGAGGGTGAAGATAGTGGCGGCTCCAGAATTTTTTTTGTTTGGTGTGCCTACTTTAGGCGCGAAATTTTTATAACATCACAAATTCAATATACATACGTAAAATTTGTTCATAGTATAATAAAAATACATTACAAATGGACTTAGCATTTTTATACATATGCAGGGCCTTCTAAGTCAGAATCCAGGGTGGTCCTGGGCCCATAGGGACCACTCCTTGGAGCCATCATTAGGTGAAGATATCTAGTATTGCGGTGATAGGGAGTCAAAAGTGAATTTATTTCTTTGTGCAAAGCTGGATAGGCGGGTAGCGGGAAACCACATCCAGTGGTAGCGGTCTAGCAACATGTTTGAGAAACCAACACAACCAATCGGTAAGCGTAGACCGCAAAGCCTTTACACGCATGACATGTGAGGCATGCACACATACCACACATACATGAATCAGCAACAACTCTCCTAAGAGAAAAACAGAAGAACTGCAAGGTTCAAAAGATCAACAAACCGAGATCAGCTCTGACCAAACAAATCTACATGAAGGAGAAAGACGTAGCTCTGATCAGCTGATAGGGGCGGATCTGTCATGGAGGCTATGAGGTCTCGAGCCCCCACTACCGGCATTGCAACCATGAAAATCTCCATTAAGCCTTATTATTTTTGTCATACATCCATTAGAAGAGAGAGCTATAATTTTATATAGTTTATTCAGTCTCTCCTGTTAGTCCTTCTGAATCCGTTCCTGTCAGCTGATGCCTAGATGCATTTCGATCTGACACTGGCCACCCAGCACAACCGAGGCATAAGGTCAGCGTTCAGAAAGAAGAAAATGTAAAGGTCGAAATGTAACGTCACTTCGCGCAAGTTGCTGGTGTGTTCTTCTAATTTTGGTGGACGGTACGTAGCATGTGGCTTGTCCTACGAAATATAGTATCTAATTTACTTTCAACTTGGATTAGAGTGGCGAGAAGATGGCCTCGTGCGCCTTAATTTTATCTTCCAAACTCCAAACCACAACCCTGCGTCTGTGTGCCTGCGACACCACCACAGGCAAGCGACCATTACCACCCGTGCATTTGACCACGAAATGAAGTGCCTTAGCCTCTATTATTGCACGCTTATGCGGATGCATGTGTGCGCTTAAGCTTGCATGTAGCATTAGAATTCTTTCAAACAAATACATCTGGCATTATAAAAAACGAGAAGAATTGGTACTGTGTATCCAACGGCCCGCACGTATGTGAGCAACACGGGAGCATATATCACTTTGCACGTCAAACGACGACAGCCGCGCGCCATGTGCACTCGTGCATGCAGCACATACACCATACGTGGCGTGGTGGCATTTTATTTCTCAACACGTAGTACGTACGCTTGCCGGCCGCGATATTTATCGACAACACATGCAATTATTCTAGCTAGCTCTAGTAGGGTCTTCATCTTCCACGTCTAGGGGCAGGTATTCTAGCTTGACGATGACAATAGAGTGTCGTAGTCCGGTGTGATAAACATGACGACGCACCGCACCTTGCTTTTCTGTCATCTCAACCGTACTAGCTGGCCGGTCACAGTGCAAGGTC
This sequence comes from Oryza officinalis, assembly GCA_008326285.1. Lineage (NCBI taxonomy): Eukaryota > Viridiplantae > Streptophyta > Magnoliopsida > Poales > Poaceae > Oryza > Oryza officinalis. Next base: position 50,274,989 of record BDMV01000001.1, on the reverse strand, counting down.
GCATGCACGAGATCAATCATACATACCATATCGATCTCCACTGATGTAATGCCAGTATTGTTTACTACTGTGGAGATTATAAAAGGGATAATCCTATATCGGTTAGTTCCCGACACTGCGTCATGGCTCTTTCCTTCCTCCACAACACAAAACCACCACTTAATTAAGTGTACACCAACATCACTTAATTTCAAGCTAATCACAGTTAAATCTTTTGCATTGGCACGTAGCTCTAACTTGCTATTCTGTTCTTCTTGTTGTGTTTATATACCACTCGTATCTTTGTTGTTCTCAAGCCAAAGCTCTAAAGTCTAAACTAAGCTTAAGATTAAATAAGTAGTCCCGCACGGCTACGGCTACAGCTACACTATACGCACGCAAAGCGAAAGCAAGCGTTAGCACGATCGTTTCACTTCACGTGACCCGGGGGACTACCATGCACCACTATAGCTCCCTCCGACCCGCAGTCACGCACACCCATCAGCACATGCGCAGCGCGCGAAGGCGAAGCAACCCGGAACGGAAAGGTACCCTAGCCCAGCGAGGCTCGCCGCGGAGCGAGGGTCAAAAGACGGGGGCAGGAATATCGCCACGTGGCGTTGACCACCGCCTCCCCCGCCCGTGCGGCCCCACCTCACATGACGTTCCTGGCGCGACCACGACGATCCTACTCCGACGCCTCGGCCGTCACGTGCCTGGTGGGCCCCACTCCCCCCACACCGCTTCGTATAACTGGGCCGAGGGCTCGGGAGCGTGGATCGCACATAAAATATTTTGGCCCATCCTGGCACCCAACCGGAATAATACTAGCCAGGGGCAAAAGAATAAAAAAGCTGAAGAGAGAAAAATATCAGAGGCAAAAGGGAAGAAGATTGGTACAGACTACAAAGATAAAATACGTGACGTAAACCTCCTATTCTAGCAAGCAATGGTCTCCCCGGCCTTGGGCGCCCTGGCTCAGTGGCTCCTTCTCTGTTCCCCACAGGACAGGCCTTTCCTTTGAATCCAAGCAAAATTTGACAAAAGTTGCAAAGTTGAGCTGCCGCCATAATTTTTTCGGGAAGGCAAATGTGGTGCCTTGATGTTCGTGTCTAGATATATCGCAGCTGTTCCTTTTTTTTTTCGAAAGGTGTGTTGCGGCCACCGTGCAAGCCGTTGCAGCTTGACTGAGTTTTATTGACGCGAATGCCACCTTTTCTGAAGGCATGGGAGCGACTTGCTTGCTCAGGGCCTATTGGCTTCTTTACCCTACCAATTGTAGTTGTCAACCAATTCTTTGTATGACAAAGTTAGCTAGTTTATCGGTTTGTTAGGGGGAGTTGGTAGCTATTCATCTTTTAAGAATCTGAAAAGGTTGAGTTTTTAGCTTCTAACTTAGTTTATTTTCTGAATTCTATCTAGACTAAAAGTCAGACTGTTTGAAAAAACTTTTGATCATGAAAAAAATCAGAAACTTTCTCAAATAGACCCTATGTTTGGTTTGATACCAATATAAAGCCAAATTTTAGTAGGATGGTAAAGAAGATTCTAGAATATGGCCAAATTGAGCATGAGCACTGCCAATTGTTTTACTTCAATCCAAACTAGCACATTTATTATTTAAGTTATCAAAATTTTTGGTAGGACACATTTTGATTTCAATTCAAAACGGCTCACATTTCGAAGAATTCTGAGCTAGACCTAGGCATACTGCACTTCCAGTTGATCCATCCAAAAGAAACACCTAATAATTATACTCCTGCGTAAATACGAGTAATCCAGACTGCCTCGGTGAAGTACAGTATCACCAACTTGAGCTCAAGAATATATTACGGTAGAAGTGCTACTTACTCCGTGCCCTTCCGCGAGAGCAATGAACCGGAACAAAAGCGTTGCGATTAAGTACAGAAAGAAAAGAAGCTGCAGAAGAAGAATCCCATTCTCCGAGGCCAATCTACATAGGGATCGTAGTACATCGTAGAGCTCACTACGTCCTCCCTGCCGGGGGCCACCCTCTGACGCAGTCACGCAGTCACCCTGCCGCTCTGATGCCACGGTGCCGGTCGACGAGTCCACGTCCGAAAGATCGAGATCCGACGGCGCGGGATGCGCTACCGTCGGTGCCCCCCACGTGGTACGTACGTAGACGCGCGGCACGGGCCCGTGACGTGGGCCCCCTCCTCCGCGAACTCGCGAAGGCTACTCACCGTGTGACCGGGCTACGTGTCGAGATCGGAGATCACTGCTGTCTCCGTCGAGCCGTGACGACGGCACGACGAGCCGGGGGCGGAGGCGTGACATGAACAGCTTTCAGCTGCGTGGACCAAGCCTGTCCCGAGAGAACGACAAATCTATATACCTTTTCCGTCCCGAAATGTACGTCGTTGTTAGACATTTCACATAATATTTTTAAAATATATATAAATATAATTTATTTTATTTTGATTTGTTTTATCAAACACTATAAAAAATACTTTTTACGGTCACACCTTCTATTTGAGCTAAAAGAACGTTCGTACATGAAAATATTTGGAAAACAATATTCTTTATAGGAATACATATGAAAATAGTCTATTTTTACATGAGGCCCTCTTAAAGAAACCGCATGATTTTCTCATATGGATGTTTCTCTCCTCCGCCTGCAGTTCACCTCTTCTCTGCTTATTTTTTTCTCTCCGTGCACCCGGCCGAGCCTCTCTTTTTTTTCTCCTCTCCATTTTTCCTTCTTCTCTTCTCCTTCTTCCTCCACTTTCCCCTCCTTCCAATCCAGTGGCTCAGGACAACAGCGATAGGGAGAAGGCGACGTCGACGTGCATATTCGGTAGCTCGGGAGCGGGTAGAGTCGGCCTCAGGGTGGATCTATTGCCCCTGCCCTCGTGACTGACAACGACACACGGATCCGCCGCCCTCGTCCTCGGGAGGGACGCCGACTCGTGGATCTGGTGCGCACGATGACAACGACGACGACGACGACGAGGAGCTTGAGGGCGGATCCATGACCCTCGGCCAAGGGAGGGGCGACGGCGACAATAGAGCTCGAGGATAGCGGATCCGACGGGACCGCTCGGCCTCGGGAGGGACAACGGCTGGCGGCAACAGTGAGCTCAAGGGGGATGAGAATGGGAGTGAGGATTTCGGGATTCTGGTTTTTTGAATTTCTTTTTGCCAGATTTTGATTTTGCGGACAGGAGGCTTAATGGTTCGTATGCGAAAATTCCATCTTCGCACATGGTTTGGCTGCCCACTTGGAAAAAAATTATGACTTTCCTAGACACTTGGGGATAGGCAGGCAAACGGTTCGCTTGTGAAAATGCCTTTTGACTATATGCAAAGATGTTTTATTCTGTAGTAGTGAAACTATAATTTTAATTTATACTTTTATATATTTATACTAATTATTTCAATAAAACGAATGGTCAAATATTATAAAAAATTAACGATATTATATATTTTAAGATGAAAGAAGTACGAATCAAGCCGAGATTTCCGTTATGTAGCTTGTGGCCTAAAGTTTTAGGTTAGATAGCTAGTCCAGTTTAAGTCAACGGAATGTTTTTTTACAGGACGAAACAAAATTCACCGTGATCAGACAGAAATGATGGCGAAAATGACTTGCATGTTGCTAGTATCGTGGTAGAAAGTGATTTTGCCACAAAGAGTAATTGCACCGAATGATGAACATAGCAAACATACTGTCGTCATCGGGCTCAACATGGTATGTCTAGCTGCTTGTCATGCTATATATCATTCCCAGATCTCTACAGCAATAGACCGGTGGTGCGAGTGACCATGACACCCGATCATCTCGCGACGATTTATCATACCGTACGTCGTCCGTTCACATGTTAATCGTAAACTAGCTGCCTGTCCATGCCTCCCATATACTTGTAAAGATATGGCAAGACACTTCGTAGACAAGCTGTATACAATGAACTGCACTTCTCTCTGTCCTTGTTTACATGTGTTTATTTGAGGTGGATTTGCTTCAATACATTTACCTGTAATTTATTTTTCTTAAAAAGAACACGGTAAAAGCTTTGCCATATATGTATTAATAGAGAGAAATAAATACATCATAAACAAGCTAACTTTTAAAGTAAACATGTTTGCAAAAGGTAAAAAAAAACAGCCACGAGATGACCGTCAAACTAGCAAATTCTTGAAGGCTTACAGCTCCCACTTTTACCCAAGACACTGCTTTCGCTTTGATTTTGACTATGATGGTAGCCGGGGTTGCAGTGACATAGTAAATTTTTTTTTGCATTGCGCTTTTATATAAGACTAGGATTATCATCGACCTAAGCAGTTTCTTTAGACCATGTAGAATCGATAGCATCTGCTGCCACCAGTCTTCTAGTGAGTTAGAGTCTTTCACCTCTTGTATGTCGAGGTCTAGGCCGGCCTATCCACTTCTAGATCGCATGTCCAGATTCTTTGTATCAGCCTACCCTTGACCAGAAGGTGGAGTGTTGTTTGCGACATTACGCGGCACAACAGACGTATCTGTTGGTTTGATCAGCCTGTTCTCTAAAGTTTGTTTGTTGTACACACTAGTGCAGATCCTCTCATCTGTGACGGGCTGTAATATAACTGGATTTTGCGGTCCGTCACAAAGAAAACATCTCAAACGGGCCTAAAAAGAGGCCGATTGAGATATGGTCGGAGAGACATGTTAAATGTGCATAGAACTGAAGCCCGTCACGGATGACACATATCTGTGACGGGCCTAAACTAGAGCCCGATTGAGATAGCCTTAAATATCTCAATCGGGCCGTAGTTGGAGCCCGTCACAGATGACAATCATCTGTGACGGGCCCCGAATTAAGGCCCGATTGAGATAACCTTAAATATCTCATCGGACTGTAATTGCAGCCCGTCACAGATGACAATCATCTGTGACGGGCGCCATCTTGATGCCCGTTTGAGATATCTACAAAGCCCGTCACGGATGGCACTCCTCTGTGACGGGCTTTTTTTTAGGCCCGATAAAGATACCTGATATGCCCGATAGTTAGTGCACACTATAAATATCTGCAACCGCCAAAGTATCTGTATCCCACTATTCACAAATCTGGTGGGAGGTTGGAGGGGGCGAAATTTTTTTTTTCCCAAAGAAAACAGTAAATTCATAAAGGTAAATAACAAATAATAATCATTAATTTAGAAAATTCATCAATTCTTATGAATTTAGCAGTATTTATCTTATAAGATGTTTCTCTGATTCTTTTTTCATTTCTGTAGAGATGGATCGAAGTTGGATGTATGCGAAATCTGTGAAACGTCATAGTCAAGAGTATAGAAATGGGGTATTAAATTTTATTAACGTCGCGGAGGAGGATAGGAAAAGAAGAAACAGCGATTACATGTGTTGTCCATGTGCAGATTGCAAGAATGAAAATATGTTTGATAGCCGAATAGACGTACACGCTCATCTGATACAACGAGGATTCATGGAGGGCTACACATGTTGGGTTAAGCATGGAGAGCAGGAATCAGGAAGTGATGCTGCTGCAAATAGTACTGGTGCACAAAATCATGAAGATGAAGATGAGCATGACATGTTTGTACCTTCTCCACTAGGCGGTGAAATGGTTGATGTTGATCATGATCTGCTGCAAGACATGTTACGTGACGTTGAGGATCCAGCTTACAACGAGAGAGATTCCGTAAAGTTCAGCAGGTTGGTCAGTGACTCGCAGACGCCTCTGTACGCCGGATGCAAAGCAAAGCAGACCAAATTATCAGCTACCTTGGACCTAATGAAACTGAAGGCAAGTAGTGGATGGACAGACAAGAGTTTCACAGAGCTTTTGAGAATTTTGAAGGCCATGCTGTCTGATGGGAACACATTGCCCGAGACAACATATGAAGCAAAGCAGGTTTTGTGTCCCCTGGGGTTAGAGGTCCGTAGAATTCACGCTTGTCCAAACGACTGCATATTGTACCACAAGCAATATGCGGAGTTAGATGCTTGTCCTGTATGCAAGGCCTCTCGATACAAGCGTAAGAAAAGTCCTGACGAAGGAAAAAAATCAAAACGGGGTGGTCCCGCGAAGGTTGTGTGGTATCTACCTATCATTGATCGTTTCAAAAGAATATTTGCAAACCCCAAGGAGGCAAATTTAGTACGTTGGCATGCCACGGAGAGAAGGAACGACGGTATGTTAAGACACCCAGCGGATTCGATTCAATGGAGGAATATCGATCGAAAACACAAAGACTTTGCTGCCGACCCCAGAAACATGAGGCTATGTCTGTGTACAGATGGCATGAATCCTTTTGGAGACATGAGTAGTACTCACAGCACCTGGCCAGTTCTTATTTCAAACTTTAACCTACCGCCATGGTTGTGCTTTAAAAGAAAATATATTATGCTGTGTTTGCTAATCCAAGGACCGAAACAACCGGGCAATGATATCGATGTGTTCTTGGAGCCTGTTATGGACGATCTTGAGATGCTCTGGAAATAAGGTGTGGAAACTTGGGATGCACATGGTCAGGAGAATTTCAAGCTACGAGTTGTACTGTTCTGCACCATTAATGACTATCCCGCCCTCGGTAATCTTTCTGGCCAAACCGTAAAAGGAAAGAAAGCATGCTCCGACTGCATGGAACATACACGCAGCCGGTGGTTGAAGAAATCACGAAAGATGGTTTATATGGGTCATAGGAGGTGGCTCCCGCTACGTCACGCATTTCGAAGGAAGAAGAATATTTTCAACGGTAAGAGAGAACTTCAGCCTGCTCCCAAGGATTTGTCCGGAGATGAGGTCCACAACTTGGTCAAGGACATTACCAACGAGTTTGGGAAGAAAAGAAAACGTAGTCAGGCAAAGGACAAGGGTATGTGGAAGAAAAAGTCAATATTTTGGCGATTACCTTACTTGAAAGATCTTGAGGTCCGTCATTGCATTGATCTCATGCATGTAGAAAAGAATGTGTGTGAGAGTTTGGTTGGCCTGCTGCTGAATATTCCCGGCAAAACAAAGGACGGGTTGAACGCGCGCCTTGATTTCAGTGAAATGAACATTCGTAGTGAACTCCAGCCCGTAACAAATGCTGAGACAGGTAGAGTGTACCTCCCTCCAGCTTGCCATACACTGTCGAAGGATGAGAAGATCGCAATGTTATCATGCCTGAAAGATATTAAAGTTCCATCGGGCTATTCAGCGAGGATTAGTAAATACGTCAAATCGGAAGACCTAAAACTGGTTGGAATGAAGTCGCACGATTGCCACGTGCTAATCACACAATTCTTGCCAGTTGCTATCAGAGGCATTCTTCCACCGAAAGTCCGTCATACAATCCAACGTCTGTGCGCCTTTTTCAATGCCATCGGACAGAAAGTTATAGATCCCGAAGATCTAGATGGGTTTCAGACCGATATTGTCAATACCCTCTGCCACATGGAGATGTTTTTTCCACTGTCTTTCTTTGATATCATGGTTCATCTCCCTGTTCATCTTGTGAAGCAAACAAAATTATGTGGCCCGGCACGATTCCATATGGTAAGTACTATTCTAACAATATTTCTGAATCTATCGCAGGAACCAACTAGCTGCACCCTGACAGTAAGGGTGGTGCCGACCTTCTCTGTTCCTGCAGCTGAGGGCCTTGCTTTCAAGCCGACCCCGGAGACAAGAGTGCATGGGGCGCAACTTAGGGCTGATTATGCGAAAGTGCAAGTTGACTCAGTGAAGCCCGAATTCGATCATTTCCCCCTCCCTCTGGCACCGAATGACGAGGTCCTAACCCTTGGAAATGCTCGTGGAACCTTCATCCAATGGCCCAAGGACCTCATTGAGATAAGGGTGATCCCCAGGCCAAGCACTGCACCAAGCGGTCGTCTAATAGTACAAACTACCCCTGCTCCTTCAGCCCCTCCAGCTCCCGGTCGTCATGAAATTGACGATGTCCAGTTGCAGTACGACACGGACTTTGGGGGCGAGCCTATGGAGGTCGACAGCACGGCGATCACCAAACCCCCACCCATGAAGAAGAGTAGGAAGGCGCATTCTTCCCCGCAGAGAAGAGTTATCGAAAAACCTGCTGCAGGGGTGCGAGGAAAAGGAAAGCTGCACCTCTCACGTCTTGCTCCAACAAAGTTAGATCTCAGCAAGGGGCCCGTCACACATAGGAAGCCCGTACCTCCATCGTCCTACCAACTAGGCATGCCATTGGTTGGAGACGACGTGCTAGCAACGATGGGCACCGCTTGCAAGGAGCTACACATGTACTACATGGAGAAATCTAACGTGAGGAGGAAGAATAGAGAAAATGATATAATAGGCGAACACGCCAGAGCGCCATTCCTTGGGCCATCAAATTATATCGTGATAGACTTCAAGGATCTGTTCGACCTCTACAGGCTCCGCTCGGTGGACACAACCCTCCTCAAGTGCTACTCCTTGTAAGTACTCTTGCTCACGAAAATTATTCATCTCAATCCGTGTAACATGCTTATAAGAGCGTTTGGCTTGCGTGTAGGTTTAGTTGGAAGTGGTGTCTCAAGAATGCACCGGAAGTTGCCTTCCTTGATCCTCAGGTAGTCAATGTCACAAATCTTCAAGGGGACCGTAGTGGAATGGTAAACTACTTATTTGACACCTTCTGGGCCCGACAAGACAAGGAGTAATCATGTGCGCCTACAATCAATAGTAAGTGTGTTCCCTAAATACATTGTATTACACGTCTAGCTTTAGTATTAACCTTAACTAATTTAATGCCGCAGTGGACATTGGATCCTATTGGTAATAACGCCTAAGTGGAGTACATGCCACTACTTAAACTCCAAAATTGACAAGCAACTGTACGATTGGACCCCGATTCAACTCGCAATAGATGAAGCGTGGGGCCAATATGTGCAAAAAGGAGGCCTTCGAAAGACAGGACAAGACACTCTTATCCACAAGAAGGACTTCCCAGTCAAACAACAAATAGGCGACCAGTGCGGATTCCATGTCTGCCACAACATGCGCCTTCTGTGCAAAGAAAAGGTGAAGACTTTGGCTGAATTGGAGGTTTGTAGTCTCATTCCTGATATGTTGTAACTAAATTGAAGTATATATATATATATATATATATATATATGTATATGTATGTAAAGATCGTTCGACTAATTTCGAATTATGTACATGTAGGACAAATTTTCAGAGGATCCGCGTAGCAGCTTTGAGGACATTCGTGAGGAGATTGCCGACTTCATCCTCCGCGAAATTATTCACCCTAAAGGAATGTTTAGGGTTCAGGTGTAAGTGATGAACATTTTTTAACGTACTGTTTGAATTGTCAAACACATGTTATTATGTAATATTTATGTTTATTATATTTGTTATTTCTGTAAAATATATGTGAATGGCATATGTGAATGGGGATGCTGGGATGTATATATGTGAACGGCATATGTGAATGGGGATGTTGTGAATGGCATATGTGAATGGGGATGCTGGGATGTATATTATTTCTGCTTCTGTTATTTTGCAGCGGGCATGGCTAGCACAGGCCTGAGGCTAGCCAAAAAAACAATATTTATTTTTTTTGTGGTCATACTCATCGGTGACGGGCTATAAGTTAAAGCCCGATTGAGTTATATCAACCGTGACGGGCTATAGTTGGGGCCCGATTGAGATAGACAGACATCCGTGACGGGCACTAGTTGTAGCCCGATTGAGATAGGTCATCCGTGACGGGCTATAGTTTGACCGGTCGTCTGGGTCAAAGCTATCGGTGACGGGCATTAGTTGAGGCCCGATTGAGATAGCTTCATCCGTGACGGACTTATGCCCGTTTGAGATGATTCCTCACATCACTGACCTTTGCGCTGTGTCGGACGCCATACCCGACACAGATGTCGGTTGCAGCCCGACACAGATGAGGGTTACCGTTGTAGTGTTCGTTTTGTCGTGGCTGGCACCAGAGCTAGCTAGATATATATGTACTGTAGTACGTAATAGATAGGGCTTAGCTAGGAAACAGGCCACAGCTTCGTCGTCGTTGTCTAACGACGACATGCATGCGTGCAAGGTGTCACTGCATACTTGGTGGAGAGGGAGGCGAGTAACCAGGTGTCCTTACGTACGCCACCCAGCTACCCTGCAGGCTACTTCTTATTTTATGTATAGATACGAATCAGATTATATTTATGCAAGCTATTAGCAAGAGCTACTCGTGAAACAACAGACTAAAGCCCCTGGTAATATCTTGCCACCGTCGGCAGCGGCGGCGGTGGCGGCGCCGCCGGCTAGATCGACACGGCGTACGGATGCATCAATATATTGTGATACAGTATGAAGCGTTAAACCCTTTACCTCGGGTCGCACATTTGTTAAATAGTGATAAAAATAGCCTCTATCGTGGCTTACAATATTCAGTTACAAGTGATAAAAAGATAGTGATAAAAATAGCCTCTATCGTGACTTACAATATTCAGTTACAAGTGATAAAAAGATAGAACAGATTCGAAGATAGAAATCTAATCCTAACAAACCGGGTGAAGTAGCTGCGCCATTATAGCATGCTGCATGCATGCATGCATGCACGTACATATCATTTCACAGCCCCTCTCAATCATGGCCTGGCCAGGTTAAGATTGTGTTTGAAATTTCTCAGAAGACGAACCGACAGAGCTTTTGTAAAACCATCAGCAACCTGATCTTCTGAAGGAACAAAATCAATCTCTAGCAATTTCTGTGATACACGCTCTCTTACAAAGTGATAATCAAATTCTATATGTTTAGTCCTTGCATGAAATACAGGATTAGCTGACAAATATTTGGCTCCTAAATTGTCACACCAAATTTTAGTAGCTTTAGGAGAATCAATTCCCAATTCTCTAAGTAAGGTTTGAACCCATATCAATTCAGCCGTAGTATTTGCTACAGCTTTATATTCTGCTTCTGTACTTGACCTTGACACAGTAGGTTGTTTCCTTGCACTCCACGACACAAGATTAGAACTCAGAAAAACAGCAAACCCTCCTGTTGATTTTCTATCATCTATGCTACCTGCCCAGTCTGCATCTGAATATCCATGAACAAGAGTAGAAGCACTCTTATATATATTAAGTCCTAGACTTGTGCACTGGTTTAGGTATCTAAGTATCCTTTTCACTGCTGTCCAATGATCAGTTGTGGGAGCATGAAGGAATTGACAAACCTTATTTATTGAATAAGCTATATCAGGCCTAGTCAAAGTCAAGTATTGTAAAGCACCAACTATACTTCTATACTGAGTTGCATCATTGGGCCCCAACGGTGACCCTTCATATAGAGCTAATTTTTCACTAACAGAAAGAGGAGTACTAACTGGCTTGCAGTTTGACATATTTACCCTCTTTAGCAAATCATTGGCATATTTTTCTTGAGTCAAAAGTATACCATTAGACACTTTTGTTACCTCGATTCCAAGAAAGTAGTGTAGATCACCCAGGTCCTTGAGTGCAAATTCCTTGTTCAAGTCCTTCAGGAGTGCTGTTGTTGCCTTCTCTGTAGAGCTAGCTACAATTATGTCATCAACATAAACCAACACAAACATAGTTATTCCTCCTTTATTAAGAAAGAACAATGAGGTGTTTGCTTTAGAGGCTTCAAAACTAAGCTCAATGAGTTTCTTACTCAACCTGAAATACCATGCTCGTGGTGCTTGCTTTAGCCCATACAAAGCCTTGTCCAACTTACATACATAGTTAGGCTTAGAAGAAGACTCAAAACCAGGAGGTTGTTGCATGCTTCTTCCTCTAAAAACCCATGAAGAAAGGCATTTTGAACATCTAGTTGTCTAAGACTCCATCCTCTAGAGACAGCAATAGACAAAATAATTCTAATAGTAGCAGCTTTAACAANCACGCTTGTCCAAACGACTGCATATTGTACCACAAGCAATATGCGGAGTTAGATGCTTGTCCTGTATGCAAGGCCTCACGATACAAGCGTAAGAAAAGTCGGGACGAAGGAAAAAAATCAAAACGGGGTGGTCCCGCGAAGGTTGTGTGGTATCTACCTATCATTGATCGTTTCAAAAGAATATTTGCAAACCCCAAGGAGGCAAATTTAGTACGTTGGCATGCCACGGAGAGAAGGAACGACGGTATGCTAAGACACCCAGCGGATTCGATTCAATGGAGGAATATCGATCGAAAACACAAAGACTTTGCTGCCGACCCCAGAAACATGAGGCTATGTCTGTGTACAGATGGCATGAATCCTTTTGGAGACATGAGTAGTACTCACAGCACCTGGCCAGTTCTTATTTCAAACTTTAACCTACCGCCATGGTTGTGCTTTAAAAGAAAATATATTATGCTGTGTTTGCTAATCCAAGGACCGAAACAACCGGGCAATGATATCGATGTGTTCTTGGAGCCTGTTATGGACGATCTTGAGATGCTCTGGAAAGAAGGTGTGGAAACTTGGGATGCGTATGGTCAAGAGAATTTCAAGCTACGAGTTCTACTGTTCTGCACCATTAATGACTATCCCGCCCTCGGTAATCTTTCTGGCCAAACCGTAAAAGGAAAGAAAGCATGCTCCGACTGCATGGAACATACACGCAGCCGGTGGTTGAAGAAATCACGAAAGATGGTTTATATGGGTCATAGGAGGTGGCTCCCGCTACGTCACGCATTTCGAAGGAAGAAGAATATTTTCAACGGTAAGAGAGAACTTCAGCCTGCTCCCAAGGATTTGTCCGGAGATGAGGTCCACAACTTGGTCAAGGACATAACCAACGAGTTTGGGAAGAAAAGAAAACGTAGTCAGGCAAAGGACAAGGGTATGTGGAAGAAAAAGTCCATATTTTGGCGATTACCTTACTGGAAAGATCTTGAGGTCCGTCATTGCATTGATCTCATGCATGTAGAAAAGAATGTGTGTGAGAGTTTGGTTGGCCTGCTGCTGAATATTCCCGGCAAAACAAAGGACGGGTTGAACGCGCGCCTTGATTTCAGTGAAATGAACATTCGTAGTGAACTCCAGCCCGTAACAAATGCTGAGACAGGTAGAGTGTACCTCCCTCCAGCTTGCCACACACTGTCGAAGGATGAGAAGATCGCAATGTTATCATGCCTGAAAGATATTAAAGTTCCATCGGGCTATTCAGCGAGGATTAGTAAGTACGTCAAATCGGAAGACCTAAAACTGGTTGGAATGAAGTCGCACGATTGCCACGTGCTAATCACACAAATCTTGCCAGTTGCTATCAGAGGCATTCTTCCACCGAAAGTCCGTCATACAATCCAACGTCTGTGCGCCTTTTTCAATGCCATCGGACAGAAAGTTATAGATCCCGAAGATCTAGATGGGTTGCAGACCGATATTGTCAATACCCTCTGCCACATGGAGATGTTTTTTCCACTGTCTTTCTTTGATATCATGGTTCATCTCCCTGTTCATCTTGTGAAGCAAACAAAATTATGTGGCCCGGCTTTTCTAAGAGAAATGTACCCGTTCGAGAGGTACATGGGAGTTCTGAAGGCATACGTTCGGAACAGAGCAAAACCGGAGGGGAGCATCATTGAAGGCTACACGACCGAGGAGGTCATTGAGTTCTGCGTGCATTACATGTCCGAGGCCGAGCCTATCGGAGTTCCAGCGTCTCGTCACGAAGGAAGGTTGTCAGGTGCTGGCACAATCGGGAGGAAAAGATTTAGGCCCGATCAAGCTTCCTACGGGCAGGCTCATTTTGCTGTGCTCCAACATATGGCAGAAGTTAGCCCATACTTTGAGGAGCACTTAGCCAAAATCCGGCAGGAGAACACGGGTCGATCTGAGACGTGGATTAACAGAGAACATAACTCTCGGTTCAACGCATGGTTCAAGAATCGTGTCACCATGTCGACGGATATCCCAAATGAGACTGTACAGTTGTTGGGAATGGGACCGTGTTGGGCCATAGACACATGGCAAGGATACGATATTAATGGATATACATTTTACACCGTCCAGCAAGATGACAAAAGCACAGTGCAAAACAGCGGAGTCCGTATAGATGCCTTCCAGGATCAAGTGGGGTCGAACACATACTACGGCCGCATTGAGGAGATCTGGGAGCTGAACTACGTGAAGTTCAAGGTTCCTTTGTTTCGATGCCGTTGGGTCAATATACGCACTGGTGTTAAAGTCGATAAGGAAGGCTTCACTTTAGTAGATCTATCCAAGGTTGGATACGCCGACGAACCATTCGTACTTGCGAAACAGGTCGAGCAAATTTTCTACATAAAGGACCCGCTTATGCCCGTTTGAGATGATTCCTCACATCACTGACCTTTGCGCTGTGTCGGACGCCATACCCGACACAGATGTCGGTTGCAGCCCGACACAGATGAGGGTTACCGTTGTAGTGACAGATTGTTTTGTCTGATGAGATATGAAGAATTTATATTTTGGTGGTGCGCAACACTTTCATAATGTTTGGTTACCAGTTGAATTGATTATACCCGCGATCTACAATCTATATATCAATTTCACCATATACTCCCTGCTGGCCGTGAGCTTCCAGGTCATGATGTCATATGATGCAAACTTAGTGGCTATAGCCGTTGTAACCGCGTACAAGGATTGACGAAATGCCATATATGATCAGCTTTTGTGATTTGATCCAGGTGTTTTCCTCTAGGCCATCCCGCACTAATATATTATTAAAAAAGTCTGAATTACTCTCCTAAACTATTGCGACGGTACGAATCACCCCATAAACCACAAAACCATATATCCTTTACCCTTAACTTTTTATACCGAATGAATTACCCCCTGACTTGCTCTAGAGTGGTTTTGGTCCTACGGCGCACACGCGGCAATCCAATCAGCATAAAAAAAATATAAAAATACAATCGGGCCTACATGTCATACATGGACAATGGATGATGGGGGAAGATACAGCATGTAGGCCCCACTAGAGTTTTTAATTTTTATTATGCTGACTGGGCTACCATGTGTACGCCATGTAGAACCAAAACCACTCTAGGGTGAGTCAGGGGAGGTAATTCGTCCGGTACAAAAAATTAAGGGTGAAAGATGTCTGATTTTGTGGTTCGGGAGAAAGGGTAATTCATACTGTCACAATAGTTAAAGGGGTAATTCGAACTTTTTTCTATATTCTTTCGTTTTGAGGCTGCAAAGATTGCATTGACCATGAGCCTCGGTGTTTTGTTGTCTAGCCAATGCGAGTTCTAGAAGCTCATCGTGTTTCCATCTCCAAGAGTAATAATGGTCGCAACCACAAAAAAAAAATGTATCCAGCCAGTCACCGGCTCTGGCATGTATACCTAAGGTTTCTTCGACGCCTTACACTCAAACCAAATCCATTGCAAACGTAAGAGGCTTTGGCGAAGCGACGCATATTTAGGACTCCTCAACGACAAAGTTCTTTCGGTTTGCACACCTTTTCTCAATTCAATTGCAAGTTTTATCCTCATCTATTTAAAACTAGCAGTTGTCCAAAAAAACGTGGTACAGAATGTAGGTCGAAATTCATTGGCATACAGTCACTAACCAAGAATTTTAGTTCTCTCCACTCGCAAAAAGAAGTATCTAGCTCGCTACCGCTGCTTGAGCTAAAAGAGAATAATACTCCCTTCGTTTCATATTATAAGTCGTTTGATTTTTTTTAAGTTAAATTTTGTTAAATTTGATTAAATTTATAGAAAAATTTAACAACATTTAAAATATCAAATTAATTTCATTAAGTCTAACGTTGAATATATTTTGGTAATATGTTTGTTTTATGTTGATAATATTACTATATTTTTTTATAAACATAGTCAAATTTAAACAAGTTTGATTAAAAAAAATCAAATGACTTATAATATGAAACGGAGGGAGTAGCTCGCAAGTCGCAACCGCTGCTAATGTTCACCATTTCTGAAATCTTTTGACCTCCAACATTTGAGTTGCCACATGTAAAAATGCGAGTTAAAATTTGATCTTTGGAACATGCAGTGGACTATCCCAAGGACCCAAGTGTTATCCTCTCCGTTTGAATAATCGGCGGTGAAAAAAAATATTGAAGCTTCGTGGCAGCCTCGATCCTGAACAGAAACGGCCAACATGGACAAGGTGCGGTGCCCCTGCGATCCCTCGTGCAGTTGTGCACGGTGCAGCAAGCTAGCGAGAGATCCCGTGGGTGTCGTACTTACCTCTTCCCGACGAACGGTAATCCCGAACAACCCCGGCCCGGGATAGCATTCGACTTGCGCCTCGTGGAATTTACCAGCTGCTTCCACGTGACAGAGCCTCACAAAATCCACCTGCCTCGTCAGACTGGTTTGTTCTCACGCGTACGTACGTAAATTTGTTCTCATGCGCACGTAAAAGACAACAGGAATCCACCGTGACTTGCTTCACCACCACCCTGCATGCATATTCCATTTTCCAGAGGCAAAAAAGGTGTTCACTGTCCAGCTGTTCGCATGGTTGGTGCCTCTCTCCTGCCCGGGTTGTTGGGGAATGAATTGACGCTGGGATTGCACGGTTAGTAAAGTGTTTAAACTGGAGTTTTTACTGCTTGCTGGGTTTAACCACAAGTCCACAACCCGGTCCCTCTGGGGTGCGGGCTGGGCTAGCTGGTGGCTGGCTCAGTGGCCCTCGCTTTATTTACTCCTTAAGAATCGTTCGCTTGAGCTGACCTCTCCCCCCTCCTCTTCCGTCTCTCCGCGGTCCAGCTCCACGCCAATTAAACCCTACTCCTTTTGCGTTATCTGCGGTTCCGTCTCCCACTACTCGCGCACACGTAGAAACGGAAGGAGAAAGAAACAAAAGGCGCCGAGTAACGCAGATAGAGAGTTGTTTCCGCACCGCGCGCGTCCGCGGCATTGTGTGTGTAGCGGTAGCGCACGCGGCTCGCGGGCGCGCCGGTCGCAGCAGCTGTTGCGGGACGACGATGGAGGCCACGGCCGAGTACGGCGGCGCCTACTACGGCGGTGCGGCGGGCCGCGACAAGAAGGCGCTGCAGCAGGGGTGCGGGGACCACTTCGCCGTGGACGACCTCCTCGTGCTACCCTACGACGAGGAGGATGAAATAACAAGGGAGGGTGAGGCCGCCGGCGGTAAGGAGGAGGCTGGCGGCTTTGGGAACGCGTCGGCGGAGTCGTCGACCATCACGGCCCTGGATAGCTGCAGCAATTCCTTCGGCCTAGCCGATGGCGACTTCTCCGGCGAGCTGTGCGAGCCGGTAAATTCTTTGGCCACCTTTTGTCTTGTTAAGTACCCTGGAATTTACAGTCGATGTGCCAATCATTTCTGGCAGCTCCTGCATATCACTTCTTCTCGATTGTTGTCCCTTTCATTCTCTGAACTGATGTAGAGCTCATGTATTTTATCATCTTATTTTTACGTACGCCTCGAGAGAATTTGAATGCATTTTAGAAAAAAAAATTCGCAGCGGTTTGTTGGCTGGGTTGTTACGCTGTTCCATAATAACTCCCATTAAACCACACAAAATTTATCGCCTAGAATTATGCAACTCCAATTCGAACTTTTCTCTCAGAGTAACGGAAATGGAAAAAAAAACCCAGTTAATGTGGAACTAGCGATACCAAAAATGGAAGCTTTTTAAACTAAAACAGTTCACGTTGCCATGTTCGACTCTAGAACAAACGACAATTCCATTATCAAAACTTTTTAGCTTACAAAATCTAAGAACACAAGAACAGGATGCTGAATTTACTGTCGGATTTTCTGCAGTACGATCAACTCGCGGAGCTGGAATGGCTATCCAACTACATGGGCGAGGGAGACGACGCCTTCGCCACCGAGGACCTCCAGAAGCTGCAGCTCATCTCCGGCATCCCCTCCGGTGGGTTCTCGATGGCGAGCGTCCCGTCGGCTCAAGCTACGTCGGTGGCTGCCTCCATGGCTGTGCAACCCGGCGGCTTCCTGCCGGAGGCCCCCGTCCCCGCCAAGGCACGAAGCAAGCGCTCCCGCGCTGCGCCTGGCAACTGGTCGTCCCGCCTGCTCGTGCTGCCGCCGCCTCCGGCCTCCCCGCCGTCCCCGGCATCCATGGCCATCTCGCCGGCGGAGTCTGGCGTGTCGGCGCATGCGTTCCCTATTAAGAAGCCTTCGAAGCCGGCTAAGAAGAAGGACGCGCCGGCGCCGCCGCAGGCGCAGCTCTCGAGTGTTCCGGTGCACTCGGGCGGCTCGGCACCAACGGCGGCCGGGGAAGGGAGGCGGTGCCTGCACTGCGAGACTGACAAGACGCCACAGTGGAGGACGGGGCCGATGGGGCCCAAGACACTGTGCAACGCATGCGGGGTGCGCTACAAGTCGGGGCGGCTGGTGCCGGAGTACCGGCCGGCGGCGAGCCCCACCTTCATGATGTCGAAGCACTCCAACTCCCACCGAAAGGTGCTAGAGCTCCGCCGGCAGAAGGAGATGCATCAGCAGATGCCGCATCATCACCAGCCGCATGTGGCCGCCGGCGGCGGAGTGGGGAGCCTGATGCACATGCAGAACTCCATGCTGTTCGACGGAGCGTCTCCCGTCGTGAGCGGCGACGACTTCTTGATCCACCACCACCTAGGGACAGACTTCCGGCAGCTCATCTAGAGATGAGTCGTGTGCTAGAATTGATCAATTAGCCCAGGAATAATCTAAAAGAAACCCATGAACCAAAAAAAATCAGAAGAACTGATATTTTCTTAGGAGTTTCCCCAGTTTTTGTCTCTTTTCCCTTCGTTTAGTTTGTGCGCTTTTTCTCAGCTCATCGAATTTTTCGTGTCAATTTTGTTTATGATGCTCTTAAGTTTACCACCTTTTCTAGCCAGGAGTTGATTTCTCCAGCTTCTACTTATCTTCCTCTCTATCTTGCCATTTACTCCAATTTGTAACGCATTTCAAGGTACTTAAATCTCTTCTTTCCATTTCTTCCTCCCTTCTACCAGAAGATGAAAACAAACCTGTTTTTCTTTTTCTTTTTTCTGGCTCATTGCTTTGGCCTGTCACTAATCATGCCATGCCGTTGCAAGATCACCATGCACTTCACAATGGTTGTGTGGGCAACCGAACATACAATACAAGCAGGCATGCAGGATGCAAAGGCCAAAGGAGGCAAGGGCGCCATTGCCCACCCGTCGTGCGTCGCAGCTCTAGCACGTGACCATTAGCACACCTCGCGTGAGAAAGATGCCCTCCTAATGGCAGCACAGATAAATGGTGGCTGCCTGGGCGCGCGGGCGGATGGGCGGAGGCATGGAGCCCCTCTCCTCGCTGTAAAACTTTTGGCCCCGCCCTGCTGCTGCCGGCCGGCAAGCCTTTTGCTGCTGCTGCGTTAGTGTGGTTGCGTTTCATCATTGCTGTACCTCGCTCCGGTACCACCTGGGGCTTGGCTTGGCCGCAATTCCGGATAAGCAATCAGTGACATGCCCTGCCCGGCTGGCTGCTGGCGAAGTGAAAGCTCCGTTTTACTCCTACCTTTGGCGTACGTACGTAACTCGAACTGGCTGTCAGAAAGTCAGCAGCTCAGAACAACATAAATGGCAGGCAGGCAGCCTACCGTACTATCACTTAGGGTGAGTTCTTTCCTCTTCTTTTCCAATTCACATCTCTTTTTTTTCGCGCGCACGCTTTTCAAATTAGTAAATGGTGTGTTTTTTGCAAAAGTTTTCTATATAAAAGTTGCTTAAAAAAATTAAATTAATCCATTTTAAAAAAAATTTAGCTAATACTTAATTAATCACGTGATAATGGATTATTCCGTTTTCTGTGAGCGTGGTATGTGTTGAAGAGCATGCAAACTAACACAGCCTTAGCCTGCCGGCCGCATCTGACATACCAGCACCCGCTAAAAATATGTACAGTACTCCTGATTGTGGACCTTGGGTGGTTATTGGTTACTCCTACCCAGCTGTGAAGCTAGTCCTGTTAAACTTGATCATTTGGTTGCAGGTCAGTCATGTGGTAACGGTAGCCAGCAAGTAGAAAACCATGAGCTACGTGGTAGTATTAGTAGTAGCTTGTGAGGGGCACTGTGAACTGAGCGCATGTGGGCTCTCACTACCAAGGGGACAAGTGGAGGAATATAAAACCGGCGTTGTGCTCAGTCAGGGCGGCAGCTACCCCGGCCGGTGACGGGCGGAGCCGCGCGCCCGAGCCGCATGCTCACATGGGGGGTGGCAATAGATAAACCCAGATAGAGGAGAGAGAGAGCAGGGAGGATACTGGTAGATGAATTTTTATCTTGACAGGATAGTCATAAAAAAATGAAAAATTTGACAACATATATTAATATAAAATATATCACTTCACAAATATGTAAGGTAAAAATCGATTTTTACAAGTTATAAAAAAATTAAACTCAAAAAGTTAATGTACATTAACAGTGATTTTTGTTTTAATTTGTAAAAGTTAAATTTGAACTTATATGTTTTTAGAGTTTATATGTTTTTAGAGTGATATGTTTCATATTAATTTATCTTGCCAATTTTTTTTAAAATTTTTTATGACTGTTTAGATGACATAACAAATATCAAACATAAAAACACTTTCCTACTACGATTACAGTACCAGAGGCCGGACGGAGCTCTGGATTCTGACGACGAACTACGTGCTGGGCCGGGATAGAATAGTATTCCTACCGGCATATTGCGAGCGTTAGTCGCCTTGGCCCCTGCGCCCCCTCGTGATCCCAGACACGCAGGGTCGCAGGCGTTGGTGATCCAGATGGAACGACGAATTAACGGCCAATATACTAGTACGCCCTCCGGGTACGGTGCTTACGTTACTGCATGCGTTTAATCCGGTTCGATACGAGCACGCAGGAGTTAAAAAAATTTTGGCACCGAATATGCTCCTGGTCATGGTGGCATTTCTCGCTGGTTCTACGTGCTCCGGCCTCGGTAGCACAAACTTGTGCGCCTTGGACACCGGCAGGAGGTGCACGGACGCGGCCTGGGAACCGTTGCTTGCTGCTGCGAGCACGTACACACCCGCGTACATGCCAGCATCTGCGTGGTAAATTTGCCACCGTAGTACCAGCATTGCAGCACGTACACCATGCTTAATTATTTCAGCCTGGCTCGATCGCCGTTAACTGTATATAGTATCTGCTAGCTAGCACGTACTGGTTGTTAGTCCTTCCTGTACATGATCATATCACTTAGGGCTCGTTCGAATCTCATTTGATGAGAGGATAGATCTAGTTCGAATCTCATTCTAGAGAAGGATAATGTTTCAGATTATCATGACACACTTTTTAAACTGCTAAACGGTGCGTTTTTTTAAAAAATTTTAATATGAAAGTTATTCTAAAATATCAAATAAATCTATTTTTAAGTTTGTAATAATTAAAACTCAATTAATTACACGTTAATGTCATCTCATTTTACATGAAACACTTAATCTTTATTTTTATTTTTTTATCTTTATCTTAATGAGATTCAAACATCATCGTAGTCAAAGCCACGGGCTCTCTGATAACTAATCAAACAGAGGTACTGCCGATTAGTTAGCATGTACTTTGGGAAAAGGAGATCGGTTGATCAGGGATCACATCGGCTTGCTAGATTTGTTACGGGTTAAGTAAAGTGGGGGCGGGCATGCGAGCCGGGAAAGGCCAGTGGGCTGTGGGCGGTGTCACATGCATGAATCCTTATGCGTCGTAGCCGAGCGAGCGGTGCTGGGAGGTAACGTGGGCGCGTATACGTAGCTATAGGGAGGCCGGCCGGTCGGTCGGCGCAAGGCCGCCGCAGTTCGCGGTTATCTCGACGGGTCGATCGGGAAGGTGGCTGTGGGCGAGCCCGAAGCGGGGTGGTGAACAGTGTGGCTCACGTCTCCGGGGCACGTGAAAGCACGTGCGCGTGCGTGCGTGAGAGAACACCCGCGCCACCGCCGGGTCCGGCTTTTGGTGGACATGGAGGGTGACGAGACGGCGATGCGCGGCCATCTGCGCAAGGCACGCATGCATCACCACCTGCCGCTTCTTGATTTACTCGCGTCGGTCGATCTGCTTCGAGTCGCTGCTCCGCAACAATGCAATGCACGCATGCCCTGCCTGATCGATCGGAGATATTTTCTTCAGCGCTTTCGTGCCATCAAGGCCATGCATGATTGCGTGTTGTGCTGTAAGGTTAGGTACCGGTACTAATGTGTAGTAGTAGGGCACTTTTCATTCGTCCGTTTAGTTTCAGGACCCCTGTCGTCAAACATATAGCCCGTGTGGTTTCTGAATTCAATTCTGACGCTGATTGTGTGTGGGACATGCCATTTGTGTGTAAGTCCTTCAGTTTTTACGTGGTAGGAGTTGGTCTTCAGGTGCTGCGCATGCAGAGGAAACACGGTTGGGTTGCTTTGCCGAGGGAAAAAAAGGTCGTCTCTTCTCCCATTGGGACTTACTGTGCAACACGTACGCCTTTCAGTCCACATGCTTCATTTTCTACCATGGCCATCACGGGCCAGTGGCTTGCTCGCGTCCTTTCGTTCCGACTTCAGATTCGTCAGGACGTACAAATGAAAGGAAACTGAAGATTCATGTCCTTTCATTTAGATTTCAGATCGATATTTCGTCAGACTTCAGATCCAGTAATCCGGGTCCTTAAACTTGAAGAATATGAGCTTTTGTGTTCACAATATCAGACAGGAAGGGGACAAATTAAAGGAAGGTGATTAATTAGAGTGCTTCTGATGCTAGCTGCGTATCGAAAAGGGAACTTTTGCCTGGGGTAACATACTATAACATACCAGACCCGTGTGACGTTTTTCGCACCTGTCGGAAAGGGGGGGGGGGGGGGGGGAGGGAATGCGTTGTAACCATGAAATTTCTTAGGTGTACTTTACTCATAATATGGTTTCACTGTGCGTGAGTTAATCTTCTTGAATTAAAACTGTGTGTTATTACGGTGACCAGATTATGAGATATCCCATTAGCCTATAATCTTCCGAAATTTTGACAAATTGACCCATTTAGAAAACTTATTTAAAAAATAGACCATACCAAATTCTTATTGTAAAAACAGAGGTATAATGTTTTAACGTCATAAATATTGGCGCCGACATTTCATTGAGGTGGCGAAAAATTGTCATGTCACAAGTGGTCAGCGTCATTGTACTTGGCGCTGAGTTATTGGCATATTAAAAATATGTGCAGATGCATGTTACCATAACATGCATGTGGACTGCTGGTGCGGTGGTTTGATGCTTTTTCTCTCACTGCATGGACCACGGTTCGAATCTCTAGTCTGCAATTTTTTCAATGTTTTCCTACACTCGTTAATAACTCTCCTATTTTTTTTCGAAACTACACATTTTGCTTGCAACTCTTTTTTTATATTTTAAGTATTAAATGCTATATACTACATGCTCTCATATTTTCATTATGGTTTTTTAACTCATTATTATGGAAATAAATGCTATATAACTTATGTTGACATTTACCTCCTAATTTTTATTTTAAAATTATCATGTCTTATGTTTACGTAACGTTCTTGTTCTAAACATAAAACATATGAAATGTTGAATGCTGCGTACTTTCAAAATTTTATCAAGATCTTTTCCTTTGATGAATATAAGTATTAATGCTATACAATATATGTTTTCAAATTTGGTTGTTCCTAATTTGTAAGACAATAATAAAATATTTTATGAATTAGTTTATATTTAATATTGTAATTAAATATTAAGGTACTCATCGGTTGCCCATATCCTCTAACAAGTTAAAACGGTTTATTAAAAAATAAAAATTAATTTATAGGTAAAATTTTTATATATGTGTTCTTAGTGACTTAAAAGCTAATGCTGAAAAAGAAACTACGTTGAAAATATTTTAAAATCAACTTTAAAATTAAGTTTGAAAATTTAAATTTTAGTTTTTGCTTTGGCTTATTAGAGTAACCAATGGGGCTCTAATTACATACTCTCTCTGTTCTAAAATATAAAAGATTTTGGTTGGATGTGACACATCCTACCAAAATCGTTTATATTTTGGGACGGATGGAGTGATAGATATTTGTATTTCATTTTTTATTGAAATAAAATAATTTCAAAAAAATATTTTTTAGTTAATTATACTTAGTATTTTGTAATATATAAGATTGGTGGTAAAAAATTCATCGAAGGATGCAAAACCTGGAATTCGAACCGTGGTCCTTGTGAGAGGTAAGGGTTTTTGCCACCACAGCAAGTGAACACATGCAATCATTTTGATCCAGCAGTTGGTTTTATATAGTCAATAGCTCAGCGCCAAGAAGAATGGCCCCGACCCCTTGTGACCTAGCAAATTGTCGCTTCAAATGAAATGTCAGCGCCAATATTTATGACGCTAAAGAATTATACCTCAGCGTCAACCTCTATGACGCTGAGTCGACGGCTTATTTTTACAATAAATTTTTGGCACGATCTGTTCTTTAAATAAGTTTTCTAAAAGGTTTGATTTGTCAAAATTTCGGTATAATCTTCGGTGCCTAAACGCTTATCATGAAGCCCACTAAACTGCCCAAGTATTGGGCCTCTTTTATGGGCTACAGGTGATGTGTCATAGTCGAACTAGGCTTTTATGCGCAAGCATTTGTATGCGGAATAAGTCTATTTCGAATCCCTCATCTCTTACCCTTGGTCGAATCGTATCCTTTAACTGTAAAACCGGGTATAACGCCTTTCTCATCTCTGAAAACGATGCAAATTGACTCCTCGGGTGGTTTTGTAATCGGTTTTTTCTTACGTGACGCTTAGGTGGCATTCTAGATAGAAAAAATAAAAAAAATTAATGGCCCCACATATCAGTATCACTTTCTCCTTCTCTACCCTTTTCTTTCTCTTTGGTCTCCCTTTCTTCTCCGGGGTTTGGGGACAGACTAACGGCCAACAATGCCCGTGAAGAGAAGAAGAGCGAGAGATCGACAACAGCGACAGACCCTCACCTCGGTCTCCGTCTCCTATCCACGATAGTGGAGCTCGGAGAGGATGGACTTTTAACAGTCCTGCATCGGTCATGCCTCCTCTCTAGATCTTTAGCGTCGTGACCATCGTTGGCGAGCGGCGTCCATGCGGGGGGAGGGGGTCCATGCAGGGGGAGGGTCGCCTACCACTGTCGGGGAGGAGCGAGAGGGGCGAGGATGTGGAAGAAAGAGAGGAGGAGGATGAATGCTTCACTGACATATGAGACCCATTATTATTATTATTATTATTATTATTATTATTATTATTATTTTCTATCTAAAATGTCACCTAAGCGCCGCTTACAAAATCACTCGAGGAGTTGATTTGCACCTTTTTTTTAGAGATGGAGAAGACGTTATACCCATTTTTACGGTTGAGGGATACGATTCGATTAAGAACAAGACATGAAAGACGCAAAGAGACTTTTTACTTTGTATGCGTATGGGCTTCCAGTTTCAGCGCGCAACTCTGGACTGTATATACAGCCATACATGTGAATTGAATATGACCTGGAATCTCTCCCAAAAAAGAGTACGACTCGGATACGGTCGAATTTTGCACGGAGTTTTCCCCTGTCGTAATGAGAGAACCTTATTACACAGGGAAATATGTAATTCTCACAGTATCTATACTAATATAAAAAGCGCTCTCCACACCGCCCGAGCCTCTCCGCCGCCGCCGGCGCTCGCCCTCACCGCCCGCGTCTCTCCACCGCCGCCGGCGCCCGCCCTCCATCCAGCCCGCGCCTCCCCTACCGCCGGCGCGCTGAACCCTAGATCTTCTCTTTCCTTCTGCACTGCCGGCTCCGTAATCTCCTCCTCTTCCTGGCCACTCTCCTTCCGTTGTCGTCACGATGGTGGGGGCCGAGAGGGTGGAGGCGGCTGAGGAGGTGCAGTTCCTACCGCGGCTGCTCGTCATTGAGCTACCAACGGTGGACGAGGGCGAGGTGTTGGC
Source organism: Oryza officinalis (assembly GCA_008326285.1). Lineage (NCBI taxonomy): Eukaryota > Viridiplantae > Streptophyta > Magnoliopsida > Poales > Poaceae > Oryza > Oryza officinalis. The sequence goes on along the minus strand of BDMV01000001.1, from coordinate 50,249,199 downwards.
GGAGGTGTGGTGCGTTAATTGGAGCCTGGCGGGGGAGGCGAACAACCTAGCGCCATAAAGTCCATGTCCGAGGAATGCGTCGGCTATGTGCGGGAGTTCCTCACCGGCCTGGCCTACTGTTCGAGGTCGTTGCGCGGAAGGCGACTGCCTACGCGCGGGTCACGCGTGTTGGGGACGACGGCATCGATGAGACGCTGCTCTCCAACCTCCCCTACTACGCCGACCACGGATACAGGTCAGTATTTGGTTGCTCATCTCCACAAAACCCAAATGGCAATCGAAATTTGTGGAGGAAATTGCAAAATCATTGGGCGTATGTTCGATTTTTCAATCGAGATACTCACATTAGTATATTGTAGGAAATATCAGGTCTGCGGAAAAAAAATTGGCATCAAAGCTTGAGGTGAAAGAGGAATTCACCTACCAGGCTCCTGATCTGCTGATTTCAAGTTGAACCTGCAGCAGCGGCGGCAGTAGCTGTTCTACAAGCGAGCGGCATCGGCTGCAGTACAAGTGAGCGGCCGGCAGGGCCGGCTGTACAAGTGAGCAGGGCCTGTCAGGCACCTGCCACAGGAGCTCAATGAACGAGCTTGGCAGTATTTGGTATTTTGGTTCAGTGAGCGGAAAGACATACTTGAACATTGTTCTTCAGGTGGTTGCCTAACCTTGTCGGTACTTGGTTTTTAGCTTCTTTGTCAGTAAAGAAAAGATTATACAGACAAGAGACATCCATATAGATTCTAACTACACTGTTGCCGTCAATAAATGTTTCATAAAATATTTTTGCTTTTGCAGCTTGCAGTCCGAATCTAGCTGCAAGAAATCGGCTCGGATTTACTGGGGCTATACCAAGTTGCTCGACTGTATATGTTTGCAAGATCAATTCCAAATATCTCTCAGGTGGCGTCTTACCCTCTCAGAATACTGCCAAAAATTAGAATTTAACATTGTTGTCTTGTGTTTTTTGAGGTTGAGATGTGTTTGGTAGTAGCTATGTGCCTTTGTCTGGAGAAGGAGACTGTAATTGTGTAATGTGTATATGTTGTTAAGTAAGTTTGTTACTGATTCATAATGGTTGAACCAATGAATTGATGCCCTCGCCGGTTCAATTACTGGTCCGGTCCGGTCATGATAAGTATGGTAGGAGGACTTTTGTATGCTTAGCTTTTTTATGCTTCTGCTACGAGAAATTCTCATCTGAAATTGTTTTCATTGCTCATATATGTTTGAGGCATATAGCAGCAGACTGCTTGAGCGACAAAGAAATTTCGATCTCACTTCTAGAATGCTAAATTATTTTTTTTTGTTACAGAGCTTTGATCAAACAGAAAGATGGTTGGAAAAGAAACAACGGCTAAAATAGCTTTGGATGATATTACACCAGTGGATATGGCTTTGTAAGGATCTTGTGCTTGGTACTCACCATTTTCAGATCCTATAATTGACATGGGTTCTATCTTCTTATAAATGTCAGAACCTTGTGGGTTATAAATATGAAAATGTTTGGTTTAAATTATATACTAGATTATAACTCGCTTTGCATGTGCATGGTTACTATATACATTAAATGTCATGTTATGTATGGGCCTAATGACTTCCATTGCTTCTTGATACGGTACTTGACAAACATATAAGAACATAGGTGTTGAAGTCAGAGTGTTGCTGTTAGATGATATTTTTGTTTTCTGAAGTGGAAATTAAATTCCTAAATGATTTTCTACTTTTCTTATACTATTCTCTTACTTTAATCTGATTGTGCCAGGAAGTTAGGTATATATGTGATGTGGACACATGATCTTGAAGATTGTTGTTGTGATGGAAGGATTAAAAAAAAAAGCTTCAATCTTCTAAGCTATTGTGCAGCTACTGTTGTCACAAAGGGCTAAACTGATTGAAGAAATAGATGGAATGGAATTCTGAACTTGCTAGGTTTGCTCTTACTTCAGAAATGATCCCTTTAGTCTTACGAGCTTGGTTTTATGTGATTTGCGACTGTACACAACATATTTTGTTTTATATTGCTTCTGGGCGATGCGCACCCTGTAGTTTCCTCGTAGTACCAATACGCTGTACCTTGTCCAACATGAGTTCACTACATCCTGTTCAGTAATAAGTAAGAATATGTTTCCTTGTTTTTTTCTAAGATGCATGCATTCAGTTAATTTCTATGTTTTGATTAAGCACAATTCTAATCTAACCACCTTCTGAATGTGTATTAATGTGTTTCTATCTAATCTCCCTCAAGCAGCGGTGAAGACAGGGGGGCCTGGCCTCAACGTGTGTTTCTGTTGTAGGACCTACTACTAAGTAATCCTTAAATTAGGTGATTATGTTAAAACACTTTGGTGTATTGGGCTAGATTTGCAGGCCAAAACAAGCTGGAGGTATAACCGTACATGTCTTTTGCCATGGTGATTGGCTAGGCATTCCATGGTCTTTGCAATGCTAGAACGTTAGAGCAAATTAAGCAGGCAACAAGTTAACATGATAGAACGCAAGGACAGTTAGACAGGTCAGGTCTTCCAATGGTCACGTATTGTTGTTGACTGCTAATGTCTTTTACTTCGTAAGCCCTAATTTTTAATTTACCGCTCCACTTTAGTATAAAAACACTAAAATAATAAAAATTTATGTATGTAGCGAACGATAAATGATAGGTATGAAAATATTCTTTTGTATGGTCAATAGGTATATTTATATGATTGATTATTCACGTAAAATGCTTCAATTTTACTTGTATTTTGATGTATTTTTTTTCACAATCACGGTACTTAGCTTAAGTTGCCCCCCCCTCAAGTATAGATCCTGGCTCCACCACTGCCCTCAAGAATTTAGATTTGGCACAATTGAAGTTGATGGATTGCTTGTTTCGCTTAAAGGGCTGTTTTATATGGATTGGGGTTCCTGAAAGTGTACTTTATGGATTGTGTTGGGTTGTTCCTGCTCCTTGAATCGATAACTTGTCAGTCTGATTTCCCTTGTAGGACATGAACCGTAAAGATGCAAACCATCTGCATAAAAGTTGATCCCCACAGGCAGCTTATCACATACACCAATTGTTTGTATACATTATTTGGGTATTGTTTTTCATTCTGGGGAGTAATTTAGGTAAATTCAGTTTACAAATTAACAGATCAAAATCTGTGATTTTTTTCCATTTCTTCAAACTATAATTGTTTTGTTCTTAGACAACAATAATGCCACTTATTATTCTTATGTAAGAAAAAAAAAGGCTTTGGTAGTTATTCTTTTCACTTACAATTTTACTTCTAGCTTGCGATCAATTAGTGTTAGATCATAATTTAGCTTACAGAAAGTAGCGATATCTCAATGTATAAATTGTGTATGGATAATTTGTACCTTTAGTCATAAAGTAGTGATTCACCGAGAAAGATTTCGATTGCGACTAGCCTCCAAATTGTTATCTTAGCATGGTCTATGAAACCCTGCTTTTACCTCAAGAACTTATATGGAGTAGACTGCATAAAAAATGTTAGATCAAGTGGCACGAGCATTGCAGCTGCTCAGAGTTTTTTTTCCAGGTGTAATCGACACACCAATGACACAGGGATATGTGCTTAGGGAAGGGTTGTTGCTGGCACAACCCCTGTTGCTTCATTTTGAGCATGATGGTGACGGTGTAACTATAATATTTTATCAAATCAATATGTTGACTTACTGTCATTCTAAGAAAAACGTTCATTAATTATATATTGCTAGATCGTGCAAGGCACGTGCATAATTACTAGTTATTTAAAACAACAAGATGGAGCATCTGTTCTATTGTAATCTTTTGATATGTGTAGCTTCCCCCTCTCATGTCCTTGAATTCGAACACAATTCAACACGTTGCGTGTTCGTAAATGGTTCCTGTAGGTTCTTCTTCTTTACATACTTAAAAAATAAAACCTGCTTTCAACTATTTTTAGTTCGTCCGTTGGTAAATCCGATTACTTGGCTGTCAGTCTCCTAATCCCTCGCATCTCCTGATCGTTTCGTGCGACGCGGGCTAGACTATCCGGCCCAAATTCCCGCACCCCGATGCGTGAGATCGCGTCCACCTCCCCCTCTCGGACGCGCGTGCAAAGAGAGCGCCCCCAGCCCCCTTCTCAGCGCTCATTTCGCTTCTCCTAACCTTCCGTTCTCTTTTTTTTTCCTTTTTTCTAAAAAATATATAAACAATCTAAATTCCTAATCACAAGAGGACAAAAGATCTAATCAAAAAAAAAAGACAAAAATACATCCTACCACATCCCGTTCTTGGTTTCTTTTCTCATGATCTTGTCTTTTTTTTTTTACTTATCTTTATCTTTATTTTTACCTATTTAAAATATTCATAGTATTTCTGTTGTCCGTTGTTGTCTAGCACACGTCTTTCGTGTTCCTGCGCTGACACCCTAGCAGCACGTGCGAGTCTGATCGCTCCCAAACCAAAATTTACCGTTTCCACATTGACGGTCAAGCATCCCACGCGTTAGATTCCAATAGACTTCACACGTAGCACATCTGATTTGCCTTCCCATACCAAGCGCACAACCATAAACCATAACCTGTTTTGCTTCTGCTCTACCAAAAAGTCTACAATTTAATCGATGTCAAAGGATCGACAACTCATGAATTAGAAAATAACTGAGTTATTAATATAACAAATATATAGTAACAACACTCACAATCCATATAACATGTGGACCCATAATAATTAAAAAATCTGATTAATAATTAATTAAAGTAGGTTCACTGTATAGTGGACCAATGGCTTTTGAATATATACATGAAGGTGAGGAAGTGATGTAGTTGAGGAGACGATGGGAGTAGAACATGAGCCAATGCATTGATCGCACAAGCACGGCCATCATGTGTTCGATGGATTTCTCAATCATTGTATCACCACCACAAGGGACCAGCGTGTGGGGTCTAAGTTTTTCACTCCAGGTTATTCTTATAATGCGGGAAGGGCGAAAGCAGAGTTTTGTTCATTTGTCTACTCCTCAAAAAAAAGTTTCCAAAAAGCCAGTGAACATACAAAAAAAAAAAGAGAAAACAAGGATGGAGAAAAATTGAAGCACACTAATAAAACTGAAAACTCCCGATAATGGGATGGAATGGAATGTTTAACCCCTCTTACTAGATCCCGTTGTAACGCACACGTATATTTGCTAGTTATATGTAAAAAAGAAACCCTAAGCGGCCGGAGATTTGTTGAATATATTAAAACGAATAAAACGGCCTGTTAGCCTTACGGAGTTTCTTAGAAAAGACTGACTTCTCTAAGTTCATATCTTTAAACCAACAGTTGAGCATAAATAATTACTGTATAGCCTACATTAGATTGTGAGCACAACAAAATGAAAAACGGCCGACGTGAATCCTATATAATACTTATTAACTCCTTTTCTAGACATATAACATGGTTGATTTTTCGACAAAAAGATTTATCATTTGTCTTAACAAATTTTTTTCAAGTGTTATTTGTTTTACTTGTTTTATTATTAACATTATTCTGAATATAGCTTATTCTTTTATATTCTCTACTAAAGAAGACTCTAATGGTGATCGTTGTTCTGTAACTTTTATTTCTAACCATTAGATCCGTGAGATCCAACGGACGAGATTGCTGTGACGATCCTCCCACGCACGCGACGCGTGGTCCTCCCCCCACTCCGCGCGATCCTTCCACGCGAGAAAAAACCGCCTCCCCTCTTCCTTCGCCCCCATCGCCGCGCTCCCGTCCTGCTCGCATCCCCACATCCCCGCATCGGAACCCACCGGCGACCTCATCCACACTGCCCGCATCCACGCCGCCCCCATCGCCTCGCCTCGCTCCTGCTCGCCCGCATCCACGTCGCGCGCCCCCGTCATCCACTACGCCGCCTGCCTCCCCGGCGTCCCCATCCCCTCTTCGCGTCGCCGCTTCCCCGTCACGCTACCACCCGCTTGGCCGGAGGACGTCTTGCGCCGTGGATCTACTCCATGGGAAGGCAGAGACGGCGGCGACCGGAGGACGTCCGACGGCGCGGCAGCGGGGGAAATTGGGGAGGGCTGAGGAGGAGGTCGCCGGAGTTGCGGTGGTTGACGTCGGGGAAGGTGCCAGCGTCGCAGCGAGGGCGTAGGAGGAACGCTGGGGTCCAACTCGATCTACTCGCAGGCGCTACTGTCTGCTGATATTGGGTCTTGGCTCCACCTCATTGCCGACTGCAGCCCCTGTCCCTTTACCGCGCAGGCCTGCCCCGTCTCCAGGACCTCCCCACCCGTCAACAAGGCCAAGGAGTGTATCACCCAAGTGGATCCCAGTGTACTCATCACTTCCTCTCGCTGCCACAGGGTGGCAATGACCTCACAACCGGATTCAATTCAGGTGAGGTTTTGAGTTCATCTCTGATAGCAGTTTTTGTTGATCATAGTCTCATGGCTTTCTTCCTTTATCGGTGTAAATATTCCTATTAGTTAGAATAAATCCAATTTTCTGATTTTGTTCATGAATTAGATTAGACTTCTTCTACACCTAAATTAGAGGAAGGTTAAATCTCTTCATTTCCTGCTGCAGAAGGATATAACCAATGCTCGCTTAATACAGTATCCTGTGATGCATTTTTCAGATATTTATGTCATCGCTACTACATAGCATGATCTGGATGACAGTACCTGTGGAGAGCATCTAAGTGGCATGACAATGAGCTATGGTGTTTCAGCCCCGATTGTCTAATGAAACTCAACCGTCGATTTCTTGGTCGTTCAGTTTGTCCACTGCCCACCTGCAGCAGCAGATTCTGGTACCCAAATTCGATTGCAAATTCTAAACTATTTGGATTGTTTTTTGGTGTTATTGATACTTAATCCATTTCTGTAAACATGTATTAGTGTTACCGCAATAGATGAAAGGGCAACTACAGAAGAAGAAGCATGATTACAAACAGAATAACAGCGATGCTATCCAAAATAAAATATAAATCATTCATCTCCTTCAACAATAATTGTTAACATGGTCTATGTAGATTGAATTCTGGATATACAAATTGGTGGGGAATTGTTACGGTCAATGCTCTTTAAGATTTATGTTCAGGACTGAACGTTGCTGAACCATAATTACTTCTACCAAAGGATTGGCAGGGTGTCCTCCATTGAAGATCAATCTCGGTCACCCACTCTCACACCTACTCCAAAGGCTGCTACCAGAAAAGTATCATTTGTTTCTCTTGAACAGTAACGTGTAACATGTAAATACTATAACCAGTTTGCACAGTGAAGTAGAGAGTTGTTTCTTGGTGGTTCGGGCACCAAACCAACATATATAGTTCTTTGCTTCTTACATCCTGAACTGCTCTGCTGCCTACAACTACAAGCATTAGTGATGAACAACAATTGTAGTATTGCATTTCTGAATCTTGAGATGTTTGCCGTTCATTTGAATCTTGAGAATGTTACTTTTAATTACTGGTTCTCTTAGCATACGTAAGTTTGCATGGAGTATTGTGGTTTTCACAGATAAAAAATGTACTTGTATGTCTCATTGCAATGCCACTTTTTATTTGCAGACTGGAACAGCTTAAAATCTCTTTTGGAAAGGGTTTCTTTAGATGAAGGGGTGGACCAAACTCTATGTGATTTTGAGAAGGCTAAAGTATTATGCTATTTCCTGAATTCTTTTCTCACCTTTGAAAGGGTTTCAGGCTTGCAGACGCTAGGATAATGGACATCTAGGATAAAAAATACCCTTTAGTGCAAAATTTGGGTACCATTCTTCCTCCGGACAGAGGAAGATGAGAGCTTTTTCTCTCTTGTTGTAACGAGCTGTACGATCAAACCTATGTATGTACAGAGCGATGTTTTCTGGGCAATCAACCTAGAAAAGTAATGATTGATCAAAAGATAAAGCATCTTCAAGCAAGTAAATAGTATTTTGCAGTATTATTTTATTGTTGTTCCCCTTCTTTTTTTTTTCTCTCTGCAATATGTGATCATCCGGTTAGACATGTTTTGCCCATTTATGCATTAATCGATCAAGAGAAATATCAAATACTTCTTGTTTTGCTTGTGGATGGAATTGGTGGTTCTTTTGATGCTTCTAATGATTCACAAAAGGGAAAAGAGCATATAAGTGAAGGCCTCATATTCAATTCCATTTCTCCTTTAATTTCTATTAAACAACGTTGATTATCAGCATTAGGGAGTTTCCAAGTGATTCACTTTTGTTGTTTGCTATTCAGGGTGGATCAATTTTTGTTTTTCAAATTTCTATTTAGATATATTTCAGTGTATGACAATTATACCAGTGTAGATCAATTATTTATGTATAGCTCAATCTTTTACATGTGGGCCTTAAGATAACAGCGAGCAACTTTTGTTTTTTAAATTTCTATTTAGATATATTTCAGTGCATGACAATTATACCAGTGTAGATCAATTATTTTTCTAAAGCTCAATCATTTATATGTAGGCCTTAAGATAACAGTGGATATAATAATTTGGACAACAGTATACTAGGAGATTGCTACTCATAATTAGACACACAATAAGTCAAGTTGAGAATTAGCATGTAACTATATATTTCCATTTAATGGTTTTACATATTTTGAACCGCCTTATTTACAAGGCATTCAATGGTTTTTATGATGATTGCAGAACTCATGGAGGGTTGCCCGGATGAAGCGCCGGGGAGGCGGCGAGCTCAGACTGGATCATGTTGTGGCTGTAGGCTGTAGATATCTTCTTTTTTCTATAGACCAGATTATTTTGTGTTGTACTTGTGGTTGAGCTTGCCAGTCATAGCATCTGCAAATAAATAATCATTGAAAGAATTCCTTACTTGCCAGTAAAACCAAACTAAGGTTCCTTATATGCGACTTAAAATTCTCTTTTACCTCTCTCATGCCATTTCATGTATAGTTATTGAACCGTTAAGTGGGATGTAAAGTGACCATTTTGCCTTTATTATAGTATGTGTATTATTACATTTTATATTAGGAACTATGAAAAGATTTTTTTCTTCGGTGATGTGAATATATAACATTTGCATTACTAAATGCCACCGGTAACATTAGTATTACTAGTTTACATTAGATTTTTGAATGAAACATTATGTGCCACGAAGAAAGTATAAGTGCTACATTTGGATTAAAAGTCACGGAAGATTCAGTTTAAAAAAGGTTGGTCAGCAAAAGTACGGCACGGCTACACTCCAAAATTGTTGGTGATCAACCCCGGAAACTTCGATTGCGTCCATCATTGCGTTACCACGGCCGCAATAGCGCACTACAGACGTGTCAGGTCTTGAATGCTGTCCTGTGTGATCGAACTAAAGTTTTTCTTGTCGCCATGCATAAAGAGATACAGGTGCGGAGACAACTGCCGTCTACAATGCAACGATAAACACTCAGGGCTCATAACTTATATATATTTTTCTTAACACTTAAAACGTAACACTGAAAAGAAAATATGTTAAAATAAAAAATTAAACTTTATAATATAAATTTTGACTTTGGCTTTTTTTAAGGCAACCGATGGGCTCCCATTTAACGAAAGTATTTTCTTTCGCTCGAGTGTATATCCACATTTTCATACATGCCACTTAAAAATATCAAAAAATTTGAAACAAATTAATACAATAGATCAATATATGATATATTACTTCACAAACATTTAAATTTAAATTTGATTTACACAATTAAAAAAAATCTGGCTATAAAAAATTAAATTTAAACTTACATGTTTGTGGAGTGATATATACATATTAATCTATCTCACCAAATCTTTTTATAAAATTGATGACTTTTTAGAATATGCATGAAACAAGTATATATTCACTCGAGTGAAAAAAAACCTCACTTCCAACTCTTTATTTCTGTTCTTGCTCACAGTTTTCCTGCTCTCACTGTCATAGTGTCATGATTCCCTCAAGATAATAATACACTTAAGAAAATGATATCAGTGCCAACATTAATTCGAACTAGTTAGCAACAGTGAGCTTTCCTTTTGTTTTTCTGCACCACGCGAGAGCAATATGCCGCAGACGTGACCTGCCAAGTAGGCATCCTCAACCACGAACACCGTAATGATGATAAGACCAATCTGCGGATGCGCATCCCGTGAGTCCTGCTCCCCAACTGGCCACCGAGCTGAGGGATTTATCACGACGCTGGTCGGATGTACCTGTGCGCGCAACTGACGACGCAAATGGACCGCGGTGAACACCTCGGACTACTGATCGGTGCATTGCATCTCGTTGGACGTTCTAATAACCTCAGTCAACAGTGCGCACTCTGCAGTCTCAGAAACTGAGGAGATGCTTTGTAGTCTGTAGTCTGTACACTTGGCCGCCTTTTGTCTCTGGCAGGGGCGTGATCCGCGAACACAAGTTGCATTACACCTGTGTGCATCATTACATCGGTTCATCCCCCTTGCAGCAACCCAATCCTGCCGGCCGGTTCTAGGGACGGTATCTGGTAAGCTTGCCCGCTTCCTGATTCTCTGCCTATATATACGCGCCCGCCCGCGCCGGTGATAAGCAACAAAAACTTCGTTTCAATTCAGTGTATCACGGTATCAGTACCTAAACCGTTTCCTCCATGCCGTTCATTAGTTCAGCTAGCGAAGAGGAACCTGCTGGTCTCGAGGCTTCCACGGTAATCTCCCCTCCGAGTCCTGATCCAACATACACGCTACGTGCATTCGTGCACTGCACAGTGCAGGCCACACAGGCCTGAAATGGAATGAACTGGTTAACTATCGACTAATCTTGAAACTCACGCACGCCTGAAATGGCATGTACTAATGAATGGACCAATCTACTAGTCTTGTAACTCACTCACGTCGTCATGCTTTCTTCGCATGGATTGACAGGATGCTCGCATGATACGTCGGCGCTCTGAAGGAGACGGACCGATACTCGCGGACGACGCGCTACTGCCAGCTGATCCAGGCGCGGCCGCCGGCGCAGCGGCGGAACAGCAGCAGCAGGATGAGGCACGGAGCGTGCGGTGCGAGTGCTGCGGGGTGGCGGAGGACTGCACGCCGGCGTACATCGGCCGCGTGCGGGAGCGGTTCGACGGCAGGTGGGTGTGCGGCATATGCGCGGAGGCGGTGAGCGAGCTGCGGAGGCGCGACCCGGCGCTGGCGGTGCGCGAGGCCGTGGCGTCCCACGCGGCGCTGTGCGCCGAGTTCAACACCACCGTGCGCGTCAACCCGGCGCTCTGCCTCGCGCGCTGCATGCGCGACATCGTCAGGATCAGCTGCCGCGCCCGGAGCGGAGACTCCGCCTCGCCGTCTGCAGCTCCCGGCGCCGGCGCCGGCGCCAGGATCGGCAGGACACGGAGTTGCGCGCTGCCGTACGTTTGATCGCATCGCAGCTTTAATTAAGCGATACTACGTGTGTGACAGACCGACGACAGCCAGTACGTACCGCGCCAGAAAATGTTCTGTGAGGAATGATGCTACTAACACGGAGTGCAGTCTATTGATCGACGTGAACTTAAGTTGTGATAGCCTTCTGTTCTACCAATATATGTCGGGATTAGACCATTGTACCGCTTTCAGGTTAACTCAAAAATATCTATGATTAATACTGTAAGGTTACTGGCGGTCTGGCGGATCGTGAAATCGTGATACCGACAAAAGACATCCTTGATAGCTCAAGTGCGTGTCACCAATATATTAATTAGTTTGTCAAAACTTCTCGCTCGGTCTGTCAGATAACAATAATTTTATAGATTTTCGTCGACCATAGAATGATGTTTATTAATTGAAGATTTTTATGATCCTTAAGAAGATACTAGATATCAAAAGGTACAAAATCTGAGCTATTGATATCTGAATATCAGATGGCTGAGGAAAGTTAGTACCTACTGGTACCGCATCCCTTCCCACATGTACCATTCTCGTTTTTT